>CM077504.1:16389661-17589661 GCA_039654745.1 Houttuynia cordata
TCTCTTTTTAGATTAACTTTGGTGTTTGGTATTTTTCTTTTCTTTCTGTGATAGCATGTTGTGCTAGTTGTGGCTGTTAGGACTGCTAGTTGTCGATATCTAGGGCTGCTGATTGCTAGTTGTGGATATCTAGGATTGTTTATTTGATTTGTGGATGTGTGATATTGTGGTTCGGATGTTAATGAATGCATGGTGAAGAAATGTCTTCACCTTTCTATGGATTTAGCCATGAGAACCCATTTAGAAGCTTTAATGATTATTGTTCTTCACACACACCTAATCCCCCTCCCTATGAAGTACCCTACCACCCACGACCCTTATATGCTGATACTTACAACTGTGGGTGGGATAATCACTCTAATTTTGGGAGTGGCACATCTTCTCTACAATACACAACTCCTTATATGTCGGAACCATGTGCCTATGTTTAAGCCCTACTCATACCCCAGTAGAGTGCCCTTTGGCCCATGAGTACCCTGATTTTATACGCAAATATATAAATGAGCCCAAAGTCTTCATAGGTGGGAGGACCCTCTTAATTCCCCTTGGGAGCAACCCAACCCTGGGCCCACTCTTCATCAGGCCCCTAGACAAGATTTCCTAGCCAACAACTACCTTACCAACCAGCCTCTACTCCTCAGTTTGGTCAATCTACCTTAGAAGATAAAATGAACCAAATAATAGCCAACCAATCTGCCATCCTCACAGCCTTAACTAAGTTGTCAACTGGCTATAAGGAAATGAGAGAAGAGTACACCCCACCCTGTCCAACCCCAATATCCGATGGCCAATTTTCTGATGAAGGGATCTGTTTTTCCCCTGATTATGATGTTACATCCCTTCATAATGCCCAAAGGTTTTGATAATAAGCTTGAGTGGGCTTTACATAATGATCAAGCGGGTGTAGAAATTAAAGAAGAAGTGAGTGTGTTGATAGAACCAAATTTTCAACCTTCTTCTATATCTGAGGAGTGGCAGTCTACAACACTGTTAACAGAACCTTCTATTCCTGAAACACCATTCATACCATGTCTTGACCAATCTAACCCTTTATTTATTGAAAGTAACCTTGAATGTTTCATAGATTGTTTAGTTGAGTCACTAATTGAGGAAGCTTTCCCAATTGGGTTACTAGAAGAGGCCCCTAAGGCCAAAATGGTTGATGTGGGGGAGGAGTTTCCCTTTATATTAAAATTCTCTGATGACCTTCTTTCATGGTTAATGCAGGGACCTTTCTATCCAAAGCTTCCCCACCCCACCATTCCATCCTTTTATTCCACGATGTGCTCCATTCTTAGGCAATAAGGATAGGAGTGTGTGGTGCAATCATTTAATTGATCCAGGTTGATGACCTGATAATATGGCCCCTACAGAGGATCGTGGCTATGTCTGGCTGAAGACGTTAAACTTAGCGCTTGGTGGGAGGCAACCCACGTATTCAGGTGTATTCTCTCCTTTATTTGATTTTCTTTGTTATATGCTCATTGTCATGTTATATTTTGTTCACATTGAGGACAATGTTCATAATAGGTTTTGGGGAGGGAATATTACTTTCATAAAATAAAAATCAGAAAATTAAAAAAAAAATTTTGAAAAAAATTTGATTAGTTTTAAGTTGTTTGTTAGTACTTTTTCTTAGGTTTTAATAGTTTTATCCCGTAATAATGCATGTTTCAATTCTTAGGAGATTAATTTGCATTGGAAGTGTGAGTAAGTATACTGGAGGATAGATACACTTAACTGAGCATATCTTTCTATTACAGTCCTCTTGGAATAAGTGCTTGAACTAAGAAAATTCACTTACACACACTAGTACATAATGTAATACCATCTAGAAATTTGTTGATTACTAATTTACAGTGGGATGTCTTTAGTCCATAGTCATTAGATGATGTGTAGTTGTCTGTTGAGCTTAAAAGATCATGATAGACCATTTACTTGGCTATGGCAAGGGATTGGAACCGGAAATAGGTTGAGAGTATAATACAGCCTGGACAAAATAAAGATATGCTGAAAATATATGTGCTGAAAATGAAAATGTGAAGAAAAAAAAAAACAAAAATGAAAGAAAAAGGGGCTGCTTGACTTTATAGGATTAACTTAGGCTGATGCTCGGGGCCCGAAGCGGTCTCTTAATACCTAATGCCCTAAGCCAACTGGCTGGGAGTCATTGGCCTGAGTCATTGCTAAACCTAAGCATCTTGAAGTCAGGCCTTACACAGTCCTAGCGAAAAAAAAAGAAAAAAAAAAGTCTGAAAGAAGAAAAAAAGTCTGTGGTGTATTATCCTCTCAAATCTAGAATGTTGGACCCGAAGGAGGCGCGCAGATCTGTGCTATCATGAACCTAAAGATGACGATGACTATGTAGATTCTAATGTTCTTTGGTTAATGGGTAACACTGGATCTGTATAAACAAAAATTTAGAATGTATTGCTATAATGTTCTACACTTTCTACTATTTATATTATCACACTATATTATATTTGAGCAGAAATTTCCAAGATGAAAGTGTGGAATAAAACCACTTACTTGAGGGCTTCTATATTCCTGTTGATTATGAACCAAGTACATGCGGTTGATTTTCTTAAGCATTGTAGTGTGTATTTCTCGGGATAATAGGTTTGCTTGTTTTGCACTGTTTTTATTTTATTCTTGCTTTGTTTTTTCACTTAGGTTAATTAGTTTAATAAATACATGTTTGTGGGTAGCATGGCTGCAAACCCTCACGAGACAACACTCGTCCTACTAGGGACACCTAGAGGTTTAACGGCTTGTTGCAATACGCTCAATGCAATCGTGTTCCCTACGAAAGTGGTGTTTACTTTTATGCATTAGTTCCTTTAGTTATTTGTTTGATTTTGTTTTGTTTTGCTAGGGACTAGCAAAATCTAGGTTTGGGGGTGTGATCTATACATGAAATATGCATTTTAATATCTCCTAAACTTATGTTTCTGCTAGTGTTTGATTAGAATTATTGCTACTTTAATATAGTTTTGGTTTTTGTAGGAAACAAGAGCAAAACGTAGAAATTGGATAAAACGTGATTCTAATGATTGAATATTAATAACTTCGATTGCATATCTCTGATGGGACTGATTTAAGCTTCATGTTAAAGTACACAAAGTCAGCTTTCCAACGCCACTGACTGTTCGCAATTCGGAGTTCTGAGCAAAAAGTTATGATCATTTGAAATATCGCACGCGAAAGAGGCACGATTAAAGAGAAGAACCGTCAAGATGAGATTGGATGGATGAGATCGATACGACGGGTTTTATTTGATTAAAAGAAAAAAAAAAGAAAAGAAAGGATTAAACCGGTCCGGTTCAGTTTAAAAAAAAAAAGAAAAAGAAAATAAAAAAACCGGCCCCGAGCCGAAGCTCGGCCGTTCGTCCAGAAGCAGAGCGTTCGAGCTCTGCTCGAACGCCGGCGAAGGTGAAGAGGCACGGCGGTGAGGCTGAGGAGGCTGAGCGCCGGCGGGGCACAACGACGAAGACGGCGGATCTTGCCAGCGAAGAAGACGGCGACGATCACGGCGAAGGAGAGACCGGCGGCGGCGGAGTTTGACAAAACAGAGGAAAAAACAGAGCTCTGTTTTGAGCTCTGTTTGAGACGTTCTCGCCGGTGGGTGAGCTCTCCGGTGCCGGAGATGGCGAAGATGAAGGAAGGTGAGACGGAGAGGCACGACGGCGGAGCAGCCATGACAAGAATCGTGCTCAATCGGGAGAGGTCGGCGACGAAAAAAAACAGAAAAGCAGAGACTCCTATTCAAATTAGGAGTCTGATTTCATCTTCGATTGGGACTCAGATTTGGGCTCGATTTGAGTCAAGAAGGACTTGAAGGAGGTCTATAAAAGAAAGATGAGCTTTTACAGAGCTATTCCGGCCGGGAAAAACCAGACGATTTGGGAGCAAAGTCGCCGGATTCCGGTGGTCTTTGGCCGGAAAAGAGAGAGAGGAGGAAGAAGCCACCGGAGGAGAGGAAGAAAGGGACGATTTTGGCCGGAAAAGGTGCTGATTTGCAAAAGCTACAGTGCACGGCGAGTTGGAGAAGACGATGAATAGTGCGCAGTGAACAGTACCCGTGAATAGTGTTTTCCGGTGAACAGTGTTTTCGTGAACAGTGTTTTCCGGTGAATAGTGCAAAACGACGCCAACGAATCAAACAACGTTTCTCCTTGTCCGATGGCCGGCTAAATCCTTGTCCAAGGCGTAGATGAAACCCGAGTAAATTGGTTGTATCGTTTTCTTTCATCTTAATCTTAATTTACCTTGATTGGTGTATGAATCTTATTATAGAATCACTGTTAATTTATTGAGGTTTATTCTATGTGCTCGAGAGAGGCTAGAGTGAATTCTTGTGAGTTTCAATCCGAGGAATACTTGCATGTCCGAGAGGAACGTAAGTAGACTAAGGTGTTATAAAGGAATAAGATTTCATTGGTTTATGCTCGAGAGAGATAGATCACAGTTCCATATTTTAATTGCTTATGTGTTACGTCCGAGAGGAGAGCACTACATTTTGAATTGACAAGTATATGTCCGAGAGGAATATACTAGCCAATCAGGAATTTATTCAACAGAGAGAGACGATAAGCTGGTTTATTGTGTGGTGGATTCGAAGCTTTGGCACTTCTCCATATTAGTTAAAATCCATTTTAAAGTAGTTAAATTTTATTGCTTTCTCTAGATTAATTAAAACAAAATTTGCTTTCACTTGAATTTGGTAAAATATTAGTCCCGTCCCTGAGGTTCGACAACCCTTTAATACTCACTGTAGTACAATTGCCTTGTGCACTTGCAAGGGTTTAATTTTAAACGATCAATATCCCATCCAACTTGTATACTCGTTCACGAACCAAGTTCAAGTCAATCCTTCTAAGTTTCATCCAATTTTAAAAAGAGAAAATCACGTGTTTTGACAAAATGTACATAGTATCTTAGAACAGTGAATATTTCCAAATATATATAGTATTTTGAAACGGAGTGGGTATATTTAATCCTTAAGCCAATTAAAGTTATTTTCAGGAGCATAAAACTCACATATCAGTAGGAAGATCATTGGAATTTCTATCTTTTTTTATATGTAGATTGGAATATTTATCTTAGAAACAGTGCAAGTAAACAAGATAATACACGATGATTTCTACAACAAAAAGAAGCTTTTACTATGAAAGTTGTCGCAAACTCCAAATTTTGTCTCATAAGGGTATTTGCTACAAAATTAAATCGTTGTAAGCAGGTAATTTCAAAATTAAAAATGCTTATTTGCAACAAAACTAAATAGTCGCAAAAGGCAATGTTGAATTTATTTTCATACAAAAAAATTACTAGAAAATACATGAAATAACAACAACATTAAAAAAGCTAATCCATTTTGTATAAATACAAGTTAAACAGATCCATCATTTTGATTAAAAAAAAGCTAATCCAATTTGCTTCATCAAAAGAAAGGAGAAAACTCTGTTTTTCAGTATGGGGCTGGGCCCAATCAATTTTACTCATTTTCAAAGGCAGACAGGCTTTATGTGACAGAGGGAGCATGCAAATAAATAAAAAACAATAATTGTGAATTTAAACCTTCGTTAATGAAGAGTAGGAGTATATTAATGAAAAACAAGCATCAACAAAATCGTCATTAGTTATGATCGAGGATCATGATAAAAACAATTGCCTGATGAAACAGAACATCTAAGGGAGTCTAATAGGATTAGGGGACCTCATTATAAATGTGGCAATATTGAAGTAGTAGTATGTTGAGAGTAGCCATGAAGACGGAGGAAGAAGAAGTTGGCAAGCCCGAGAGGGCGGCGAGGACGTCACAGGATCAGCCTCCCCCCATGTCCTCATCCTCGATCATCTTAGGCTCCGGGCCTCTGCTGTTCCTCCTCTACCTACACCCACCACGCCGGCCCCAACCAACTTCCCTTCCAGCAGCCAATGTGAGAATAAGCTCTTTTCATGCTCCTCCAACTGCGACTCGGCCACCCACCTCGACCATGCAAACAAGAAGATAAAACAGAAGGTTAATTATCTGGTGGGGGTGGTGCAACGTCATCGTCTGCCTGCTCTTCCATCACATGGTCATGGATGCATGCGCATGCGCATGCACCTTCCGAATAGGCGAGACGTTGATCAGAGGCTCAGACACGGACGACCACCATAGCCGGATACACATCTCGCAAGTGTTGTTCAACAAGGTTTTTCAGCAGGCCAACAATTCGGAGAGGGCAAAGATCAACTCCGGCAGGTTGTTGGTCATGGTGCTGGATCAAAGGGGGCGGCATCACCAGATGATGTGCAAGTTATGAGCCAGCCAGAATGGTACCGTATTCGCCGGCGGATGGAATGGATTCGTCCAGACCAATCGTCTACGGGTCGGCGACAAGCTCATCATTCTATCCTTCTGTTATCTAGATGAACTGTGCTTTGCTTTTGTCCAAGAAGATTAGGGTTTTGGGATAGTTTCTTATCTTTGTCATGGCTTAGGAAAAAGAAAAAAAAACTGACTGTTATATTTTTACTTACATTTTTAATAATATTTAGATAAATAAAGCATAACATACAGGCTTTTTCGTATAAGACATTGGTGTAAATTTTTCTTCATAACAGTTTGGGAAACATCATATGAATCACTGTCGATTGTATTTGTTTTTTGCACAATGACTATCAACTGTATCAAATGCTCCTCCATCCAGAAGTACCTGTCTGAATTAGTGTATGAAAATGAACTGACTTTAGTTCATTTTGGTTTTCTTATCCAGACAGGCATTTTTTGATGGAGTATAATTCAATAAATTCAGTGCATGTTCTGGTCTTTTTATGGTGATTGAGTTTCTTGTTTTTTCAATGCGAGTTTCTACTAATGAAATGGGTAGCTTTGGCTGATTAAGGTTGTGAATTATGTTTTTAAATAAAGAAAATCTACAAATTTGGTGGAGTCTTATGGTTTTATCAACTCATTACGTTTAGAAATTATCCAGTGAACCGTCCCACCACGTGGCTTGTAAAGAGGTTCATTCAGTTTTTGACACATACGAATAGTGACTGGATAATCAAATCTTGACATGTAGCATGCACTAAAACATGTTAAACATACAATGAACTAATCCAACTTGTGCGTCCATGGAACACATTCTATTCTCTCCAGACGAGTGATATTTACTTTGGATGGGCAAGTGATAGAGACAGAACAAGTTCTGCAGACAGCAATATGATGCAACCTCCTGCACCCTCCCCCCTCCCCTAAGAAATTGTCCCACATTAATTGTCCTATTTAACGTTATCCTTCAGTAAACATTGGTTAATGGATGGAATTAAATTGTTAATAGATTGGCTTCATTAATGTCACACTTATTCAAATGTGGATGAATAATAATGGACAAAGGTAGTACAATTTTTTCACAACAAGCACAAGCAGTTTTTCCATTTTCACTGCGTAACAAGCCTTCAAATCTGCCCAAACTTGGGTTCTCTACTTCCGTTTGGTGATGTCAATTGTATGTAGTATCATGCATGCTAAATATAATATTCGATTCTGGAGCAATATTTCTTCCTGTTTCAGTCACTCTTTTTCAGGAGATAAAACACTTACAGATCAGATGCATTTATAAGAAGGTAATTGCAAATTTTGCAATACCCATCTTAGAAACAGTGAATACGAAAAGAGCATACACCACAATTATTTACAGGAATGTTTCTACCCATTACATTATTTTGAGGAAGCTTAATTACTGCTGGGATGTCTGAATCGCTGCTACAGTTGAAACCATGGAATCAACGCCGCAGACATTGCGCCCCCTGCAGATCTTGTAGTAACCTTTCTCTCCCCAACTCTCTCCCCACGAGTTCTTTATGATCCAAAATGGTTTCTCCTTCAATCGAATCGGTGAATACCCTGCTGAACCATACCCAACCAGCAAAACGCCATGGTCCAATCTCCTGCTGCAAATGTAAGGGCAAGACACTCCACCAATGTATGTCTGCATGAAAACTGCATTTATGCCCACTGCAACAAATAACAAAATGGTCATACAAGATCTCACATTTAGGAGTATTAACTACAGCATATAGGCCTATGACTGGATTCCGATGATTTATGCATGCATAAGACATTGAAGAAGTGAGTCAAAGCCTGGTATCAAGAATTTATCATAAAAGTCATGTAAAGTGAGTCAAAGCCTGGTATCAAGAATTTATCATAAAAGTCATTTACATGTGGCTTGAGGTTCTTCTGAAGCAAACATTTTAAAAAGGGGTGCTTCAAGCCAAGTCATGCTGAGTTTGGCTTAGCTCGAGCTCAATAGCATAGTGGGATGAGTTTGAGGTCCCTACGCTCTAACTCATTTTGTAACTTGTCAATTAAAAAATAATAGAATGTACATTTAATAGAAAATGTACTAAATTATATGTAAAAGTCATGTTAAAGTATTTAAAAGTCAAATTCCTTTTAAGCCAACATCGAGACAAGCCCAAGTCTGAGCTTTAAGTCAAGCTAATTTGAGCTGAACCTTGAATAGAGACGAGCTGGCTCAACTTGGCTAGCACCTTTAAATATTAGTTGCTATGTAATTTGTGCCTGGTAATTCTGTGAATTTGTTTTGGCAACTTTGGTTCAAAAAACATTCTTACACTTCAAAGCTTCCCAATAGAGTGCAGCCATTTTCTCATCATATTAAGAAACACAAGGCATATATATGCCTTGAAACCCCTTGAGATCTATACCTCACTTTTCAAGAAGGGAATGGTTTGAGGTTAACTTCATACCTTAAAGGACAGATCAAATACTACCCAAATAAGTATGTGGACTGGCTAGAAAGTGAACCTTCAATTATAGACCCTAATAGCCTCCATCAAGTTAGACAAATAATAAGAGCATATCCATTGAAGCACTTGTTAAACTATTGATGCAAAAAGCCAATTCTAATTCTGACATGACAAAAGCAGCCATCTAATTGAAACCCAAAACATCAATAGTTTGAGGTATTACCACTTATCAGCCACAGACGATGGATGAAAACTGAAAACAGAGAGGAACTAGATAGAGCTAATGCATCCTATTGTGAGATGCAGGTCATCATGTTCTTTTTCCCTTTTTTAGATCCATCCTTAACATTTGGTTCACCCGGTGATTCAACCCTGGGCCATCTTCAGTTACCACAGAGGAACCAATATATGCAAAAAGAAGTGACTGGGCAGTCAATCTGGTAAAAGTGATTTTGTTGGCTGGTTGGGATTATAGATGTCTCCTCATCCATTCCTTTATAGGCTTTTCAGGCACATAATTCTTAGAAACATCAGAAATACTAAAAAAATCTCAACTGACCTGCAAGGGGGCCATTTTTCACAAGATTTGCTGCAATTTGATCTTCATCAAGAGAGACGACACTGAAATTTGCGACAGAGGCAACAATCTTAGTTTTATCAAATTTGCAGGTACCACCGGTTCCAGTGTAAGGGTAATCTTCTTCTCTCTCAAGTCCTCCAGCTTTGAGTGCATACTCAAATGCATTTGTCATAAGCCCACCGTTGCATCCTGAATCACATGAATCTGGTTCTGATGCATCGCACTGTATGAGACAACAAATAAGTTTTGTATAAACCTCCGATCTTGGAAAAACTCATATCCGGGTGTTTGATGAAGAAAAATTGATAGATTTAAGAAAAGGTTCACAATGTGAAATGCATCCAATCAGTCATGAATTTGCATTGTCCCTCGCACAAACAAGAAAGAAAGAGAAATACCATTCTTAAGCACAAGAAAAAGAGATTTCCAATGTCCATGCAAATGTAGATTATAAAGATGTCAAAATAAACAACTGCAACGTAGGATTCCACAGGTACCAAGAAAATAAAGACAATTTGAACTCCATTAACTACCAATACATCCACAGTTTCAAAAGATTTAGTTACCTTCACTATTCTTTATATATGTGTTTCTGGTAATTGACTAACAAACAATGTATATTTCATTTCTAAGATGTGCAACACCAACTAAAACAAGTCAACAATTGTACTGTGAGATAAACAAGAGATTAAAAAATTATCTCAAGGTCTTACATAATTCCCTTCTCATAACATGAGTTTATATTTAACATAGAAGAAAAAGTTTCAAAAAAATTGTACGATTTTTCCTTAATAGTATGTATCTACAAGCTTTAGAATACTTGTGGTGCAGATATCCAAACAAAAGAAAAGCAAACTTATGTACTATACCAGGACAAAAAGAACAAAAAAATTGCTCTTCATTGTCAAGAAATGAAGTGGATGCTAATTAGAAACATATCCATAAAACTCTAAATTCAATTGACAACTAGTAATAAATAAATAGCCCAAAGCCTATTCTTTTACTGCTCATAACATGCATGTTCATCCATTTTCGCAAATCTTGAAGAGCATGTTTTACACTCGAGCTTCAGCATCAAACATGTGCAAATCATAATCATAATCATAATCAAGTAGCGCCTTTTCCCAACTATTTGGGGTCGGTGGCATGGAACTTCAGGCCTGTTTTGTGCCAACTCTTTTGTAAAAGATGGTAAAGTCATATCTTTTTTATCAGCTCCATCCAAGTCCTCTTAGGTCTCCTTCTCCCTCTTTTAGCATCATTTACATGCAACCCTTCTAATCTTCTCACATGGGCATCTATTGGTCTTCTTTGCATGTGCCCATGTCAACCCAACCTACGTTCCCTCAGCTTCTCCCCTAAAGGAGCTACCCCTAAACTCTCACCAATATATTCATTTTTAATCCTATCTCTCCTAGTTATCCCACTCCTCCACCTTAATATTCTCATTTTGGCTACATTCAACTGATCTATATAACTTCTCTTTTTCTCATTTCAACTACATTCAACTTATCTACATGACTTATCTTTTGTGCCCAACACTCCGCTCAATAGAGTATTGTGCCTAATGGTGGTCCTATAGAACTTGCCTTTAAACCTTTTTGGAACACGCCTATCACACAAAACCCTCGAGGTTGCTCCCACTTCACCTGCCTCACATTTATCCTATACGCCAAATCACTATCAACATCCCATTTTTTATGGATAATGGATCCTACGTAAAGGAATTGATCACACCTTAGCATTTCTTACTATCTATTTCAACCAAGGCTCTACTTATAGTCTACGTTCCTTAAAATTAAATTTCATGCACTCTGTCTTAGTCCTACATATTTTGAAACCTTTAGATTCTAGAGCCTCCCGCCATAATTCTAGTTTTGCATTCAAACCTATTTTTCATCGATTAAAACTCATCATCTAAAATAACATACACTAAGGTACACTATCTTGTATAGTACACTATCTTGTATATATCTAGTTAGCTCATCCATAACTAAAGTGAAAAGTTAAGGACTTAAGGTTGACCCTTGATGAAAACTTATAGTAACCAGAAATTCCTTGGCTTCCCCCTAATTGTTCATACACTGGTTACAACCCCCTCATAGATATCTTTTATAATATCTATTAAACCTCTTATTGCTTCCTTCTTCAAAACACTCCAAAAGAGCTTTCTCAGCACTCTAACATAGGCTTTTTCCAAATCTATGAAGGTCATAGATGTCTTATTTTTTATCCTTAAACCTCTCAACTAAATGTCATAACAAAAATATAGCTACCGTTGTTGACCTCTCCGACATGAAACCAATTGATTCTCTGTTACTTTAGTTACTTTTCGTAAACGTCATTCTACTACGCTCTCCCGTAACTTATAGTATGCCCTATAAGTTTATACCTCTATAGTTTGTACAACTTTGGATGTCCCCTTTATTTTTATACAAGGGTATGAAGGTACTTCTCTTCCACTCCTTTGACATTCTCCTAGACTTCTAGATCTTGTTAAACAAACTAGTCAACTAAATTAAGCCAACACCTCCCAGAGCCTTCCATACTTCAATAGCCAACACCTCTCAGAGTCTTCCATACCTCAATAGGAATTTCGTCGAGGCCCAGAGTTTTGCCTTCTTTCATTTTAATATGTGCAAATAATATATAAAAATATTAAGAACTAGAATATTTTTATGGTTAACTTGTTCTTTTCTGCTTTCCACATTGGCATAAGGTTCGCTACTCGACATTTTGAAAGAATAGAGAATATAGAGTACACCTCAATCAAACAAAATGCAAAAAACCCACGCCTCTTAAGCCTTCTTTATTCAGAAAAGTCAATAGACATAGTGAACCAGAGTTGCCAATTAGTATCACAAACCATAGTAATACGAATAAACATAATTAATAGTATGGCTACACAAGCCACGAGTATATTCGTAAATCCTAAACACATTTTCAATCGATTTTAGTAAGGCTACTCCAGATAAACATCCTTTGATTTTTTTCAGCTTACTTGAATTGACTTGCACACATTGAGTAATTCAACCTGTAATTAAATCCTCATGCAGAGCTAGCCTATATGACAAGAACACATTTCCATAGAAGTATATAACATTATTAATACAGCTCTACATGAGCATCTTCCAACTCATATCAGCACCCTAAAAATTGGCTTGGACCCATGGAATAATACGAGTCTCAGTCAAAAGCTCAAGCTTATTACCTAAAGGTGCAGGAGAAAAACAGAAAAACCATTTATTCTGCAGATATCACCAATGCTCATCAAAGGCAGCTAAGCTACCAGATAAAAAAGAAGACAAAGAGTGCATACCTGGTGGTCACAATCCACAAGTTGCTGCTCACTAAGGCTCACCAGCTTCCCAGTAGATAGATAATTTGCACCCTCTAACGCCCCTGTAGTGCTGAAAGACCAACAAGACCCGCAGGATCCCTAAAATACATACAAATCATATCATTTCGTATTGCATTAGAGAAGACAACAAAAAAGAAGAAAAATAATCAGTAAACATGTAGGATGGGTAAAGGATTCAAGAAAATCAGAAATGGAAAACCATTTTACAGGAAAATGGCATTTTCACCTAGTTAGGGGTTAATGAAAAGTAGGGCCCTGAAAATTTACTTTTCAGGAGGGGCTGAAAATGCCCTTGAAAAAGGGCCCGAAAATGGCCCAAAATTTTCAGACCTAAGAGGGTACAAAAGTCGCTCTGCCCTAGCCACTCCTCCTCTGTGTGGGGATCCACCACGAGCTCCTCTCTCTCTCTCTCCCTCTCTCCTTGAGATGAAGACCAACTAAAAGATCATTTCCTACTTTTGGATTTCATTTTTTTCATCTTTTTTCTATGGAAATAGGGAGCTTTTTTCAAGTTTAAGATCCGCAAAACGGAGGAGGAAGTGGAAAGTTCATAGTAAAGGTAAGGCTTTCTATTGATTTTTGGATTTTTCTATATGGGTTTTACGTTATGGATTGAGAGCTTGGTTATTGGATTTCTGTATATGGGTTTTGGGTGTTGTGTTATAGATTTGTGCTAGTTATAATAGAAATTGGCAAAAAGTTGCATCTTTTGATCTTCAGATCAGGTGTTTGGGTATTCACATATTGATTTTTGGCCAAATGCATACTACCACTTTTACCAGTGCTGAGTGTTACAATTTTTCAGTTCTCTTCAGTCAATTTTAGTTAGTTTCAAATTGTCTTGTGTCTTGTAAAACTAAAATGTCATTTATCTTGTGTGATCTTGTTCAGACCTTTCTCCTTTTCTTGTATATTGGAATGATGCCTATATGTTACATTATTGGTGCATATTACTAGGGATGGTTGAAAAATAAGAGGATGAGGATGAAACACAATTTGTAATATATAAGGAAGGCCAAGGCAGGAAATCCAACCGCCGCGAGGAAAGCCATCGATGTCCCTGCAGAAGAAATTCAATCTGGAATTGTAGGAGCACTCAATTAGATGACATCTGTTTTAAAAGCTTTTGCTGAAAAAGAAAAAAAATTGAACAAGTTATCAAGGCATTAGGGGAAATTCCACATCTGGACCTTGACTTAAAATTTCAGGCAACTAGGTACTTGAAGGACACAAAGGACATAGAAAGTATTCTGATGATGGATCCTATGGAAAGGAAAACATGGTTAGAATGGTGTTAGGTCAATAGGGGGTGATTTTGATTTTTTAGACTTCTTAAATGTTCATTTTAGATTGGTTAAATGTTAATTTCGGACTTGTTAAATATTATTCTAGAAAATAATACTTCTATAGTTGATGGTACCGCTGTGATGGGCCGTTTTCATGACCATTTGGTAAAAAAGATGTGGAATGACAGAAAGGGTCGTGAGCTTGGAAGGGATCATAGTTGAAGAAACGTCTATTCTTTGAAAGCAATTTATAAGTCTGTACTTTTTACGGGAAAATTTATTTTTCCGTGAAAGTTAATTTTTCTTGAGGAAAGTATTATCATGAAAATTTTTTATTTTCCAGAACCCCTGACCCACCCGTAGAATCCAAGCCAAAATCATAAAATCATATACAGTTTAAACTTAAATCTCAAGATCGGCCCATAATTGTCCATAAACAACATAAATTCAAAATTAAAGCAACAGCATGACCCAAAAATCACAAAAATTAAACCCCGCCTCCGAAAAAAAATAAAAAAAAAGGACCTAGCACAAGTAATGGCCGAGAATTCCCCATTTACAAATTCACAATAATCATAGTAACAGTACAAGCATCAGAAGAAAGAACAATGGAGGATCATAATTGAAATTAGTAATTAGGAAATAACGATTGCCTGATTTTTAACTCCAGTGACGGCGCCATGATCCCTCCAATCGAACTCCACAGGAAGATCATTGGTTGGCAGTATAGGCGCCTTGTGGGCATCGGCCGGGAAGGCGACGGGACGGAGACCCAAGTACCTAGACCGGAACTCCTCGGGAGTAAGATCGCTGAACTGGGTGACCCCGTGAACCGCAGTCGGATCAAGCCGCTGGTGGCGCCTGGCGCGGCGAAGGTTGGACTTGAAGACGGAGAAGCGGTAGGCGTGTTCTTCTGGGTCGGCGTAGGACTTGCCGAAGGAGCGGAGGAAGGCCGCGAAGTGGTGCTCCGCGTTCAGCAGGTGGTCGTCGCCCACCACCTGCCGGATGACCGGGTCCTCCTCGATATGGGAGGCCAAGGCCGAGGCCGAAGCAAGGAGGAGGCAGAGGAGGAGGAAGGGGGAGATCGCCATGGGAATGGGGGAGATGGGAGGAGGAGGTGAGCCGGTGAGGTGATGGTATTTGGCTGGAGCTACCTACCGGTCGTGTGGGGTTGGATAATGGGGTTGTGACGAGGTGGGATAATGGGGTTGTGACGAGGTGGATGATGTCACGTAAAGGCGAGCTTTTCGTGTCTTCTTGTTCAAGTTTGGAGTTTTCGTGTTGGGGGTTGGAAGGAGTTTTAACTTTTAAGTGGGAGAGAAAATGCTTTATCCATCTTATGAGAGCGGAAAAAAGTAATGAAATTTGCTCCATTTTGTCATGTATTAGACTCAAGGTTTTTAAAACCGGTCCAACCTTCGACCTGGAAATCTAGCCGGTTTGGTTTAACTATTAGTTCAACCGGTTTGACATGTAATTTAAAAAAAAAACCCTCCCCTATATAAAAAAAAATAACACTAAACTATGTTTAGTGTGAATTTCTTGTTTTGGTTAAGATGTTGAGGAGTTAAGATGTTGAGGAATTAAGGAGAGCTCGAATCTTCACTTAAAAATATAATTTTTAAAAAATAAAAAAAATATTTTGGTAGTGAACTGGACGGCTTCGGTTCACCAACTGAACCGGCCGATTTTTAATTAAATCGGCGAACAGACCGGACTGTCCCGAACCGGACTGTACGGATCGGTTTTTTAACCGGCTCTCCGCGGTCGGATCGGCCGGTCCGGTCCGGTTTTGAAAACTATGGTTAGACTAGATATTTAGGGCTATGTTAGATAATTAAAGTCGTTGAACTTCAAGATCATTTGCATGCATTACTATGTATGTGCACTCAGCTGTTTTGGTGTCAAACAGTTGGAGTGCACACATATATCGTGTGCACCGTTGATATGAGGAGATCAACGGCTCACTAGCGACCTGGCATATGCCTGTTGTACTCAATAATTTCTCATGTGTGGCTGGGTGCTTGTACAAAAAGTATGTTTTCTTGATGATTTGGCAAGTAAAAGTAGGGGCAATTTCGAGTTTTTTTCCTATTACTTAGCCAATGAACTAGGAATTCTATATTACTTAGAGTTTTCGTATGAAATACCATATAACCTAGAAAAGGCACTTGTTTTTTAAAAAATGATCTTCTAACATCGTTCACTGTTTTACACGCCCCAACACGCTTCCTATTATAAAAGTTGAGATCTATCGGTAAAGAAACAATTGTAACGGCTACCTATTAGTGCTCAAATCGCTCATGGTCATCAGAGGAGAAGATAAAAATGTAGCGGAGTCGTAAAATAATGGTCAGCAGTGACGAAGTAGTATTTACAAATTTGTCAACCCTACTAGAAGTTCTGTAAAGAAATTTAAGATATTTTTATAAGTAGAAGGATAATAAAAAATAAAAAATAACATAAAAATAATGGGCAAAAATACATAAAAAATAAGGAAGATATGACTTGTCGAATTTTCCCCTTGGGGTCATGTACTTATGTACAAAACATATCTCCCTCACTAGTTTGGGAAAATTCGGCAAGTCATATCTCACTCATTTCTTACGCGTTTTCGTCTATTCTTTTTACATTCTTCTTTATTTTTCTTCCTCTTTCTCCTCATGAAGATATCGAAAATTTCTTTACATAACTTCTATTAGAGACAATAAATTTGTAAAGATGGAGTATGTGGTGAAGCTACTATTATTTAGCTTCATTTCTTCTTCTTTTTTTCTTCATATTTGATCACCCTTTTGAGAAAAATTTGTCAGAGAAGATCTATGGTATAGTGGGTTGCTCTTCTTTTAAAATTGGTCATCCCCACAAGATGGTGTATTAAGATATTTATTTAATATATCCTCATGGGGGAAAAGATGAAAAATAAAAAAATACAAAAAGAAAGAGAAAGAACA
This sequence comes from Houttuynia cordata, assembly GCA_039654745.1. Taxonomy (NCBI): domain Eukaryota; kingdom Viridiplantae; phylum Streptophyta; class Magnoliopsida; order Piperales; family Saururaceae; genus Houttuynia; species Houttuynia cordata. Next base: position 16,406,606 of record CM077504.1, read on the forward strand.
GATAAGAAATTAAGAAGATATGACTCGTTGAATTTTACCCTAATATCGTGTACTTATGTATATGACCTCACTGCGAAGCGTGCCCTCATGTACGCGATAGCACTGCCTATAGAGTATTTTGCAACTTCACCAAGAACTCTCACTTTTGTAAATTCATTATCTCTAATAAAATTTGTATAAAATTTTTTAGATATCCTCATGAGAGAAAGATGAGTAAAAATAAAAAAAATACAACAAGAATGAGCAAAAATAGATAAAAAATGAAAGAGATATTACTTAATGAATTTTTCTTTGAAGTCATGTATTTATATACATGACCTCACTCCAAAATACACTATAAGTAGTGCTATCATGTGCATAATGACACGATTTGCAATGAGGTTGTGTACATAAGTACGTGACTCCGAAGGGAAAATTCAAAGAATCTATCCCTCATTTTTTTTATCCATAGCATTATATTTTATTTTTCCTCATTTTTCTACTTAAAATATATCTTAAATATCTTTACACAACATATAGTTGAGTTGACAAATTTGCGAATATTACTTCGCCAATTGACAACAAGTATTTTGCGGATCTACTACATTTTTACCCTCTCCTTTGATGTCCACAAGCGGTTCAAGCACCAATGGGTAATCGTTACAAGTGTTTATTTACTGATGTGTCTCAACTTTTGTAGTAAGGCGTGTTTCTGGGCGTGTAAAATCGTTAACAGTATCAGGACAGAAATTTGGAAGAACAAATGCCTTTTTAAGGTTCTATGGCATTATAATAGAAACTCCAAATAATATGAAATTCCTAGGTCATTGGCCAGATAATATAAAAAAACTTGGGCAATTTGAGATAGGGGAATTATGGTTTAGGGTTGCAAATTAAATATAAATACACTTTAAGACATGTCGGTAAAGAAACACTTGGTGGGAAAAAATATGTGATAGTCTAATAATGCCCTCACCCACTTCTAGCCATTTTTCCCATCCAAAAAACCACATTAATTAACCCCATTATTCTCTTTTGTCTTATTTCTTCCATTTTCTTTCACCTCTCTTCTCTTCTTCCCCCTCCCCTCTTGGCAGCTCCATTTCTTCCTCCTCTCTTCCCCCTCCGCTATTGGTTGCCCCTTTCTTCCTCGTCTTTTTCCCCTCTCCTCTTGGCCGCTGCTGTAACCGTGTGGCGGGCGTCCGCGGAGAAGACCATAATGTGAAGAAAACTTTATTAATTACAAATAACTATACCACTTATTTTCCCTTACAGATAGCGTCATGGGGATGCTTTGAGCAAAAAGACGAAAAAGGCCCGCTTAAATTCTGAAGCAGTCCAGAGTCCGCCCAGATTATATAGCATTTTGAGATTCTACCTTTTCCGATAGCCATCTCAGCCCGACTGCTATCTCCGTTGTGCCGTGGTCAACTCTCCAATTACTGTCGTCGTTCGATCCTGTCCTGCCATTGTCATGCGATTGCATCCTGCATCGTCGTTCGACCTCTGCCGTCATTTAGTTAAGCTAGTTCGTCTATGGCCAGGCCTGAGTCATCCGAGACGTCTCTTTGGCGCGTTTAGTCGGAGAGGCTGGCATGGTGGATGAGGTTCGACGGCTTGCAATGCTTCAGTGCATTGCCTACACACGTGAGCCGTGGCATGTGTTGCTTTTTATTTTGTCAAAGATCTGAAAGTTTTAACTAGTGACACTGAAAAATCCACACACATGAAAAACGCATACATGTGCCACAAAAAGACCATGAGAGTGTTGGTACTCACGACCCGGTTGTAGCGAATGTTCTCTATACTCTACTACCTTGTCAGCCCCATTGTGTCCACTTCCGCTAGAAACAAAGCCAACTATATTCAGGGCGTTCACAACTGTAGCACGCTAATGTGATACATCGGTCAATGCCCTCAATATCCGATTGGAGGGAGTGGCATTTTTAGTGTTCCTCTCGACCTGTCTTGACTATTTAGGGGCCGTTTGGGGCGTGAAAAAACTGGAATATCCACAGTGGATATTTCACTTTCACTGTAGCATTCAGGTTATTTTCACTCTCTGAAACACGTCCTGAGGTATTTCAGATGAAAGTGAAAAAATATGAAATAAATAGTGAAATGAAACATCCACTGTGGATGTTTTACTTTTTATCACGCCCCAAACAGCCCCTTAATTTCCAAGTTAACCTTGATTTCTGCCGCCAATGCAAGAAAAGCATTCAAACATGCAGATATATAGAGAAGGCTCTCTACAACCAACTCTAAAATACCCCTTCCCATAAGCAGCGGCAAATGCAGGATTTTCAGGGATGGGGTGGTCAGGTCATTTTGAGATGGGGTCAGGTAAGGGAATTAAGTTAATTTATAAGAAAATAGATGAAATGTATATATAATCTTAGTAAAATGGATAAAACCCACCATGCATTACAGGTAGGTCCGCCCCTGGCCATAAGGAAATAAGCCCCTTCAATGATTAAAAGAAGGCCTACTTCTTGAGGCACTCTACGTCTGGGCCGCCTCCACTCCTGCACCTCCTCCTCATTCTCCGCCATGGTTGCGCCAACCTCCCCCCTCCGTGAACCACGAAGGATGTTTTTCAAGGCCTCACCTTTTCCTTCCTACAACATCTTCTATCAATTCAAACATTCTTCTCCACTTCTTTTGATGTCAGATGTAAAAAGTAAAAACAGGATATCCTCCATCAACAAGGGGTCTCAATCATTGGGATCAATGGCACACAGGTCGGTCCTGATGATCGACGGCTACCGACGGCTGGGCATTTAAAAAATGCTTCCCTTTCCCTTGTAGATTTGTATCTACCCGATGACAATCCCTGACGGCACCATAATGATGCTCAATTATTATCATAAACTAAAACATATAATACAAATAAAATTTGATCATATAAGTTCAGCCCATCAAGATGTTGGATAAAAGAGACATGTAAACCATACATATACTGAAGAGGGGATTAAGACATATTTCAACCAAACCATCAAATACACCCTCCGGTCACTTTTAATAGATATAGTTTTTTTAAGGACACTAAAAAATTAGTTCAATTGAAAAAAAATTATATCTATTAAAAGTGACTGGAAGGAGTACTTAAAAAAAGGATGTACTCGCTTTATCCTATATTAGTAGATCAATTTTAAAAAGTAGTAATCTTTAATGAATAGTGGAACCCATGGCCACATACTCTGTCTAGACTCAAGAGGATAATGAGATCATATTTAATACTCTGCCTCTTTAGCATCAACTAAATAATATTAGGAGTTAAAATTCTAATTGTTTCCTCTACAACAATACAAAGCATTCGAGAATTTTTGCCTCAATAAAAGTGTCAAGTGTCAACGCTATTTTTTGGTTCTATCGTACTCAACTAATAACCTCCAACAATATTAATCGATTTTATTAATCTTTGCCATTATTATATTGACCTTTAACAAAGATAAAGAACAAATATTAGGACCAATGATACTTTATTTTGCCACAAGTATCTGTTTATAACAATAGTACAATTGATTTTTTTTTATTTTTGCATTAATAGTAGAAATGTAATATAAAAAGAGAAAGATCATTAGCATTAATTCTTTCAATAAAATGCTTATCAAAAGATGCACAATCATACATTTACATTATACAAAATGACAAACCAACAGCCAAATTTGCATACAAAACTAACATGATTCCATAGATTCTACAAAAAAAAATTTCCTTCATTCAGATATATAGAAAAGAAATACTCCCTCCATTCCTAAATACCTGCCACATCCTAACAAAGTGGGCAGTATTGGAACAATTATCTAATTAGCCATAAACTAATAGATAAAATTGTGTAGAAGTTACCAAATTATTGATGTAGAACAATCAATAGGTAGGAACCAGCCCTCGGTAATTATAAAGCTTCCTCCTTTTAAATACCAACTAATTTGAAATAAGAAACTCAAACTCAATGCAATCCGAGATGCCCTTTAGGACTGTCTTTAAACGAATAATCGCTGCATAGTGCAAGACTTCACTGGCGATCGATCAAGAGATATAACAAACCTCTCTCGAACCTTGGTGCACTCTAGAAAATTCGATCATGAACTCGGAAAGAGTGTATTGCCCGCACACAAAATTGACACAAAAATTCAACTCCAAGAACACCAATTGAGAACTCAAAATCGTGGAGTGAAGAGGAGAGCAATTGGAGAAGAAGGATACCTTTTTTTTCTTTTTTTTTTGTTAGATTTCTAAAACCCACATTCAAGAGGACAAATATGGAAAGGCCATGTCTTAAAATGGCTCATTAATTAGCCGTTTTGAGCCATTTTGTTGTTTTTTATTTTTTGAAACATATTTATTTCTAACATTCCCCACATGTTTTAAAAGAAAAAAATACCATCGATTCAAGACTCAAAGTCGGCAACACATATACTATGTTTTCGATGAGAGGTGTCTTTAAGGCTTGAACCTCCATCTCCCCAAGCTCTAAGTGAACATAGTCTTGAACTTGAACCTTTAAGGAGAGACTTGTAGTACAGGAACACATAGCACTCCCTTTCCATTGGGTGATGTCTAGGTGGCGCGTTACAATTATGCACCGGTATCTCAATTCATGTGTGTATCTTCTAGAGAATAAGTCCAATAATTCTCATCAACTTTCAGTCAAAAGTAACACACATATAGGTAAGAGTCTCCAAAGATATGTCTACATTACAATATCCTACCACATAGGCCTTGACCTCATTAAGACCATAGTCAACCTAAAAGAATGAGCATATACACCATAGGAATGAGAACACGTATAAAATAAATACTCCTTCTAGTTACTCATTAGCTTGTTTTTCCCATTGAATCTCCTTTGTGGGTTCTCCACTTGGGTAGATTGGGTTTAGAAATGGACTAGTCTCATTTCCCTCCATGCAAATTGGACTTGTCTACATGACAATCTTTTGGTTAAATGAGATGCAAGATTATCAGTTGACCTAATATAGCTTAGGTAATAACTCATTAGAGTTTAACTTGCGCAAGATTTTATACTTGAGCTCCAAATGTTTGGAAGACTTACTATTATGATTCTTACTGTGCACCTTTGCTATTATAGCTTGGTTATCATAATTAATCAAAATAGTAGGGATTGACTTATTCAACATGGGCAACTTTGTCAAGAGATCCCTAAGCCACTCCGTCTCCTTTCCAGCCAAATCAAGCGCTGCCATCTCTGCCTCCATGGTAGACCAGGTGATCAATGTCTGCTTGGTTAACTTCCAAGCTATCGCCCCACCACCCAAAGTGAATAAATACCCACTAGTTGCCTTGGTATCTTCAGAATCTGAAATCCAATTTACATCATTGTAACCTTCTATTACAGGAGGAAACCCACGATAACATATCCCATAAGAGATAGTACCTTTCAGATATCTGAATACCCTCTCAATAATAATCCAGTGAGATCTATCCAGGTTTTAAAGTGTACCTGCTCAGTCTCCCCACCGCATAGGAAATATCTGGTCTACTGCAATTAGCCAGATAATTCAAACTTCCTATTACTTGAGAGAACATAAGCTGTGACACACTATCCCCACAATTTTTCCTTAGTTTGACACTAGGTTCATATGGTGTAGTTACAGGCTTGCAGTCAAAGTGGTTGAACTTTTTCAGCATTTTCTCCATATAATGTGACTGACTCAGTATTATGCCTTCTTGAGACCTGTAAAGCTTAATGCCAAGCACAACATTTACATTTTCAAGATCTTTCATATCAAAATGTTTATTTAGAAAACTTTTGACCTCCATGATTTTACCACCATCATTGCCAAAAATTAAAATGTCATCAACATAAAGACATAGAATTAAATAAACATTACCCACTTGCTTCCAATAGAGGCACTTGTTTGCTAGACAAGCAACAAACGCATTAGAAAGAATAACGGAATTAAATTTTTCATGCCATTATTTAGGAGCCTGTTTTAGACCATATAAGGACATTATTAATTTGCATACTTTCCTCTCTTGATGTAACATCCGGAAAATTAGTAAGTATCTTAAAACTGAAATTTAACCCTCTTAATGATTGATTTGACCGTGTGATGCTTTGTTTAAATTAAAGTTGGTGAGAAGAGCTTTCCAACGACACCAATTTTATGTGATTTGGAGTTCGGAGTAAAAAGATATGGGAAATTGAATAAAAACGATCGATCGCGCTGAAAACGATCGATCGGCTTATGGAACACGATCGATCGGCTTCGATCGGCTACGATCGGCGCCATCGCGCAGTTTGTAAACAGCGCAGGACGATCGATCGCCGTATTGCACGATCGATCGCCAGTTGCGGTTTGGCGAATTCTAACCTAATTTTGAGGCGGATTTGTTTGGGAAAGATGTCATATCCTAACTAAACTTATATTGCACGTTCATAGGGTGATTTAGGGACTCTCCCATTGGTGGAAAGTGCCCAAGATATGGTAGAATTGATTGGGCAAAGATTTTCTAAAAACTCTATATAAACCCATAGAGTCTAGGCTTGTGCTTTTGAAAACTAAACCCTAGAACGTCCAGAGGCTTTCCCCTCTCCTTCCCACGTTCATCCCTCTCTTAGAAGACCTCTTCTTGTGGGAATTGCTCAAGAGCTTGGATCGGGAAGCTTTGAAGGAAGCGGAGGAGACGAACATCGCGTAGAAAGGCGACGTCTTTTGGTGATAAAGAGTAGGATGGTTTTTCCCTCTCTTCTTATTCTTTTCTCACACTATATGATGAGTGTTCTTACTGATTTCCTTGGAGTATTACTTTGAATCTTGCGGGATTAATGATTTATGTCTTGTCTTTCCATGTGTATTGCGATACATGCATATATGCCTTCATGCTTCATGTCTAGATGGTAAATCACATCAAAGATGGATGCTTTATTAATTTTACAGAAGATAAAAGTTCTGATATTGTTCTGATTATGATGTCTAATGATTGAGTCTTATACCTTAATGATCGTTTTGCTTAAATCAATTTAGTTGAAAGATATTATGGTCTAAGATTGTGTTATATGGGGAGAAACATGATAAAAAGGGAATCTTTTGGTAATTCTAGTTAATTCCAGGATCTGTAATTGATCTAGGAGGGGAGTATTATCATCTATCATGAGTATAATATCATCTATAAGTGGTACGGTATAAGTTAATTAAAGTTTAATCACGTTTCTCACTTTCGGCCAGAACTGTTTCTGCACGGACAGTCGACAGTGAATAATTCATAACTAATTCATATGATATCAGAAAAATATAAAACCGGTGGGGTTAGAAACTAGACTCATAAAGGTACTCTAAGTAAAAATTTCAGAAGATAATATTAACTGTACAGAGTCTGGGAGCCGCCGGAAGTGGACTGTTATGCAAAAGACAGTGAGCAGAATCCAAGTGAAAACACTAAGTACTTAAGTAAAACCACTTAATATGATGTGAAGATGGTAGGACGTGTCAGTAACTATTACTGGATTATATCCTTATGATTATCACAGTAAGGTTGGGTTATGGTTAATATGATAGATGGGTAATACTTATGTCAAGAAAACCGTAATCGTGTATTTGAAGATAAAGCGCTTGTGTCGGTTTGAGGTTCCATTTGGAATCCAAATCATCTAGGACTCATTAACACCTTGTCTCTGATTTATATAAATATTTCAATAAGACCTATATGAATTTCCATCTAGGGCTGAGCATGAACGTATGTATGGATTGTGTTATTCTCTTTGTGTGACGTTTCTACTTATACTCCGTATGAGAGTCCATTCCGGTGATTGATACCTTATGTGGTTAGAGCGTTGCGGCCTCTATTTCTTTGAATTATTATTCATCATGATTATCTGATTGATTCCTCCACTAGAGGTCTTGCGGGACTTCTCCGGAAGTGGATTCATAGTATGCTCACATTATGCCATTGCTTGATCTTGCGGGGTCACTAATATTTGTGGTACTGCGGTTCCACACTGCCCAAAAAGAGGCAACATACGTACGTTAGATTGTTGACATTACGGAAGGTCTTCAATCTCCGCCCATCGTGTCCGTAAGCACTGGTGGGGCCAGCATCCTAGACGCATGGCAGGGTTCCAAAAAGAGGACCCCTAGGGTGGTTCTGGTATAGTCACTTGCGGGTGATCGGTTCAGCGAGCAGAAATTGTACTCCTTTCACTTTTAATGTCTGGAGCTTTTTAATATGATTATCATTCCCTCCTTACTCATATGTGTAGTAGGAGCCTTATTGTTGTTTTCCCTACTTGCGGGTTGGAATTATTATCGACTAACCTTTCAGGTGTATAAATCCTTGGTTTAGTCCGGATGTTGCGGCATCTTCATAAACCTTTGTTATTCTTATCCTATTCATATTGTTTGTCCTAATTCAGTGGGTTTTTACATCCTACTGAGTGTTTCTATGAAATACTCATGCATCCTCTGATGCAGGCGCAAATGGAAATTGAGATCAGGAAGTTGCAGTAGTGAAGCGGTCGCAGGAGCCGTGAAGACTTAGAGTTTATATTATTTGCTTTGCTTATTTGATGCTTATGACTTTTAATGGCAATTGTGTGCCATAGATTTATAGGTTTATTTGATTTGACTTTCTTAAACGGATTATTATCAGTATTATTAAGTAAATTTCCATTCCATAGTATTCATTAATGTTTGTATTTGTATTGCACTGATTATGGGCATGACCGATTACACATCCTTTTGAGATGATCGTAATTGGTGGTGAAATCGACTGTTCGGTCTCGCGCCCGAGATTCTCTACCTCCAAATGTATATCATTGATTGGCTTCCGCACTTCGATCGAGGTATGGGATTTCGGGGCGTGACACTTGACCCATCATCACAAATTCCTCTGGCTGCTCCATATAAACCTCCTCATCTAATTCACCATATAAGAATGCAGTTTTGACATCTATTTGGTAAATCTCAAGGTTATAATGGGATGCCATTGCAAAAGTACACGGATGGTAGTGATTCTAGTCACAAGAGAGTATATATCAAAATAGTCTAAACCTTCTTTTTTACTATAACCTTTGGCCACTAGTTTTGCCTTATACTTTTCAATGTACCCATCCGAATTCAATTTTTTTTTAATATCCACTTGCACCCAATGGGTTTACACCCATGAGGTAAATCCATTAAGATCCATGATCTACACATGAAATATGCATTTTATTATCTCATAAGCTTATATTTATGTTAGTGTTTGATTAGAATTAGTGCTACTTTAATATAGTTTTTTATTTTTGTAGGAAATAAGAGTAAGATACAGAAATGATGTGAAAAGTGACTTCAATAGTTAAATCTTTATACATTCGTGTGTATATATCTGATTGGATTGATTTAAGCTTCATGTTAAAGTTAAAGAAGTCAGCTTTCCAATGCCACTGACCACGCGCAATTCAGAGTTCGGAGCAGAAAGTTATGACCAGTTGAATATTATGAATAGTAACTACGATCGATCGGCATTCTACACACGATCGATTGCAAGAACCGAAAAATAGTGCTAGTGAAAGAAACGATTGATCGGCACTCAAAACGATTGATCATATCTACTGGAGTTTTTTATTTTATGCAATACAGTAAACACGATCGATCGGTAATAGAAATGATCGATCGGCTGGCGAGATGAAACGGACGATCGGTGCAACAATGTAGAAATTAATGAAGGGAAGTGATCGATTGGGAAGTGATCGATCGACAATACGGAGCGATCGATCAATTTATGCAGAAAAACCTAAATCAAGCCTATTTTGACTTGGATTTGGAAGGGGACTTTGGAGTTTCTCTTCAAACATATAAATAAGCCTTAAGGGAAAATGTATTGGGCATTAAAGAATAGATCTTGAGCTATTTTGGAGGCTAGACTAAAGGAGAGAAGAAGATGAAGAACATGATGATGGATTTTCTCCCAATGCGAGGCTAAAACTCCTTTCAAAGGCATAGATGAAGCCCAATAAACTAGTTGTGTAGATTATTTTCTCTCATATTATGTTTACTCTAGTTGGTGTATGACTCTTTATTATGTAATTAAAGTTAATTCATTGAAGTTTGTTCTTTGTACTCAAGAGAGACAAAATTGAATTAATTGGATTTTAATCTGAAAGAGCACTTGCGTGTCCGAGAGGAACGTTAGTACTCTGAAGTGTTATATACTAATAAAGTTTCATTGGTTTATACTCGAGAGAGATAGATCACAATTCCATATTTTAATCGTTTTATGTGTTACATCCGAGAGGAGAGCACTATATTTTGAGTTGACAAGTGTATGTCCGAAAGGAATATGAAAGCCAATTAGAAATCTTTATTCAAAAGAGAGAGAGATGATACACTAGTTTATTATGGTGGATTCGAAGCCTTTGTATCTTCCATATTGATTAAATCTCAGCTTAAGTTAGTTAAAGTTCATTGCTTTACTTAGATTAAATAAAAATTACAACTTTTCTCTTGAATTTTATAAATTGTTTAACCATCCCTGAGGTTCGACAACCCTTCCATGTGACAATTAATGTAAGACACACCTTAAAGGCACAAACTCAACGTTAATCATCATTAACCAAACAATAACAGAACTTTTACTCTCTGAAAAATTAATAAGGCATTAGAATTTAGATGCGAATTCCCATCTAGAAGTGACACATGAATGCACATATGATTTGTAATGCACTACGCATAGAATTAAAGACATAACTCATTCATCTCGCAAGAATCCAAACAATGACTAAGGTATTGACTCAGAACACTTGTCAAAAGCATATATAATCAAAAGAGAGAAGAAGGGAAAAACCATCCTACTTAATCATCTAAAGATTCCGCCTTTCTACGCGCCTCTCGTCTCTTCCGCTTCTTCCAAAGCTCCCGCTCCAAGCTCTCGCAAACTCCCACAAGAACAAGCCTCTAAGGAGATGGGTGAACGTGGGAAGGAGAAGGGAAAGCTCTCTGGACGTTCTAGGGTTAGAACAAGCCAATTCTCTAGGGTTTATATAGAGTTGGGAGAGAATCTATTCTCAAACCAATCTTCCAAATCATGGACACTTCCATCCAATGGGAAGGCTTCAAAATCTTATAGGAGACATGCAAATCAAGTCCCAATGGGATTTGGTATCTTTCCCAAGAAAATCCACCCCAAAAATACTTCTAGAAAACGCAAACCGCAACCGGCGATCGATCGGCTATACGGCAATCGATCGGCTATACGGCAATCGATCGTCGTATTCGCTGTTTTAACACTACCGCGTTACAGCCGATCGATCGCCATTATTGCCGATCGATCGCTTTACGCGAGACGAAACATTCGCAAATCACAGTAACTACGATCGATCGTTTTGATACGGCGTCGATCGGTTCAAGCTTTCCGATCGATCGGATCTTATGGCGATCGATCGCTGTCACGTTTAATCAAATTTAATTTCTCATATCTTTTTACCCCGAACTCCAAATTGCACATAATAAGTGGCGTTGGAAAGCTCTTCTCACCAACTTTAATTTGCACAGGCACAACACGACTAAATCAAACATTAAGAGGGTCAAATTTGGGTTTTAAAATACTTACTAATTTTTTGGATGTTACATCCTCCCCTCCTAAAAAGAACATTTCGTCCTCGAAATGCCGTTACTCAATCTTCAAAAAGGTAAGGGTAGGATTTCCTCATTTCACTTTCCATTTCCCAAGTCATTTCCTCAGCTAGCTGATTTTGCCACAAAACTTTCAACAAAGGAATAGTCTTTCGTCTAAGTACTTGATCTTTTCTGTCCAATATTTTAACAGGTTTTACCGGAAATGTCAAATCTGCTTCTAACTCCATCGTTGCGAAATCCAAAACATGTGATGGGTCTGGCACATACTTCCTCAACATGGAGATATGGAAAGTATTATGCACCTCGTCCAACTGTGGCGGTAAAGCCAACCGATATGCAACTGGCCCAACTTGCTCCAAAATTTCAAATGGTCCAACGAACCTCGGACTCAACTTTCCTTTCTTACCAAATCTCATGATTCCTTTTGAAGGTGATACTTTCAGAAATACATGGTCTCCTTCTTGAAATTCCAACTCTCTCCGTCTATTGTCCGCGTAATTCTTTTGGCGACTCTGAGCCGTTTGTAGTCTCTGTCTGATCTGTCTTACCTTTTCTGCACAGTATTGCACCAATTCTGATTTCAACACTTGATTCTCTCCAACGTCTGTCCAACATATAGGGGATCTACATGGTCTTCCATATAGTGCTTCAAACGGTGCCATTCCGATACTCGAATGATAACTGTTATTATATGCAAACTCTATCAATGATAAATGATCATCCCAATTACCTTTCCAGTCAATCGCACAGGCTCTTAGCATGTCTTCCAGGGTTTGAATTGTACGTTCTGATTGTCCGTCACTCTGAGGATGAAATGTTGTACTAAAATTTAACTTGGTTCCCAACGCCTCTTGTATACTCTTCCAAGTTCTTGATGTAAACCGAGGGTCTCGGTCAAACACAATAGATAACGGCGTACCGTGTAACCTGACAATTTCTCTGATGTATAACTCTGCCAAGCTTTCCGGGTTTTGTTTCCATCTAATCGGAAGAAAGTGTGCTGACTTTGTGAGTCGATCCACTATAACCCAAATCGCATCTCGCTGTCTTTGAGTCTTTGGCAATGCCACAACAAAATCCATTGTAACGTGCTCCCATTTCCACTGTGGAATTTCTAGCGGTTGCAACATTCCAGCCGGTCTTTGATGTTCAGCCTTTACTTGTTGACAAGTCAAGCATCTCGATACAAATTTGCCAATATCTCTTTTCATCCCATTCCACCAAACCGTCCTCTTCAAATCTTGATACATCTTCGTACCTCCAGGATGAATATTATACTGAGAGTGATGTGCTTCACGCAGAATTTCCTGTCTTAATTCCATGTCATTAGGTACTACCAATCTTCCTCGGAATCGAATACTTCCGTCTGCTCCTTTTCCAAAATCCATCCTGTCCAATAATTTTTGCATCTGCGGGTTCTTCTTTTGTGCCTCAAGGATTTTATCAAACACCACTGATCTTATAGAAAGATTCCCAATAAATGACATCCTCCTTGAAGTCGGCCAATCCAAATGACATCGGCCAATCCAAATGACATTCTCCCATTTTCTGCATCAGTTTCCACTCTTGTACTAACATGTGCGCAATCATCCCAGTCTTTCTGCTTAATGCATCTGCTACCACATTCGCCTTGCCTGGATGGTAGTAAATGGAAAAATCATAATCCTTTAAGTACTCTAACCACCTTCTCTGTCTCATATTCAGGTCCTTCTGAGAAAAGATATACTTCAAACTTTTGTGATCTGTGTATACTTCAAAAGTTTCTCCATACAAATAGTGTCTCCAAATTTTTAAAGCAAAAACTACTACTCCTAGTTCCAAGTCATGTGTTGGGTAATTCTGCTCATGAATCTTCAATTGTCTCGACGCATACGCCACAACATGTCCGTGTTGCATTAGTACACATCCGAGTCCACTCTTTGAAGCATCACTGTATATAACAAATCCTCCAGTTCCCGACGGTAAAGTCAAGATCGGTGCTGATGTTAATCTCTTCTTCAATTCCTTGAAACTTTTATCACATTCATCATTCCATACAAACTTCACTCCCTTTCTGGTCAACTTCGTCATTGGCAAAGCTAGACTTGAAAATCCCTCAATGAATCTTCTATAGTAACCTGCCAATCCCAAGAAACTTCGAATCTCTGTCACATTCTTTGGTTGTTTCCATTTTAACACTGCCTCTACCTTCGTTGGATCAACTGATACTCCATCTTCTGATATGACATGTCCAAGAAAATTCACCTTGTTCAACCAAAATTCACACTTATTCAGCTTAGCATATAATTGATTATCCTTCAATATCTGTAACACAAGAGTTAAGTGAGTTCTGTGTTCCTCCCAACCTGCCGAATACACCAAAATATCGTCCACAAAGACTATCACAATCCGATCCAATAAGTCCACAAAAATTCTATTCATCATGTCCATAAACGTTGTTGGCGTATTAGTCAAACCAAAAGGCATCACCAGGAATTCGTAGTGTCCATACCTGGTCCTGAAAGCTGTCTTGGATATATCCTCCTCCTTGATCCTTAACTGATGGTATCCAGATCTCAAATCAATCCTCGAAAATACTTTTGCTGATTGCAACTGGTCGAATAAGTAATCTATTCTAGGCAAAGGGTATTTATTCTTCACCGTAACTTGATTCAACATACGATAGTCAATACACAATCTCATCGATCCATCCTTCTTCTTCACAAATAATACTGGTGCACCCCAAGGGGAAACACTAGGCCGTATGAATCTCTTATCCAACAACTCTTGCAACTGCACTTTTAATTCTTTCAACTCAGCCGGCGCCATTCTATATGGTGCTTTTGAAATAGGTGCTGTTCCCGGTATCAATTCTATCGTAAAATCAATCTCTCTCTTTGGTGGCAAACCAGGTAACTCATCAGGAAAGACTTCGGGAAAATCCTTCACTACCTCAATATCCTCAACTCTTAGGGTAGGCATCTCAACAGGTGTCACATTAGCTAAATAGGCTCTACAACCTTTAGCCAGTAATTTCTGAGCTTTAACAGCTGATATCAAACAATCTCCTTTTCTATACCGGATTCCCTGAAACAAAAGTTCTTTCTCTCCAGGAATTTTAAAATGAACTCTCTTTTTAGTACAATCCACTAGTGCACTATATTTTGATAACCAGTCCATTCCCAAGATTACATCAAAATCACACATATCAATCAGCACAAGATTAGCATGCAAAATTCTATCTTCTATAAGCACAGGAGAGTTTTCAATATATTCGGTTGCTATCACCGAATCTCCCATAGGAGTAGAAATCATCAAATCATCACTCAGTCTAGACAATGACTTATCTAGACTTAAAGCAAACACCGAAGAAATAAAAGATCGCGACGCTCCCGGGTCTATTAACACTCTAGCAAAACGATTGAGGATAAGAAGAGTACCTTCAATAACCTCATCAGAACCACGCGCATCTTCCGATGATAGGACAAAGATTCTTCCCTGAGTCTTCTTATTCATATCAGCTCGAGTCTTCTTTCCACGGTTAGGGCAATAAGGAGAGATATGCCCAACCTCATTGCATAAGTAGCATCTCCGTGGATCTGTAGGACACGGCTTCCCTCTATACGAGTCCTGTCCACAAATCCTGCAACGACCTCCATTCATATTACCATTGTCATTGCCTCGAAACTGTTGACATGGTGCACCATTCATCCGGTTCTGCTGCTGCTACCTTTGCTGCTTAAAGGGATGCTGATTCCCACGATTAACATTATTGTTAAAACGCTTCTCCCCAGAACGTTTCAGCTTATTCTCTTGAGTTTTGACCTGATTGGTCCTCCTCTCCAAAGTTCTTTTAAAATCATCCTCCAAAATGGAAGCTAGCTCGACCGCCTTTGCTACTGTCGTCGGTTGGGAAACCAACACCCTCGACCTTAAGCCGTCCTTCAGTCCATCCACAAAACGTTGCGCTTTAATCAATTCATTAGGCCAAGCATTAGTAGCAAATCGTTGAAGTTGTTCAAACTTCGTCTCATACTGAAGCACAGTCATCGATCCTTGCACTAACTCCAAGAATTCTTTCTCCTTGCGTCGCTGAATATGGGAAGGAAAGTACTTGATATTGAACACTTCCTTAAATTCATCCCATGAGATCTCCTGATTCACAGCAAAGTTGTTGCGCTCGGCGGACTCGCACCAAAATACCGCCTCACCAACAAATAGGAAAGTAGCATAAATCACCCGATCAACCTCGGGTACCTTCATGCCCTTGAACAGCCTCTCCATTTCAACTAACCAACGTTTCCGCCTTTTCTGGGTCATCCTCACCAGAAAACTGAGGCCCAGCACTCTTAAATCGCTCAAGTGTGGGCGCCTTAGCACTATTATTATTACTTCCACCATTTCGCAATTCAGCCGCCAATTGCCTAACCATATCAGACATGTTCTGACTGGCTCCCTCTTCCTGTGAAGGATTTGGGTTCGCATTGGTTCGACGTCCACGATTTCCAGAATTCACCATTCTCGCGTATCTACAGTCAAAGAAAGGAGATGAATTAGAAATCTTACATATAGCTCAATTTGTAATTCACCTCTCATTCCTTTTACTCCTAGCATCGCTCACACAAAACGCACAAAAATAAAACAATCACAAGGCAAGCATTAAAGCAAATAATTCTTTTATTCATTAATAAAAAGATTCTTACACTGAGATCCCTTATAAACCAGGGTTTTTATTACAAAAGATTTATGAAACTAAAAACTATCCTAACTCTTTCTCTTATCCATCCTTCCTACGCTCTTGCCTTCAAAGGTACTCATCCAGTATATCTAAAGCTAACCAGGTTGGTGCAAGCCTCAAGTACGAATGCCATAGAATTTCCCACATCGTCATGTATGGCCACCTGTAACCCAAAGATTTAAACCTATGGTACAGAATGTCAGACAATGCCACATCATCCTTAGCCCGAACATAAATAGGGTGCTTCCTCACAATTTTGGCCTCTACCATCACAAATATAGAAGGAGATCCATCGGTAAACCCTATTTCAATCTCTTCTTGCTCATATCCTTCGATCTCCATACCTGGCACATAGTCCAAGTAAGGATCCCACTCTGGGTCGTCTATAGGTAGGGGTTCTACATCAGCCACTGGGTTCTGGACTTCCTCTATGTCAATCTGTAATGGGTCATCTTCGGTTCCACTCCCTATGTCTTTCTTCTTCCAATCCTCAAGCCACTGCCTAACGGCTTCTTGTTTGTCTTTCTCATAGATCCTACCGCTTCTTGTTCTAGCCATTTAAACCTACACAAGAAATGTCATTATTAGTCTTCTAAAATAAGGTTTCAGGTTCTATCTATGAATCTACTCTCATATAGTAAGTTCTTCTAGATACCCCTTTTTCTTTCTATCAAGTTCTACTATTTCATCTCATAATTCAGCAATGTCCGTACTGTATTAGACTGACTTTGAGGGCTCCGATACCACGCTGTCACACCCCGAAATCCTATACCTCGATCGGAGTGCGGAAGCCAATCAATGATATACATTTGGAGGTAGAGAATCCCGGGCGCGAGACCGAACAGTCGATTTATCCACCGATTACAATCATCTCAAAAGGACGTGTAACCGATTATGCCCGCAATCAGTGTAATACAATAATAGACATCAATGAATACTATGAAATGAATTTACTTAATAATAATCCCTTTAAGAAAGTCAAATAAAATAAACCTGTGTGTCTATGGCACACAATTGCCAATAATGTCATAAGCATCAATAAAAAGCAAAGCAAATAACTAAAGCGTTTTTAAACTCTTCTTGGCGCCTTCAATCCGCCAGTCCACTACTGCACTTCCTGATCTCACTTTTCAATTGCGCCTGCATCAGAGGATGCATGAGTATTTCATAGAAACACTCAGTAGGATGTAAAAACCCACTGAATGAAAACAAGCAGTATGAAGAGAATAAAAATAACAAAGGATGGTGAACATCGCACAACATCTAAACTGAACCGAGGTCTATACACCTGCAAGGTTAGTCAACAATAATTCCAACTCGCAAGTATAGGAAAACATCAATAAGACTCCTACTACACATATGAGTAAGGAGAGAATAACAATCATAACAAAGGCTCCAGACATCTAAAGTGAAAGGAGTTACAATTTCTGCTCGCTGAACCGGTCGCTCGCAAGTGACTAAAATAATATACCAGAACCACCCTAGGGGTTCTCTCTTTGGAACCCTGCCATGCGTCTAGGATGCTGGCCCCACCAGTGCTTACGGACACGATGGGCGGAGACTGAGGACCTTCCGTAATGTCCACAATCTAACGTACGTATAGTGCCTCCCTTCGGGCAATATGGAATCGCAATTTCATAATTATAAGTGACCTCGCAAGATCTAGCAATGGCTTAATTGAGCATACTATGAAACCACCATGGGGAGAGTCTCGCAAGGTCTCCAGTGGAAGAAACCATCATGAAATCAATATGAGCAATATCTCAAAGGAATCGAGGTCTCAACACTCTAAGATCATAAGGTATCTCTTACCAGAATAGACTCTATCAAGGAGTATGGATAGAAGCATCAAAGTCTTTGGTCAATACGTAACTTACTCATTGGAGTAGCATAGAATAACAAGACAACTCACACAAGGAGTAACATACAATCAATACACACCTTTCATGCTCAGCTATAGATAGGAATTCTTCATAATTGAATCACATCTAACCCAATTCTTACTGTGATATACTATAAGTATATAGTCCAATTACTGTTATTAACATATTAATCGTTACCATATCATATTACATGATGTTATTCATATACTTAGTATTTTCTCTCAATTCTGCTCACTATCTCCTGCATAACAGTCCTCTTCCGACGGCCACTGTGCTCTGTACAGTAAGACCTAACCTCTGAAATTTTCACTGATAATACCCTCGTGAGTCTAGTTTCTAACCCCACTGATTTTATATTTTTCCGATTTTATTTGAATTAGTTATGAATTATTTACCACCAACTGTCAGCACAGAAACAGTTCTAGCCGAGATTAAGATTCTTAATTAAACTTGATTATCTTACTTAGTAACACATTATAAATGATAATACATCACTAACAGAACATATACTCCCCTCCTAGATCAATTACAGAACCTAGAATTATCTGGAATTACTAAAGTTCACTCCTTTCTTATGTTCTTATATATATATAACATAGTTTGTAAACATTAATACACTCTAAACAAGACAATTAATGTAAGACACACCTTAAAGGCACAAACTCAACGTGAATCATCATTAACCAAACAATAACAGAACTTTTACTCTCTGAAAAATTAATAAAGTATTAGAATTTAGATGCGAATTCCCATCTAGAAGTGACACATGAATGCACATATGATTTGTAATGCACTACGCATAGAATTAAAGACATAACTCATTCATCTCGCAAGAATCCAAACAATGACTAAGGTATTGACTCAGAACACTTGTCAAAAGCATATATAATCAAAAGAGAGAAGAAGGGAAAAACCATCCTACTTAATCCTCTAAAGATTCCGCCTTTCTACGCGCCTCTCGTCTCTTCCGCTTCTTCCAAAGCTCCCGCTCCAAGCTCTCGTAAACTCCCACAAGAACAAGCCTCCAAGGAGATGGGTGAACGTGGGAAGGAGAAGGGAAAGCTCTCTGGACGTTCTAGGGTTAGAACAAGCCAATTCTCTAGGGTTTATATAGAGTTAGGAGAGAATCTATTCTCAAACCAATCTTCCAAATCATGGACACTTCCAACCAATGGGAAGGCTTCAAAATCTTATAGGAGACGTGCAAATCAAGTCCCAATGGGATTTGGTATCTTTCCCAAGCAAATCCACCCCACAAATACTTCTAGAAAACGCAAACCGCAACCGGCGATCGATCGGCTATACGGCGATCGATCGTCGTATTCGCTGTTTTAACACTACCGCGTTACAGCCGATCGATCGCCATTATTGCCGATCGATCGCTTTACGCGAGACAAAACATTCGCAAATCACAGTAACTACGATCGATCGTTTTGATACGGCGTCGATCGGTTCAAGCTTTCCGATCGATCGGATCTTATGGCAATCGATCGTTGTCACGTTTAATCAAATTTAATTTCTCATATCTTTTTACCCCGAACTCCAAATTGCACATAATAAGTGGCGTTGGAAAGCTCTTCTCACCAACTTTAATTTGCACAAGGCACAACACGACTAAATCAAATGTTAAGAGGGTCAAATTTGGGTTTTAAAATACTTACTAATTTTTCGGATGTTACAGATCCACACACAAAGCAAGCATATTTCTTGTTGTCCTTCTGGATCTTTGCAGTATGTTTGACCTTTGCATTGTTTTTGTTGTTTTGGTGGTTGTTATTATTCGTGTTGATATGGTCGTTGCCCTTGTTACCCTTGTTTCCCTAACCATGGTTTTTCCACAATGTTGGCAAGACTATTGGCTTGAGTAAAAGAGCTCTCCACCTTTTGTTTGCCTTTATACCTTTCTTCAATTTGAATAGCAACAATCAAATCATCTAGTGACATCTCTTCCCTCTTATGCTTAAGGGTAATTTGAAAATTCGGCCATGAGGGAGTGTTGTGTCCCGATGGGGAACACGAACAATTCTAAGCGTCATGCGTGGGAAAGGGGAAGAAGAATGAGAATAAAGAGGAAAAAGATAACTTTTCTATTCCATAATCTAAATAAGAGAGAAAGACCCCCTTATAAAGAGGACTCCATTATAATTATGATGACATAATGACGACATAGTGATGATATGATTACAGATGACGACATGATTTCCCATTCGTGCCTTATTACAATTTGCACTAAAAAGTAAACTAGTCCTAATAATAGAAACCAATGCGACCTAAATTAGATGATGCTCCTGAGTTGTACCGGCGTACACAATACTCCACCATGCTCCGCTTTCGCCTTGTCCTGAAGGCGACCAAGTTCGAAAGCGATCCAGGAACTCATCACCTTCTCCATGAGGGTAATGACGGTGAGGTAAACTGGAATGGCGGAGCTTCAGATGAGCGCCGGGCTCGATGGCGAGAAAAAAAAAAGCAGGAACACGTCTGCCAATAATACTCCTGTTGCTCCCAAGTCTTTCTTAGCTCTCTCTGCCTCATTTAATCTCTTTAGAGTGTCAGGATTCCTATTTTCAGTAAGAGCTTTATAGAAAGCTTCAATGGTGGTATCATAATCCTTGGAGCATTTAGCTAGCTTCATCAATGCAGTTCCCTTCCTTGTCAAGGCTCAGGCAATCATCTTAAAATCAGACCGAAGTTCCCTACCCCTTTCCACAGCTTTGTCACAGTCCTTACTACATTCATCATACCTTCCCATCTCCAAGTACACGACCGCCCTGTTTGTGAGAAATGAGATGTCCTCGTCGTTATGCAGAGCTTCAACTAATCCAGTGTAGTTCCAGTTCTTGATGGCATTGTAAGGCCCATCATGAATTTCAACCTCAATTGTGTAGCCCCCGTTGATTATGAGGAAAATGATGCTGTTTTGTCATATCGTATCATTGTTGATACATCTTGTGCAGTCACCTGAATGCTGCCATCTCCAGTGCAAGTAATCACCCTTTTATTCTTCGCAGCTTGTGCATATCCAAGTGATGCCCCCACTGACCAACCAATAGATCCATATTGCATTTGGAACTCATACCCGCATCCTTCCGGCAATTTCAGCTTCTGACAATTGAACCATGAATCGTCAGTTTCGAAAATGACAGCGGTTTTACCAGAACATTTTTGGTATGTGCTTGAATAGCACATTCACCCTCAAGGGCTCATTTGGCTGGGACTCAGGTGGAACACCATCAGGCACAACTATCCGATAATAAGCATTGGGGTTGTACTTAACCTCTTAGCCAATGCCGGAAGGAAGCCTTTCATCAAAACGCAACCAAAAGCTGGACCAGTTCCAATAACCACACGCTCAGGCTGAACCGTAATGGCCTTTTCCTTTTTAAGAAGGAGAGAATAACCAACTGAGCTGTAATCATTGAAGATGGTCCAACAAAGATATAGGCATCTGCATACTCTGCAATCTCGGCGCAAAAGGCTGTGCTCACAGCCCCCCAGTAAGTCCTGATGAATTGTGGGTGGGTTCCAGGGACTAAACCTTTCGCCGAAGGCATTACGAATATTGCATAGCCAGAGGTATCTGTAATTTGTACAAATGCCTTGCAGGCTTTCGCCATACGGAGTTTTAGCCCGGCAACCATGACCGACTTCACGGTCATATTCAAGAACTGTGCAGCGGCCTCAACTGCTGCTTCTAGTTCCATCTTGTTGGACAATTTGGGAAAAAGGCAGAAAGGAACGGGCTCCCTGGCCGACGAGATTACAGATGATGTTGATGTACACCGGCTTTCTCTCCTTCAACGTGGTCGATATTGCCGTATCAATAAGCTCGTGCGCATCGTCCAGGTTGTTCACCACCACCTAGTAGCATGTCACCGTCTGAAAGCACCTGAGCTCCTGGCTGAAGTCCGCCAGGCCGATGGAGTTGTGGAGCACCCTGTTGGTCCCGTAGTTGTTGGAGTTGGGGCCTCCGACAATGCAGATGACGGGGAGGTTCTCGGAGTAGGCATCAGCGATGGCGTTGAGGATGGAGAGGTTGAAGTCGTCTGGAACGGCGAAGACAAAGTTGACACCGATTTGGGTGAGGCGGCGGCCGAGGTGGCGACCGAGGGTGGCCTCGGAGGGGGAGGTGATGAGGAAGGAGGGATGAACCACGGCGGCCGTGGCGTCGGTGAGGGGGACGGTGATGGATCCGTTGGTGGCCATGTCGCCCTCGATGGGCTGAACAGAGACTAGCGGCTGAACGGCGGCAACGGTGGTGGTGGCCATGCTGGAGGAACTAGGGTTGGAGGGAGAACATGGGGACTTTTGGGATCACGATCGTCTTCATCTTTCTCCGATAAAACCAAAACAGGGAGAAGAAGCGAGCTCTGGCACCGGACTCCCCCCGTTGCCAATATCAACGTCGGAGCGTTCACCATCGCTCTCGCCGTTTTCATCATCATCCGCTTTCTGCACGGAAACCGTAACGGGATGATTCAAGCAGATGGTGTGGGGGAAGGATGCGGCGGTCTCAGCAGGGAAGAGGGTCTTGCGGGAGGATTCAAGCAGATGGTGGAGATGCTCGACACCGACCCTCAATGTTCCGTCGGGAGGAGGCTGCTGTCAGCTGCGGAAGAGAGGGAACCCATGGCCGTTGTCGGAGGAGAGGAGGAGATATACATCCTGGACTCATACGTGCTGTAATTCCCATTCTGGATGTCCAGCAGGGTGAGATCAACCTGCTACTCTTTTTTCTCCAGTGAATTCGGCAGACTCAATTCTGAATTCTCGCCAACGTCCTCAATCATGGCCGCCAAAGACTTCACCTTTGCGCCGCCAACACCACCAATAGAGCATGAGATCACATCGCCGGAGTGGTTACCGCCTGCATCAACGCAATTCAGATTGGCGCCGGCCTGGAAGGTCGCACCCATCTCCGCCAGAGCTATCGGCGGCTTCGCCAAAAGGGGCACCGCACGGGCTACCTGAAGTTGTTCCACCGCCGTGGTGAGTTGCTAAATTTGAGCGGTCATTGTTTTGAACATGGAGATCACAGCGGCATTAGCCATGGTGGATTGTTGAGGCTTTGATACCAATGTTGTGTCCCGATGGGGAACACGAACAGTACCAAGCGTCATGCGTGAGAAAGGGGAAGAAGAAGAAGAACAAAGAGGAAGAAGATTACTTTTCTATTCTACAATCCAAACAAGAGAGGAAGACCCCCTTATAAAGAGGACTTCATTATAATAATGATGACATAATGATGATATAATTTCATATGACGACATGATTTCTCATTCATGCCTTATTATAATTTGTACTGAAAAGTAAACTAGTCGTAATTATAAAACCAATACGGCCTAAATTAGATGATGCTCCTGAGTTGTGTTGTACTGGCGTACACAATAGGGAGGCAACTTGTCAATAAGGGCTGGAACTTGTAGCCTTTCATTGATTAAAATTCCTTTCCCAATGGATCTTAGCCACAATATTTTGAATTTCAACTACTTGATCTCTCACAGATTTATCATCCGTCATCTTGTAGTCGAAATATTTTCTAACCACATATTTTTCCTCCCCAACATGTTCTTTCCCAAACTTTTTCTCAAGGGCATCCCATAATATTTTAGCAAATGATAATTTAAAATGTAAATCACACAATTCATCATTCAAACAACTTAATATATGACCATGACAAAACTCGTCATCTTTCTTATAACGAGCACTAAGAGCCGACCTCGCCGGTTCATACTCTTTAGAGTTCTTCAAAACTGAATCAGAAATCACATAAAATATTTTCAAAGTGACGAGCCAAACTTCATTTTGTTTTGCCACCGCTTGAAATTTTTTCCTTCAAATTTCTCCGGTTTTAGACTTTTGTCTACACCCATCTTATGACAAATCATAGTAACCAATAACACTATTCGTTCAAGTTGTTGGAACAATTATCCAATTAGCCACAAACTAATAGATAAGATTGTGTAGAAGTTACCAAATTATTGATGTAGAATAGTCAATAGAAAAGAACCAGCCCTTGCAATTATAAAGCTTCCTCTTTTTTAATACCAAATAATTCGAAATAAGAAACTCGAACTCAATGCGATCTGAGGCGCCCTTTAGGACTGTCCTTGAACGAATATTCGCCGCATAGTGCAAGGCTTCACCAGCGATCGATCAAGAGATACAACGGACCTCTCTCGAACTTTGGTGCACTCCAAAGAATTTGATCACGAACCTGAAAAAAGTGTATTACCCACACACAAAATTGATGTAAAAATCTAACTCCAAGAACACCAATTGAGAACTAAAAATCGTGGAGTGAAGAGGAGAACAATTGGAGAAGAAAAATACCGTTTTTTTTGTTAGATTTCTACAAATTTCAAAGTTGAAGCTCTAAACTAACTCAAATCAGGAAGACAACTTTTTTAGGAAGAAACCATCGCACTAAAAGTAAGAAAACCCATTCAAGTTAAGTTGATCAAGAAACCTAAACCAATAAAAAATGATAATTAGGCAAAGTGGTAGTATTAATAAGTCGTGAAAGTATGTACGCACATATTTAACCATTAGTTCATTGAAGCCTAAAATAACAATCAAAAGGACAACCACTACGGAAAAAATTACGCGCAGGTAGCAGTCTGATTGACTGATTGTAACAAGAGTCGAACAAAAATGCCTCGAGGAAAAGTTCCAACCCTATCCAGAGCTCTTAAAGGAATAATAAAGAAGAGAAAGCCGTGCAGTAGCTTGCAATGCCTCGAGGAAAAGTTCCAACCCTATCCAGAGCTCCTAGATAAGGAATAATAAAGAAGAGAAAGCCGTGCAGTAGCTTGCTCCCGTAAACTCTCATTCCCTGAAGCTCTCTTTGCCACTGACACTTAAAAGTCAGAGAGCATGAACAGCTAAAAGCCTGAGTCTTCGAAGTTTAGGGCCGAAATAAGTACGTCCGCAAAAACCAAAATGAACCGATTTTAACTTATTTTTGTTTTCTAATGTGGATAGATATTGTTGGACAGGGGGAGCACTACATTTTGAAGGTATGAGTAAATACCAAAACCTCAAGTATGCAGCATTTTCATACATATACATTTTTGAAAGCAGAACATAGAGCACAAAAAAGAAAAAGAAAAAAGGAAAGGAGAAAGAGAGTGTAAGGGAATGCGATCAAGCAACTTCCTTGTTCCTATTTCTAGCTTCTGTTGAAGAGAAATATCAAAATTTTAGCAGAGATTTCTTTTGATCAAACCCCTGAACCTAACTGAAAAAACTTGCAGAAAGATGACTAATGGAGAATCAAGCACAAGTGGTTTACCAAGATGGGTCGCTTCCGGCAGGAGCGATTGCTGCTCATACATTTCTGCGGAGCTCAGTGGAAGTTCCTCCTGCTGTCCGCCGGTGAGCTCATAGGCAGCCAGTTCGGCAGGCTAGCTTCAGTGTTATTTAACCCGGCTGCGACTGGCACTGTATTTATACCTGGATTGCCAGTTGAAACTGTATATTTGGTTCAAAACTGGTATCTCCAAATTCGAACTCATAGTTTTAGATAAATTTTTTTTCTTTTTTCTTACAGGGGGTTAGTCGGTCTGCATTTTGAATTGCTGCATTCCACAGCCTAATGCATGCATTTTACAACTCAAATCTAAAAAATACATGCATTTCAGAACTGCGTTTCAGATTGCAGATGAATTTCAAAATTGTACATTGGAATACATCTCAAACAAATAAAAAATATAATATTATTCTTCCCTTCCCCCTCCTTCCCTTTCATCTTCTTCTTCTTCCTTCCCTTCCCTTCCTGCTCCTCCTCCTCCTCTTGGCCTAAAGGTGCAATCTTTTGGCTATAGGCCAGGCCATCCGAGCCATGCAAGCGTGGCCACGAAATGATGGAGGAAGGAGAAGGAAGAAGAGCGGAGGTCCCTGCTGAACGACGCGCAGAACCTGCCTAGTTCATTTTGGGCCATGGGCTGTAATTCAGAATGCAGGTTGAGTTTAAAAACCTGCCTATATTGACTGATGCCTGATTCTCAATTACTAAGTCCAATACCAAACCACTAACGCCGAACTCTGAATTACACACTCCAAATAGAGTTTTCCTACAGCACTGGCATACACACCCATGTAGCTTGTAGTGAATGGAATCAATGCAAATGATGATATTCTTATATGAGTTTTTTTCATATAGAATATTAGTTTTCCTACAACACTGACATACACAGCCACGTGGTTTGTAGTAAATGGAGTTGCAAATGATGATATTCTTATATGAGTTTACTTTCACTGCAAGTCATGTGGCGGCTGCGTATGTCAGTGCTCTAGGAAAACTGATTTAAGAATATCACTATCCTTTTTAAAACCCCAATCTGAAATACAGAACGACTAACCCCCTCTGAACTTCGAACTGATGAAATAAAAAAGGTAAATATGAGCTACGGCTCATGCACGTTGGCATGCGCTAAGACTCCACAAGCTGTTGGATCGATATTTGAGGTAGGCAGGTAACCCAAACCCACTTGCCCCTCTATCAATGCACACAGTGGGATGAGCATCTCATGGGAGCATGCTTCGACACACGCCGACCCAAGTGAACCAGACTAAATGGAATTTTGTAGGCACGGGGAATTGGGTACTCATTTTACGGAGAATTATTCAGTGCACCCATTGTGCGACGTGGATTTCTGCTCTTGTGATAGGAGTAGTAGTAGATTCAAGATCGACTGCTCCTATCACATGAGCAAAAATCCATGTGGCATGCTGGGCATTACTGAATAATGTCTCTTCCTACACGAAAGGCAGGCTTCGTATGGCACGACAATCCTCCGGCATCTTTTGGTCCTACAAGCTCATTTATTTTAGAACATTTATTAAATCTATGATCCCAAAGTCCTACTAGCTATCATTTTCTATTTTGTGTCAAATCCATAGTTCGGATCCTATATTAGTAGAGTAGCTCATATTAGCCGTTAGCTCTTAATTCCTCCATTAAAGCTTCCAATTTTCCCAGAATATTAGAATTTCTAGGAACTATGGATCTGATCTAATATTAGCAGCTTGTAGGATCATGGCGGGTTAAAACTATCGTAGTAGTTTTAGTGATAGTAGTAGAAATATGGTCTTATGGTTTTGTAAATACTTCCTCCATTCCAAAATACTGTGTATATTTGGAAATTTCTACTGCTTCAAAATATTGTGTATATTTTGGCTAATTACGTGTCTTCCTCTTTCCCTCTTCTCGCCCTTCTTGACCTCCCAGCTCATGTTCTTCAACACGGTAACCCCGTTGAAGCTCTTGCTGACATTCTCCAATTGCATGCCCAACAATACACTCTACGCCCTGGACATGTTCTTTGACTTCTTCCCCCCACTCCTCTTCGCCTGACCGTCAGTCCCATCAGTCTTTGAGAAAAGCGCCTCAATTTCCTCCGCCGTGATTTCAGGCTTAGCCATCGACATCTCCACAGCCACCGCCCGAGCCGCTAGACCTCATGGACTATGATGAATTAACGGTGATTACACAATAAAATCTATACACCAACTAGAGTAAAAACATAAGATGAGAGAAAAGAATACTGGGAGGCTGACGTGCTCCTGGGCAAGATCAGGATACTGGGAGGCTGAGGGGCAGTCAACAATAGTGTGCATAGGGCTGGCACTGATGGCACAGGCATCTTGAGAGGTTGGGGTATAAGGTGGAGTTTGTGAGAAAAACCTGTCAAACCTCTTAGTAAGGGATGCCACTTGGTGTTCTAAGTTTGTGGTAGCTTTAACATCATACATGCCTCCCCTTGAGGCACTCCTGCCAGGCATATAGCCTTCAGATCTATAGAGGGTGGCACTGTGTAGAGAATTTTCGCTCAGGTCCTCTAGTAGATCCCAAGCATCATCCGGGGTTTTCTTCATGAATGTGCCTCCACAGGAGGCGTCTATTAGGGTCTTATGCTGATCGCACACACCCTCATGAAATCTCTGTACTAATTGCCACTTGGGCACATCATGGTGGGGACAGAACCGGAGTAAGGATTTCATCCTCTCCCACCTTTCATGGAATTGTTCGTTAGGTATCTGGGTAAAGGTGATGATTTCATGGCGGATCTTATTGGTCCGCCCCACAGGAAAGTATTTCTTGAGGAATTCAGCCTGAAGTTCCTCCCAAGTGGAAATAGAGTTATACTCAAGGGAGTATAGTCATTCCTTGGCCCTATCTTTTAAGGTGAAGGAGAACAACCTAAGACGCATTTGGTCATCAGATAGTGTAAGTTTAAAGGTTGAGTTAACCTCCAGAAAGTTTTGTAGGTGCCTATAGGTGTTCTCATTTAATTGGCCATGGTATGTGGGCAGCATCTGGATGATGTTTGGCTTAATTTCAAAATTAGCCACGGTTGCAGGAAGTAGGATACAGGAAGGGGAGGTGTAGGCAGTGGGACGGTAGTAGTCTTGCAGGGTACGGGCATGAGGCATTAGTGGATTCTGGTTTAGGCCATTCCCACCCCCAAGGTTCATGTTGTCCGCCATTGGATGAATTTCAGGGATTGGTTTGCAAGGAGTTCTACAGATTCTATATAGGTGCTCAGGATCAGGATCAAAGGCAAGGTCAGGGTTCACGGAGCGACGACCATGCATGCACAATAAAAATCAAACAAAACCTGTGCAATCCTAATAGCGACAACTAGCAAGCATCAACCCTAGATAGCGACAACTAGCAACCTAATAGCGACAACTAGCACGTCATGCAATCCCACAAAGAAAAGAAAAACACCAAGCACCCAAATTTACTCTAAAAGAGGGTTAAGAGAGTGCAAACAGTGGGAAAGGATGGCCCTTCCAACGATGACGAAAATCAGCATCCTCTCTTAATCCTGCAAAAGAAGAAGAAGGCAATTAAGCTACTAAAAAGAAGTCTAACTTAAACTAAACTACTCTAAAACTAACTATGCTAAGAATTTAGTAAACTATTATGCCGTCCCCGGCAGCAGCGCCAAAAACTTGATCGTTTAAAATTAAAACCCTTGCAAGTGCATAAGGCAATTGTACTACGGTGAGTATTAAAAAGGGTTGTCGAACCACAGGAACGGATGAATGATTTACCAAATTCAAAAGAAAGTAGCAATGTTGATTCTAGACTAAGAAAGCAATGAACTTTAACTAAACTAAGTGAGATTTAATCAATATGGAGAAGACCAAAGCTTCAAATCCACCACAATAAACTAGTGTATCGTTTCTCTCTCTTTTGAATAAAGATTTCCAATTAGCTAGCATATTCCTCTCGGACATACACTTGTGAACTCAAAATATAGTACTCTCCTCTCGGATGTAACACATAAAACAATTAAAACATGGAATTGTGATCTATCTCTCTCGAGTATAAACCAATGAAATTTTATTAATACATAACACCTCAGTCTATTTACGTTCCTCTCGAATACGCAAGTATTCTTCGGATTGAAACTCACAAGAATTCACTCTTTTCTCTCTCGAGTACAAAGAACAAACCTTTATTGAATTAACGGTGATTACACAATAAAATCCATACACCAACTAGAGTAAAAACATAAGATGAGAGAAAAGAAACTACACAACCAGATTATTGGGCTTCATCTACGCCTTGGAAAGGTGTTTAGCCTCGCATCAGAAGAGAAATCACCATCGTGTTCTTCATGTTCTTCATCTCCTTCTCTCCTTTGCTCTAGCCTCCAATTTAGCTCTAGATTCTCCAAGGGTTGAATATGTAGTGCCTAAAACGTTCTCCCATAAGGCCTATTTATAATAGTGAAGAGAAACCACGAAGTCCCCTTCCAAATCCGAGTCGAAATAGGTCTTATTTCGGTTTCCGTATACGGCCACAAATAGCTACAATGAACTCATCTACCCATTGATTTGACACTCTCACTTGCCCACTGATTTGATACCCACCCTTAGATCGAAATCGAATCTAACGACCCAAAAGATTAGCCTTATGCTTCTTATATGAGAACGATCTCATGTAAACCGTTCTCTTGGTATAATTAGTTTCTATGATTTTCATATGAATGTAGTTTCACTTTCTCCTTCAGAATTATTTTTCACCTATGGGATTCACCTCTAAAAATAGTAGAATCAATTCTTCTATTTTGGCCTCTACTTTGTTCATTTTGTTCACCTTGAACAATAATAAGGACAAACATTAGAGCCAATTGGACTTTATTCGCCATCAGTATCACTTTCTAATAGCAGTAGAATTACTTGTATGATTTCCTCATTAATATTAGAAATGTCATAATTGAGGGCAATTCCCTTGCTGTCATGTAAAACCTGTTAGAAGTGGGTATTAAAGAGGAATTAAAACCCATATTAAAACTCACTTATTATAATATGAATGAGTGAATTGGGTGAAGGATGAATAGTCCCACATCCACACCAAAGAGGAGTTGTAGATGGTATATAAGGTCCAAGGTTGGCCTTAGAAGTTAGGCCCAAGGGCCACCCCACTTTTGTAGGAGAGAGAGATGTTGGACCCCTGCACCTAGGTGGGCTAACCCACACGCGCGCGCACGCCACCGCCGCCGCCGTCCGTCCGTCCGGCTAGCTCGGTTCGGTTCGGTTCGGTTCACACGCGCGGCCGGGCTGGGTCGGGTCGGGTTGGGTTGGGTCGGGTTGGGTTGGGTCAACAAGATAATAATATTTTGGGACAAATTCAATGGTTTGGTTTTCTAATTTATTTTGGTTCAACCAAAACGGGTCCATTTTATTATGACCGTTAACGGACGGACGCGTCCGTTTAACGGGAAAGGGTTTCAATGGGCTTTAACGGGAAACGGTGTGTTTTCAACGGGCTTAAAAGGGATTTCTATAAAGCTTGTAAAAATGGGTTTTTCTGTACGAATTTTTCCTGCACTTCATCTTCTTCCTTTCTCCACTGTTTTGTGAAAGCATAATACATCTGTGGTTCGCTGCGCGTGCTGTTTGGAGTGCTCCTACAGTACATGGTTGATCGTCTTATCCTCGGAGGCAGATGATCGTTTAAAATTAAAACCCTTGCAAGTGCACACGGCAATTGTACTACGGTGAGTATTAAAAAGGGTTGTCGAACCTCAGGGACGGATGAATGATTTACCAAATTCAAAAGAAAGTAGCAATGTTGATTCTAGACTAAGAAAGCAATGAACTTTAACTAAACTAAGTGAGATTTAATCAATATGGAGAAGACCAAGGCTTCGAATCCACCACAATAAACTAGTGTATCGTTTCTCTCTCTCTTTTGAATAAAGATTTCCAATTGGCTAGCATATTCCTCTCGGACATACACTTGTCAACTCAAAATATAGTACTCTCCTCTCGGATGTAACACATAAAACAATTAAAACATGGAATTGTGATCTATCTCTCTCGAGTATAAACCAATGAAATTTTATTAATATATAACACCTCAGTCTACTTACATTCCTCTCGGATACGCAAGTATTCTTCGGATTAAAACTCACAAGAATTCACTCTTTTCTCTCTCGAGTACAAAGAACAAACCTTTATTGAATTAACGGTGATTATACAATAAAATCCATACACCAACTAGAGTAAAAACATAAGATGAGAGAAAAGAAACTACACAACCAGATTATTGGGCTTCATCTACGCCTTAGAAAGGTGTTTAGCCTCGCATCGGAAGAGAAATCACCATCGTGTTCTTCATATTCTTCATCTCCTTCTCTCCTTTGCTCTAGCCTCCAATTTAGCTCTAGATTCTCCAAGGGTTGAATATGTAGTGCCTAAAACGTTCTCCCATAAGGCCTATTTATAATAGTGAAGAGAAACCACGAAGTCCCCTTCCAAATCCGAGTCGAAATAGGTCTTATTTCGGTTTTTCGTATACGGCGATCGATCGCTCCGTATTGACGATCATTCGCTGTCCGATCGATCGTAATTCCTTCGTTATTTTCCACTGATCAATCGCTTTGGCGATCGACGCCGTATGATACCAATCGATCATAGTTACTGTCTTGCGTGGATCAAAAATTCCAGTAGATATGATTGATCGTTTTGAGTCCGATCGATCGTTGCCTTCAATGCACTGCTTTTGCGGCTCTGGCGATCGATAGCATTGATAGCCGATCGATCGTTGTTACTGTTCATAAAATTCAAATGGCTATAACTTTCTGTTCTGAACTCCAAATTGTGCGTGGTTGGTGGCGTTGGAAAGCTGACTTCTTGAACTTTAACATGAGACTTGAATCAGTCCAATCTGATATTTATACACGAAGTTATGATGATTTAACCATTTGAGTTACTTTTCTCCTCATTTCTGTGTATTACTCTTGTTTCCTACAAAAACCAAAAACCATGTTAAAGTAGTAGTTATTCTAATCAAACACTAGCATAATCATAAGTTTAGGAGATAATAAAATGCATATTTCATGTATAGATCAGCAGACGCCCACGAGTCCTAAGCACCGTAGGGAGGGCGCATTCTGTCTTAAGGACAAAGTGTTTCGCTTGATTCGATCATAAATTTCTTCTAACTATTTTCCGTCTTTGCAAAGGTACACATTTCTCATCCTTAAGACAGTAGCAATAAGTAATATTTGTAACAATCTTAAGACAGAATGCGTTACTGTTATTTTTTATTACTCTGTTGTACTGTCTGTCATTTGTACTGTAATTACTGTGCTATTACTAAGATAATCTTCTGTGCTTTGCAAAGAAATGGCTACTGAAAACTTCACTCCGGTACTGATTCCCACTCTGGCAAATGCTCCTGTTCAAGTTAAAGGGGAGAAACCAGAAAAATTCAGTGGTGTGGATTTTAAAAGAGGGCAACAGAAAATGTTGTTCTATCTTACCATGCTAAATTTGGCCCGATTAATTAAAGAGGAAGTACCCATTCTCACTGAGGAGAAACGGGAAGACAAAACGGCTGTTGCAGCAGTAGATGCATGGAAACATGTAGATTTCTTATGCCGAAATTATATCCTTAACGACTTGGACAACACATTATATAATGTGTACAGTTCGATGACAAGTGCTAAGGCACTGTGGGAGTCTTTAGACAAGAAGTACAAAACAGAAGATGCTGGAACGAAGAAATTTGTGGTCGGCAAATTTTTGGACTTCAAAATGGTGGACTCTAGGACTGTGATCAATCAAGTTCAAGATCTACAAGTTATCCTACATGAAATTCATGCAGAAGACATGACTTTAAGTGAGTCTTTCCAGGTGGCAGCAATAATTGAAAAATTGCCACCTTCTTGGAAGGATTTCAAGAACTACTTAAAGTATAAGCGAAAGGAAATGAACTTGGAAGATCTGATTGTGAGGTTAAGGATTGAAGAGGACAACCATTCTTCTGAAAAGAAAATCGGGGGTCATGGCATGGAGGCCAAAGTAAATGTTGTGGAACAAGGGCATAAAAGTAATGGTTTCACCAACAAAAAAGAGGAAGCATCCTGGGGGTCAGTCAAACAATGACTCCAACGACAACAAGTTCAAGGGCAAGTGCTATGTGTGTGACAAGGTGGGCCATAAGGCTAAGGATTATTACAAACGGAAGAAACAAGATGGTTTTAAGAAGAAGAAGGCACAAGCCCACATGAAGATTTAGCTATTCATATGTATGAGAAAAAAATCAGATTTGGAAGAAATTGCATTTGAGAAAAACATTGTAGCAGGAACACAATTCACGGGGTACTGTAGTAGGAACATTGTAGCAATTCACTATTCACAGCAGAAACACTGTTCACTGCGAGCACTGTTCATCATCTCCGCCAAACTGCCGAAATCACTGTAGCAATATGCAGTACTGTAGCAGTACTGTTCATAGCACTATTCACGGGCAAAAACCAGTGCTTTCTCCTCTATTTCTCTTCCTCTTCTCTTCCTCCTCTTTGATTTCGGCCAAAATCACCAAAAACACGACCCACTTTCTCCCTCTATTTTTTTCAGAACCGCCCAAAAAACAGTCCTTTTCTTCCTCTCAAATCGCCCCCCAATTCTGTTTTTAATCTCGGTTTTTATAGGCACTTCAAAATAGAATCATTTTCCAATCCAATTCCACCTTGAGATGAGCCCAAATCCGTTTGAAAAATCCGATCTTTCCTATCCTTTTTGGTTTCTGTTTCAGTTCCCGATTGAGCACGATTCCTCCAACCTACCGAAGTGGAGAATCTCTCCACCAATGTGCATGACATCAACCTTTCTGCTGTGATTTCAGAAGTGAATTTGGTCACTAATAATAGAGAATGGTGGGTGGATACTGGGGCTACCCGTCATGTGTGCTCAAACAGGAGGATGTTCTCCACCTATCACTCCGTGGAAAATGGTGAACAACTGTTTGTGGGCAACTCTTCTACTGCCAAGGTTGAAGGAATTGGAAAGGTGGTGCTCAAGATGACTTCGGGCAAGGAACTCACGCTCAACAATGTGATGCATGTGCCAGAAATTCGAAAGAATTTAGTGTCTGGATCATTGCTGAGCAAGAATGGCTTCAAGTTGGTGTTTGAGTCAGACAAATTTGTTTTAACAAAGGGTGGGATGTACGTGGGAAAAGGGTACCTGAATGAAGGGCTTTTCAAGCTCAATGTATTACCTATTGTATCTGTTTCTAATGTTATGAATGAGAATGCTTCTTCCTCTTATATGATTGAGTCATGTGATGCGTGGCATGGTAGATTTGTTTCTAATGTTATGAATGAGAATGCTTCATCCTTTTATATGATTGAGCCATGTGATGTGTGGCATGGTAGATTAGGACATGTTAATTTTGATGCTTTACGAAAATTGATTAATATGGAATATCTGCCTAAATTTAATATTAACTTTAATCATAAGTGTCAAACTTGTGTGGAATCTAAATTAACAAGAAAATCGTTTCAAAGTATGGAAAGATGTACTGAACCTCTTGAGTTAATTCACAGCGATGTCTGTGACTTAAAACTTGTTCAAACAAGAGGAGGTAAAAAGTACTTTATTACATTTATTGATGATTGCACTCGTTATTGTTATGTATACTTACTGAGAAGTAAAGATGAGGCTATCAACATGTTTATATTGTATAAAACAGAGGTTGAGAATCAACTTGGCAAGAAAATAAAAGTTCTAAGAAGTGATAGAGGTGGGGAATACGAATCACCTTTTGGTGAATTCTGTTCACAACATGGTATTATACACCAAACCACGGTACCTTATTCACCACAGCAAAATAGAGTTGCTGAACGAAAAAATAGAACTTTAAAAGAAATGATGAATGCCATGTTAATAAGTTATGGGTTACCTCAGAACATGTGGGGGGAAGCTTTACTTTCAGCCAATTATATTCTCAATAAAATACCTCATAAGAAAACCTTGCAAACACCATATGAGTTATGGAAAGGTCGAAAGCCTTCCTACAATTTCTTAAAAGTTTGGGGGTGTTTAACAAAAGTGGTGGTCCCTAATCCCAAGAGGATTAAAATTGGACCAAAGACCATTGATTGCATATTCATTGGTTATGCCAATAATAGTAGTGCATATCGTTTTCTTGTTCATAAATCGGATATTCCTGATAGACATGTCAATACAGTGATTGAATCAAAGAATGCTTCATTTTTTGAACATATTTTTCCTTTAAATTCTACACAAATTGAAAGTTATCTTAAAAGAACTTTGGATGTTGCAAAAGACATTAGTGATGACCAAGAGGGAGAAGACGATGAACCTAGACGTAGTAAACGTGCTAGAACATCAAAATCCTTTGGTCTAGTTTTTCTAACTTATTTGTTAGAAAATGAGCCTCAAAGCTTTAAGGAAGCCATGTCCTCTCCTGAAGTACAATATTGGAAGGAGGCTGTAAATAGTGAAATTGAATCCATTATGCAAAATCATACTTGGGAGTTAGTAGATCTACCTCTAGGGAGTAAACCTCTCGGATACAAGTGGATCTTCAAGAGAAAGATGAAGACTGATGGATGATCATGAACCTTTCTTTTATAAACTCTCGTTGAGGCCACTTGTAGTATGCGATACTCACAGGGATGGCATAGGCTCCATGTGGTCCATGCTCGCAGCATGCATGAATTGAT
Organism: Houttuynia cordata; assembly: GCA_039654745.1. Lineage (NCBI taxonomy): Eukaryota > Viridiplantae > Streptophyta > Magnoliopsida > Piperales > Saururaceae > Houttuynia > Houttuynia cordata. The sequence continues at coordinate 16,442,769 of CM077504.1, forward strand.
TGCAAGGGCGTCAGATAGATCAATGAATAGAACTATGTGGGGCCATGGACCTATGTGGGGGCCCGCACAATCAGAACCTCCATGCTGTGAGCCTCACGAAACTATTCTATCTTTAGACGATCCATATACTCCAGCATAAGATTAAATGAAGATTTGGGAGACTGGATTTTGTCTAGGTTAGGAGTAACTCTTAATGTAACAGCTAACTGTTTGAAGGATAGGCTCAGTTGAAGCAATTCCCACTTAAAATCATGGAAGAACTAAAATTCAGATATTGGACTTTTAAAATTGGTAAGTGGTGATTATTTACCTGCTATATGTGGAGTCAAAAGAAAATTGATATAGATTTCATAAATTGGAAAGGAAAGGAGAGAAGAAACAAGAGAGCAAGAGAAGACTAGAAAAGGAATTGTACAGGAAACGAATAAAAAGAAGTCTGTAAAGGGAGAACAAAAGAGGTGAGATTCTTGCGGAAAGCGAAAAAATAAACTTGGTAGTCTAAGGGATGTCAGAGAGAAGGCGGATCAGAAAAGGATCCACTATATACGACTCAACTATTACAAATAGGGCTTCAAACCAAGTGTAAATTCAAGCCAACATGCCCAAGCCTACATGAGTGAAGAACAACAAACTACAAATCACAACGCAAAACAATCAAGCGCATAGGTTTACATATGGTTCGGCCCATTGCCTATCGGACCAAACAAAGTCCACTATCATTCAAGAGAATTTTTTACTAAATTCAAATTCAAGAGAAAATTACAAACGTAGCCAACATCCTTTTTCCGAAGTCTTAAAGAGGAGCACAAGCAATCTTAAAAGCATAGGTAAAACCCTAACACAATAACAAGAGCAAGCAAAAACTAGCTTCTCATACGCCTTTATCGGCCTTTTTGGACCATGCTAACCTCTTTGTTTTTGTTTTTGTTTTAAGAACAGAAAATCACATGCAACATATTGTTACCGAGCTCTGTTACACAATTGGCCGCCAAATAGGCAACTAGAGAGGGTGGGGCCACTAACAACCGAATTGGTCAATACAAGTGGGCCCTCCATCCTATCTGCCTAACACATACTTCCTCAAACCTGCATCGTAAAATAGGTTAAATTTATTGGACTTGGCGTTGGCGTGTGAAAAAATCAGAGTTCCCCCTTCCCCATTCCCGTTTTGGAGAAGTTATTGGGTGTAGTATTGTGGTGTCGATCACCAATGGGTGATTGACACCACAGCACCCATGGTGGCCCTTCATGGTGGGTATTTATCACTTTGGGCCTTGATGGATCCAAAGTCGGCCATGTACGACCGTATTTTTTCAAATCCAGACAAGCTTCATTGGATGGATGGAGGGAGGGAGTAGATTCTTGCATTTGTTACCGCACACATATCCATCACCTCCCCATCGACCACTCCAACACGCCAACTAAAACCTTATCCTCTTCCCCATTTTGTCAGACGCTAACTTTATTAAAAGCTACGAGTTGTCCATTTCTTTAAAAACACAAAAAAATAAACTACGAGCCCATATCACTACTCCAAACACATACATACACACTCGTCTGTCCACCCGTTGGAACAAGAAACAAAAGCAACATTTCCCTGTTGTGATTGCCATGGGAGGACGCACAGGAGGACTCCCTTGCCGTACGCTTAGCACCACCCCCAAAGTCCATGGAATACAACGCCCTCTGTCTGGATATAGTAGTAATATTTAGTTCATTTTTGAAATAGAATGGTACTACTAATTTTAGACATGAGGAGTGGGAAATATCCCGTGATTGACCACACGCGTCACAATTCAATTGGCGATCACCCACCAACCCCCTACTCCCTCACGCAATATAATGAGGACAAGACGACCGGTAGATGAACTCCACCACCTCCATGGCCAACTCTCTCTTCTTCCTCCTCCTCCTCGCCGCCTCCTCCGCCGTCTCCCTCGCCGCCGCGGCCTCCGGCGGAGAGGCCGAGGACCCGCTCATCAGGCAGGTGGTGGGCGACGACCACCTGCTCAACGCGGAGCACCACTTCGATGCCTTCCTCCGCTCCTTCGGCAAGTCCTACGCCGACCCGTACGAGCACGCCTACCGCTTCTCTGTCTTCAAGTCCAACCTCCGCCGAGCCAGAAGGCACCAGCGGCTTGATCCGACTGCGGTACATGGGGTGACCCAGTTCAGCGATCTTACTCCGAAGGAGTTCCGGTCGAGGTACTTGGGTCTTCGACCTGTTGCCTTCCCGGCCGATACCCATAAGGCACCTATACTGCCAACGAACGATCTTCCGGATGAGTTTGATTGGAGGGATAGTGGGGCTGTCACGGGAGTCAAGAATCAGGTATACTGAACTTTGATTGCTCATCAGTGCTTAATTAAGTTTAATTCTTTGGTTATTGGCTGATAATATGAACATCATCGGCATCTTGTGCTGTCATTTTTTTGGTTGTTTGTATCTGTGCTTTGTAGTTTTCCTTAGGTGCCTCAAAGGTTTGACCTTTGAGCCTATCCTATCTTGTGATAAAAAATCAGGTACCTTGAGTTTTAATTGCTCATGATATTTGCTTAATTTTATTTACTTTAATTTTAATCATCTGCTGTTAACATGCGCATCATCAGCATCATCGTTAACATGGCAATCGGTTGATGCTATATTGTTTCTGACTACTATTGTTAGGCAATTAAAAAATAATGTTACTTGAGTTTTAATTGCTCATCATATTTTCTTAATTTTGTTTGTTGTACTTATCTGCTGTCAATACTAGCATCGTCGGCATCATCATCATTGTAATCGATTGTTGGCTGTTTATTCCTGACTACTATGGTTAGGGCCGTTAGGCAATTAAGAAATTCTGGAATTTGAAATTGAAGTTATTTCTTTGCTTGGTAGTTATTGTTTATTTTCCCTTCTGTGCCTCAAAGTTCCACCTTTGGGCTTAACTTTTTGTTTTTAAAAGTGATGGGTGTCTTTAATCCTAACTTTATCATCAGTTCTTCTACAATCTGCCTGGACACTTATGTAATGTATGAGGTGTTGGTCTAGGAGAGAGCGCTTGTGTGAAGTCTGCATTTGTTTAAGAATTTGTTTATCTCCTTGACGTTTTTCTTGTAAGTTATGTTGACTTTCCTACATACTGTGTATTTTGTTAGGGATCCTGCGGATCTTGCTGGTCTTTCAGTGCCACTGGGGCTCTAGAAGGGGCGAATTATTTGAAGACTGGGAACTTGGTCAGCCTTAGCGAGCAGCAGCTTGTGGATTGTGACCATCAGGTTTTGATTCAAAAATCTCTTGATCCACAACTTCTTACTCTTTGTTCACTCACTTGGCAGAATGTTTGGTGTCTTAATCAAGCTAACTTAGTTTACACGCATCTATTTTTTCCCGTCTAAATTGAGGCCTTTCTATGCATGTTTTCAGCTGCAGGCTGTAGTATGACATTTTGCTAAGTACTATTTTGTAGTATTAGGTGCTTCATCACACTTGACATGATTCAGTTATTGGAATTACTGTAAGGGTGGGCATATCTGTATCAACAGTTTTTGTTCCTTAAATTTCTAGTGTTTTTTTCCTCACTATAACTATATTTAGGGTTTCCTTTTCTTCATGGGAAGGCTTCAGAAAGGACATAGCACTTCTCTACAAAATTGTATCATTTCAATTATTTTCTTCTGAAATAACTGAAAACTATTGTTCGGTTTTTTATTGTTGTTGTCTATATGGAAATTTGTTGTGAAATAGTTGAATTGGAAGGTAGTAGTTAGATGGTGGCGAACCTTATTTTCAAAAAAAAATTATGATTGTCTCCAGTATAATATAGGGATACAGGGATAAAGCCATGAGCTATCAGCATGGTTTTTAACTACTTTTTCGCATAGGCTGGTGGTATGTATAAAAATTTAGGAATCTACGATGAATGATTAGGAAGTAAGAAGAAAAAGAGAGAAAAAGAAAGTTATTCCTATAGCCATTTGCTTCTTTTCTTCTTTTCCTTATTTCTGTGAGCTTTATGCATTGTGTGGATTCTATACTTTTTAAATGGTTTGGCGTGAAAATAGGTATGGTGGAGTTCTTCGAGAATTAGTAGATTCGTTTTGAAACCACATGTTATTCCTTTTTCGACGCTTCAAAGTTTAAGGTGTTTGAAATGAACAATATGCCACTGGATGAATGAAATGTATCAAATTTCTTTTTGTCTTTCTGACCAAACTATAATCTCTGCTTTGGGAGTTTATCACTAATCTGTATCAGTTTGGATGCTATTTCCATGCAATGGGTATTACATGTGTAGTTAATATTTACGTATGCCATATGCTTGTAGAATTTCAAGGTGGACAAATTGTTGTGTATTTATAATTATTCAATACTGTGCTACCTGACATATCTTTCTCTGCAGCTGTGGCAGTTATTAACCTTTGGATAGTAATGCTGAATATTAATTACTTGGTGTAGAGAATGCCTAATTAAAATCCTTTTCATTGATTTTTTAATTCTTTCCTTATGCTTGGAAAAAAATATTCATGTTTTTCATGCTTGGAGAAAAATGCTAATGACAGTAAGAATGGTTCCACGTATGTCTTAATGAATTTCCTTTCAAGTAATTGCTTTAAAGAAGTAAATTCGATGTTTTTTCAAATATTTGTTAAGTCAACAGTGGAAATAAAAGTGATATTTTTCAAACATTTGTAGTGTGATGCATCGGAACCAGATTCTTGTGACTCGGGATGCAATGGCGGACTTATGACAAATGCCTTTGAGTATGCAATGAAAGCTGGTGGACTTGAAAGGGAGGAAGACTATCCTTATACTGGAACTGACCGAGGTACCTGCAAGTTTGACAAGTCTAAGATTGCTGCTTCTGTCTCAAACTTCAGCGTTGTCTCCCTTGATGAGGACCAAATTGCTGCAAATCTTGTGAAGAATGGGCCACTTGCAGGTAAGTTTAAAATCATACCGAAGTGGTTATATAATTTTGAGAGTTTGATTTTTTTCCCTCCGGATACAGTTGTTTAGCTGCACTCCTAAAATAATACTCCTGAAAAAATCTTCTGGTATACTATTGTTGCCATATGTTTGCTCAATGTACCTTAAAGAGCAAGTTAACAGAATTTTTTTTTATCATAGTTAAGTAGGCTGTCAGCATTCTAACAATCAGAGTATATCTAGTATGGTAGTGCGAAGTTTAGGTTAAAAATTGTTCTTAATCCCACTTTAATAGCTCCCTTGATTTTTTAAAATGACTAAGTAGGACAATCCATTTTGTAAAACCAAATGCAACTATTGAAGTGGGACGGGAAGGGAGTATATGGCTTACGAGATGGTTGATATTATCTTGTTAACTGATTGTTGACCTCACAAAAAATTATGTAGAAGAACATTGCTCTAGGTCCTCAATGAGAGTGTACCTTCGCATATATTTTCTCTTTGTTTGGATAACTCTTCACGTATATGTTTCATCCTGACCCATCATGGTGTGAAGTGCACCTCTGCTGTCATGGGTATATGGCTCACACCATAATGGGCCATATGTATGTATATGCATAAGCTTACTGAGAAACGGCGGTTTTCCTATTCAGTAAGATTAACTTAATTTTTCCAGCTATCTTTGAATGTGTTTATCTGGAAATGTAGTTAAGAATGCATGCTCATATAGATTCCTATGGTCTAAATATCTCGACCTTATGTGTCATACTATTGGATTTTGCTTGGTTTCTGATACATTCATTGTCCCATGCAGTGGGTATCAATGCAGTTTTCATGCAGACATACATAGGAGGTGTGTCCTGCCCCTATATCTGCAGCAGGAGACTTGATCACGGAGTGTTGCTGGTGGGATATGGTTCTGCAGGATATGCTCCTATTAGGTTGAAAGATAAACCGTACTGGATCATAAAGAACTCGTGGGGTGAAAGCTGGGGAGAGAAAGGTTACTATAAGATCTGCAGGGGCCGCAATGTTTGTGGAGTGGATTCCATGGTTTCAACAGTGGCAGCCATCCAAACCTCACATCACTAGTTATATTGCTATATATTCAATCCGATTAAGGCAGATTATTGTACATGATTGTGATATAATACTGTTAACTAGATATGTTCTTCGAAGGATAGGCATGTTACAACTTTATTGCTATATTTGTGATTCAGGTTGGCAACCTTTTGCTCGCCCCAGAGGCAAATGAAACTTCAATATGATATTTATTTGCCCAATTGAACTTATTATGTAAGATGTATTGAGATGTAGTTCCAGTGGAACTGTGACAATAGTAATCTTATACTTGCTAGAAGTGATTTCCTGGAACTTGAATTTTACATTTGTTGGTATTTGCATTTGAAAGGTCAATCAGCACATTATTCTCGATTGTTAACAGTTGGCTCTGCTTGGATGTCAACTCATATGTATCTGGTCATACATAACAGCAAGTGAATCACCCTCAATTATGACATTTCTGATATTAATACGTTTATCATAAATCAATTCTACTGTTGTTAAGCTAATGGTGAATAAGGTCTAATTGGTTCTAATATTTGTCTTTGTTATTGTTGAAGGTGATAATATATAGAGGCAAAACATAGTAGAATCGATTCTACTATTGTTAGAGGTGAATGGTATAGTGGAAAAACTAATGGAATAATTTCTTTTATTGATAATTCTGAAGGAGAAAGTAAAACTACTATTCACATGGAAATCATAGAAGCGAATTTATTAACTGTAAAATGACATAGAAGGGGTTCAATGCTTAGGGTTAAAATGGCATTTTCTTGTCCAAAATTATGTATCTGTTCTCAGTCCCCTTCGATATACATGAATGCAAAGATTGACCTTTCATTTCCCCCCTTTTTATAGTATGTAATTGTGTGAGAAGATCAGATCTCAATAGAAACTAAGACCTCACTAATTAATAAACCATAGTTCTACACTTCCACTACTATCAGTAAAACTACCACTAGGGTTTTGACTCACAATGGTCCATTGTGAGATCAGATCCATTGGTCCTGGAAGTTCTAATATTTTGAGAAAATTGTAGGCTTTAATGAAACGCTAAATATTAATACTAGCTAAGAGGCTAATAGAGGATCAGAAGTCGGAACCATGGAACGCCGGCTCGCCGATATATCGGTATCGGGCCCCACCCGATACACCGATACGAGCCAATCTCATTTTTTTTAAAATTCCAAATATCGGCGATATATTGATTGCCATTTTAAAAAAAAAGTTTTTGAAAAAAAAATTGGAAAATTTTGTTTTTGAAAAAAAAGAAGAAAAAGAAACTAACTTTTCTCGTTTATTTCCCATCCTAATATGCATTTTTATGCATATTTTGAAATTTACACTTTGTCTAAATTAGTATAACTCATTTTAGAAGTTAGATTGTGAAAATATATAGTAAAAATTAATTTTCGATCACCGATATTTTTTTACACAATATCTCCGATATTTCGTCTCTTTGGTCGACCGATATTTTATCGATATCCGATACGACATTCCATGGTCAGAACTATAGATCTGACTCACATTGGAAAATGAGAGCTAGTAGGACCTTGGGATCATAGTTTAAATATTTTCAGTAAATTATTTAAGGATCTAAATAGTTTAACTAAAATATTCTAAATAAAAAAGCTTGTAGGACCCATAGATGGGTCACCATTAAGGGAAGGAAGATTTTCATATTTGTAGTGCCACCCGTGTGGGGCGTAGTATACCAAGCCTGCCTTTCGTGTAGGAACCATAAAATTGAGAAATTATTCAGTGCCCCCAGTGTGCTTCATGGATTTGTGACCAGATGACAGGAACAGTGGGTCTTGAAGATCGACGATGACTCTCAGAAGGGCACAACAAAGTATGATGAATACAATACATACTTATTTCACTTTCTACTAGTCTAAAAATGGAGTTCCATATGATGCATAAAAAATCCTTTTGGTGAAAAAAATGAAGTCTTATTATGTTATGGTTCTTCAGGGTTTAGGATCCATGTCGCATGCCGGGTGCACTGAATTGTTTCTCCATAAAATGAGTACCGTGCTTGATCAGAGCAAGCAAGCCCCCTGCCTATAGAATTCCTATTTAGTGTGCTCTCTGGCTCACTTGCGTCACGTGTGTCGAAGCATCGCTCCCATGAGATGTTGAACTCGCGGTGCGCACTGATCCAGAAGCCTACCTCAAATCTGGATCCAACAGCTCATGGTGCCTTCGCGCACGCAAAGGCACGTGAGCCCTATCGCGCATATCGATTTTTTGCAATTTCCATCTGTTCTTGGAGCAGCAGTAAGGGTCTGTTTGGTTCCGCCGGAAGCAACCCATCTTGGTAAATCACTTGTGCTTGTTTCTCCATGATTCAATCTTTCTGCATGTTTCTGAATTAGGTTCTGGGGTTTGATCACAAGAAATCTTTACTAAATATCTGATGTTTTGCCCTTCAGAAGAAGCTTAAAGTAGGATTAAGGAAGTTGTTTGATCACATTCCCTTACACTCTCTCTTTCTCATTTCCGTTTTTCTTTCTTTTGTGCTCTCTGTTCTGCTTACTTCTAAATTATTTGTATGAAAATGCTGCATGCTTGAAGATTTGGTATTTACTATCGTATCTGCAAAATGTAGCACTTCTTTCTGCCCTAACCGTGGCGTTTCCCTATCTTTCGAATGGATTTGAAAGGTCAATATCCTCACATGTGAACAATTGTCTCTGCTTAGATATCAACTCATATGTATCTGGTTTTGTTACAAATATTACTTACTGCTACTGTCTTAAGGATGAGAAATGTGTACCTTTGCAAAGACGGAAAATAGTTAGAAGAAATTTATGATCGAATCAAGCGAAACACTTTATCCTTAAGACAGAATGCACCCTCCCTATGGTGCTTAGGACTCGTGGGCGTCTGCCTCTCAGGATAAGACGATTAACCACGTACTGTAGGAGCACTCCAAATAGCACGCGCAGCGAACCACAGATGTGTTATGCTTTCACAGAAGAGTGGAGAAAGGAAGAAGATGAAGTGCAGAAAAAATCCGTACAGAAAAATCCGTTTTTACAAGCTTTATAGAAATCCCGTTTAAGCCCGTTGAAAACACACCGTTTCCTGTTAAAGCCGTTGAAACCCTTTCCCGTTAAACGGACGCGTCCGTCTGTTAACGGTCATAATAAAACGGACCCGTTTTGGTTGAACCAAAATAAATTAGAAAACCAAACCATTGAATTTGTCCCAAAATATTATTATCTTGTTGATCCAACCCAACCCAACCCGACCCAGCTCGAGCCGAGCCGAGCTGAGCCGGCCGGACGGACGGACGGTGGCGCGTGCGCGCGCGTGTGGGTTAGCCCACCTAGGTGCATCGGTCCAACATCTCTCTCCCCCACAAAAGTGGGGTGGCCCTTGGGCTAACTTCTAAGGTCAACCTTGGACGTTATATACCATCCACAACTCCTCTTTGGTGTGGATGTGGGACTATTCATCCTTCACCCAATTCACTCATTCATATTATAATAAGTGGGTTTTAATATGGGTTTTAATTCCTCTTTAATACCCACTTGTAACAATCCCCCACATGAATGAGAATTGGCTGGATAACTATGCAAAAACTATGCAGAAAACTTGTGAAAGCAAATATTGAGAAGATCATGCATGGGGAAGAGATAGCTTTCGGCTTTGAACCTTCCCTTGTGAAGACTATCGGGTTTACTGGCTAATCAGTGAACGTGATGTCTTGAACTGTTTAGCCGTTTGTGTAAACCAAGACAATAGAAGTCACACAATCACTTCTCAGACACATTGTGGTTCTCATGACTTTGTTCATTTTGGCCCCGAATAAACCTAGTTTTCCTGAGTGCTCTAGAAGATTTAGCCTTAAAATCCTCATATAAGTGGCCCCTTCACACTCATATAGGTGATTCTCATTAGGAGCATCCTGCAATACCCCACTCGAACTAAGTCAAGCTATGAGAACCATTAAAAGCAAAGCTTATCCTGATTCATTCAGCATGCATCACTATCTCATCATAGGAATGGGAACGAGATTTTATCTCCATAGTGATTCCCCTTGAATCCCCCACAATTCGGTTGTCCCTTTTGAACCTAGATCTTGGGATCTCCGGTCAACTAGGTTGGGTTTCAAGCCCATTCCCCTCGATGAATTGCTCACTTGTTCTTTGGTTAAACCCTTTGTAAGCGGATCTACAATATTTTCTTTCGACCGAACATACTCAATGGAAATTATTCCACTAGAGAGCAATTATTTTATGGTATTATACCTTCGACTTATATGTCGAGACTTACCATTATACAAGTTACTCTGTGCTGTTCCTATAGCAGATTGACTATCACAATAGATACATATAGGTGGCACAGGTTTCCCCCACATTGGAATATCTTCTAAAAAATGACGAAGCCACTCAGCCTCTTCGCCTGCTTTATCGAGTGCAATGAATTCTGATTCCATTGTGGATCTTGCAATGCACGTTTGTTTAGAAGATTTCCAAGACTCTGCTGCACCTCCAATAGTAAAGACATATCCACTTGTGGATTTGGAGTCTCTTGTATCAGATATCCAATTTGCATCACAGTACCCCTCTAGTACTACTGGATACCTTGTATAGTGCAGTCCATAGTCCAAGGTATATCTTAGATATCTAAGAACCCTGACTAGAGCCTTCCAGTGGTCTTCCCCTAGATTGCTATTATATCTACTCAGCTTACTTACTGAGTATGCAATGTCCGGTCTCGTACAATTCATGAGGTACATGAGACTTCCAATAATTTGTGAATATTGGAGTTGTGATATGCTCTCACCTGTATTTTTGCTTAAATGCAATGTCACATCTACAGGTGTTCTCGCTGGACGATTATCATTCTCATTAAATTTGTCTAGGATTTTTGTAATGTAATGAGATTGAGATAACACATATCCATCAGATGTTCTAGTGATTTTCATCCCTAGTATAACATCTGCAACACCCATATCCTTCATGTCAAACTGTTTGTTTAACATCCTCTTAATAGCTTTAATGATATTATCATTGCTACCAATAATGAGCATATCATCCACATATATGCATACAATCACATAGCCTTCAGGTCTAGCTTTGACATAAACACATTTGCCACATTCATTAATTTTGAATCCATTTGACATCATCATTTTGTCAAATTTTTCATGCCATTGCTTAGGTGCTTGTTTAAGCCCATAAAGAGATTTAACAAGTCTGCACACTTTGCTTTCTTGACCCGGTACAACAAACCCTTTAGGTTGCTGCATATATATTTCCTCATTCAAGTCACCATTCAAGAATGTTGTTTTTACATCCATTTGATGTATTTCAAGATTATACAAAGCAGCCATAGCAATTAACATCCTAATGGAAGTTATTCTCGTGACTAGTGAATATGTATCAAAATAATCTTGAAAACAATAAATAATACTAAAATAAATGTGCATAAGCCCGAGTGAAAATCATAATTATTAACAAGAGTTGCAAATATATTAAAGAAAGAAGATCATTAACATCTTCCAACTTAAGGACATTTGCCTCACACATTGCCCTTTCCTGCATACTTTATGAGATGAACGGAATCCATAAGCAAAGAGAGCGTTGGGATCTAGATGTTGGTGTGGTCATTCCTCAATTCGGCCACTGTTTATTTTATGGCGATCTATCGGCTTGGTAGCGATCGATCGCCAAGGTTCAAATATAGCAGGAAAATGGGGTTGCGATCGATCGCCTTCAAATATAGCAGGAAAATGGGGTTGCGATCGATCACCTTCCTCCCGATCGATCGTATCTACTAGAAAAATTGGATGGTATTAATGTTCGACCGACCGCTTACCATCGATCTATCGTATCTACTGGAATGGAGTCGCAAGCTAGGGCGCGATCGATCACCTCATGCCCGATCGATCGTATTTACTGGAATTTATGGACTGCCCTGGGGTTCGATCGCCTACCACCTCCAATCGATTACCTTGAGGGACATGATCGATCACCCACCCGCCGATCGATCGAATCAACCGGAGAAAATGAAATTGACTCAGGCCTAAGGAGAATTTTTGGAGATCGATCGGCCCCCCAACAACGATCGATTGGTTATGCTGTGTAGTTTTTTTTAAGAGGTTTTCATGCTCCCCTTGAGTTGAGGAGTTATTGTAAACTTTTATCTTTTGTATTCTCATTTGTTCCTTTTAATACAATTTTCAATTATCAAAAAAAAAACATAGGACAACATGCCTTTGGATATGAAATTATCATTTTTCCTTTAGGTTGAGAGCCTAATACATCAAAGAAATTGGAGTTTTTTCGATATTACCTGGCGCCAACTTTCATATTCCCATATTACTTGGTTTTTCCCGTGATAGACAGAGGGGCAGGAAGAGGAAGGCTCCGATGGGCTCATCAATGATGAGAACATACTATGCGCGACCGGTGCTTCGGGTCGTTGTGATGGCACACAAGCTGGGGTGGATGGGTTGCATCGACTGGAAGATGACTTAGATCGCCAAAGCGCCATGGCAAGAGAACTCAAAAGATTGTGGCATCTTCATCCTGATGTGCGTGGCACAGTTAGCGTCCAATGTCAACCCACCCGAGTTTGATTAGTCCAAAATTACACGTTTGTGGCACCCGGTCATTGCTGCAACTATGATTCGCGGGGTTATTGACAGCGAGTTTGACGACGATTCAATTAAAGACAAAAATTAGGAAGTCACAGTTGCTGGTTTTATGAGGATGTCGGATGAAGACTAAATTTCTTTTCTCACATATATTCTTTGTACATATATTTTTCTTCTTCTACATACTTTCTTTTTCTGCATGTATTAAATTCTACCCACATTCTTTTATTATACAAAGATTCTTTGATGTACATACAGTATTCTTTCAATAAATTCAAATACATTATTTTCATGCAACACGACTTCAACAGACGACTACGTATATAGTCGTCTCTCATGCAACATGACTTCATATATAGTCGCGTACTAAACTACACAACTACGTATATAGCAGTGTTGCATAAGTCACGACTATATACTTAGTCGTGTACTATAATATTCGACTATTATAGTCGTGTTAAGTCGATGACACGACTATTACAGAGTCTTCTTTTTGTATTTACCTGTCATCAACAACATGGCTATAATTGAGATTCACTACTATAATAGAGATACACGCATGATGCATGAAAGTTTTTTTTGTATTTCTAATATTTATGTATAGGCATACATTGCGGTATAAGGTAATCTTTGTTATACAAGAATTTCACTACAATCTAAGTGAAGAATGGTTGGAGCTTAGGTAAGCCGGAGTGGCGTCTCTGTGTTGACTCGTTAGTAGTAAGATTGCCTTGTTGCGGGAGTCTTTGATTTCTGCGCTTCCTTGGTTCTTTCGCAACAGTTGGGTTAGTACATCTTTTACGGTTGTGACCAACTTGTCGACAATTGCCACATTTCAACCTCGACCTTTCTGGCGGGTCGGGCTGTGACTCAATTGTCTTTGTCTGTCTCCTCCTCTTCTTTGGAGCTTCAAGCATGGGCGGTTCGCATTTGAATAAAACCTCGTAATCCCCCCATTGACTCTTGGCTAAAGTAGGGAAAACTACTTCTTCGTACATGGTGCAGTATAGACTTATGCAGTACCACTTCTCACAATATTCTACAGGGTTGCCTCCTACCAAGATATAAAAATGTGAACAAGATATAAAAATGGCAATGATCATATAACAAAGAAAAGGAGAAAAGGAGAGAGAACACCTGAATACGTGGGTTGCCTCCCACCAAGTGCTAAGTTTAACGTCTTCAGCCACACGAAACTCCATGAGTCCAACTTATCCAGGGTCTTTCAATCCAACGTTCAGTCCACCTGTGGTCCTACTGCGCACATATGGGTTAATAAAAGAAATCGCAAGTGGATCATCAGAACAAATCCATGGAGATGCACCATCCACCAGAGTGTCAATAATATGAACTGCATAAGAATCATCTGATGGTGGATGTTGTTTTTGGGCATTAAAAACATTCAGTTTGACATTCAAATTTCCAAAAGACAATTTTAGCACCCCATCCCGACAGTTTATAATAGCATTGGATGTTGCCAAGAATGGACGTCCCAAAATCACAGGAATCTGACTACCAATGTTCTGCACAGGATGTGTATCTAGGATAATAAAGTCCACAAGAAAGAAAAATTTATCAACCTGTACCAGAACATCCTCAATAACTCCACGTGGAACTTAATGGATCAGTCTGTAAGTTGTAGTGTTATGGCAGTCGGTTTCAATTCTCCCAACCCAAGTTGCTCATACACAGAATAAGGCAATAAATTGACACTCGCCCCCAAATCTAACAATGCATTTTCTACAATATGGTTCCCTATCACATATGAAATTGTTGGACATTCTAGGTCCTTATATTTCGATTGAAGGTTATGTGTCAATAGGGAACTCACCTGCTCAGTAAGGAAGACCTTTTTAGTCATAATAGATTTAACTTTTCGCTTTTGATTATAAAGATTTTTCATGAATTTTGCATAGGCAGGTACTTGTTTAATTGCATCTAACAAAGGGAGATTGACCTTGACCTATTTAAACACCTCGAACATCTCCTCCATCTTTTGGTAGGATTTACTAAACGGGGAGGGTTTGTCCAGGCATTGTGGGTATGGGGCCCTAGGAATATAAGATCTCTCTTTCTAGGCCTCGGGTTGGTCATCCTACTGGGTTTTAGAACTAACAGGTATAGCTTTAATTGAATTCGGTTCTCTTTCTAGCGCAGGAGCATTGTTCTCACTCAAGGTACCTTGGGACAAGTCCTTAACCCTATTGTCAATTTGCCTCCCACTCCTCAGGGTAGTTATGGCTTGAACTTGCTCAGGAGGGTATTGGGAGGGCTGAACTGCATATTGGCCTCTAGGTTTTTGTTGGTTGGCTAGGCAAGGTTCTTGCTTCTATCCGGTTCATTTATTGGGCCAGGTGTCCTAATTGAGTCTCTATCTTTGCAATAGATTGTGTATGTGAATGGACAAGTTGGCCCTGTGTCCTTAGTTCTGCTCTCATCTCTTTTTGGTCAGCCTTCATCTCATTCTGATCAGTGGTTAGCTTGGTTAAGGCTGTGAGGATAGTGGATTAGGTGGCTATTATTTGGCTCAGCTGGTCGTCTATTGAAGGTCACCTCTTAAATTGGTCAAATGAAGCTGAGGCGGATTGATATGGCTGGGTTTAGCTTTGGGACTCCTGTCTTGGGGCCAGATTGAAAGCGGGCCCCTAGTCAGGTTGTTTCGAGGCAAAATTAGGATGATTTCGCCACCCCGGGTTGTAGGTATTTGATTAGGGGTTATCGGCTCTAGGATAGGTATGTGTAAGGTTGATGTGCTCCTGTACAAGGTCTGGATACTGGGAGGCTGAAGGGCAGTCAACTATGGTGTGCATAGGGCTCGCACAAATGGTACAGGCATCTGGAGAGGTTGGAGTATTTGGTGGAGTCTGTGAGAAAAACCTGTCAAACCTCTGTGTAAGGGATGCCACTTGGTGTTCTAGGCTGGTGGTGGCTTTGACATCGTACACGCCTCCCCTTGAGGCACTCCTGCCAGGCATATAGCCTTCAGATCTATAAAGGGTAGCACTGTGTAAAGAGTTTTCGCTCAGGTCCTCTAGTAGATCCCAAGCATCATCTCGGGTTTTCTTCATGAATGTGCCTCCACAAGAGGCATCTATTAAGGTTTTGTGTTGATCACACACACCCTCATGAAATCTCTGTACTAATTGCCACTTGGGCACATCATGGTGGGACAAGACCGGAGTAAGGCTTTCATTCTTTCCTAGCTTTCATGGAATTTTTCATTAGGTAGCTGGGTAAAGGTAATGATTTCATGGCGGATCTTATTGGTCCGCCCCACAAGAAAGTATTTATTGAGGAATTCAGCCTGAAGTTCCTCCCAAGTGGAAATAGAGTTATGGTCCAAGGGAGGATAGCCATTCCTTGGCCCTATCTTTTAAGGTGAAGGGGAACAACCTAAGGCGTACCTGGTCATCAGACGGTATAAGCTTAAAGGTTGTGTTTACCTCCAGGAAGTTTTGCAGATGCCTATAGGGGTTCTCATTTAATTAGCCATGGTAGGTGGGTAGTATCTGGATGATGTTGGGCTTAATTTCAAAATTAGCCACATTTTTTGGTAAGATTATGCAGGAGGGGGAGGTGTAGGTGGTAGGCCTGTAATCATCCTACAGGGTACGAGCATAAGGCACTACTGGATTCTGGTTTAAGCCATTCCCATCCCCAAGGTTCATGTTGTCTGCCATAGGATGAGGTTCAAAGATTGGGTTTCTGTGAGTTCTAAATGCTCTAGACAATCGCTCAGGATCAGGATAAAAAGCCAGGTCGGGGTTCAGGGAACGACGACCATGCATGCACAATATAAAGCAACAAAACATGCAACAATCTTAATAGCGATAACTAGCAAGCATCAACTCTAGATAGTGACAACTAGCAATCCTAATAGCAACATCTAGCACGTCATGCAATCCCAAAAAGAAAGTGGAAAACACCAAGCACCCAAATTAATCTAAAAGAGAAAGGATAAAAGAATGCAAACAATGGGAAGGGATAGCCCTTCCAACGTTGGCGAGAATCCACGTCCTCTCTTAATCCTGCACCAGCAAAGACACAAATTAAGATTACTGAAATTAAATCTAAATTAACACTAAATTACTCTAAAACTAACTACGCTAAGAATTTGGTAAACTATTGGCTTCCGTCCCTGGCAACGGCGCAAAAAACTTGATTGTTTAAATATAAACCCCTTGCAAGTGCACAAGGTAATTGTACTACGACGAGTATAGAAAGGGTTGTCGAACCTCAGGGATGGTTAAATATTTTACCAAATTAAAGAGAAGAAAAGATTTAGTTTAATTAATTCTAAAGAATGCAATGAACTTTAGCTAATCTAACTGAGATTTAATCAATATGGAGAAGTATCAAGGCAATGAATCCACCACTAGACATGCAATTACTATTCTTGATTATTATTACATGCAGATTGACATAATATGGTAACTTGTGTTCATGGTCAGACACACAAATCATAATGAATTTACTTATATTCTTGGTCAGACACGAAAGTTCATCCACTATGGTATAATCAATTCTATCCTTGGTCAGGCATAAAATCAATCACAACTCTATTATAATGCAATTAATCCTATCCTTGGTCGGGCATAAAATCAATCACAATATCTAATTCCATTCATAGTCAATCAAGTATATTGTCAAGCACTCAAAAGAATACTCATGAAATTGCATTAAGCATGAATCATAATCAACTTTATAAAATTAAACTAACAAGAGTAGCAATACACATCTAGGGCATCAGCTAGCCTTGAATAAAAGTTTAGTTACACATAAAAAGAAAGAAAAGAGAAGCCTGTTTATGTAGATCCATCGTCATGAATCCTTCTTCTTCTTTGCTCCAAAAGACTCCTTCTCTTGCTCCTCTCTAGCCTCCAAAGTATGTTCTCTAGTATCCAATACGTTCTCTCTTAAGGCCTATTTATAAGTTTGAAGAGAAACCACGAAATCCCCTTCCAAATCCCAGTCAAAATAGGTTAAAATCGTGTTTTCCGTATACGGCGATCGATCGTACGTATTGCCGATCGATCTCTTCCCGATTGATCATAATTCCTTTGTTATTTTCCTCCGATCGATCGTCCTGCCAATCGCTGCCGTATGATTCCGATCGATCGCTGTTACTGTCTTCCGTAAATCAAAAACTCCACTAGATACGATCGATTGTTTTACGTGCCAATCGATCGTTTCCTTCAATAACACTGTTTTACGGCTGAGGTGATCGATCGCGTTGATTGACCGATCGATCATAGTTACTATTTATAATCTTCAAATGGCTATAACTTTCTGCTCCAAACTCCTAATTGCACGTGGTTAGTGGCGTTGGAAAGCTGACTTCTTGAACATGAAACTTGAATCAGTCCAATCAGAAATTTGTGCACGAAGTTATGATGATTTAGCCATTGAATTTTATTTTTACCTCATTTTCTGTGTATTACTCTTGTTTCCTACAAAAACCAAAAACTATATTAAAGTAGTAATAATTCAAATCAAACACTAGCATAAATATAAGTTTAAGAAATAATAAAATGTATAGTTCATGTATAGATCAGCAACATGACTGTATGAATAGTCGTGTTGTAAAATAGTCGATTATTTGAATAGTCGTGTCGAAGACACGACTATATACGTAGTCGCGTCTCTCACTGCGACGACTATTCCGGGAGGACAGTTTTATCCGAGACAATTGCAGCTCGGAATAGCAGTTACTTCAGGTACTTATCATTCCAATGATGAAGCATATTAGCGGCCATATGCCTCAGGCAAAACCCATGGTGAGCCTCGGGAAAGACATCAGCAATCGCTCTCAGAAGTCCCTTCTGTCTATCCGAGACAATTGTATCCAGAGAGGCCGGGGGGTCCGTAAACAGGGTGGCTTTCAGTAGGCCGATGAACCACTTCCTGAAAGTCAGAAATCAGAGAGAAAACATATTAAAGAAAGAATAGATAGGTTGTAGACAGTCGTGTATGAAACAACACGACTGTATGAATAGTCGTGTGCTCGAAGACACGACTACTCATACAGTCTTCTTTGCATACGCACCACATATTTATGGTCTCTTTCTCGACAACTGCATATGCAAGGCACATTAATTGTTGGTTCCCGTCGAGTGCTGTTGCAACCAATAAAACTCCAGGGTACTTTCCTTTTGGGAATGTTCCATCAACAGTGAGCAGCAGCCTCAGTGATCTTCTTCAGAATGATCTTGCGACCGGGCCGAACATCCAAAAGATACGTCTGAAGTCGTATCCGGCTACCTTAATTTCAATTTCAGGTATATCAGAAGATCTTTCTATCATCACATGTGTATCTGGATTAGACCGCTCTAATTCATTTCCGTAATGTGGCAAAGTCCAATATGCATCTTCCGGGTTGCCATCGATCAATCGAATCAATTCCTCTTTCGCCCTCCATGCCCTTTTATAGTTGACTTTTATGCCCCAATGTTTCTCAATGTATTGTTGCATATTAGCCATTTTTATGAAGTTTGAATCCTTGCAGAGGCCATGACACTTCTGTGCAATCCATAGGTGTGAGGCCAATGGATGATCTTTAGAACTTGTCAAAGTGTCGCATGTATGCCTTCCTTCCCTCCTTGTCACGCTGACTCCGTCAAGTAGATTCGAAGCCCGTATGTACTACGTGCACCCTCTAATCTTGCACTTTGCAACAAATGTGCCCTTGTTCTCGTCCACCACTTTGAACATGAATTTCCTCTTGATTGCGAAATCAGTAAGAACCATCTTGAACTGCTTCATGCTTTCGAATCTAGCCCCTAAGGCAAGTTATGCCTCATAGTCGTCTGCTTGCAAACTGCCGGTCAACATCGTCTCCTCCTCATAATTTTTTGAAGGACTGACCTGTGGTGAATAGGTACCCCAATCCCAACCACCGTCACCATTGTCCTCTAAATCTTGCAGCTCCGACGCGACAGATTTCCCTTTAGATGTGTCTCCTGACATGGGAACTCTAGAAGTCGATGCTATTCCCGTGGGATTTGCCTGGCAAAAATTTGGTAGCGTAATAGGCTCATCCCACTTATCTGTAGACCACGGTAATTCTTCTTCATCGAAGACTTCTTCTTCATCTGCATCTTCATCTTCATCTTGGTCTTCATCTTCATCTTCACCTTCTTCCCCCTCTCCCAATCTGCATGAAAAAATTTGTATAAATGGACTTGAGAACACGACTGGAAGTAGTCAAGTCGTGTCTTATGCAACACGACTTCATATATAGTCGTGTACTAAATTACACGACTATGTATATAATCTTGTTGCATAAGACACGACCAAATTTTTAGTCGTGTACTATTATAGTCGACTGTAATAGTACACAACTTCCCTATATCCACGCCTTAGAAATCTTACCTCGCAGCTTCAAATGAATAATCTTCATCTCTTCCTCCTTCAACTGCTGATGCAGGTGTCTTATTGCCCGGACTGGACGGCCTCTCCTGCGGTGTCTTACTGGCTGGGCAGGACGACCTCTCCTGCGGTGTCTTACTGGCCAGCCTTACTTCTGCCTATGGTATCCTCTCCTCCTCCTTATTTATACTGGAATTCATTTCCTTATTGAGAGTGGAAGTCTCCGTGTTATTGCCAGTAGAAGTCCACTCCAAGTACAGGTCGAATAGTCCATTTGTGCCTTGCTTGCTCTTGTGAAGAAGAAATATTGACTCCAGGTCTTTATCATCTTCAAGGAGGTATGAGGATCCAGAATCAACACGATATGACACAGATAATGTACCAGCTGCAGACTTCAGCGATAATCTTTTTTCCACTTGCTGCAACAATTCCAGGTACTTTATTTTTGTATCTAGTGGCATGTGCTTCCGTTTCCCACCCACGTACGCATCAGAATTTGTAAAAACTCCATCATAGTGTAAGCACACAGGTATCTTATCCATCAGTACCTGCCATTATAATTCCGAAATAAGTCAAAAAACTGTAAGACATGATATATTGAAAACCATATATGAGTGAAAAGCATCGTCTATGAGTCGTGTTGCATAAAACACGACTATTGTTACAGTTGTGTTGTCGAAGACTGTTGTGATCCGATAGGACCACAAGGACTGGAGTCAGCGAGGAGGGAAAGAAGAAGAAGATCTAGGAGAAGAATTGGAGTTTTCAATATTGCATAACTTCAAAAGGGGAGGACGACCTCCATATAAAGGAGAGGATGGCACGTTTCCCAAGGGGGCTGCGCCATCTGACTAAGCTGATGGGCCTCATATTTGGCCTGATTATTCTCTACCAGTCCCGTTATCTAACAATTAGCCTAAACGGGATGATTACAATCTGATACTTAATAAGCAAATATCCTAATAATTGATGCTGCAGACGTAATGTGTGACGTGCACAACATTCCACCATGCTCCACTACCGCCTTGCCCTCACGGCATCCAAGATGGGAATCGAGTCAGAAAGTCATCCTCGAGGAGCCAGGTAGCATCTTCTAAAGACTGACCCCACGGAGCAACTAGCACCTCCGTTACAATCCGACCGGAACGACGAATACGGTGGCGATCAATAATAGAAGCAGGAGAGGTTTCATCAGAAGCTGGTGGCTCAATAAGTGGGGAACGTGCAATGTGGGCCACTATAGAAGGGTCACCCACAAATTTGCGGAGACGTGAGACATGAAACACCGGATGCACCAAGGAACCAGGCGGTAAGGCCAGACGATACGCCACACATAGAGGGGCTCAGAGGATGGTTGGGCCTGGATACGCTGGACCAACTCCTTGGTTGTCGGGTCCTCCACATACGACTACTGTATGTTCGGAATGAATGGGCAAGTGGGTCCGGATAAAATCATACAAGAGTCTGTCATGGGCTGACGAGACAGGGCATCTGTAACAGTGTTCTCGGTGCCTTTCTTGTAAGTAATCTCGTAATCATAGCCCAACAGCTTGTTGACCCATCTTTGCTGGGCCGGAGTAGACACCCTTTGCTCCAAGAAATACTTCAGTGGCTGATGATCGGTCTGTATGGTGAATCGCCGGCTCAACAAATACGGGCGCCACTTGGTCACAGCATGAATGATGACCATCATATCTCGTTCATAGGCCGATAATGAGAGAGTGCGGCCCGACAAGGCTTTGCTCAGAAAAGCAATCGGACGGTCCTTTTGTAAGAGGACGGCCCCGAGACCAGTATCAGAAGCATTGGTCTCCACCACGAACGGAATATTGAAGTTGGGAAGCCCCAAGACAGGCACATGGGCCATGGCCTGTTTAAGTCTGTCGAAGGCCATCTGTGCCTCATTGATCCAGTCGAAGGCGCCCTTTTTTAATAAGGCCGTGAGTGGCCCTGCAATAGTTCCATAGTGACTGATAAAACGGCGATAATAGCCCGTCAACCCCAAGAAGCTGCGCAACACCTTGACGCACTTGGGTGTCGGCCAGGATAACATAGTAGCAACCTTGGAAGGGTCCGTGGCTACACCTTCACACGAGATGATATGACCCAGATAGTCTACCTGTGAACTGCCAAATGAACACTTCGAACGTTTTAGAAATAAGGAATTGGCACGTAGGATCGAGAAAACCGACCTGAGATGCCCCAAATGCTCCTCCCAGGATTTGCTGTAGATTAGAATATTGTCAAAGAATACCAATACAAACTGTCGAAGAAGTGGCCGAAAAATGTCATTCATCAAGCTCTAGAAGGTGGCGGGGGCATTGGTCAGCCCAAATGTCATTACTAAAAATTCGAAGTGGCCATCGTGGGTCCGGAACGCAGTTTTGTGCGCATCTAAAGCCTGCATCCTGATTTGGTGATAACCAGAACGCAAGTCAAGCTTGCTAAAGACTTATGCTCCAGCTAATTCATCGAGCAGCTCTTCAATCACAGGAATGGGGTATTTGTCTTTGACGGTAAGCGCATTCATGGTGCGATAATCCACCCAAAAGCGCCAGGTGCCGTTTTTCTTGCAGACAAGCAACACAGGTGAGGAAAATGAACTGTTACTGGGTCGGATAATGCCTGTGTTCAGCATATCGCCCACCAGCCGCTCAATCTCTGCCTTCTGAATGTGGGGATAACGGTATGGTCTGATGTTAGTTGGTTGAGCTCCTGGTACAAGAGGAACGTGATGGTCATGGGCCCGCCGGGGAGGAAGGCTCGGAGAAGATGTCAGCATGGTCCTCCAGGAGTAGGCGCATGTCCGGAAGAAGTTTACCCTGCTCCACGTCCCCAATTGCATGCTGTTGAAGGAACATCTCTTGAGGTGTAAATCGACATAAGGAGTCAATTGCCTAAGCGGAATGCAGGGTGCCGGGTTGAGTCCCTTGTATGTGCACCCTCTCCCCTTGGACTTCAAAGTCCATGATCAGGTCACGGAAATTTTACAATACGTCGCCCAACTCTTGTAGCCATTGGACGCCCAGTACCACGTCCGCTCCTTTTGTTGGTAGGAGGAACAGATCCGTGGTAAATGTGTTCCCTTGTATGGTCAAGGACGCTTGAGCACACACACCCGAGCTCCGTAAGTGTTTGCCATCACCAATAAGGACATCAAATGGGGTGGCGTCAGAAACGTAGCAACCAAGCCACTGAGCCACCCTGTCATTGATGAAGTTATGTGTCGAGCCACTATCAATCAGAATTGCCACTTTTTGCCGCTTTAACAAGCCTTGGACTTGCATGGTTCGTGGGGTAAAAGTGCCCGTATAGGCGTGCACCGATATCTCTGGCTGAACATGGTCATAAACAGGGGTGAAATACTCAACCTGAGGAGGTTCCTCGTCCTCAACCTCCACAATGAGTAGGCTACCCCGGACTGCGCACTGATGGCCCTGAACATACTTTTCATCACAGTTGAAACATAGGCCCTTGGCCCTCCGTTCTGCCATCTGAGCTTGGGTGAGACGAAGGATAGGAGTGGGGTTTGACCCTGGCAATGCTGGCTGATTTGAACTAGAGCCGAGTGTAGGATCCGCCGGAGGTGTGGGGTGGCTAGACGGTCATGGACTCCATACCCCACAACTTCCTCTTTTCTGACGGGCCAGTTTCTCCTCTTCAATTCTAGCATGACGCACCACTTCGCGCATCATGTGGCAGGGGAAATGGCGCATTTCATCAGCTATCTCGGGCTTCAACCCACGCTTGAATGAGCCAACTAATGCAGCGACCGGCCAGTCGGGCAATCTGTTAGCAATTTTCATGAAGTCGGAGTAATAGGCCCTTACCGTAGTTGTTTGCTTCAAGGTTGACAACATTTCATTGAAGTCCTGAAACTCGTTCGGCCCGAATTGAATACACAACTCATCGGAGAAGGACACCCAAGTGGAAAAATGGGTCTCCTTTTCGTACGCCTGGAACTAGATGGAGGCATCGCCATCCAAGTGGAATGCGGCCACCCGTAAGCGCTCATCACCGGAGTAGGTGCCTTGGTACGAGAAAATTTTGTCAGCTTTATAGAGCCATTCAATAGGGTCGTCTTCTCCATTGTACCGAGGAAATTGCAGGCGAGCCAGTCTGGGCTCTGCACTGCTGCGCTGACCTCCACGTGACTCTTGGGTTTCTTTCCAGACATCCTCCATCTCATCCTGCAAGGGACGAGTGCGGTTGGTCATTGTGGCATTTCGTCGAACACCTTGTGTGCCTCGCATTGCTGTGCCCTGGTGTCCTCCTTCTGCGTCAAGGTTGACGGATCCCAATTGGATCCCATAAGAAAAGGGTTGACCGCTGGCCTGGCCAAGCAGAGAAGCCCCTAGCGCCTGAGACCCTTCTTGTCGGCTAGGACCCCCCATCCTCGTGAGGGTGGCGGAGGAGTCAAGATGGAAGATTTGAGGGGCTGCTGGGGAGCCTGTGCCAGCCTCATCTCCCAGAGTTCGTCCTTGATCGAAGCTAGGAGAGAAAGCATGGCTGTCTGAGTGGAATCGGCGTCAACCTTGGGGCTAGAGGTCTCCTTGGCGACCTCGGCCTCTGGGGAAATTTCGGGTACCATGTTGGGCTGCTTGCGAGGAGGCATGAGTACTCGTGGATCGATGCTCTGATACCAATGTTGTGATCCGATAGGACCACAAGGACTGGAGTCAGTGAGGAGGGAAAGAAGAAGAAGATCTAGGAGAAGAATTGGAGTTTTCAATATTGCATAACTTCAAAAGGGGAGGACGACCTCCATATAAAGGAGAGGATGGCGCGTCTCCCAAGGGGGCTATGCCAAGCTGATGGGCCTCAAATTGGGCCTGATTATTCTCTACCAGTCCCGTTATCTAACAATTAGCCTAAATGGGCTGATTACAATATGATACTTAATAAGCAAATATCCTAATAATTGATGTTGCAGACGTAATGTGTGACATGCACAACAAAGACACGATATTGTAAATAGTTGAATACTTGGCAAGTTTTCAACTTTCTTCTATGGAACCAACTTTCATTATACAAATTGTAGTATTTGAACTTGACGTACCATTTTTTGATGTACGATGCCTCCGTTGAAGTTGTTTTTGCGTACCCGGTCTTTCCTGCTCGTTTTCCCGCTTTTTGGCGCGAAGATGACCTTTCTTGATTTTGATGGCGCTGGCGCCGGCGATGATATGGGCAGAGATGCCGAATGGAACTTTTGATATGTAGTTGTTGGGAAAGGTTCATCTATGAGAAGTTCTGATATGTAGAGTGTGGGCTGTGGGATGGCTTATACCTCTTCTCCGACTGAACGCTCCTCAGAAAAAATAAGAGGAAAGAAAAAAATAAAAGCTTTCCGGCGAAGCTCCGGACATCAAAAAGCTTCCACTGTCTTCTTTCTTCTTATTTTTCCTTATTTTTTCATCTTAATATATCTTCATGAAGTAAAAGAGAAGGAAAAATAAGGAAAAAACGAGTTATGACATTTTGAAAATTGCCCATTTATCATGTTGTCGATGATATGACTTGATTAAAATCATGTATTATTTGATACGACTTGGATTCAAGTCATGTCAAATAATACACAACTTGAATTGAGTCGTGTACTCGATGACACAATTTTATTGGAATTTTTAAAATGTCATAACTCGCTCATTTTTTATCCATTTTTTCCTCTCTTTTTTGCGTTCTTACTTTTTTTCCTCCTCTTCTACTTTATTAGGATCACAAAAAGATTACGAGTATTTCACTCTTTTACCCATTTTTATCATCTTATTTCATGTGCAGGAGCGGTCAAACACCAATGGGTGACCTTTATATATATTTTTTTACATGTAGATCTTAATTTTTGTAGTTGGGCGGGCTTCCCCTCTGCTCTTACATTAGAATCCCTTCATCATAGCTTTTTTTCTCGTTTTTGCCGCTGATTTTGTTGTTTTCCGACATAAAATTTTATTTTTTTCGGGTTGGACGGCGCCGACGGTGATTTGAACTGTGATGATTGACGGATCTTCGCCGAAATATCTTCTTCCCCAACTGGATGCTCCAGCAAACCGCTAATTTTAGGAAGAAGAAGACTTAAGTTACATTTGAGGGAAGAACGGAGCTTTTTCCATATTACCTGGCACCCATTTGGGAGGAAGGGCACTTTGGGTAGTTTTCAGGTCATATGGAAGAAAAGAAGAGATTCCGGGTAATATTAGAAAATGGAAGTTGGCGGCAAGTAATATGTAAAGAGCTCTGTTATTTTTCTCGCTTGAAATACAAATGTGCGTGTCTTCAACTTGGCTGATGGGGAACATTTGCAGACTGTGTAGGCCATTTCCCAAGTTAAGCACTCATGGTCATCCATGTGAGTCACCCTCACCATATTTTTTTTGCCAAAAGGAAACTTAAATTGATCTCAAACAAGCAGTACAACGATATTCCTCTTCTAGGAGGGAAGAGATACAAGAGGGAGGAAAGGAAAACCAGCAACCTCCCTAAAAGTATGAACTAAGGACATAGATCTAAAGTCCTTAATCAACAACATAATTCTAGCCGTAATATCTTGGATAGACCATGGGATATTACAGAAATCCCCTTTCAGCAGGTGATGATGTGGAGAGAGTCTCCTTCCAAAATGATATCATGAAGCTTGCACCATTTGGCAAGTATCAACCCATCAAGAGCAGTCGGGGCTTCCTCCCTGACAGCTGAACCTTCTCCAATATTTGTAGCAATACCAGCAACAAATCTTCCATGATGATCCTTGATGACGGGTTCAGATCGTCTGTGAGGCCTCACAAACATGTAGTGTGAGGTCCAATACGGCAGAAACACCTTAAAAATTTGAATTTTTAAGGTGTCTCTGTCGTATTGGGGCCTCACACCGTACTGTCTGTGAAGTCCTCATAGACGACGTGCCCCTGATGACAGCAGCAGCAGCTGACCAGCTAGGGTTCCCTCTATTTTTTTTTATAATTGAAATTCTATTAAAAAGCAGCGATGGAAAATAAACTGCCGAAAAACTCCTCAAACAACAAAAGAACCTAGAGACAAGCACTGAGACCAAGGTTTTAAAACCCGAATGGGAAAGCAATGAACTTTATCTAATCTAACTAAAATTTAATCAATATGGAGAATTATCAAGGCAAAGAATCCACCACTAGACATGCAATTACTACTCTCAATTATTATTAAGCACAAGTTAACATGATATGGTAATTCGTGTTCTTGATCGGACACACGAATTACTAATGAATTCACTAACGTTCTTGATCGGACACGAAAGTTCATCCACTATTGTGTAATCAATCCTATCCTTGATCGGGCATAGAATCAATCACAACTCTAGTATAATGCAATTAATCTTATCCTTGATCAGGCATAAAATCAATCACAATATCTAATTTCATTCATAATCAATCAAGTCTATGATCAAGCACTCAAAAGAATACTCATAAAATCGTATTAAGCATAAATCATAATCAACTTTATAAAATTAAACTATCAAGAGTAGCAATACACATCTAGGGCTTCATCTAGCCTTGAATAAAAGTTTAGTTACACATAGAAAGAAAGAAAAGAGAAGCCTGTTTATGTAAATCCATCGTCATGAATCCTTTTTCTTCTTTTCTCTAAAAGACTCCTTCTCTTGCTCCTCTCTAGCCTCCAATAAAGCTCTAGATTATATTCTTTGGTCTACTTTCTAATACCCAAAACGTTCCCGCATAAGGCCTATTTATAAGAGTGAAGAGAAACCACGAAGTCCCCTTCCAAATCTGAGTCGAAATAGGTCTTAATTCCGCTATTCCGCACACGGCGATTGATCGCTCCGTATTGACGATTATTCGCATACCGATCGATCGTAATTCCTTCGTTATTTTTCTCCGATCGATCGCTTTTCCGATCGACGCCGTATGATACCGATCGACCGTACTTATTGTCTTGCACGATTGAAAAATTTCAGTAGATACGATCGATCTTTTTTAGGTCCGATCGATCGTTTCCTTCAATACACTGCTTTTGCGGCTCTGGTAATCGATCGCAATGATAGCCGATCGATCATAGTTACTGTTCATAAATTTCAAATGGCTATAACTTTCTGTTCCGAACTCCGAATTGCGCGTGGTTGGTGGCATTGGAAAGCTGACTTCTTGAACTTTAACATGAGATTTGAATCAGTTCAATCTGATATTTGTATACGATGTTATGATGATTTAACCATTCAAGTTATTTTTCTCCTTGTTTCTGTGTATTATTCTTGTTTCCTACAAAAACCAAAAACTATATTAAAGTAGTAGAAATTCTAATCAAACACTAGTATAAACATAAGTTTATGAGATAATAAAATGCATATTTCATGTATAGATCACACCCCCAAACCTAGATTTTGCTAGTCCCTAGCAAAACAAAACAAAATAAAATCAAACAATCAATTAAGGAACTAATGCATAAAAGTAAACACCACTTTCGTAGGGAACACGATTGCATTGAGCGTATGCAACAAGCCGTTAAACCTCTAGGTGTCCCTAGTAGGACGAGTTTTGTCTCGTGAGGGTTTGCAGCCATGCTACCCACAAACATGTATTTATAAACCTAATTAACCTAAGTTCAAACAAAACAAAAATAAAATAAAAACAGTGCGAAACAAGCAAACCTATTATCCTGATAAATGTAAACTACAATGCTTAAGAAAATCAACCACATGTACTTGGTTCATAATCAATAGGAAT
The DNA here is from genome assembly GCA_039654745.1 of Houttuynia cordata. Lineage (NCBI taxonomy): Eukaryota > Viridiplantae > Streptophyta > Magnoliopsida > Piperales > Saururaceae > Houttuynia > Houttuynia cordata. The sequence goes on from CM077504.1 coordinate 16,471,435, forward strand.
ATAGAAACCCTCAAGTAAGTGGTTTTATTCCACACTTTCATCTTGAAAATTTCTGCTCAAATATTATATAGCATGATAACATAAATAGGTAGAACATTGTAACAATACATTCTAAATTTCTGTTTTATACAGATCCAGTGTTACCCATTAACCAAAGAACATCATAATCTATATAGTTATCGTAATCTTTAGGTTCATGATAGCACAGATCTGTGCGCCTCCTTCGGGTCCAACATTCTAGATTTGAGAGGATAATACACCATAGACTTTTTTTTGTTTTCTTTTTTTCCTCGCTAGGACTGTGTAAGGCCTGACTTCAAGATGCTTAGGTTTAGCAGTGACTCAGGCCAATGACTCCCAACCAATTTGGCTTAGGGCATTAGGTTTTAAGAGACCGCTTCGGGCCTGAGCATCAGCCTAAGTTAATCTATAAAGTCAAGCAGCCCCTTTCTTTCATTTTGTTTTCATTTTTTCACATTTTCATTTTCGGTACATATTTTTCAGCACATCTTTATTTTGTCCAGGTTGTATTATACTCTCAACCTATTTCCGGTTCCAATCCCTTGCCATAGCCAAGTAAATGGTCTATCATGATCTTTTAAGCTCAACAGACAACTACACATCATCCAATGACTATGATTAAAGACATCTCACTGTAGATTAGCATTCAACAAATCTCTAGATGGTATTACTTTATCTGCTAGTGTGTGTAAGTGAATTTTTTTAGTTCAAGCACTTGTTCCAAGAGGACCGTAACAGAAAGGTATGCTCAGTTAAGTGTATCTATCCTCCAGTATATTTACTCACACTTCCAATGTCAATTAATCTCCTAAGAATTGTAACATGCATGATTACGGGATAAACTATCAAATCCTAACAAAAATACTAACAAACAAATTAAAACTACTCAAACAAATTTAACTCTTTTTTTATTTTCCTTTTCTGATTTTACAATGAAGCACATCCTCTCCCCCAAACCTAAAATAAACATTATCCTCAATGCACACAAAAGATAAAAATACAATGATCTTAGAAAAGTAAAGGAGAAAGAAGAAGAAAAACACCAGAAAAAGAGTGGACTAAGAGTCCTAGTCATCGCCGTCTGCACCACCCGAAGAAGGGAAACGCCAATCATAAAGAAAATCGACTATGGAGTCGAGGCGTTCCGTAATAGCATGCTGAGAATCATGAAGTGCCTGCTGGGCTGCCCTGATCTCCTGTTGTGATGCCCAAATCTCCTGCTGAGATTGCCGCATCTCCTGCACATGTCCAGTGAGATCGGTGATCTGCTGCTGCATAGTCGCCCAAGGTGGTTGCTGATCCTCGGGTATCTCTTCAGGACGGTGGACCCGTGGCCAAGCTTCGCGACGTGTGTGGCCCATCATACGGTTATAAGCATCAATACCAATGGGGCCAAGTCCGCGAGATAATCATGCATGATCTGGAAAGCGCAGCCCATAGGTCTGAAATACCCGCTCGAGAATAAAGGGATATGGCAATCGCTCATCTTTGCGCCCCACCATCATTTGCTTCATCCGCCCAAAAATGAATGAAGGTAAATCAAGATCACCACGCCTGGTATCGTCGCCGAATACATATAAGAGATCGGTCAAAGTGAGATCGACTTTCTCCTTCCGAGCCGGCCATACATCATGCTGTAGAATCAAAAAAGCAAAACGGAACTCTGGTAGCATGCTGATGGCTAAAATATATGTCGTACACCCAGGACCTACTGCTGACCCCGTCAAGCGACCGGTAACACTACGATGCGTAGGAAATTTATATCCAGTGAAGTCGGGATGACGAATTGTACCTCGTTCGTAGCCCATGGCCCTGGCTATATCAGCGGCGCGGATACAGATAGGAGTGTCACATACCATACTGTTAATGGTCACATGGTTCTGGATCTTCATTGTCTTCAATGGTGCCATTCAAATAGAACTCTCGTACTGAATCTTCGTGCACCATTTGATACACATTCTGATGCTTGGATACAATATGGGTGAAGTAATGCACCCAATCTGGCCGGGGTCTCTATCCATCTTTGTGTCGGCAAATCAGGAATGCCGGGATTAAGGACGACTTGTCTCTCATACTGAAGCAGTTGGGGCAATGGAGGAGTCGCAGGTGCAGGAGTGGAAGAAATAGGACGTGAAGCAGAAGCTTCACCCCTTGAGCGTTTGTGAGCGACTGATTTCTGAGGCATTGTACCTGAAAACCAAGGATAATAGTGAAAACCACAGCAAATACAATTATTTCAGCATGTAATTTCAGTTCATCATCATAGCAATTATATAACAATAAATGACACAAGACAGCAGATCTACTTTGAAGTTTTCGAATTTTTTTTTAAAAAAAAATAAATAATAATAATAATAATAATAATAAATCAAAAAAAAATCAGAGATATCAGCATGCATGTTAATCGAAATCATCAATCCAAGAGTATGTATGCAGAGATATTCTGGAGGCTTCATTTCGAAAAAAAAAATTTTTTTTTAAACAAAACACTATTCATCGTATGAACATAAATACTAAAAATTAAAGAAAACACCTAAAATCGAAGAATCAGAGTCTGAAAGTCATGCATAGGCATCACAATAATCAATATAAGGGCATGCATGAGAGTAATCGCAACAATATCTACCGAAAAATAAGAAAAATCGAGTTTTTAAGTTTTGGCTTACCAGAAGAAAAAAGACTGATTGCGATGAAAGGAGTGGGAAATCACGGAAACAGACACCGGATCTGGATTCTACGTGCAAAAATCCTTCGGGGACCGGAGTTTCAGCTCAAACAAGGGTCAGAAACCGCGGCGGCGAGTGGAAATAGATTTCTCTCGCTGCGGCCGTTCAGATTTTAAACGCGAGGAAGATGACCCGCGATCGCTCGCATTTTTAGCCGATCGATCGTTATATAAATCGAGAAACAGTGCCCATTAGATTGAAGATGAACGGTGTCGATGTACCGCAGAGCGATCGATCGCATATATAAGGCGTCGATCGGCTAGCGATCGATCGTTCATATCCGATCGATCGTAGCTACTGTTCTTCGATTTTTTTTATTTTTTTATTTTTTTTAGCATATCCCCTCCCCCAAACCTAGTAGGAACATTGTCCTAAATATGAATAAAATATAGCATGACAATGTGCATATAACAAAGAAAATCAGATAAAGGAGAGAATACACCTGAATACGTGGGTTGCCTCCCACCAAGCGCTAAGTTTAACGTCTTCAGCCGGATGGAGCCACGGTCATTTGCAGGGTTTAGATCCTCAAGAATTCTGCCTGGATCAATTAAATGATTTCCCCACACACTCCTATCCTTGTGGCTTATGTATGGAGCATATCGTGGAATAAAAGGGTGGAGTGGTAGGTGAGGAAACAGTGGAAATATAGGTCCCTGCGTTGTCCATGGAAGAAGGTCATCAGAAAATTTTAATATAAAGGGAATCTCTTCCCCCACATCAACCGATTTGGCCATAGGGGCCTCTTCTAGTAATAATAGAATTGGGAAAGCTTCCTCAATTAGTGAATCAACTAAACTATCTATGAAACAGTCTAAGTTGCTTTCAATAAACAAAGAGTTAGATTGAGCTAGACAATGTATGAATGGTGCTTCAGGAACAAAAGGTTCCATTAATAGTTCCATAGACTGGGACTCCTCAAATATAGAAGAAGGTTTAAAAAATGGTTCTATCAACACACTTACTTCTTCTTTAATTTCTACACCCTCTTGATCATTATGTAAATCCCACTCAAGCTCATTGTCAAACCTTTGGGCATTCTGAAGGGATGCAACATCATAATCAAGGGAAAAACAGATCCCTTCATCAGAAAATTGGCCCTTCGGATATTGGGGCTCGACAGGTAAAATGCATTCTTCGTTCATATTCATGGCCTGTGTTAGCTGTTCTAATTGTATTTCAATGTTGGCAAGAGCCTGTGTGTGAGAATGGACAATCTGGGCATGAGTCCTTATTTCAACTCTCATCTCCTCACATTCAGTTTTTATCTCGGCTGCCATCTAAGCTACAAGGGATAACAGTTGGCTCATTTGGTTTTCTAAGGTAGATTGTCTAGTGGGTTGGTCAAACTGAGGAGTAGCGGCTGGTTGGCAAGGCAGGTGTGGGCTTAGGAAATCTTGTCTAGGGGCCTGATGAAGAGTGGGCCCAGGGTTGGGTTGCTCCCAAGGGTTGTTAGGATGATCCTCCCACCTATGAAGACTTTGGGCTTCATTAACATATTTGCGTATAATATCAGGGTATTCATGGGCCAAAGGGCACTCTACTGGGGTATGAATAGGACTTAAACAGAGGGCACATGGTTCCGACATATAAAGAGTTGTGTATTGTAGGGAAGATGTGCCACTCCCAAAATTAGAGTGATTATCCCAACCACAGTTGTAAGAATCAGCATATAAGAGATGTGGGTGGTAGGGCACTTCATAGGGAGGGGGATTAGGTGTGTGTAAAGAACAATAATCATTAAAGCTCCTATATGGGTTCTCATGGCTAAATCCATAGAAAGGTGAAGACATTTCTTCGCCATGCATTCATCAACTGAACCAAAATATCACACATTCACAAATCAGAGAAACAACCCTAGATATCCACAACTAACAAACATCAGTCCTAGATATTGACAACTAACAGTCCTAATAGCCACAACTAGCACAACATGCAGTCACAGAAAGAAAAAGAAAAATACCAAACACACAAATTAATCTAAAAAGAGAAGCTTCCACGTTGGCGAGAATTCCACTTCTTCTCTTAACCTTGCAAAAAGAAGAAAAACACAAATTAAGCTACTGACAAATAATCTAAGTTAAGACTCACTAAACTTCTCTAACACTAATTATGTTAAGAATCTGGTAAACTATTGGCTTCCGTCCCCAGCAACGGTGCCAAAAACTTGATCGTTTAAATATAAAACCCTTGCAAGTGCACAAGACAATTGTACTACGGTGAATATTAAAGGGTTGTCGAACCTCAGGGATGGTGAATACTTTACCAAACTCAAGAGAAGAAAAAAATGTAGTTTAATTAATTTTAAAGAAAGCAATGAACTTTATCTAATCTAATTAAAATTTAATCAATATGGAAAAGTATCAAGGCAGAGAATCCACCACTAGATATGCAATTACTACTCTTAATTATTATTAAGCATTAGTTAACATGATATGGTAATTCGTGTTCTTGATCGGACACACGAATTACTAATGAATTCACTAACGTGCTTGATCGGACACGAAAGTTCATCCACTATTGTGTAATCAATCCTATCCTTGATCGGGCATATAATCAATCACAACTCTAGTATAATGCAATTAATCTTATCCTTGATCGGGCATAAAATCAATCACAATATCTAATTTCATTCATAATCAATCAAGTCTATGATCAAACACTCAAAAGAATACTCATAAAATCGCATTAAGCATAAATCATAATCAACTTTATAAAATTAAACTATCAAGAGTAGCAATACATATCTAGGGCTTCATCTAGCCTTGAATAAAAGTTTAGTTACACACAGAAAGAAAGAAAAGAGAAGCCTATTTATGTAGATCCATCGTCATGAATCCTTCTTCTTCTTTTCTCCAAAAGACTCCTTCTCTTGCTCCTCTCTAGCCTCCAATAAAGCTCTAGATTCTATTCTCTGGTCTACATTCTAATGCCCAAAACGTTCCCTCATAAGGGCTATTTATAAGAGTGAAGAGAAACCACGAAGTCCCCTTCCAAATCTGAGTCAAAATAGGTCTTAATTCCGGTTTTCCGCACACGGCGATCGATCGCTCTGTATTGACGATCGTTCGCATACCGATCGATCGCTTTTTCGATCGACGCCGTATGATACCGATCAATCATAGTTACAGTCTTGAACGATTGAAAAATTCCAGTAGATACGATCGATCATTTTTAGGTCCGATCGATCGTTTCCTTCAATACACTGCTTTTGCGGCTCTGGCGATCGATCGCAATGATAGCCGATCGATCGTAGTTACTGTTCATAAATTTCAAATGGCTATAACTTTCTGTCCCGAACTCCGAATTGTGCGTGGTTGGTGGCGTTGGAAAGCTATCTTCTTGAACTTTAACATGAGATTTGAATCAGTCAATCAAACATTTTTACATGAAGTTATGATAATTTAACCATTCAAGTTATTTTTCTCCTCGTTTCTGTGTATTATTCTTGTTTCCTACAAAAATTAAAAACTATATTAAAGTAATAGAAATTCTAATCAAATACTAGCATAAACATAAGTTTAGGAGATAATAAAATGTATATTTCATGTATAGATCACTTATGCTTAATAATAATTGAGAGTAGTAATTGCATGTCTAGTGGTGGATTCATTGCCTTGATATTCTCCATATTGATTGAATCCTAGTAATTTAGTTAAAAGTTCATTGCTTTCTTAGTCTAGAATCAACACTGCTGCTTTCTGTTGAATTTTGTAAAATATTTAACCGTCCCTAAGGTTCGATAACCCTTTCTATACTCGCCGTAGTATAATTGCCTTGTGCACTTGCAAGAGTTTTATATTTAAACGATCAGGCGATAGGGGGGGCTGACATCTGGAGGATAGAGCGTAGCGGGGGGAGGGGGGGTAAAACCCAGTCTGAACAGGTCGGCCGGGTCACTGGTTCGACTGGCCGGGTTAGGCTGACCTGGCCGGGTCAATCTACCCAGCCGACCCGACTCGAAAAAGTGGCCGGCTCTGGTCAAACCAGTCGGGCCGGTCCGAGTTTTAAAACTATGACTGAGACTATTGGACCGAAAATAAAATATTCTACGGGGGTTAATCTATCCAAAACTCATTTAAAAAGTTATAAAAGAGTAAAATTAGATGTTTGAGACCAAACACTTTAAGGAGCATCTGTCAGATGATACTTTGAACCGATTGAGCTGCACTAGTAGAAGAGTCTTGGAAGATCATTTTATTCATTTCTTGCCAAATGAAAGTAATGAAAACTATGAGTGCACTTTGATGGATCCATAATGTATACTTGTTTTGTTGAATAAACCTCTGAATCCACGCAATTTCCTGTGAAGTATTAAAAATAATATGAGATTGGTTTATCTTATAGAGTAGATAAGACCAAATTTCTTTGGAGTACAATCAATCGAACATAGGGTGAAGAGCAGTCTCTTCAGACCAACAAAGTATACAAATGTTGGGAATATATATGCTTCTTTTAACTAGGAAATCAATAGTATGGAGACCACCCGTAAAACTCATCCAAGCAAAAAAAGAGTTTCAGTAGACTCTATGCTTAAACCATACTAAATTAAACCATTCAACTGCAGGATATTTTTGTCGAACCAATTGCCAAGCCTTTTTGAATGAGAACTTACCAGTGGGCGTTAACCATCCATAAGAATCACCATCTTGTGAAAATTGTGGCGTGTGCGATTGGAGAAAATGTTCTAGTTCCTCCTATTGAATTGTCGAAGGCTGATTTAGATGGAGAGCTCCACTTAGGAAGGTGTCACAAAGTCTGTCATGAAGTTTCCAAATTGTCGGATCAGAGGTTGGGTGCATATGAAAAGTGATTGACCATTTCCTACCAATGCTTTGCACCCCTTATGATATTAATGATGTTTTTCCATGTATACAAGCCTACATCCAGCCATATAGATTGGTTTTGAATATACACCTCATGCATCCACTTACACCACAATGATTCTTTAGAATTAATTAACCTCTAAAACAGTTTACAGATCCCGGCATTATTCAAGTATTTGATACTCCTGATCCCTAAGCCTCCCTCCTTCAATGGCTTGCAAATCGTCCTCCAAGAAATATTTTTAAAACCCATAGAGGAAGAAAAACCCTTATAGAGGAAAGAAGCAGGAATACTTTCAATTTTACTATAGGCTCTCTTAGGCAATTTAAAACAAGAAGTCCAAAATAAGGAGAGTCCGCCAAGACAGATTTAATCAATTCAACTCTGCCTGCATATGATAAAATATTCACTACATGCAGCATAAGTAATCTTCTTGGATGAGATCGGAAGACCTAAATACCTGATTGGAAGCACACCTTCTACAAATCCAAATAGTTGATTGATATCAGTTCTGAGTGTACAATTTGCCGAGTAGAAAAGAGAACTTTTGGAGATATTAGCATGCAGACCAGAGATGTCCCCAAACTTATCAAAAATTGATTTGATATGCATAACATAATTACAATTTTCTTTGGAAAAAATGAGCACGTCATCTGCAACCAATAGATGAGACACTGGAGGTCCGTTTGGAAAAATTGGAGCATCAATCAAACCATCTCTACAACCGTTATTCAATAAACAGGATATGCCTTCCATGCATAATATTAAAATCAATGGTGACGAAGGCCACATCGACTCCCAAAATAACCATAGTTCGACCCATTTATCATAACACTGAAATTGGGTGTGCACATACATTGCTCAATCCAACCCCTCAATTTGCTATCAAAACCCAATGTTGCAAGAACAGAAAGCACATAATCTCAACGGATCTAATCATATGTTTTTCTAAGATCCACTTTAATTCAAAATCTATGATCACCCACACGCAAATGATAATTTCTAACAAGTTCATGGGCCAATAAAATATTCTCACCAATCATACGTCCTTTAATGAAAGCCGATTGATTAAGACTAACTAAATAAGGAAGAACAAGAGATAACCTGGTAGCCAATATTTTGGTAATAGTCTTGTAGATGAAAGAACAAAGTGAAATGGGCCGAAAATCCTCGAAGGACTTAGAGCCTGTCGTCTTGGGAATCAAGGTGAGGAATGTATGGTTGAGCGCCTTGAAGATATAACCTTTAGAAAAAAATCACGCACTGCAAGAACAACATCATGGCCAACAATATCTTAAAAAGTTGTGAAGAACTCCTTTGGGAACCCATTAGGACTAGGGGACCACTATCCTAAATTCCTAATTTCATCCTCCTCCACTGGCTGAGATAAGTAAAGGCGATGATTATCAGTAAGCACTTTATTTAATGGAATATCAAAATTACAAGAAACCTGGGTGGGCATGAAGAGACTAACATAGAATTGTGTTGCTTCTCTAGCAAGATCATCTGCAATACCAAGAATATGTCCCTCTCCATGAATGACTTCATGAATTGCATTAACAACACTATGGGAAGCAGCTGTGGCATGAAAAAAATTTGTACACCGGTCATCTTCCTTAAGCCAATTAATGCGTAATTTTTGCTTGTAAAAATTCTCCTTTATGCCTTCCTCAAGAAAAACTTTTTGTCAGGCAGCTGTTGTTTCAATTCTCAGAGATTCATCTAGCGGGTTCAATTGAAGTTGTTTTTGGATAGCATGAAGGTGACTGACAACTTCCCTATATTGTCTATTAACATCCCCAAAATGGCACTGATCATATTTAACCTAGGAAGCACCGATACGGCATTTTTGCCCCCGTATCCGTATCCGATACGTATCGGATATGGATACGTCACCGATACGGCTGCCTGCGTATCGAGGGTGTATCAGTTTTTATTTTATTTTTTAAAAAAGCCGATACGTTTTCGATACGTTTCGGATACGTTTCCCTGGCCTCCAAGCCCTCCTCCCCTGAGCCCGAGTTCCTCGACCTCTCCCAGGCCTTCAGCGACTTCTCCGCCTACAGCAGCGACATCTCCGGCGAGCTCGAGCGCCTCGCCTCCCTCCCCGCCTCCCCTTGTCCCGACCACCCGTCCAAGCACTCCGATCATCACGACTCCGTCTTCCCCAAGTCTTCTGATTTCTGCGATGGCGTCTCTCTTGAGAACGAGGACGTCGACTCCCTCGTCCAGATCTGCGTCGGGCGCCTCCAGTCCCCCTCGATCCCCGACCAGCAGTCCGTCGCCGCGAAATTGCGGCTTCTAGCAAAGAATCGGGCAGAGAACCGGGCTCTGATTGGCTCTTCTGGCGCCATCCCGGCGCTCATCCCTCTCCTCCGGTTCACCGACGCGTCCATGCAGGAGTACGCGGCGACGGCTCTTCTCAACCTCTCCCTTTACGAGCCGAACAAGGAGCTGATCGCGGAGGCTAGTGCGATCAAGCCGCTGGTGTATGCGCTCAAGACCGGGACGACGGCGGCGAAGCAGAATGCGGCGTGCGCGCTGCTGAGCCTGGCACTGGTCAGCGACGAGAGCCGGCTCTCCATTGGCGCGTGCGGCGCGATTCCACCACTGGTGGCGATGCTGATGGGCGGCTCCGCGCACGGGAAGAAGGATGCCGTGACGGCGCTCTATAAGCTCTGCGGGGTGCGCCTGAACAAGGAGCGGGCGGTTCGGGCCGGGGCAGTTGGGCCTCTGATAGGGATGGTTGTGGAGAGGGCCGGGGCACTGGCGGAGAAGGCCATGGTGGTCCTCAGCTGCCTCGCAGGGATCCCTGAAGGAAAAGAGGCGCTGGTGGGAGAAGGGGGCATTCCGGCGCTGGTGGAGGCCATCGAGGACGGATCGGCTAAAGGTAAGGAGTTTGCCGTGTCGGCTCTGCTTCAGCTGTGCGGGGACAACGTACAGAATAGGGGGCTGCTGGTCAGGGAGGGCAGGATTCCGCCTCTAGTGGCTCTCTCTCAGTCTGGCACGGCCAGAGCCAAGCTCAAGGTTAGAAATTAGGCTCTTTTAGACATATATGAGAAACTTTAGTGCGATCGTATATATTTTTTTCCATGTCATGTTCAAAATGGGCTTTCAAGGTAGAAGTTGTTTGGATATTCTGATGATTTTCTCATATTGTAGTATTTTCCATGAACAGGCTGAAACTTTGCTGAGGTATGTGCGGGAGCATAGACAGGATGCCGCTGCTTCAAGCCCCTGATGAATATTATAATCACGGATGGGATGAATTGATGGAAATATTTTTTTAACAAACGTATCCCCGACGTATCGTATCGGGACTTTTTAAAAATTGCCGTATCGCCGTACCCGTATCGTATCGTATCGTATCGCCGTATCCGTATCGGTGCTTCCTAGTATTTAACCGCTTGTAACCTCTAAAAGAGAATGAACAACGACTGACCCTCAACATCAGATTTCCACCCTTGAGCAATAACAACTCGCAACCTATCGTCTGAGAGCCACATCTTGAAGAACTTGAAAGGTTTTGGGCCTTACGAAAAAGATGGTTTCAACGAGAAGAGAAGTGGGCAATGATCTGATACTCCAGGAGGTGGGCAAATTAATGATGCATTAGGAAAATGTAGAAACCATTGTGAATTGGTTAGGGCTATATCAATCCGACTCATAACATAGTGATTGCCTTTTTTATTATTACTCCAAGTGAACGATACCGGACAAGGAATTTCCTGTAACCCAGTTGTAGAGACAAACTCATTAAACTTAGATAATTCCAACAACGGAGGTTGATTACCTCCATATCTTTCCGACTCATCTCTAATGGCATTGAAGTCACCCATAATTATCCACGGATCTTGAATCTGACTCTATAAATCATTCAACTAGAGCCAAAGAATATTTCTTCCCCGACTATTATTTGAACCATAAGCAGTGATAAAGTAAAATTGCTGACTTGCTCCCACCGGATTCACAAGACAAATGCAAGAATTGGCTCATCTGAGAGATCCTGTTCACAAGGAAATAATTTGGATTCCAAATCACCAACAATCTCCCCAGTGGATCAGCTTCAAGATTGTGCGAAGAATTCCAGCCTCAAACAATTTTATGCCACATACGGTCCATATTACGACTTTTAATTTTATGCTCACATATACTCATCAGCAGGATATTATGTGCGCGAACAAGGTTTGCAATGGCAAACCGTTTTGATTTGTGGCCTAACCCACGGACATTCCAAGAGGAGATAGACATTATTTTCTTCGACGGGTCATCCCCTCAAAAGCATTATTCCCAGTTGAAGATGCCTGATTATTTTTATTTTTTAGTGTGGTTGGACCCGCTTTTGGCCAATGGTACTCGTTGATGAAGTAAGGTTTGTAGGATTTTTGTTACTTTTTTAACCTTACGTCTACTAGCAACTTGCCAGTCATGAGAGCCATGCTCGAGAAAGTCCAGTTCCAGAGATTGGCTGCTTAGAACCGTGTTGGATGCTATTTAGGACTGTGTTCAATAACTATAACGCCCAGAATAAGATAGAAGTCTAGACTTCCAGCCCGAAATTTTCGTCATAATCTTGTGAAAGAATATATAACATAAGCTATATGAAGCCTTTTAGAAGAGAGAGGAAGTCCTAAATACCTAACAGGTAAAGTGCCCACAGGGAAGGAAAAAACGTGAGCAATTTCTTCCTGCAAAGTGCAAGCCGAAGAGAAGAAGATCGATCTCTTCAGAACGTTAGCTTCCAGACCTGAATAAGATGGGAAAAAAACATCCAAGACATCTTTGATATTATGTGCAGATATAAGGACTCCTGAGAAAATATCAAAAGGTCATCAGCAAACATAAGATGAGAAATAGGAGGTGCATCTTTCAGCTTAGGTGGGATAATCAGCCCCATATCACACTTCAAATGTAACAGCAATGAAAGTGCTTCCATACAGAGGTTAAATAGCATAGGGGAGAGAGGGAAGCCTTGACGAATTCCACATTCACACCTAAAGTAACCATAGTTGGAGCCATTTATGTTTCATTAAAACCAAACTCCTTCTGAACAAAGAACAAAATCACATCTAAGTTTGTCATAAGCTATCCTTATGTCCACTTTGATGCAGAATGTTTTGTCACCACCCATACGATGATAATTTCTCACTAATTCACGCACCAACAAGATGTTCTCCCCCAATGAGCCGGCCTTTAATGAAGGTAAACTGATTATGACTCACAAGAGAAGGAAGCACCTGCGCCAATTTCGTAGCCATAATTTTTTTTATTTAATTTTATACACAAAATTGCATAAAGAAATAGACCTAAACTCATCGAAAGAATGTGCATTAGGAATCTTGGGAATCAAAATGAGGAATGTATTGTTCAAAGCTTTTAAATCCTTCACAGCAAGAGTAATGTCGTTGCCCACCATGTCCCAAAAGGCAATGATAATTTCTTTAGGGAATCCATCTGATCCAGGTGCCTTGTCATTGGGTGAATTAGAAATAACCTGTCTCACCTCATCCTCAAGAACCGGCACAGTAAGAGAAGAAGCCTGGTCTTCATAGAGCTTTCTACTAAAAGGTAGCTGAACACATCTATCAAAAGTGGAAGGTGAGAATATATTTTTGAAATAATACTCTGCCTCCTTACCAATCTCCTCTGGGTTATTTAATGAAGTTCTGTCAGCCGCAATCACTTGATGGATGGAGTTATGAGCGCAATGGGATGCAGCAAGAGCATGAAAGAACATTGTATATTTATCACCCTCTCTAAGCCAGCGAGCTCTGATCCAGCTCTGAATTTTTGTCTATAAAATTTTTCTTCAATAATTTCCTCCTGCAAGAGTAATTTCCTAGCACAATTCTCCTCATCCATCAAAACATTATTATTCAGGTCAGATAAAAGCTGATCTTGTGCATCATGTAAAAGTTCCCTCGCATTACCAACACGTTTAGCTACAGTACCAAAGACATCTCTATTCCAATTTTTTTATAACAGGTTGCAATTTCTGGAAAACTATGAACAGAGGCTTACCAACTACAGGATTTCCTCATGCTTGTTCCACAACATCCCTTAACGAGCTTTGTTGGATCCACATATTAAAAACCTGAATGGCTTTGGACCCTGTGGAAAATCAGGTTTGAGATTGAAAATAATAGGACAATGGTCAGAGATATCAGGTGCAATACAAGAGAGGGAGGCATTAGGATGATTTGTAAACCACTCTATGCTACCAAATCCTCTATCCAGACGGCTCCATATGAGATCATTACCATGTTGCCTATTTCACCAATTACAACTTTGAGAACAAGGTATCTCCTGCAAACCGGATTGAGTAATAAGATCATTCAACTGAAGAAATTGCCATCCCGGAATAGAAGCTCCACCCAATTTTTCAGTATCATTTCTAATTGCATTAAAGTCACCCATAGGCCATAAGTATATGAAAAAAAAAGTCACCCCTAAGTAACCAATTTCCCTGTGCATTGCTTCTTAATCTAATAATATCTCTCCACAAGACCAATCTTTGTTGATGACAATTAGAAACATAGACGAGAGTAAAGAAAAAAGTCAGCCCATCTATCACTGAAGTGACCATGCAGTGTATGAATTGGCTCGATTCCTCAATTTTATTAACAGAAAATTGTGAAGGATTCCATAAAAGAATTAGGCGACCTGAGGGATCTGACTCATAATTATGCATGGCTGACCAACTCCTGATGATGTGATCTTGCACACGACCAAAATTATGAACTTTATCCTTTGTCTCACAAAGTCCTAAGATTGAAATATTATTCTTCATGACCATATCAGCTATAGCTGATTTTTTCTCCCGGCGTCCGAGACCCGGATATTCCAAATGCTGGTAGACATTAATTGGAGTGGGGCTCATCCCCACTGTTGTTCTTATTCTTCTTTCTTGTAGACTTGTGGGTCGGAGAATTTTTCTGCTTCTGTTTTTGCTCTTTGTTTTTTTTTTATGATCTCATTAAGTGAAACTCTCTCATTGTCACTTCGGTGTTCATCTCCCTAGGTAGTAGAAATAGTCGTCGCTTGGGTGTCGGATAGAGGACCAAAATAGTTGGAAGAAGAGAGTTCGGGTGGGGTCGGTTCAGTAATCAAACCCGGGGCTGGTGGCTTTGGTGAAACCCAACCATTGTTTAAAAATTGGGCCAACCTTGTCTCATGTTCCTGAGTGATAGGTGAAGGCAAATTTACATCCAAATTGGTAAGGGGGTTATTATTAGTAGAGATCAGTTTACATGAGATCGTTCTCATGTAGTTTTTATGAGTTAAGTCATCTCTATCCGTCAGATTAAAATCTAACGGCGCATGTCAAATCATAGGTAGATAAGTGTGAATCGTCACCACCGTCAAATCTTGATCTAATGGCTTAAATTTATTCAGTATCATGCAAGCTATATAATAATGATCTCATTTAAACTTTTCTCTTATTGGCAAGTGAAGAATTTTCCTCTTGTAAATGAACAACTCTAGTAGGAAAAGAATCCAAGATTATTATAAAAAAAAAGAATAAAAGATTGCTGGGTTACCATTCTCACCAAGATGTGGACGCTCAGAAAAGGGAAATGTTTTGGTGACCCATTTTCAATGGTATTGAAAATGGGTAAGGCTAGATGGACTCCTCGTCAAAGGAACTGGACGGATTTGTTGGAATAAAATCAGCCATTATACGATCACGGGGTCAGATCTGGTATAGTTTCCACGTTTGTGAGCACGTTGATTCACGCGCATGGCTTGGATTCGGACATGTGGGCTATGTGTGGGTCCCCAAGTTGAGCCAATACCCTCTCATTAATGGGTGATGTGGCAGCCACGTCATTCGTCTCTACCAGCACGTTCGAAAGTCCGTTCATGGCGGCATAAGAAGTACAGTGATGTGTTTCAGCATTTGTCTCTCTGTGTAATTGTGATATCGGTCATCGTTGGACAATTCGATGAAACATGCTCAAATGAATTGCATTTAGTGCACGGTACCGGTTTCCACTCAATCAGTTGTAAGCATGAGATTTGAGATATTGGCTTATTCCTATGCAAATCTATGTCTCGTACATATGCAATTTTCAAGTCATTATTTAATACTAGAAGAAGTTGGTTCAATACGTGTGGTTAGGTTAAGTTACGTATGTTCGGAATTAATACATTGAATAATTGAGCTGAAAAGACTTCAAAGTTCGCTCAATTCTAGTTGCAAAAAGGAGTTCCATTCAACAAGGTAAGCTGAGCACACACACTTCACTTAAGATTTAATTTCATGTTCAAATGAGTGAAGGTATTTGAATTAGAAAGGTTTGATTTCAGATGTATTCAATTAAAATCCAAGATTGGTTTGAACTATAAAAGAACTGTATGTCTTAATTCTTGAAACTAGCTCTGCGTTCAAACGTGTTACAACGCCATAACAGTTTCCTGAAACCATAAAGTCATAATTCATGAAGAGTTCCTTGTCCAATTCAATTTACAAAACTTAAACTGACTTTGAGCACTTTAAATATAGCACTTGGGATGTCTGGTCAAATACAATCACCGTAGTTTTCATCTTAAGGAGAAGATTTGCACATGCGTGAGTATTGAGCAAAAAGATGGAACTTTTGATGTGAATCCACCACACACATAAATTTAGAGAAGTTCAAGTTCAGATTGTGTTGGGTGCACTAGGGTATGGTGGAGAGCCAAGGTTTCATGGAGAAGCTTGGTAGAGTAGAGAACGATCAAGGGTTTGAGAAGTACTTGCGGGTAGTGATCGTTTCAAATATAAAACCTCGCAAGCGCATGAAACTTTCGAGTATGAGGGTGTTGAACCACAGGGACAGTGTTGAATTATCTATCAAATTTAAAGGAAAAAATTGTATTTGACTAAATCTAGAACTATAGCAAAGATTAAAAGTAACAGAAATTGAGTTATGAGAATCGCTAGGGAACTTGAATCCACGAGTAGAATCGTAACTAGTATCCTACCTAGGCTAAGACTACTCACGTGCATTAAACGATTACTCCTAACTACAAGTTTGAGTTATTCAATAAGCCAATAATTGAATCTCAATGGTATGAACTATCGCATCCTAATATGACCCATCTACACTAAAGTACAATTATAGGCATGAACTGTCTTACTAACCATAGCGCATCACAAATTAATCAACTATCACAATTAAAACTATTGCATGAAACAACCTTCCTAGACTACAAGTACTAAGACTGAAGTGGATATCAATTCCATAGGACTAACCTTATAAATCAAATAATATTAAAAGATCATTCTTTCATTGAACCTCAATCATGCAATTGTTCATACACGAATAATCCTAACCAAAAAGTAAAATTACATAGCCACTTATCCATTGCTTTCATTTATTCCCTACGCCTACAGAATTAGCCACTTACGGATGTTAGAAAAGCAAACATATTGATGAAGAGCTCCATAGTTCTCCTTCGTCCTTCTGAGCTTCTCAGCCTTCCAAAGATGGTAATGGTAACCCTTTTCATGTAAAACAGTCTTCTTAAATAGGAATTCAATTAGGGTTCAAATTGGGCTTGAAATAGGATTCCAAAAATTTCCCGTAGCTGACTCACACGTGTATACCGATAGACTACTAGCAACGTCCGGTCTACCAGACTGCTTCCTGGTACTAGTATTGTGGGACGTCTACCGCCCTTATCATCCAGTCTATCGGAGTGTGTCTTGTGAATCTCTGTGAAACACTTCTCTCTAGCGGTAGACCACTCATGTATTCCCATCTATCGAATTGGTTCAATGTGTGCTTCCAGTCTGCCACAAATGTACTCCGGTTTATCGTTATGTCTTATGTCCATTCTTAGAAATCAAACCTTGTAGTGGTAGATCGCCAGCAAATCCGATCTATCGGACTATTCAATTTTCTCCATTAACATCCAGAAATTAGGAATTTTTACTCCAAAATCTTTTAAGCAATAGAATAAAGCCTTGTAACTTATTCCTACCTATCTAACCATATTAGTACCTAAAGAAGATTAGAGAATTAAGTTTAAGGGCATAAATTATCACACACATCACTCATCAGGTAGTCACATGTGAAGAAGTTGGGTCAACAGGGTTTGAATAACTTGAGTGATAACTTTGTGTCATGTTTCAAAGTCTTACTCAACAGTGCATTGATTAATCGGCCAAGTGGTTAAGTAGTTTTTTCCGGTTGGGTTTCCACGTTAAAAAATTGTTTGTCTCTGATCATTCACTTAACTAGCAATTTTCAGGTTAATCTTGTAGGTGAAACATAAATTAATTTGCTGCGTACTTCACTCCAAATTTAACAATGAACATCTTAACCATTGGTCACATTAAAGATCTTGTGCCCTCCCCTGAACCATCATCGGCTACCCAATAGGCAACTTAAAATAAATGTGAAAGTGATTAAAATGTTAGAATACTTAAGGATTAGTGTTAAAGGGGGCAAGAATACAAGAATTTGATGAAGAAGTATATGTTAAGTCTTGGAGAAAGAATAAGGGATGCGGGCCCCACTAAGGCTAAACTTGGTAAACTATATTCTAATGTTGCCATCTTCATATTGATTCTAAGATGCATAAATCGGAGTTCAAGAGAGAAAGATGTGAGTGCTTGAAGATTGGTAAATAACATTGTCGACAAACTCATCGGCTAGTCAACAGGTACACCAACAATATATTGTTTGGTTAGTTGTGAGGTCATTGACGGTTTGGGGCCACCATATAAGAATTGTTTCAACTCCTAACCTCGTTTCAAAGGCTCTAGAGATCAGAGAGGGTTAAGGAGAGGGAAATCCATGACGGTTTGTCAAGAGGCCTAAGGATACTTAGCCAAAAAGTCTGGAATGTGCCTGATGATGGTATGGGGTACAAGAAGAAAGATGAATCAGGTAGGATTAAAATCTATGTATAGTTCCAAAGTATTATAATGTTAAAGCATGATTGAATTCATCATTTTGATGTGGAATTAGATGGATTTGGATTGAAATGGTGATGGTATATATGGTATATGTGTGTGAATGTGATTTTTAGAAGAAAGGGAGCAGAAAGATGCATGAAAGTAGGTTTGTGATGTTGATATGAATTATATGTGCTACTGTAATAATTATGATAATCGTTGGAGATCGAATTGTAGTAAAATGAACATAAGGCTTAACTATCGGTAGACTGTCAGTCACCATCTGGGTAGCCGATAGCCGATGGGCCCACTAACATTGTTAATATAGGACAATGTAAAGAATAAAGCTATGATCATTAGGTTTCTGATGTGTTGGATTAAGGGGAATGTGTGAAGATAATGAAATATGAATTGTGAGCATGTGAATGGGGTTAAGGATGTTAAGTGTGGAGGATGATTAGACAAAGGGAGTTTTGTATAAGATTAAATCAAGATGTGACTTAGTTGTGATATGCTAGGTTTGGCTATGCTTAAACCAAGCTTAAGAATGTGACAGTTAATAGAATAGCTGGATGTTCAGCTCCAAAGGTTGTAAACCTGTCGGTTAGCCGATGGCTTAACCAGCAGGGTAATTGAATGTGCATCCTATGGATTCAATCCCTAGTTGAAGCACATACATATGCACACATATTATGCAGGATCAAAGGATGCTGGTAAGGTAGAATACTCCAGGGCAGGTCAAGGGTTTTACCAATTGACCCTATTCCCAAGTGATTGGGATTAGGGAAGATCTTGATTACTAGAGTGGTTAGGGATAGTTATTGCCTAACAAAGTAGGTGATGCTAGTTGGTAGATAAAGTGTGTGGATTGAGGCTTATAAGGTCTTAGCTCGACAGTTATGATTTATGTGGTTGTGATTCATGCAGTGTATAGATCCCTTTGGTGCTATATTATGCTCAATAATTATGAGGTATACTTACCATAACAGTATTATTTCGATAATTGGTATGTGATTGTCCATGAGTGATCGTTTAAACTTAAACCCTTGCAAGTGCATAAGACAATTGTGTACTACAGCGAGTATTAAGGGTTGTCGAACCTCAGAGACGGTTAAATACTTTACCAAATTCAAAGAAAAGTTGCAGTTTATTTAATTAATCTAGAGAAAGCAATGAACTTTAGCTAATCTAATTGAGATTTAATCAATATGGAGAAGACCAAGGCTTCGAATCCACCACAATAAACTAGTGTATCGTCTCTTTCTCTTTTGAATAAAAATTTCTAATTGGCTAGCATATTCCTCTCGGACATACACTTGTCAATTCAAATTATAGTGCTTTCCTCTCGGACGTAACACATAAATCAATTAAGCACATAGAACTGTGATCTATCTCTCTCGAATATAAACCAACGAAACTTTATTAGTATATAACACTTCATATTACTCACGTTCCTCTCGGACACGCAAATGCTCTTTCAGATTGAAATCCAATTAATTCACTCTTGTCTCTCTCGAGTACAAAGAACAAACTTCAATGAATTAACTTTAATTGCATAATAAAGAGTCATACACCAACTAGAGTAAAACATAATATGAGAGAAAAGAAACTATACAACCAGTCTATTGGGCTTCATCTACGCCTTGGAAAAGTGTTTAGCCTTGCATTGGAAGAGAATCCATCATTGTGTTTTTCATCTTCTTCTCTCCTTTGCTCTAGCCTCCAAGGACTCCAAAAGGACTCAAAACTCTATTCTTTAATGCCCAATACATTCTCTCTTAAGGCCTATTTATAAAGTTGAAGAGAAACCAAATCCAAGTCGAAATAGGTCAAAATCGCGTTTTTCGTATACGACGATCAATCGGCATTGTTCGCCGATCGATCGGTTACTGTTCATGAAAACATTCCAATAGATACGATCGATCGTGAAAATTTTAATTTTTTTCTCAGGCGATCGATCGATCAATTACTATTCATGTTCTGCAGCACAATCTTCCAATGGTCATAACTTTTTTCTTCAAACTCCGAATTGTGCGTGGTTGGTGGCATAGGAAATCTGACTTCTTGAACTTTAACATAAGAATTAAATCAATCTAATCAAAGATATACTCACGAAATTATAAAGATTCAAACATTAGAGTCATGTTTCACCATATTTTTGCATATTTCTCTCATTTTCCTACAAAAACCAAAAACTATATTAAAGTAACATTAATTCTAATCAAACACTAACATAAACATAAGCTTAGGAGATAATAAAATGTATATTTCATGTGTAGATCAATGAGCGAGTATGTGGTTTCTGAATTAATTAAAGAGGTTCCATTGGTAAATGAAGGGTGATCAGCCAAGAGAGGCTAAGTGGGAGGAAGCCCTTATGAGGTTCAGTTGTCATGCCTTTTGTGGCAAATAGTAGAGTAATGAAGAGGCACAATGGACACTCTTGCCCATGTCAATATATATAGAACAAGGAGTAGTGAAGAGATAGATTTATAGCAAGATGTCCCATATAATGATTGTAGTGTGGTGTTGGTGCATGTATATAGAATGTTGTATAATTGTTAAACTTTTATGCTACAATTGATGCATTGTATAACTTTGCTTTATGCATAGACTATGTCCAGCTTAGTATTTTTATACTCATGCATCCTCGGTGATGCAGGTACTTAGCCAGTAGTTTGGGATGGGAACTTATGAAGTCTACCATGGAGGATGGTTTCCAATACATCCACAATAAAGAGTACTGTTGTAATAGTTGTAGTCAATATATTTACTCTACCATTCACCTTTAATATTAGCTTGTATGAAATGGATGCCCTTGGGTTGGAGTTTTATACTACTACTATGAATGAAACTACTTTCAACTAATCAAGTCTACTTAAAAGCAGCTAGTCGTAGTCTTGATGTCATTTAAATGAATTTATTTTCCTCGAATTGGCCAACTCTGATGATTTATCGATTGAACATTTTGTTTTTCGAAAACCTGGAATGTGACAGTGAGTAGCCACTCGGACTTCTAACACTAACGTTAAATCGAATCCAAAATTGAGATATCTGGTACCATGGGTTATCAAATGTAATTTCGAGTCCAACATCCAACTAGACTCTTGGCCACTTAGTTAACCTTAAGCAAAAAATAATTCAAAGTATATGGACAATAAACATAAGCCCTTCCCATCATATTCTAAGGAAATAAAGTGGCTTTAGGAGCCACTTATTCAAGGTAAGGAACCTACCAATGCACTCCTATGCAATAAACAGTTCAAGCTGACATGAGATATAATTAAAACCATTATTCACTTAATAGAATGCATGCAAAAATTGCAGGCATTACAATATTACTCCCTCCATCCTGAAATACCTGCCACATTATAGAAAATTGGGTAATGTATTTTAGGACGGAGGGGTACTATTTTTCCTAAAAATATAGTTAATTCTACATCAGTAAACAATAACTCAAAACTGTTTCTCACATTTCAAGTTTGAGAATGAATGGATGTTTCAAATGGTAAAAAATTAAAGAAATTATGCTTATCCACCAATGTTCTTCTATTTATAACTCATTCTCTACATATATCCATCAAACTATATGTTACAGTTACCTCAATAAAGCATGTTACCTTAAAACACCTTAACCTTTGATAAAAAAAAAGGTATATCTGAGTTTCAATGGGGTTCCCGAGCTTCATCACCAAAACTCCATATATTTGAGACAATAGAAGTTCACTTTTGCTTGCTAGAGAAATAACTTCACTTGAGCCTCTCCAATGGAGGTTCACCGAGAGAAGCTGATAGAATGTTACACAGAAAATGATGAAGTGAAGACCAAATTTCTCTCTCAAAGGAGGCACATAGCTAAAAAAAATTGGCTCCATTTTTTAATGGTGCAAATCTGAAAGAGGAGACAAATTGTTATGTTCCAACTATTAGTCTTACTTAGACTATTTGTATTATTTGCCTTCAGCCCAGTTTAGGGGAGTAGCCCAGTCTTTCTGATGTCTGGCCTCTGGCCTAGTTATATCTGATGTCTTATGTAATAAGGCCTCCGACCCAACTAGAGGGAATAGCCCAGGCCCACTGCGTGGGAAGTCTATGTAAAGAGCTAGGCTCTCTTGTTTGGATTATTGAGAAAGTTTACCCTAATCTCTATCATCTCTGGTCTCTCCCCCCTCGTCCCCCTCTGTTGAAGCCGCCAGCTGCCATTAGAGTCCTCCTTCCTCATCGATCCTCCCTCTCCTCCCACAACTCCTCTCTTATCCTCTATCTCTCGACCCCTTTTCTCCTCAAATTCTTCCATATCACGACCCCTACTCTTGTTGAAGTGTTGGGTCATATCATTGGTATCAGAGCACCGGTCCTTAGAAGTGCAGGTTTTTTTTTTGCAATGGCCAGAAGCGTCCAACGATCTGACACAGATCCTCAGGCAGCGGCCGAACCAGCCATGTCGAGAGACTCCCAAACTGAGGCGCCGCCCCTCTCTTCCAAGGGGAATGATATTCGCGACATGGTGGCGCATTAGAACCAAATCCTACAAGCCATTCTACAGAGTCAGCTGATGCTTTGTGAATCCTTTGATCGTCTTGCTTCATCATCGACAGCAAACCCTCCTCCAGATTGGTCAGACAAAGGGGTGTTGCCGCCCCCTCTCGGTGGTCCTTTTGCACGAGGACCTCCCTCGACCAATCGCCACCAAGATCAGCACCCCCCTTTCGTGGGCACTCAATGCTCCATGGGTGCCGGGGCCGCTGGCCTGCAAGGGGGTCGACACCAGGCTACGTCGATTCCCTTCACTCACACACAGAATGGCCGGGGGCCAGTAGACGAGGAGCGCGATTGGGACTGGACAAACAACCAGGCCGAATCCAGTTGGACCCACCATGGGCACTCGCGAGATGAGTGCCAGGGTCCCAGGCCGGTGGCCAAGACACGGCTTGCCAGACTCCAGTTCCCAAAGTACTCAGGGGACAAGAATCCGGTGGATTGGTTGTACCAAGCTAAGAAGTTCTTCCGTTACCAGGACACACGATCCGACAAGGACAAATTAACAGTAACTTCCTTCCATCTCACTGGTGATGCTTTGATTTGGTATCAATATTTTGAGGCAAAACAACCAAGGCATTCATGGCAACAATTCAGTCGGGAGCTTTGTATTCAATCGGGCCTACGGAGTATGCCGACTTTAAAGAACTCCTCAACTCATTACGGCAGACATCCACGGTGCGTGCTTACCAGATGCAATTCATGCAAATAGCCAATCGTATTCCGTATTGAACTCAGGAGGCCTTGGTGGGTAAGTTCATGCAAGGCTTGAATTAGAAATTTCTGATGCTATTCGCCATTACCCGCGCACTTCCATGGCTAAAGTGATTAAACATGCACGGATTGCGGAGGAATGCCTCACCCGTCAACAGCGAGCTTGGAGGCCCCCTTCAAGAGCCCCTATGCCGGTAGCCATCCAAGCATTCCCTGCTGATCCTCTTGCTTTCCCAGTACCGCAGCCGGCCATCCGCCGGTTGACACAAGCCCAAATGGAGGAACGCCGTTCTAAGGGTCTATGTTTTAATTGTGACGAACGTTTTGTTCCCGGTCATCGCTGCAAGACCCGCGCCCTCCTGGCCCTGGAGGGTCTATGGGATGAGAGCCCTGAGGACGACGATCGGACTGGGTTTGCACCAGACCCGCCACTTGCTGATCAACCCGAGATCTCCTTCCATGCCTTCTCGGGTGCGTACATGCCCCAGACTATGCGTGTCCAAGGAGCTATCAAGAAGCAGAAGGTATCTGTCCTTATCGACTCCGGTAGTACTCATAATTTTATCAATGATAAGGTGGCTTTGCGGCTGGGATGTCCGTTGCAAGCCTCGTCTCCCTTTGACGTCCGGATTGGTGATGGCTCGAACCTCCGCAGCTCTGGCATGTGTCCCAGGGTGGAGTTAACTATACAAGGTCACGCCTTCCTTTTGGACCTTTATTCATTGCCTATACAGGGGGCTGATGTGGTCCTAGGCATGCAGTGGCTCCATGATCTCGGTGATATGGTTTGGAATTTCGACGCCATGACGATGCAGTTTACCAAAGGCGGCCAGTTTGTTCAGCTCTCGGGCGGTCTTCCAGGTACCCTCCATTCTATGTTCTCGGTGGATTCATTATCGCATGGTACTCCACAAGGTTTTTTCTTGCAACTCATATCGTCGGAAGGCATTACTCCTTTGGA
Organism: Houttuynia cordata; assembly: GCA_039654745.1. Lineage (NCBI taxonomy): Eukaryota > Viridiplantae > Streptophyta > Magnoliopsida > Piperales > Saururaceae > Houttuynia > Houttuynia cordata. The sequence continues at coordinate 16,496,111 of CM077504.1, forward strand.
GACCCCCCTGACTTGGCCGCCCTCCTTTCGGATTTTGAGGATCTCTTTCGCGAGCCTTCTGGGTTGCCGCCCCCACGGTCACATGACCACCATATTCCTATCATACCAGGGGCTGCACCGGCCAATGTGCTTCCGTACAGGTATCCCCATATCCAAAAAGCCGAAATTGAAAAATTGGTCAAAGATATGTTGTTTGATAAGCATAAAATATACACATTTATATGACTTATTTACCTCTATGCTAGTATAGTTTTTGTGATAAAATATGAATAAAATGGGTTATTTGTGATTAGGATAGTAATTAGGGATTAATAATTAAATTACTTTAATTAACTATTTTAGATGCATTAAAGAATTTAAGGAATCATATTTTTATTATGCATCTAATTTTAGTTTGGTTTTGTTATTGCAGGATTAAAAATGCGAATTGCAAATCGGTAGTAGATGAGCGCATTAGACGTGTTTTGAAGTGCCAAAGTGACCCAAGAGTTGATATCACGCATATCGAAGATCTGAACCATTGATGAGTTACTTAAGAGAAGACGGGCGCGAAATTGAAGTGCAGACGTGCAGATTTGATCCGGCGGATACGATTGATACAACGGGTTTTATTAAAGAAAAAGAAAATAAAATATAAAGGAATTGAATCGGCTGGTCCGGTTTGGGTTGAAGAAAACAAAATTAAAAAAAACAACCCGAGCCATCGGCTCGGGTATCGAACAGAAGTACAGAGCGCTCGAGCTTCTGCTCGAGCACCGACAAGATAGTCGGGAGCTCGAAGGTGGCCCTGGGTTCTGGTGATGAGAGGCTGGCGGCGGTCATCGGAAGAGGCTGGGGCCCTGAAGACGACGGCCATGGCGGCGGAGCTCGAAATGGACGGCGATGATTAGCGGCAAGATCTGGCAGGCGACAAATGGCAGAAGTCGATAGCAGTCGAGCAGTCGACAGAGTAGTGAAGTCACGGCGATTTGGCAGTCACGACAATGGCGGAAGATCTGGGCTCGACTGCGGATTTGGAGGGCGTCTGCAACTCGGGAACTAAAACAGAAGTTGGCTCGATTTGGGACTCTCTGAAACAGAGTCATGCTTAAATTGGAGACGGATTTTGGTTCATCCAAATTAAAATCAGAAAGAATTAGGATTCATCTTGATCTGCTTATAAAAACAAAATGGAAAACAAGAAGAAAAGACTGATTTTTGACGAAGTGGAGGTTCTGTTTCGAAAAAACAAAGCTTTCGTTGGGTGTGTTTGGGTCGTGTTTGGGTGTGATTTTGGCCGGAATTCAAGAAGGAAGAAGAGGGGAATCGATTGGGGGAAGAAAGGGAAGTGATTTGAGGAAGAAAGTCGGATTTTTGCTTTCGTGAACAGTACCATCGAATTGCTACAGTAACCGGGCAGTTTTGGGAGAGATGATGAACAGTGCTCGCGCTGCTACAATGTTTCTGCTACAGTGAATAGTAAATTGTGAACATTGCCCGTGAATAGTAAAACTGCACAGTGTTTTTCTCCAATGCAATTTCTTCCGAATCTGATTTTTCTCATGAATATGAATAGCTAAATCTCTTGTCAAAGCTAGAGGTGATGTTATTTAGTTGATATTTCTACGTCTATAAAGAAGTACTTATTGCTTATTTGGTTGAATGCGATGTTTTGATAAAGTCATAATCTATACAATTATTTGATTTGTCGTTAACGTAAAGTACGACGAATGCTTATAATTAATTCCGTGTGATTATTTAACTGAGCTTGTTAATGATAAACTTTCAATCGATATTTTTATATCAATGGTTATGATGAACGTGAATGAAATATCTTCCGATTAGGTCAAATCATTATTTGAATCTAATTGAGAAATTAAATAGACGTAGAATATTGATTAAATAATTGATCCTTGAAGCTTTGATATCTCCCATCGATTATCTTTCCTATCTTTAATTAGTTTTAATTGAATATTTAATCGTCATTTTAGTAGTTAGTTAAATTACAATTTCTCTACAAAATTTCCTGATAAGAACTTTAATTTGCTAAGCTAAGTAGTTTTAAATTAGTTTGGAATAATCTTACATCATTCCCTGTGGTTCGACCTTGGACTTACCAAGTATATATTACAATTTGTCAACCTATTTTGGGGTTAGATCAAATTTTGGCGCCACTGCCGGGGAGTGAAGTTTAGGATTAATCTTCCAATTAGTTTCTTTCTTTCTAGCACAGTTTAGTCAATTTCAATTATTCTAAGTTTAATTTAGCTTGCTTATTTTGTAGGACATTTGGAGTATTCTGAGGCTGATCTAGAACAAAAAGTTTTTCATTGGATTTTTCTTCAAATTTGGTAACTTCATTCCATATCTCTCTTTGAAATTTCTGTTGCTTGTGCATGCACTCGTGGAATAGAGATACCAGTGAAAGATTGGTTAGAGATAATTCTGCTATTTTGATTGGGAATCCTTTGTTTGAATTTTCTATTCCATCACACACACCACACAATATGGCTGATCAGGGTAGTAACCCTGATATTAATGAAAATGAGAATGAACATGATGCACCAATGCGGCCCTTGCGTGAGTACCAGCAACCTGCACGCACTAGTACACCCTCGTGTATTATATTACCTCTACCAGCACATCACTTCACTTTAAAGCCTGGAATGATAAACTTGCTTCCCAAATTCCATGGTATAGATTCTGAAAACCCTTATTTGCATTTAAAAGAATTTGAGGAAGTATGTGCAACATTCGAGCAGGCTTGTAGTGAAGACATTATCAGGCTAAAATTGTTTCCATTTTCCTTGAAGGATAAAGCCAAAACTTGGCTAAATTCTCTTAAGTCTATATCTGTAGGAACTTGGAAAGAACTACAAACTGAATTGCTTAAAAAGTTTTTCCCAGTTCATAGGACAAATGCTCTGAAAAGACAAATAACAAACTTTGCCCAAAAACAAAATGAATCATTTTATCAATGTTGGGAGCGATATAAAGACTTGTTAAATTCTTGTCCACATCATGGATATGAGAAGTGGCGCACCATTAGTTTCTTCTATGATGGGATGACGCCCTCAATGAAACAATTTGTGCAAAGAATGTGTAATGGGGAATTCTTTGATAAAGACCCTAATGAAGCCCTTGATTTTCTAGATCAAATAGCTGAAGACTCAGATTCTTGGGATCCCATCGATCCCTCTGATGTTTCTAATAAGCCGAAGTCTTCAACTACTAGTGGGGGTCTGCATCATCTTAGGGAGGAGGATAATTTGAGTGCTAGGCTAGCCTCTTTGGCTAGGAAGGTGGAGGCCGTGGAATTAGGGAAAATTAATACTGTTAAGTCTGTTGCTACAGAAGAGGCCTGTGGAATTTGTGATGTCATGGGACACCCTACTAATGAGTGCCCTACCATTCCTGCTTTTAAGGAGGTGTTGCATGACCAAGCAAATTCTATGACTCCTTTCAAGAGGCAATCTCCTTATAGAGACAGTTACAATCCAGGATGGAGGAATCACCCCAACTTTAGTTGGAGGAATGATAGTGCTGCACAAACACCACCTCCTCAAGCATCTTCCAATTATACTCTATATGTTACACCTCACAGGAAGACACTTGAGGAGACACTACAAACTTTCATGCAAGGGCAAGCTACCATTAATCAACAAACCTCACAAGCTATTAATGATAGAAAGAGCTTTCTCACTAAATTGACATCTGCTCTAGCTGTTCAAGAGAAAGGTAGGTTTCCTGCTCAACCCCAACCCAACCCACAGGGGCAAATTCACATAATGGACACACAATCTTCTGATTCACAATTGGAACATGCTAAGTCAATTACCACTCTTCGTAGTGGAAAAGAAATTGATAAAATAATTCCACTTAAGGCCGAAAAATCTTCTGAGAATGATGAATCAAAACATGATAATGAGGAAATTGATAAGTTTGGGTCAAGTGAAGATGTGAGATGTCCTATTCCAGCTCCTTTTCCACAGAGGCTGAAATCACCTCAAAAGTTAAACCAAAATGCTGAAATTTTTAAACTTTTTAAGCAGGTAAAAATTAACATTCCCTTGATAGATGCAATCAAACAGGTACCTTCTTATGCTAAGTTCTTGAAAGATTTGTGTACTATTAAGCATAAGTTGGATGTGCAGAAAAAGCCTTTTTGACTGAACAGGTAAGTTCTATAATTCAACACAAAAGCCCACCCAAATATAAGGATCCCGGATGTCCCACTATTTCATGTGTGATTTGGAACTTTAGGGTAGACCAAGCCTTACTTGATCTTGGGGCTAGTGTTAATCTTTTGCCTTATTCAGTGTACACTCAACTAGGTCTTGGGGAACTTAAACCCACCACCATTACTCTTCAACTTGCTGATCGTTCTGTTAAAATTCCAAGGGGAGTGGTGGAAGATGTGCTTGTTCAAGTAGACAAATTTTACTTTCCTATTGATTTTATTATTTTAGACGCACATCTTGTTATAAATGCAAGTACAAATATTCCTATCATATTAGGTCGCTTATTTCTTGCTACTTCAAATGCTTTGATTAATTGTAGAAATGGTGTAATGAAACTTTTATTTGGCAATATGACTTTGGAATTGAATATATTCAATGTTTGCAAACAACCAGGGGATGATACTGATGTTCAAGAAATGAATTGGGTTGATACCTTTGTGAGAGATCAATTTCATGTTTCATCTTTTTCTGACCCTTTAGAATCTTGCTTAGTCAACTCTTTATATGATGAATCTAAAGTGGATTTTGAAGAGGCTGAGATTTGTTCTTTGATGAATTCTCTGCAGGTATTGGAAGTGAATGGACGGAAACCCAAGTTTGAGGAGCTACCATTGAGAGACAAATTGCCTACACCATCAAGCATTCAAGCACCCAAATTGGAGTTAAAAAAATTACCAACTAACCTCAAATATGCATTTTTAGGTGATGGTGAAACTCTTCCTATGGTAATATCGTCTCATCTTAATCTTATCGAAGAGAGTAAGTTGCTTGATATTTTGAGAAAGCATAAAGGTGCAATAGGATGGACAATTGCTGATTTAAAAGGAATAAGCCCTTTAATATGCACTCATCGGATTTATTTGGAGGACAATGCCAAACCGTCTAGGGAGATACAACGTAGGTTAAATTCAAACATGAAAGAGGCAGTTAGAGCTGAAGTTCTTAAGCTCTTGGATGCGGAGATCATCTACCCCATTTCTGATACACAAGTAGTGCCTAAGAAATTTGGTGTCACAGTTGTCAAGAATGATAATAATGAATTAATACCCACTAGAGTTACATCTGGCTGGAGAATGTGCATTGATTACAGGAAGCTGAAATCAGTCACTAGGAAAGACCATTTCCCATTGCCATTTTTAGATCAGGTCCTGGAGAGGGTAGCTGGCCACACATATTACTGTTTCTTAGATGGCTACTCTAGTTACAATTAAATTAAAATTGCATTAGAAGACCAGGAGAAAACTAGATTCACATGTCCTTTTAGCACATTTGCTTACAGGAGAATGTCTTTTGGTTTATGCAACGCACCTGCAACATTTCAAAGATGCATGCTGAGTATTTTTAGTGATATGGTTGAACGCTATCTTGAAGTATTTATGGATGACTTTTCTGTATTTGGTGATTCATTTGATGATTGTTTATCTAATTTGCATAAAGTTTTGAGCAGGTGTGAAGAGAAGAACCTTGTGCTTAATTGGGAAAAATGTCATTCCATGGTTTCTAAAGGAATTGTTCTGGTTCATATTGTTTCCTCGAAGGGAATTGAAGTTGATAAGTCAAAAATTGATTTAATTACTCATTTGCCTACACCCAAGACTGTTAAAGATATTAGATCATTTTTGGGTCATGCAGGGTTTTACAGGAGATTCATCAAAGATGTTAGTTCTATTTCTAAACCATTGTGCAATCTCCTATCTAAAGATACTGTTTTTGAATGGAATGCTGATTGTGAAAAAGCTTCTGCTCAACTGAAGGGAATGCTTACTTCAGCCCCTATTATGCAACCCCCAGATTGGACTTTACCGTTTGAGATAATATGTGATGCTAGTGACTTTGCTGTGGGGGCTGTTTTGGGGCAAAGGAAGGATAAGAAGTCTTATGTTATTTACTATGCAAGTAAGACCTTAGACAATGCTCAGATGAATTATTTAACAACAGAAAAGGAATTGCTTGCTATAGTCTTTGCTTTGGATAAATTTAGGGCTTACTTGACAGGATATCCCATTGTTATCTTTACTGATCATGCTGCTTTGAAATATCTTTTATCAAAGAAAGATGCAAAACCTAGGTTGATTCGCTGGATACTCCTACTGCAAGAATTTGATATTACAATTAAAGATAAGAAAGAAGTTGAAAATGTGGTGGCCGATCATTTATCTAGGCTGACGGTGGATGATTCCAAAGAGGCTGCTCCAATTAAAGACACCTTCCCAGATGAGCAACTTTTTGTTCTTTCTGATTTACCATGGTTTGCTGATATTGTTAATTTTCTTGTCACAGGTCAAACTCCTTCTCATTGGACAACACAAGACAAGAAGAAATTCATGGTGGAGGTAAGAAATTTCTTTTGGGATGATCCATATCTTTTCAAATATTATTCGGATCAGATTATTAAGAGATGTGTACCAAATGAGGAAATTCATAGTGTCATTTCCTTCTGCCATTCAGACGCTTGTGGTGGTCATTTTTCTGCTAGAAAAACTGCTGCTAAAATTTTACAATGTGGATTTTATTGGCCTACCCTATTTAAAGATACTCATGATTATTGTTGTACTTGTGGACATTGTCAACAGCTTGGTGGAATAACTCGTACGAATATGATGCCTTTAAACCCCATTTTAGTGATTGAAGTATTTGATTGTTGGGGTATTGATTTTATGGGCCCATTTCCACCTTCTTTTGGCTATTTGTACATCTTAGTGGCTGTTGACTATGTTTCCAAATGGGTAGAAGCCATCCCTTGTAGAAATAATGATCATAAAACTATTATACGCTTTTTGAAAGAAAATATTCTATCAAGGTTTGGTATACGCCGTGCAATAATAAGTGATGTGGGTTCTCATTTCTGCAATAAACCTTTTGAGGCATTAATGAAAAAATATGGAATTACTCATAAGGTGGCTACCCGTTATCACCCACAAACAAGTGGGCAAGCTGAACTTGCCAACAGAGAGATTAAACACATTTTAGAGAAAACGGTTAACCCAAATCGCAAAGATTGGTCTCTGCGGTTAACAGATGCACTTTGGGCATACCGTACAGCATTTAAATCTCCTATTGGTATGTCTCCTTATAGACTTGTTTATGGAAAAGCTTGCCACTTGCCTGTGGAGTTGGAGCACAAGGCATATTGGGCTATAAAGATGTTTAATTTTAGTTTGGATGATGCCAGTTCTGTGCGTAAGCTTCAACTAAATGAATTGGACGAAATAAGGAATGATGCATATATGAATTCAAAAATTTACAAAGAACGAATGAAGGTTTTGCATGATCAACACATTCATCGAAAAACTTTTGAACCTTCACAAAAAGTTCTTTTGTATAACTCTAGATTGCATTTATTTCCTGGTAAGCTCCGTTCTAGATGGATTGGTCCATTTATTGTTAAAACTGTTTATCCTCATGGAGCTGTTGAAATTGAAAATCCATTGAATGACAATGTGTTTAAAGTAAATTGTCAAAGACTTAAGCCATTCTTGGAATTGATTCCATCAGAAGTGGAGAGTATTCCTCTGTCTGATCCCACTTATCATGATTGAATACTCTTACACTCAGTCTAGCTGAAGACAAGAAACTTAGCGCTCCTGGGAGGCAACCCAACTTTTTCTTTATTTTTAGGACATTTATTTGTTCGATGATGTTTTCTTGTTGGATATTGTGATTGCTCTCATCTTTTTATTTGTTGATGTTTGTCACTCGCATGGGATTTTAGCAATTTGCAGTTCTCCACGTAACATTTTTCCTTGATTTTATTTTATTTTATTTTTTATTTTATCCTTCATTTCATTCTTAACACTGAGAACAAACTTTAGTTTAGGTTTGGGGGTATATAGGAATAACATTGTTTATTTTTTTAAAAAAAAACCATCAAAAATAAAATAAAAAAATAGAAAAAAACAAATAAATATTTGATTAGTTTTAAGTTGTTTGCTAGTTATTTTTTATAGGTTTTGATAGTTTATCCCGTGATGATGCATACTCCAATTTTTAAGAGATTAATTTACATTGGAAGTGTGAGTAAGTATACTGGAGGATAGAAACACTTAACTGAGTATATCTTTCTGTTACAGTCCTCTTGGATCATGTGCTTGAGCTAATAAAACTCACTCACACACATTAGTACATAAAGTAATACCCTCTAGAGATTTGTTGAGTACTAATCTTCAGTGGGATGTCTTTAGTCATAGTCATTGGATGCTATGTGGTTATTGTTAAGTTTAAAAGATCATGATAGACCATTTACTTGGCTATGGCAAGGGCTTGGAACTGGAAATAGGTTGAGAGTATAATACAACCTGGACATGATAAGATTGCTAAAAAATATGAATGTTGATGAATAAAAAAATGATGATAAAAAAAATAGAAACAAAAAGAAAAGAAAGGGGCTGCTTGACTTTATAGGATTAACTTAGGCTGATGCTCGGGCCCGAAGCGGTCTCTTAAAACCTAATGCCCTAAGCCAACTGTGCTGGGAGTCATTGGCCTGAGTCATTGCTAAACCTAAGCATCTTGAAGTTAGGCCTTACACAGTCCTGTTATAAAAAAAAGAAAAAAAAGTCTATGGTGTATTATCCTCTCAAATCTAAAATGTTGGACCCAAAGGAGGCGCGCAGATTTGTGCTATCATGAACCTAAAGATTACGATGACTATGTTAATTCTGATGTTCTTTGGTTAATGGGTAACACTGGATTTGTGTATAACAGAAATTCAGGGTGTATTGCTTTAATGTTCTACACTTTTACTATTTATACTATCATTTCATATTATATTAAGCAGAAATTTCCAAGATGAAAGTGTAGAATAAAACCACTTACTTGAGGGATTCTATATTCTAGTTGATTATAAATGCAAGTACATGTGGTTGATTTTCTTAAACATTGTGGTTTGCATTTGATGGGATAATAGGATTGATTGTTTTGAAGTTTTTATTTTGTTTTTCCATTTAGATTAATAAGGTTAATTTCATAAGTACATGTTTGTGGGTAATATGGTTGTAAACCCTCACGAGACAAAACTCGTCCTACTAAGGACACCTAGAGGTTTAACGGCTTGTTGCATATGCTCAATGCAATCGTGTTCCCTACGAAAGTGGTATTTATGTTTCTAACTTAATTTATTTTAGTGTTATTTTGTGTGATTTTGTTTTATTTGTTTTGCTCGGGGACTAGCAAAATATAGGTTTGGGGGTATTTGATAAGCATAAAATATACACATTTATATGCCTTATTTACCTATATGCTAGTGTAGTTTTTGTGATAAAACATGAATAAAACGGGTTATTTGTGATTAGGATAGTAATTAGGGGATTAATAATTAAATTACTTTAATTAACTATTTTAGATGCATTAAAGAATTTAAGGAATCATATTTTTATTATGCGTCTAATTTTAGTTTGGTTTTGTTATTGCAGGATTAAAAATGCGAATTGTAGATCGGTAGTAGACTAGCGCATTAGACGTGTTTTGAAGTGCCAAAGTGACCCAAGAGTTGATATCACGCATATCGAAGATCTGAACCATTGATGAGTTACTTAAGAGAAGACGGGCGCGAAATTGAAGTGCAGACGTGCAGATTTGATCCGGCGGATACGATTGATACAACGGGTTTTATTAAAGAAAAAGAAAATAAAATATAAAGGAATTGAATCGGCTGGTCCGGTTTGGGTTGAAGAAAACAAAATTAAAAAAAACAACCCGAGCCATCGGCTCGGGTATCGAACAGAAGTACAGAGCGCTCGAGCTTCTGCTCGAGCACCGACAAGATAGTCGGGAGCTCGAAGGTGGCCCTGGGTTCTGGTGATGAGAGGCTGGCGGCGGTCATCGGAAGAGGCTGGGGCCCTGAAGACGACGGCCATGGCGGCGGAGCTCGAAATGGACGGCGATGAGTAGCGGCAAGATCTGGCGGGCGACGAATGGCAGAAGTCGATAGCAGTCGACAGAGTAGTGAAGTCACGGCGATTTGGCAGTCACGACAACGGAGGAAGATCTGGACTCGACGGCGGATTTGGAGGGCGTCTGCAACTCGGAAACTAAAATAGAAGTTGGCTCGATTTGGGACTCTCTGAAACAGAGTCATGCTTAAATTGAAGACGGATTTGGGTTCATCCAAATTAAAATCAGAAAGAATTAGGATTCATCTCGATCTGCTTATAAAAACAAAACGGAAAACAAGAAGAAAAGACTGATTTTTGAGGAACTGGAGGTTCTGTTTCGAAAAAACAGAGCTTTCGTTGGGTGTGTTTGGGTCGTGTTTGGGTGTGATTTTGGCCGGAATTCAAGAAGGAAGAAGAGGGTAATTGATTGGGGGAAGAAAGGGAAGTGATTTGAGGAAGAAAGTCGGATTTTTTCTTTCGTGAACAGTACCATCGAATTGCTACAGTAACCGGACAGTTTTGGGAGAGATGATGAACAGTGCTCGCGCTGCTACAGTGAACAGTAAATTGTGAACATTGCCCGTGAATAGTAAAACTGCTACAGTGTTTTTCTCCAATGCAATTTCTTCCGAATCTGATTTTTCTCATGAATATGAATAGCTAAATCTCTTGTCAAAGCTAGAGGTGATGTTATTTAGTTGATATTTCTACGTCTATAAAGAAGTACTTATTGCTTATTTGGTTGAATGCGATGTTTTGATAAAGTCATAATCTATACAATTATTTGATTTGTCGTTAACGTAAAGTACGACGAATACTTATAATTAATTCCGTGTGATTATTTAACTGAGCTTGTTAATGATAAACTTTCAATCGATATTTTTATATCAATGGTTATGATGAACGTGAATGAAATATCTTCCGATTAGGTCAAATCATTATTTGAATCTAATTGAGAAATTAAATAGACGTAGAATATTGATTAAATAATTGATCCTTGAAGCTTTGATATCTCCCATCGATTATCTTTCCTATCTTTAATTAGTTTTAATTGAATATTTAATCGTCATTTTAGTAGTTAGTTAAATTACAATTTCTCTACAAAATTTTCAGATAAGAACTTAAATTTGCTAAGCTAAGTAGTTTTAAATTAGTTTGGAATAATCCTACATCATTCCCTGTGGTTCGACCTTGGACTTACCAAGTATATATTACAATTTGTCAACCTATTTTGGGGTTAGATCATTGTTGACCGGGATAATCAGGCTAAGCTCTAGTTCCTATTCCTCGCCCGTTCTGTTGGTCAGGAAAAAGGATGGCACATGGCGATTTTGTGTGGACTACAGGGCTCTCAATGCGATCACTCTCAAAGATAAGAACTTCATTCCCGTCATCAAAGAATCGCTAGATGAACTAGCTCATGCACGAGTCTTTTCTAAACTGAACTTGCGCACGAGGTACCATCAGATTCGCATGCACCCGGAGGATGTCCACAAAATAGCTTTTTGCATACATGACGGCCACTTTGAGTTCATGGTTATGCCATTCAGTCTCACTAATACCCTAGCCACATTCAAAGGGCTTATGAATGATATATTTCGGGACTTCTTGTGCCGGTTTGTGTTGGTATTCTTTGACGATATTCTCTTCTATAGCGCCTCCTAGGAGCACCATCTTGAGCATCTTCGTTCCGTCTTTGAGGTACTTCGCAACCATTCTTTATTTATTAAACGGTTCAAATGTTCATTTGGGTGTTGTCAGGTTGACTATCTGGGCCATGTCATCTCTAATGGACATGTGGCTACTGACCCCTCCAAGGTGGAGGCTATGCTGAATTGGCCCATTCCGACATCACTAAAGGGGCTTCAGGGGTTCTTGGGCTTAATTGGCTACTATCGCCGATTTGTGGCTAACTATGGTTCTCTTGCCGCCCCCTTGACCAGCCTCCTCAAACAGGGCGCATTTGTTTGGTCAGATATTGGCCAACAGGCTTTTGAAACTTTAAAAGCTACCATGTGCAAGGCCCTTGTTCTGGCCCTTCCTGATTTTTCTCGGCCTTCCGTGGTAGAGACTGACTCATTTGGCCACGGCCTTGGTGCAGTTCTGCTTCAGGATGGCCATCCAATAGCTTTTTGGAGCAAAGCTTTATCCGGTCGTTCATTGTCACTCTCAGCTTATGATAAAGAAATGTTGGCTATTGTACACGCGGTGACCAAATGGAGGCCTTATTTGTTGGGGCGCCATTTTATTATCCGAGAAAACTATCAACCGCTCAAATATTTTCTGGATCAGAGGATTGCCACTCCTGCACAACAGCGTTGGGTGACGAAGTTATTGGGTTATGATTATGAGCTGGTTTATAAATGGGGCTCTGAGAACATAGTTCCCGATGCTCTATCTCGCCAGTTCGAGGATGCCTCTTCTCTCGGTATGTCTGCTCCACTTTTTCCTTTCCTTGCCAAATTACGGGATTCCTATCAGGACGATCCAGCGGCGGTTACTCTCTTGGGTCGGCTCCAGGCCAACACTTTGGATGATCCATCTTTCATTCTGAAGAATGATTTTATTTATTGGAAGAATCGGATGTGGGTTCCTCACTGTGGTCACATTCGTTATATTATTCTGACCCGTTTTCATTCCACTCCGATGGCCAGACATGAAGGCTCCATTCGGACCTACAAATGGCTCTCTCAGTGTTTTGTTTGGCGCAGTATCAAGCACGCCGTTCAGAAATTTGTGGCTGAATGTGAGGTATGTCAATGCGCCAAAGCCTCTACTATTACTCCCTTGGTACTCTTGCAGCCGTTGCCTATTCCAGAATAGATTTGGGAGGATATCTCTATGGATTTTATTGAAGCCCTTCCAGTTGTGCAAGGCAAATCCGTGGTGATGGTGGTGGTTGATCGGCTTTCTAAATATGCTCATTTTTCGCCTTGGGACATCCTTATACAGCCACGACCGTTGTTGAGCTTTATGTCAGAGATGTGGCTAAACTACACGGGATGCCTTGTACGATTGTGTCGGACCGCGACAGGGTATTTATATCATAGTTTTGGCAAGAATTTTTCACTCTTCAGGGTTCCCGCCTACTCATCAGTTTGGCATATCACCCGCAAATGGATGGCCAAACAGAAGTGGTTAACCGCTGTTTGGAACAGTATCTCCATTGCTTCGCAGGTGAAAATCCTCGGCGCTAGCTTCAGTTTCTACCGTGGGCGGAATGCTCTTACAATACCGCCTACCATACTTGCAGGGACCAACAGTGGCCCTTTTCTAATCGATTATTATTTATTTTAATATATATTATTGATGTAGACTATGATCTATATAAGAATTCATCGTACGAGAAAGGGAAAAAAGAGTAGGATTAGGGCTAAGAAACTAATACTAAACTAGTAAATAAAGTTCATTGATTTCTTTAGTAATGAATTAGGGAAGACTCTTTAAATATTTATAGACTATAAACCATAATCTTAATTGACATAGGATACACTCTAAACTATAGTCCTAATTGACATAGGAGTCCAGTCCTAGGAATCCAATTAATGAAGTAAACTACTGATCCTAACCTAACTAGAATAGGATCATAATATTCTACCAACGCTTCCGCATCACCTCGTCCTCGAGGTGCCCTTGTCGTTTTGCATCGAAGGCGAGAATGCAAAAGGCTCAACTTCATCAAAATTATGGTATGACCACCAATGTTCTTGTAGACGAGTCGTTGGCTAGACCTGGATTCATAAATTAGTGGGCCCGGTTTGGCAGAGAGTATTTGTTCGAGAAAGTTGTGAACCAATAATGGGCCACTCAAGACCCTTCTACAAATAGATTTTTTAATACTGTTGGACCAACCCAAGGCATAGAAATGGACTTGAACCGATCGAGGGAGGCAGCGGGATTGGGAGGAAGCATTGTCTCAAAGGCAGTGCAACCATTGTAGAGTTGAACGACGACGGCTGGAAGGGTGGCGTTGGGGGGTTGAAGTGCGCCGGCTGATAGAAAGGTGGTGACTTTGGTGGTGGTGGAGGCAAGGAATCGCTATCCACGACCGTCTCATGGCCGGAGATGACTTCAGTTGTGTCTGGTGGCTCGTTGACTGTCAGGCCGGCGATGATTTGATCGTCGGTGTGCATAGGAGGTTACGACGGCATAATTGGGAGAAGAAGGCCAGAGGTCACCGTCGGAGGAGGACTGTTGAGCGGCGTCAAAGACAGGAGCTTGGGTTCTTGCTTTACCTGGTCGGAAGCCATCTTGCGCGAGGGGTCACTGTCGAGCGAGGAAGAGGGCGTGGGTGGGCCTGAAGGTACAATCGCAATCGACGATGGGGAAGACACGTCGCCGACAGAAGTGGTCTGGACGGCCGCAGCCATGGGCTCTGGCCCGACAGAGAAGTCGCCGAAAAGGATGTTGCGGCCATGTTGTTGGCAAACTGAGGGATGGGCGTGGCGTGGATTGGCGGTGCCAGGAGCATAAAACTGGTGACTCAAAGAACACCGGTGCTGAGTCCGCAGCGAAGGAGCTCGACGACACTATGCCCCGCCAAGGTGACATGCCGAGAGGCTGCAATTGCGCGCCAATGGGGAAATTGAGTGGTGAAAACGGGGTTGGGAAGGCGCCGAAGCTCGGAGGAGTGGCCGACACAGACAGAGGAAGCAAGGACAGCAGGATCTCCTCAAAGCAATGATTGTTCCCCTGTTGGCTCGCGTCGATCACATGCTTCAAATCGGTAAGTGCGATCTCTATTTTCATCTCGAATTGTGTCATAGCAGCAGCAAGGGTGGGTTGGGTTGGAACCGAGGGTTGACTGCTCCGATACCAATGATGTAGACTCTGATCTACATAAGAATCCATCGTAGGAGAAAGGGAAGAAAGAGTAGATTAGGGCTAAGAAACTAATATTAAATTAATAAACTTCATTGATTTCTTTGGTAATGAGTTTGGGAAGACCCTTTACATATTTATAGACTCTAAATCATAATCCTAATTGACCTAGGATAGACTCTAAACTATAGTCCTAATTAACATAGGAGTCTAGTCCTAAGAATCCAACACTAATAAAAGAAACTACTAATCATAACCTAACTAGAATAGGGTCAACAATTATTTGATAAAATCCTCTTTTTTCCCTTATCTCTCTCACATGCAGCCGTCATAGGAAAGATGTTCCCTTCCCTCTCCCTCTCTCATTATTTAATGTGTGAGCCCCTTCCCCTCTCTCTCTCCCTCTCTTCTCATTTTAATGCAACCCTATTTTTTCTCTCCTCCCAACTATTATTTGTGATATGACCCAACACTTCAGCAAGAGTAGGGGTCGTGAGATGGAAGAATTTGAGGAGAAAAGGGGGTCGAGAGATAGAGGATAAGAGAGGAGTTGAGGGAGGAGAGGGAGGATCGACGAGGAAGGAGGCCTCTAATGGCAGCCAGCGGCTCCAACAGAGGGGGACGAGGGGGGAGAAACTAAAGAGGATAGAGATTAGGGTAAATTTTCCCAATAATCCAAACAAGAGAGCCTAGCTCTTTACATAGACTTCCCATGCAGTGGGCCTGGGCTAACCCCTGAGCTATTCCCTCTAGTTGGGCTGAAGGCCTTATTACATAAGACATCATATATAATTGGGCCAGAGGCCAGGTGTTAGAAAGGCTGGGCTACTCCCCTAAACTGGGCCAAAGGCCAATAATACAAATAGACTAAGTAAATAGACTAATAGTTGGAACATAACATTCCACTACTCTCCACTGCTAGCCTTGACCTCAAGGCTTCTAACCCGGATATTGGGCTAAAAACTCATCCTCATGAATCCAAGAAGCATCCTCCAGTGGGCGGTCCTGCCACGCAAAGGGAACCTCAGTAATAATGCAGCCGGAACGACGCACTCGACGAGAATCCATGATCGATGCTAGTACCAATGGCAATTCAGCTGGCATAGACGGAGGAGGAGGAGTAGATACCAAACGAGAGGGATCACCCACAACACGACGAAGGCGTGAGGCGTAAAAAACCGGATGAACTGTGGAATCATCTGGAAGCTGCAAGCAATAAGCAATTGGTCTAATGTGCTCCGTAACAGGATAGGGCCCATGAAACCGATGAGCCAACTTTACGCTAGCCGGCTGATATAAGGAAGATTGACATGCTTGAATAAAACTGACATAAACCCAGTCACCTACTTGAAACTCACGGTCAGAATGGCGTTTGTCATAAATCTGCTTCATACGGTTTTGAGCCAAGGCCAAATTGCCTTTTAATTGTCATAAAAGATCATCGCGAGTCTGCAAGATATAATCAACTTCACTGACCGAGACACGCTGAAGCACATAATGAAGTAAGGTTGGGGGTGACCGTCCATAAACAACCTGAAATGGAGAAAATCCGGTACTCTGACCCAAAAGGCGTCATTGGAAGAGACACCTTCCTTTGGTAATAAGGAAAGCGTATCTTCTATTGACGCTTTTGATTTTGTTACCTTTTCAACTAAGATGTCACTAGAAGAGACGCTTTCTTTTAGTAAAAAGAAAATGTTTCTTCTAGTGACGCTTTTCTTTTTGTTATATTTTCAACTAAGGTGTCACTAGAATAGACACCTTCCTCTTGTAATAAGGAAAGCGCCATTTCGTAAAAAAAAAGTAAAGTGTCATTTCAAACGACATCTTCAAAGCATATTTCGTAAAAAAAGGTAAGACACCATTTTAAACGATGCCTTCAAAGTATAGACGTCATTTCAAACGACGTCTTCAAAGCATATTTTGTAAAAAAAGGTAAGACATCATTTTAAACGACGCCTTCAAAGTATAGGCTTTGGCGTAATCTCATTGTCGGTTTTTGTACTTGTTTTTTTCGTTAAGGCACGTTAAAACGTAATTTGAAATGACATCTTAGTTGAAAATATAACAAAATGGAAAATATCATTATAAGAGACATTTTCCATATTACAAGAGAAAGACGTCTCTTCCCATGACACCTTAGTTAAAAAAGTAACAAACTAGAAAATGACAGTAAAAGAGACGATGCTTTCTTTATTTCTAGAGAAATGTTTTTGCCAATGACGCCTTTCGGGTTAGATTGAAAAAAAAAAAAGACTGCGGAGGGCCAGCGCCACATTGGTGCGTGCATGGCATGCAGATAACTGGATCGGGAATTAAGCTTGCCTTTTTTTTTGATCGGTTATTATTTATTTTAATATATATAATTTGATAAAATCTCCAAAAAAGAAAGAGACGTTTTTGTCTCCTTAAGCACCAATTTACTTGGGAACACGTTCATAGCATGTGCGGCATCGATCAATGAGATGGACGGCTCATTGAAGCGCTGGAGTATTGTGCCGTTTGTACCCCAATAATTTCTCCTCCCCACACCGACATCCTCTTTGATCCGTTTGGGAACGTGGGACCAGATGGACAAGCGTCCATTTTATACTAGGTCGGGTCATGGACAGTCAGGACCCGAATTTCCGTCCACCAAACACCTTTCTAGGAAAGAAATCACAAAACGTCCCTTCCAGATTCCAACCTTAATTAATCACATAAAAGGAAAGTCCAAAACATCGTTCCATAAAATTTCATGTGCAGTACATACAAAGTCATCAATGTCTTGTGAATTTGGAGTGGGTCCCGCCCAACATTTCCTCTCTTGCGCAAGGAATTCTATATTGGCGAAATTTCACCGATATATCGATTTCGGGCCCCACCCGAGAAATCGAAATGACAAAATATCGGTTTTTAAAAATATTTATAATATCGGCGAAATTTCGCCGAAATTTCAAAAAAAAAAACATTTTCAAAAAAAAAATTTGGAATTTTTTTTTTTTTTTAAAAAAAGGGAAAAAATAACAACTTTTCCCTTGTTTCCAATCCTAATATGCATTTTTATGCATATTTTGAAATCTATGCTTTATCTAAATTAATATAACTCATTTTATAAGCTAAATTGTAAAAATATATGACAAAAATTAATTTTTAACTACCGATATTTTTTTACAAATATCTCCGAAATATCTCCGAAATTTTATCTCTTAGGCCGACCGATATTTTACCGAAATCCGATACAGAATTCCTTGCTCATGCGTCAACCCATCACGAAGTTTCGTTATTGATCACTTAAAAATCCACCCCCTCTGTTTAACATTACCTGTCTGGATTAAAAAGCCAAGATAAACTGATTTTTGTTCATTTTGTTTTCTAATCCAACGGAGGGAACTTTTCGTCAAATTCGGTCCTCGACACGGACACTCAGACGTCCGATTACGTCCTTCCATAGTCAAAACCCCAACTCCGTAAAACTATAAAACCCTGTCCCGATCCGGACACCGGGCATCTTGACTTCCAGGACAGCAAGAGCTGCTTTCATGGCCATGTCCCTCAGACTCTCCTCCTTCCTGCCCGCCAAGACCTCCCCCAATCAAACCCCTCTCCTCCGGCGTCCCGCCGTCCAGGTCTCCCGGCCGTCGCGCGTCTGCCTCTCCGTCATGGCCTCGTCCTCCGTCAGCATCTCCCCTGCCGTCGGCCTGTCCGAGACCTTCTCCAAGCTGAAGAAAGACGGCAAAGTGAGCTCCTTCTCACCGTTTTTGTTTAAGTTCGGATTATGGTAAATTACGCCTTTTTAGTTGTGTTTAAAATGCGTTGTTTTCTTGTGGAATTGCGAAATGTCTGCTGTTTTTTTTCGATTTTTTACAGTTATAATATGCCTTGTTGAAGTGTCATTGTGAGTTATGAGGTGTTTGTTGCTGTTATTGATTTACAAGGCCTAATCTTTCCAATGACAGAGTTGTTTTTGGCTGGAATGTTTGTTTGGCTTTGTTTATCTTGTTATGTTTATAGGTCTTGTTCACTGTGGAAAGATAACTCGTAAAATTTTAATGCTCCCGCTCCCTCCGTCCAATGGAGCCTGTCTTCATTTGAAAATAAGTGAAATTTATTGGACTGTAAGGCCCGTACAAAAAACAAAAGAAATTTTCCCCCTTTTCCGTGTTTTTGGTCGCGGGGGAGCAAAGTCAGCCATGTAATGATGGACCTGTCTTTTTTCAGGCTTCGTTGGACGGAGGGAGTATGCACTGTGATTTGTTTATCTTATAATGTTTATACAAAAATACCATCTGCGTTTCAGTTGGTCTTTTTGATCTGATTATGATAATTGTTTGAAAAAATGATTCTTAAGGTGTCATTTGCGTGAAGTTAAGCACTGTGGTATTTATAGTTGACTAGTATTTGGCCTTGGATATGCAGTTTGTTCATCTTGCAACAAATTGAGCCTGTGCATTTCCAAATGTTGGAAGGTTATAATGCTTGATATTTAAGATCGGGGTATAGCTGGATTTTCTAGTCAGAGGAGCACACAGTTAACTTGCGTTGTCGATTCATGTGCTAGTAACAGATAGTATATTTCCCTTCATATTAGAAATTTGGGGATGGCAGTAAAGTTTTAACACAAACATGGGATCAATTTTCAGTATGTTCCAAAAGGTAAGCATGAGAAAGGAGGGTTAATTTGCTTGAAAATCTACCTGAGTGAAATGTCTTGTGAGTTTATATATATGTACTTTAAGAATAATTTGGTGGAAAAAAGTTGATTCTTTGGTGAGTGGTGAGTAGTTAGGTTTGGAAATGGCACTTTGTTCTTCTGCTCTATGTCATGTCACCTTACCAGTCTCTGTTTAAGATTCATAGGACAGAAGTAAGTACACCAGATGAAGCTGCATGTAGTATAAGATGTTGCGTTAATATGAGAACTCCGTTTCCTGTTTAAAGTATGAGTGCCATGAATCTAAGGGACTCCCCTTCTTATATTGAAAATGCTATGACTGCTGACACTTAGGAATGCTCAAATTATGAGCACCACGTTGAAGTCATGGGACCCTGCACTTAGGCATGCAGCCTGCTTGTGGGGTCGTTCATCATGTCGCGCGTTGGGTGAGCATTCCTGGACGCGAACGTTGTTGCATTGCTCTTGTTATATGGTTGGCTTCTGTTATTTGTTATCCTTCTTGTCCACTTTAATAAAAATTGCTTTGTGATGGTCTTTTTAAATATGCAGGTGGCTTTGATACCTTTTATTACAGCTGGTGATCCTGATTTGCCAACGACAGCAGAAGCACTTAAAGTTCTTGATACGTGTGGCTCAGACATAATTGAATTAGGAGTACCCTATTCTGATCCTTTGGCAGATGGCCCGGTTATTCAGGTAATTCAGCTTACTTGTGTTGGTGTTAAAATGACCAATGTTTGTCATATGTGCCCAATCATGGATGTCAAAGATCAGTTGTGCTAGCCCTTTGATGGAGAAAACATTGCATCTATATTCCAAAATTCATTCTATAAGTGGATAATTCATGTGAATAATTTCAGTTTTTTATGGCTTGGAACACATAAGGACACATATGACATTTGTTAAGCAGCACGGATGCAACTCTGGCCTTAAACTGAGGGAAGGAATGAGAAGGATATGATTTTTTAACTAATTAGCAAGATTGTAATATACAGGAATGATATATTACCTGGCGAGAGGGAAGGAGTGCCAAAATTTGAGTTTCTGGCCAATAATAGCTGGCATGAGGTGTACGTTGATTGACAGATTGTGTGCTATATTTTGTTTATATTTTTTTATACCAAATTGTATTCTTCTGTGTCAATTTCAGGCTGCTGCTACACGCGCCTTAGCAAAAGGGATTAATTTTGATGCTATAGTTTCGATGTTAAAAGAGGTAAGATAATGCTATGGGCATAAATATAATTTTATTCTTTTCTGCCAAGACACAATCAAAGAATTCTTGATAGGACATGGATAATATTGTTTGATTATTCTGTAGTAATGGCTTAAACTCAAAATTTTAACTGCAAATTGCAACTAGAAAATCTGTGGTTGTGTTGTTAAATGTGGCAATGTTAACAGCACTAAGTGTACCTAGTTTTAACTGGCTTGAGGTTGAGCTTCAGATGTTCATTTCCATCCTAATCATAGCTTAATTTGTCTCTATTATGCTTGGAACTACGGGACTTGGCTTTAGTTTTCATTTAGGCCCAACCTATATCACGTATGTCTAACATTTTGTTTGTTTTCTCATATTATTTTATGTTTGCCATGTGGGTATTACTGATTCTTGTGTGATTAAACCTAATTAGATACTCTTTCAAAACTACATAGATAATATTCCTTCTGTGCTGCAGTGTAATTATGTCTTGCGTATAGAATTGTATCCCCAAAGCAAGTGCTTTTAGTTGTCTTTGACTGTCCCTTCTTATAGAACACAAGTGCTTTTATTCCTATAAGGAATTATAACAATTCTGATTACCTGGAAACACTTAAGGCTAAATCTGAAGCCACTTGCTTCTATTGCCTGTCTGTAGGCTCCTTTATGCAGCTATTGTGTCAAAGATTACAAACTTATTCTGCAACAACAACCACATTAGAAGAATTTAAGTGTGGAACCCTTTTCTTTTGGCAATCAAGATTTAGCTGCTGGAAGCAGAATGCCTGAGGTTTATCAAGTTAATGTAGTGTCCTTGCTCTTTCACTGGGTGTGAAATTAGTAATTATATCTGCAGTATTCTTTTTCCAAGTTCAATGGTGACCTTCACAATAGAAGCTCCCCTGCGACAATCCAATGGATATGGAAGTCAATAATATTCAACCATTCTGATGCTTGCATGCTTTTGAAATGATAACTTTATGTGATAAGAAAAAAATTAGTCTCGTATTAATTTTTGTTAACTTGAAAAAAAAAAACAGTAACAGTAGATCATTATAATTGTGCCATATGTAACCCTACTGTTCAGTTTCTTTTAGAAATCTTATAAGATGAGTGATTATTCCTCAATTATCAAAGAAGCATTTTCACAGGCTCAATAATGTCTCAAGAGCAGAACATTGCTTTTCCAGCTCTTAGTTTTGTTTGAATATGACTAGTTTGTGCACTGATGTGGCTCAGCTCAGTGTTATGTTTGGATTAAGTTGAAGGGGAAAAGTGGAGATTATTTGGCTCCTTGAGCTTCAACAATACTATATGTAGAGTTATTTATTTTCATGAATGTGAAATTAAATTTGGATCTAGGATTGTCTATTTGTGGACCGGTATAGTTTCTTTAAGATGTATGCTATTGATGCTGCAATGAAAACTAATCCATATACACCAGTGAGCCATAAGGGTTTACAATGTGACCAATATGCCAAAAGAGAGGCCTGAGTGAAATTTAGACGAAAGGGAAGAGATCCGAATGGAAGGAGAGTAATTGGACGAATTAAGGAGGATTAGCTGATTGAATTAGAGGAAGAAGAATGGGAGTGGAGGCAAGAGCAGGTGGATGAAGGGTGGAGTGGTACAAGATGGATTTACTAGGACATATCCTCTTCATTAAGTTAAATTAGTTGTCATGGCAAAGTACTTATAATTGGTGACTTCAATCCACATAACAACATATGATCTCCTACTATAAACAAGCAATAGCTTATCTAGCCTTTTGGTGCGCTGGTTGGATCTCTTCATGTTGTGGAAGAGGACCCAGGGTTGAATCCCATTGGCATATAGAGCGTGAGGGTGTGTTAGCCTTATTTGTCCAAAAAGCATAATCAATCTTCAACTAGAAAACAAGTAAATAATGTTGTCCTTATTGAAATGAAGTTACTAGATCAAAACAAGTGGAACTCTGATGTCAGCCCAAAACGTGGAATAGTTTGGTGCCCACTAAAGAAGGGATCATAACATACACGCATGCACACATGTATTATATATATCATAGTATATGATACATATTTATATATAGAGAAGCGTCGGCCTGGGCACAGAGCGCAAGCTAACTTCCTGCACACACCTCCTGAGAGCCGCGAGATCAGCATCATGCAGCTCCAAGGGCATGATTCCTTATATATGTATATATTAGGATATGACTTTACTCTATATATGGAAAAGTTTAAATGAGCTCGCTCTCATTTGGCTTATATGAGGCCAGTTTAAGTCTTAACCGTACAGCTACAAGGAACTCACCTACCCACTGATTTTATACCCACCCGGATCGGGATGCAACGACCGAAAAGATTGGCCTCATGCTCCTTATGTGAGAACGATCTCATATAAACCGTCCTATATATATATATATATATATATATGGGAAGGGTTTACATGAGATCGTTCTCATATAAGGAGCATGAGGCCAATCTTTATAGCCATTGGATTCCGATCGGAGGATGGATATTAAATCAGTGGGTAGGTGAGTGTGTCACATCAGGGAGTGGGTGAGATCATTATGGCTATTTGTAGTCATTAGATCAAGATCCAAAGGCTATGATTTAAAGTGGCCTCATATAAGCTATATGAGAGTGATCTCATTTAAACTTTTCCCTATATATATATATATATATATATATATATATATATATATATATCTGAGTCCAATTTACCTGGAAACTTGTCTCATGCAGCTTACATGAGCCAAGTCATCTTGAGCCGTCGAATTTTGATCCGACAGCGGGTGTCAAATCAGTGGGTAGGTGAGTGTGAATCATCACTCCCCCCTTGTAATTGAAATAAAGAATCAAAGAAAAAAAAAGTAAATAAATTAAGTAGAAGAACCCAGGTTCCAAATGAACAAATTCAAGCTCGAAAAGGATTTTTCTGATTCTCGAAGAATGAGGGGCAAAGGGATTGATCGAGAAAGATCTCTTGTTCTTATTATAAGATTGTGATTTGATCCGCATATTTTGGTAAAAAGAAGAATATTCTCCTTTGATCATAAACCAAAATGGAAAGTGTTCAATTGGAACATGAAAACGTGACTGAATTGGTCCTAGTTACTCTTCGGGACGGAGTGGAAGAAGGGAGGAGATTCTCGAACGAGGAAAAAGATCCAATTACTTCGAAAGAATTGAACAAGGAGCCGTATGAGGTGATCTGACGGCTCGAGATTACTTGGGCTCATGCAAGCTGCATGAAACAAGTCTCATTTAAAATTTTTCCTATATATATGTAATAATAAAAAATATAAATAGAAGTTATTTTTACTTTTTCCTGTTTTTATACTTTCAAATTATATGAACTTGCCCTTTATCTCTTTTACTTTACAACAATTATAAATAGTTGTTAGTACTTATTATTCTTAGTTTTCTCTAAGCAGGTTGTTCCTCAGTTGTCCTGTCCAATTGCACTGTTTTCTTATTACAACCCCATACTTAAGCGTGGTATCGGGAGGTTTATGTCTACGATAAAAGATGTTGGAGTACATGGTAATGTGACGAAACTGAGCTGATCTAGTTTACTTCATGTTGCAATATATCATATCTATGGCCTCCTGGAAACCCCCAATTGGTTGTTTGCTTCACTTTTTATGGCAGAATTCTGAATTGTTTCTTGTAATGTTTTATGGATGAATATTAATTAGTCAAAAATACGAAACCTTCAGCTTGTGGTTATTGTTCTCCTTTTCATGTTTATAGCCTTTATTGACAATTATGTAACCTTGCACAATAATATTTTACATGGTAAATAATTGTTGACTATTAGATTGACCAAATAACTGAGTACTATAAGGTCAGGAAGTGAGGCAATTGACTTGGAAGTTGGAACAAGTATAATTTGCATGAATGATATCATCTAGGAGCAAGTTAAATTTTGTGTGAAGAATTATTCCTCAGCGTCTGTTAAGCAGAATGAATACTGAGTTTTGCTAAGCTCAAATAATCAGATTCTGTTTTCAGAGTTGACTTGCGAGAACATAATAATTTTGACTCAGTCTTGGATCATCTTATGGCCGATATGCAAAATTCTAATGATTTGCTTTATGTAGGACTTGTTGTGCCTGATGTTCCTTTGGAAGAGACTGAAATCTTGAGGAAAGAGGCTACAAAGAATGGAATTGAGTTGGTAGTTTCCTGACTCACAGGTTTTTTTGCGTGAATTATATGTCCTACATAATCCATTTCTCATCCAGGCTTTAGCCTACCATGATCTTAAATAATTATGCTGAGACATATTGAGTACTTGAGCCCACATGTTTCTATGTGGCAACACGAGTTCCTGGAGGCTCTTAGGGGGACAGTATATATTAACAATACGTTGCTGGTGTTTGATCAATTTTAGGCCACTAATTGTAGAACCTTTCTGTAAGATTTGATGTTTGGTTCAGAGTTCTCTTATCTGATAATCTTGATATTGTTTATAGCTTCTAGGAGGATAAAATAAAGGTACAAACATGGCTGAGATTAGAATATGTTGCTTGTGTGGATTACATTGTCATGCTGAATCCATTGTCATGTTGCTAAAAATCAGGCTGAGATTAGAATATGTTGCTTTCGTGGATTACATTGTCATGCTGAATCCATTGTCATGTTGCTGAAAATCAGGAACAGGCTTTATGGTGGTGCAATTTTCATCATCATCATCATCATCATATGCCTTATCCCAGCTATCTGGGGTCGGCGGCATGGATTATATACTGCATTTGACTCTTATAAGAATCAAAATGGTACAAAATCCATACAAAGGAACATAGTGGCAAGTTTTTATGCGGGATGCCCTTCCTGACGCAACCCTCTGATGGTGGTGCAATTTTACTTGCATAATTTTGTGACTACTTGAAACATGGCTAAATCAATGCAGTTTTGTAGTAGACCACTTCTCGGATCCAATGTTGGGTAAATACGAAATATCAGCATATGTAGGCTTGGAATAATTGCTATACCAGTCGTAAAAGAGATCCCAGTGTCGAATCCCATTAGGTACATTGTGCACAAGTGTGCATGAGTCTTACCTATTCAAAAAAGTAAAAATTATCTGTAGTATATAATAATTTGGCTCCAATCACGTTTTTCCTCATTGAATTGTCAACTTTATCCATTTCCTCTTTATTTTTGGTCTAAGAAATAACCCTGTCTCTTGATTTCTTCCCTGATTTAGGTGCTTCTTACGACACCTACTACTCCTCCAGAGAGAATGAAGGCTATTGTTGAAGCTTCTGAAGGATTTGTGTACCTGGTGTGTTTATTATATAAAAATATCAAGATCATCATTTTTTTCTTTAAAAAGAATAATGAGTTTTGTGCGTGAAGCAAAATAGCTTACCTAATAATAGTTCTTATCTCTGGTATCCTTGAATAGGTGAGCTCGGTTGGTGTCACAGGGACGCGTACTTCTGTAAATGATAGAGTCCAAAGCCTTCTTCAGGAAATAAAAAAGGCATATATCTTTTTTTTTCGAGTCCAATCTATTCTTCTTTATATGATTTTTGTCTTTGTAATCTTGACAAACCCTTTTATCTTTATTGATTTGATCTGATCACACTAATGTGGTTTATTACGTCCTCCTAGATGTTAGTTCATTTGATATATTTCTCTCTTTTCCTGTCTTAGGTACTCTTATTGTTTCTTTTTATGACTGTAGTTTTTGTAACTTGTTAAGACTATGTTAAGCAGCTTTATGGAACTTATCACAAGGCTCGACTTAGACCACATATAGAATATTATAGCTCCACTAGTATTTAAATTGACAAGTTTTACTCCGTTTTAAAATTCTTTGTTGGCATTCACATGGTACAATTTCAATCATTTAACTAGATAAACCCTCCGTGCAAGTTTTTTGTCGTATTGAGGATGTTACCTGTTAGAGTATATTAGAGCAAATTGTTAGAGTAACATTATCAGTGTCCTTCGTAATCTAGATGTTTGCAGGAGGTAGAGGAAGTTTTTAAGGATACAAGGACACTGGATCTTTGTCAATGTAACTACATTAAATTTTAACCTGATGAATGCTTAATTAGTCGTTGTAGGTGATTTTCTAAACGAATTATTTTGGAAAGCAAATTTCATTCTGAAAAGAATTTTGGGCGTTGTTTTTCTTGTATAGTTATGACCATGTATTCATTTTACATTCAACAATCGAGTTTCAAAATTTTACAGGCAACAAAGAAACCCGTGGCAGTTGGCTTTGGCATATCAAAACCCGAACATGTGAAACAGGTTAATAAAAACTTATAAGCTATTAACACGTCTGACTATAATGTTGTGTGGATATGGATGTCTAAGACCGAACTCTTTTCATTTTGAATTCTAGCAGGTATCAGGATGGGGAGCTGATGGTGTCATTGTTGGAAGTGCAATGGTAAAATTGCTAGGGGAGTCAGATTCTCCTGCGGAAGGTTTGAAGAATCTTGAAGTATTTACCAAATCTCTTAAGTCTGCTATTCCTTGAGATGTACTTTTTACAATTTCAACCAAACTGAAGGTAAATTTCAGAAAGAGGATTTTTGAAGGAAGCTTTGGAGGAATATTGAAACAATTACCAACATGCAGAAGTTATCCATTTGGCTATAATTTTAAAGTTACAACCGATTAAGATTTCTCTTTTGTTTACTTACAACAACTCTCCAGGCAACCAGGAAGATATTCTATTTCGAAGTTTGTCGACCATCAGCAATATTAGTTGTTTCATGATTTTTTAATTTTTTCATCGCAGAAGGATAAAATCATCTTTTATATATTTTCACATTCTGGAAGAACTTCCAAAAAATAACCTGCTTGAACCATAAAAACCCCAAAATAATTTGCCCAAACCTAAAAATAACATTCCTAAACTATAAAAGAACTAAAGACTAGGCTACCTTAACATAAAGAATGGGGCCCATTGCTGTGACGGTGCCAAAGGCGATTTTGGGCGATTGGATTTGGAAGGCTCCACGTCGACAAGTTTGGGTTGTGGCTAGCTGCCTTCTCCTTTTCTCACCCTCTTTTCTTCCCTTTTTTCTCCTCTTTCTCTGGCAGTGGGAAGCAACACAGCTCCGATGCGTTATTTTTTTTCAGGAGAAACAGTTCGTTCTGTTGGAAGTTAGGGGCCGTTTGGGGCGTGATTATTGCAAAATATCCAGACTGGATATTGGATATATACTGTAGCATCCATGTGGATTTTTACATCCAGCTGAAACACCTCCTGAGGTGTATCAGCTGGATATATAAAATATCCAGATGCTACAGTGTAGCAAAACATCCCATCTGGATGTTTTGCTTTTAATCACGCCCCAAACGGCCCCTTAGTTTCAAGATTGGAAAAAGTTTCGTTGTTTTATTTCATCCCTCGTCATGAGGACCTTCAGTTTCATCCCCTACAAGGATGGTGAAAACCTTTTTGGTATTATAGGATTTGGGTTTGCTGTTTCGTTTTCTATGGATCGAGATTCATTGGGCATGACGTTCTGCATTTTTCGTCTAGTCTCGTAGGCTTAATAGCTAATTGGGTTGATGAAGACTCGGCTAGTCAATTCAACAAAGTATAAGTGCAAGAGTTGTTTATCAAGAGTATCAAACTCCAAGATGGAAGGGAGAGGTTTATTGTATATGTATTGTGCTTGGATTGTTGTATATTTTGGGGAATTTATTAAATAAAAAAAATTCCAATCTGACGGTATCTGGCATCGGTTCTCTCAATTAAAATGAACAGTGCATCTGATCGGAAATGTTTTTTGTGATTTATTTAATAAATTCCCCTTTATTAAATAATACACAAAGAATTTAGGATCCATAAAGGTCGTTGCATCATAATTATCCCCTTTATTCGGGAACATTGTTCAAATTAATTCCTGAACGCTAGCATTTTTTTTTAAACTGACCTAAAAGGCGTCGGTTCAATCGATGCCATTCATATTAACTCAGAGAACCTATGCCTCTCCATTACAAATTAAAAGCCGTTGGACGCCTTTTTCTCACATTTTTCCCCTCCTCCATAGAGGCGTCGGTTTAACTGATGCCTCTCTACTGAAGAACCGACGCCTTCTCTTATACCTTTCCGCAACCTATTACCGTACTACGAAATAAATTTTTTTAACACCTGATAACACAATATAAGTAAACTATTACATAAATAATACCTCATTAAACTTACACATAAACAAATTAATGTATCTATTACAAAGTTAAAATATAATATATATATATATATAATATATAATACAAATACTCATAAAATTACAAGTGTTCAATCCACTCTCCTTCCCCTATTCTTACCCCGTCCTCGTGCTCGAGCTGGAATATGCTCAGGCTCGACGTCAGGTATAGCATATGAGGACGAAGGTGTCTGACGTAGAGTACGAAGTGCACGTTGTTGCCTAGTATATAGTTCGAAGAAAGAGGTCTCCCAACTTGATCGAGCGGGGCATCTGGAACAACTGGTGCTGAGGTAAAAGCCATCGTGTCGGCTGATGATGTCACAACGTCGAGCAAAGCTCATAAAGGTTGAGAAGTTTCAAAATGATGATCAACCTCCAGTCCTGGAATCTATATCATAATTGGCTGAAATAATGACAAACTCACAAGAACATGTCTAGAGATATCGTATATCGTCTGACATGCCGCTAGCATGCTCTCATAAAATTGGTCTACCAAAGCTCCATTAGACTGAACGACTACTTGTCTCACACAAGTAAGTTAGAAAGGAACATGTCTAGAGATAAGGTGTTGGCCAAGGTGAGGCGAGGCGATGGTGAGGATGTGGCCGGAGAAGCTGCTGGCCAAGGCGAAGCAAGGAAGTAGCCAGGGTGAGCGTGAGGAGGCGGAACTGGCCAGAGCAAGCACGGGGAGTGGAAGGGCTAGCTAGAAGTGGATCGCCGCCGGAGAAGAGAGGGGAACGACCGGAGAAGAGATAGGAATGAAGGCTAAGGCTCGGTGCTGCCGAGCCCGATGCTGGTTATGAACGAAATTTAAGGCGTTGGTTTCGGGTCAGTTTAAAAAAAAAAAGCACGTAAACGCCCGCATGTAACCAACACTTTTCGGATCAGTTTTAAAAAAAAAGTCACGCAGACAATTTTTTTGTGTATTATTTGATAAATTCTTTTCTTTTCATTGTTAGGTGTGAATCATATATTTGTTTGTTGAAGCTTTGTATTTCTTGTGATGTTGGGATAGATAGACTAGTTCATGTAATGAGTTTCTATGTACCCTCATTATCATAGTATGTACCCTCATTTTGATGATTAAAAAAAACATAAAGAACCCATATGAATTTCATAAGCATTTGCTAAAAAATTCAGCAAAATTGGCAAATTTTTAAAATATAATTTACTGGAGGTCTAATAACCTCGAAATTTCATAAATTTTACTAAATTTTCTTAGAATTTAATACTATGATAATAAGAGATGGGTGATGTTACACCACCTACATTTAACCAACAGGACGAATCCACAGGCGTTTAGTTAACCATCAATTCGTGGTTCCCCCTTCACTTCTGTGGAGTACGGACAGCCCGTGGGTCATGCTGGTAATACCCACAGGGTAGCATTTTCTTCCGACATTCATTGCTGGACAATAACCCAACAAATAGGTGATGCTTTGGGCTACGTGAGAGTTTCATTTGTCTCTCGGGATGGAATAGATGCTTTCATAAGAGAAAAAAAAAACAGATGTCATTGAACTAAAATGTGTTGCCCCTTCATAATTAAGTGTTGACCTCTATGACCAGAAGGGATATATAAAATTGTGCCAGCACCATACCTACGAGGCTACAACCTAATTTTGTGTATTGCCGTTATCATTTAAAAAGAACATTGCACGTCCATAGAAACTTAGCAACACTTCGACATCAAACCAAGCTTTCTTAGCCAGCTGCTGGTCATTCACAACGCTACATACGGCGAAGGCTTGGAAGATTTCTCCATGCTTCACTTGAGTTGTCATACGGAGGTTCCAAACTCCCCCTCCCGAGGAACCCAAAGCTTTGAACCCCAAAACAGAGCAAAAAAAACAAGAGGAAAACTCCTACAAAAACATAAAAAATACTCCTTCCGCCCTCAAATACCTGCCACATCCTAAAAAGAATTTACTGATGGATTTATTGCACAGTAGTTACAGAAGAGGCTTTTAGCCAACACATGCCAGCACGTAAAAAGCATCATGAGATCCAGAAGGTGCTGTGGTCATAACTCGTAACTGAATAAACCAGGAACACTCAATGTGACAATCAGAGAGAAGCTTGTGACAAACCTATATGTACCATAAGGAGATAATTATGATGCAACGACCTTTATGGATCCTAAAATCAAGTTGTATGAAGACAATACAGTTGAAGATCAACAACTTTACAATCAAACGACTTTCTCCATCTCCATTTTTTCTTCCATGTACCCATGCTTAAAATTATTAACAGCATCGATGTACACCCACCTGTTTCAGAGAAATCTACCTTCTCCTGCCATATAATCCACCAGACGAATGATGCCGCTGTCGCACAATGGTCCTACCAGCTGCATCCCATGAGACACGGCCCAATGGGTGACTACCCCCACCTTGGATCCAATTTATTGGTTGGGTTCCAGTCCCTCCATTATACTCCTCTTCCCTGTCATTATACTCCAAAATAAGCCTCTTTATATTTTGCTTTTCTTCTAATTCTGCAGCTTCTTTCTCTTTTGTGCTCTGCACAAGGGAGGAATCACTAGGTATATACATCTGCTTTGTCTGCTGTTTGTTACCTCTTTTCATAAGTACCTTAACACGGACATTATTTCCCCCACCACTCTCTTCATCCAAAGTCTCATCCCCACTTTCTCCTTCTGCAGCCCTCCCGTGATCCTTGGACCCCTCAAACACGTTCATTGGAATCTTCATGTTCAAGGATGGCCGACCACGCAGCTCCAACTTTCGTAAGTCCAAGCTCTCCTGCAAGAGAACCTTGAGTTCTCGATCGAAGTCAGCTTCCTCCTGAGGATCTACTTCTAACACTTTCTGCCTCACTTGGACATCTTCCTCTTCATCGGACCCAATGGGCTCACCACCATCATCATCCTCACTGTCGCATCCGTCCTCATGAGGGTCTGACTTGTCCTCATAGAGAAGCTCTTCATCTTCCTGACCACCGTCCACATCAATGCTGCCACTATCTGAATCACTGTTACTCTCAATATCTAAGTGTAACCCACCATTTTCTTCCATTCCATTTAAGGCCATTTGTTGCCCATTTGAGGCCATATTCGTGGCAGTCATCCGAGTCGATGATTTTTGTGTTTCACTATCAGCATTTTTTTCATTGTTGCCTTTCTCGGCTACAGAATTGTGCTCATGCTCCTCCAATTCAATTAGTGCAGCATTAATTTCTTCCACGGATGAGTATCTAGTCATATTAGGGCGTAGTTCTGCAAATAGATCCTGCAAATCCACATAAAATCAGTAAGGTAGAAATAAATATGCATGCCAAACAGGATACACAGTATGACATTTGCAGTCGCAATTCCATTCCTAGTGCAAAAATTGCAATCCACCAACGAGAGTGGGTAAGTTTTGTATTAAGATGTGCTTCCAATATGACATGAATGCAAACTTATTCTCGTTTTGCAGAGTAATTCCACTAATCAAATCATTCCCAGGGTGGTGATGCGTCTCAGTAGAGATGCAGTGTTACCTGTGGGGAATAGTCTAAAACTGGAGGAAGGAGGGGGAAAGGAAACTTCTCGTCAACCACCAGTGTACTGCCTTGAAGCATTGTAAGGCAGGGAAGAAGTCAAAGTAGGGGGGGAAGTCTACCATAGCAAAGTCCTTATTACTTACCTTAATGCAAGCCAGCTGGACAATTATAATACTTGCCCATCCGGGGGCCACTACCAACTCAATGAATCCTAACCATTCACTTAACACTCTAATTAATCATAAGCAAGCAACATAAAATAATACTAGTAAAGTTTAAGGCCTATTGGCCACCTAGGCAATAATGTTTATGACCATAAGGAGTTGACAGTATAGATCATAAGAGGTGGATGATACATTCAGACTCTTTACTTGGGTTTTCAAACACAGCCTGCATATTGAACTAATTTTGGAAGCAAAACATATCAAGCTCAGCCAAGTTACACCTGAACTCCCACCTAGGTTTCTGAAACACAATCCACGTATTGACCTGGTTTAGAATGTACGACAAATCAAAATCGGACAACCAGCAGGTAAACAGCGTGACTTTAAAGAAGAGAGGAGCAAGCCAGGACTGCCATTTTGAATTTCCAATTCAGACAATTAATGTAGGATGGAAGGAGTATAATTTTTACGTACCCCAGAAAGTGAAGAAGTTTAGCCAGAGTTTGTCATCTGTGAAGCCCAAAAATCCACAGGTTCTTACCAATATATGTTCAAGAAATTCCTGACGATGCAATCTAGGTAGCAGCAGCCAACAATTCAATGAGCAAATTAGCATCTCCCTTAGAAAACCATCATATGCCCAAGTAGAACATTTATTGGGAGCTATACTTGGCAAATCAGACGAATATATCTTTATCCCAGTTGTGTTAATTTATTATTTTTATGTACTTAAGGGCCATTTCTTTAAATGTGATCAAAGGTGTTCTTATGCCAAACAACAGCTATTTAACTTCACTCACAGATGATGACAGCCAAGAAAAAGACCACCGAAATAAACTATTAGTTATTTTGTTTTCTGATATCATTTTCCTAAATTTATCATAAGGGCAACCTTTTCAAATAGGTCTAGAATTTAGGCCCAAAAAAAGTTGTACCCAAAAAAGCTCCATATGTTCATACTGGGTTAGAATGACTACCCAAGGTTTCAATTTAAGCCTTCATACTATACGAATGCTGGTAACACATTTTCATCAAAGTAACTACCGGAATCAACAAGCCATGCAAATTGACACAGACCATAACAACCAAAAATGCTTCTTACTTATGCTAACAAAATCATTAAGATTCCAATTCACTATTAATTACCATGACATTGTAAAAATGTTAATATGTTGGTGTCACAATAATAAAAGAAAGATTAGCTAATATGAGAGTCAAACCACTATCTTTATGCAGGGCAGTGAGAAAAAGATAAACAAAGAAAACTAATATACTGAACTTGCAAAACCACTGACCTGAATATCAAACTCAATATCTAAAGGCAGTGGACCTTTGCTGAGGACGTATCTTTGGAAGTATACCAGAAATCTATCAAGCTTCCTCTTAGAAGAACCCCTATCAAAATAGTGGCCACATGTCTGCAGAAGCATTGTAATCATCCTGATACGGAAACAATCTTCTGGTGGGTCCAGTGCACCTTGCTTTATGACAACACAGAACACAATAATAGCAACAAACTAGGAATGAGTGTTCAAAATGGAAAAATGAGCTTACTTGAGAAGATTTTAGTAATAAACATACGTGTTAAACTCCCTCTGTCCCACATTAATAGCCACGTTTGGAAAAAAGTTTGTCCCATATTAATAGTTCCATTTGGCTCAATCTAAATGGCCGAGTACTACAGGTCCACCAATCATTAAGTTGGTCTACCATTCGATCAATGTCACAAATTTTCCAAATGGAGCTACTAATATGGGACGAAGTATAAAACTTTGAGATAATTGATAAACAATAAATTTCACAACAAACAAAACTCTTACTTATCTACCTAAGGAAAAGTCAATAGCAAAAAATTCGCGTCATTGAAGACCATCCAAAACTCAAGGTGGAAAAAGTTAATGACCCTAAAGTCTCAGAAAACAAAAACAAAATGGATAAAAAGAATACGCAGTACAAAACATTAGGGCCAAGTCAACCTCTCTAATCAAGACCCCATCCATCTCTCTGCCAACATTACCCCTCCTCTCACCTCTCCTCAAAAAATAAGGTGTATATGTTCAGTCCTAAAATACCACTAGGTCAACCTCCCAGATTTAGAAACTAATCAGTTGAGAGAGGTATTGAAGAAAATAATGCTATTTGACCACTTAATCCGGGCAAAACGTGGTCAAAGTTAGCCCAGAACCTTGACTCATCTCACAGTTTCAGAAATTGATAAAAATGGTCTCAAGAAGAATATGAGCCTATTTGACGACTTAAGGTTTGACAGTAACATAAAGACACTGGTAATTCTCATCTTAATACATGACCTATGTAAAGACTTCAGATGAGGATACACTCCAACAGGCATCAAAAGAATCCAAGTCGCAGCTTGCAATAATCATAGTAAGTACCTACGGTCAAGGAATGCCATCTTGGTTTCAGACTTAGATTGGTTGAAAAAAAACAGAGATGCCGGGAGATCTCACTGAGATCTAGGAGAGAGGGAATGGAAAACAACAAATGGTATCTGTGTGGCCAAATAGGGATAAGAAAAAGGCCAGGTTGGGGATAGGAAAGCAGCTCAGGTTGGCAATAGGGAAGGAATCCAGGTCAAGAAAGGCGGAGAGGAGTCAGGGTCGCTGATGTGAGGGTACAGGTTGGGGAAGGTGGAGAGGAGACAAATTGGTCTACGAAGGTGGGTTAACACACAGAGAGAGACTGGGAGGGCAGGCTGGGGAAGGCGGACAAGTGACAAATTGGCCGAGGAAGGAAGGTGGAGAGGGGATAAATTGGAAGATAATATTTTCTCTGTAATGAGAGAGAGTGAGAGAGGACCATCCATGAAAACATCATACTTTCCTTTTAAGATAGTTTACAACAACTTGCTGCCATAAACATCAGAAAGTGCCCACAGTCATGGCCAAGATGAACATAATAAGGACCACCGAAATCATATTCACCTCTCCCTCCCTCTCTCTCACACACAAAAATCAAGTATCCTTGGGATTTCAAATACTGCAATTATTTAAATGATCAGTACTCTCGGTCTCTCACCAATAAACTTCTGATAACATGCTTTTAAAACAACCCTAGAACAGATTCCCTGAAAAAAAACTATCCTAATACCGCTCAAACTATTAAGCTATTCACTCCTACTATCAACAACCCAGAAGTGACTTATTTCTACATACAAGTTACAACGTGTTTTTGACCTAGGATATATTCCCAGCCTAATCACATACAACTATTAGAGAATAAGCACAAAGTAAACTTACCTCTGGTGTATCATGTCCATAAACAAGAAACAAATATAGTGTCTCGAATATAACAGACGATTCAATATGCTCGTAATTATATAGCTCCCCTAAGAATCGCATGTGTGAAAGGCGCTTTTGTTGCATCCCATAATCATTCAACTCCAGTCCCAGTCTAATCTCTTCCAGGAGCTAAATTAATGAAAAACAAAAGGAATTACTTTAACAATATGTTTGCAGGAACAAGAAACAACTATCATAGATAACAAAACCATAAATTGTACTATAGAAATAACAACACATGGTATAAATCTAAGCAATTAATCACCCAAACTGTGCACTAGGAAGTAGCAGATGCCCAAAGTGCCAAGAAAAATCAAACAAAAAATTATTTTTTTAATGAAAACTCAAAACCACAAACCTCATCAACAACTGCCACAGCAAACTCATCATGGTAGCGACTCAAACCAGCAGTAAGTGAAGCAATAAGGTGAACTTGACTATACTTTCCCCTATGAACCTTCAGAAAGCATTTCAGTATGTATGGCTCACACTCATTCCAGGGCAATTTACGAAGCTGTCTAAGAACATGCTCAACGGTTGTTTTATCAAGGTCCGAGAAGAGAAGTTTTCTGATATACTGCAGAATGCCACAACAAAATGGAAACTTAGATCAGAATGTTATCCACTAAATACCTCATACAGATTAAGAAAGTAAACAGTAAGAAAAGACAATATGTGCTGTTCATTGATCAGGAAAAAGAAGGGTACCTGATGTAAAGGTGGGCGTACTTTACAGATTCGAGCAGATCTCTCAGGTGGTTTGCACAAGTAATAAGCATTTTCAACAAGAGTAGAGTGACGAGGATCCAAATTTTTCACATTTTTTAAACGCATCAAAATTTCCAACATGTTTGCCATTCGGATTGTAGTTTCAGGTGAACGGTACAAGAAGCGTCCACATGTCTCTAAGAGGTTGCAAGCAACGTCTATATTGTGATGAGTAAAATCATCCAAACAAGCCTGAACAATAACCAAATCTACATTCAAATTTCACATATTGACTTGCAAGTTGCATTCCAAGAAAATAATAGTTAGGAATATGACAGTAGAAATTAATCTGGTATTCATAAATAATTCAACAAGGACTTCCTTCATTTTTTTTATCTGATGATACAAAAAAATCTAGTTTAGCATTCCTAAGAGGCACAGTTAAAGCATGCACACTAATATAGGAAGGAGAGCTCACTGCATAGCTAATTAGCTATAACCACTCAAGAAAATAATACTCAATCCAGCACTGCCTTTCAAGCACTGAATAATACTCACAGAATGGGAAACAGCTGTTGTACTTAGACATATTCAAAGACATTGGCCAGGTCAAATGACTCATTCGATTCTACCAGTGATCCTACCGGGTTATGCCAATCCAGTTATATCAAAAATAAATTCGTATTTTCTTCCTCCCAGCCCTATGGTTCCTCCATCATTGCTGTCCTCCTTTAGCGTCATTGTAATCTCCGCAGCAGGTTCTGCCACCATAGGCAGCTTCCACTCTCCTCTCTCTCTAGCGTCTCCAGTCCACCCTTCCTCCCTCCTCATCTTCCCGACACATCCTCAACCACCCACCACCACTCATCAGTTCCTCCTTCATTACTTGCCTCCCCTGCTCCTCTTCCTTCTCCACCTTTCTACTATTTCCTATCTCCTACTAAGCCGGTTTAACACATCACAAAAAAACCAGGTGGTCGACAAACAGGATGGGTTCAAATCCTTGATTCAAGACAGTGAAGAGAATCAACAATTTCATACAGCTTAATTATAGTAACAAATGATGAGTGAGAAGAGGCACATAATGGAAGGATTTACCCATGATTACCTGGCTGAAGCAACAAATTGACAAGGCAATCAATGATATAGAGCATAATATAACTGCAGCAACAGGTTGTGAAGGCAAAGCAGAGTAACAATGTCAGATGAGACCATATTACCTTTAAACAACTAAAAACCAGTCCAGGTGGGGCAATTTTAAACTTGGAAAGTTCTCCAATGAACCTGATATTCCTTATCTTTGTCTCAATGTTCATTTGATCCTACACCATACCATTTGCCTTAGATTTAATTTTTAAAAAACCTCAAAGAAATGTGGAGTAAAAGTAACTGACAGTCTCTAAACCTTTTTATTTATTAAAAAATTGAACTCCTCCTCCAGCATCTGTAAGAGCATAGAAGAGATATCTTTCATGCATGTTGACAGTGTTGCTACCATGCGAGAGTAATATGGCAGTAACTCCAGAGAGGTCCTTGGGACATTATACAAGGCACGGACCAGCTTCTTCCGATTTGATTTTGAATTCAAATAGCAAAACTCAACCTGAAAAAGAAAACAATCTTTCCAGTCAAGTAACAATTCAGCGACTTGAATAGAAAATAAAATTAATTGCAAAATCCAATAACTTCATAAAAAGCACACAAGATACTAGAAGACAGCATGGGATAATTACAGTTAACTGATCAATAAGATCACGGCTCACAGATCCGGGAAGCCTCTGTAACAAACCATCCAAACTAGTGCCATCATGGCCTTTCAGTTTTTCCTTCTCGATTTCACCTTTTCTTTCAGAATCTTTTTCCTTTCCCTTGTCAGGATCTTTCATTTTTTCTTTGTCTTTGTCCTCCCTGCCTTTGCCCTTCTCATCTGCTTTTGCCTCGTGTGATAATTCAACATCTGCAGATACGTCGACAGTGTCTTGTCCAACCACTTGACCATGGTCTGACTCTGAAGCTGGTTCCTAAACCACATACGTATTGCCAGTGGTCAGATTAAAGAATCATACTCCCTCTGTCCAAAAAGAAGTGACAGAATTAGAAAACCAAAATGAACTGATTTTTTAGTTCATTTTGAATTTCTAATGCAATCACTTCTTTTTGGACAGAGGAGTATATAAACACTACAAGGGTCTACAGTATAACAAATGCAGAAGTCAAACCAACAAAAGAAAAAAAGAATCAAACGCAGCTCTAAGAAAAACGAGATGAAGTAGATTCTTGTACAGGATGATCAAGCTAGACATGGCAAGAAAATTTACAGCATAAACATTACAAGTTTCATTCATCATTTAAGGCTAAATGTTTTTGCAGTGTTTCAGATCCTAGGAGTCAGTGTGCATTAGACCACAATTATCTTATCCGAGGCTCTCAGCTAATTAGGCACTTTATCCATGACTCCACTCATCCATAAATAATTTCTTACTAGTTACAGCCAGTAAACTAATAAAAACTTCTTTCCTTATCACTCCGGTTATAGTTTATGCCATATTCCATGACAATTTTCTGCAACTTCTCATTTTGTTTTCAACTATGCTCAAATTCATTTTAGACATCCCATAATGCAATTTAATACTTAAAAGAATATAAAAGATAAAAATCCTCCTTTTTTTCATCAACACAAAAAGTTTAAAGGTGGGACCTTGAAGCAAAGATTTTACACATAAAGAGGGAACACATAAGACTTTGTCAATAACCCTTTTATATTTTATAAAAACAAACTATGATGAAAAAGGATAATGAAAGTAGAAAAGGAAAGTACAATAAGGGAGAAAACGAAAGAGCATAGAGAAAAAATGATAAACAATGTTTCACGTTTAAGGAAAGCCTAAAATGTTCACAAAAAGTCTCTTGCGATAATCTTCCAAGAAATTGATAGGGTTTAAAAGATGAAGCAAAGATGGATATGATTTGACGCCAAAGTCATTTCTGTGGATAAGACTGTTGAGGGACTAAATCCACATCAAAAATATAAAAGGAGGTTATGGAATCAGTAGTTAAAAATAAACCAAAAAATAAAGTTCGTAACCACAGAAAGAAAGAACAGAAAGTGAGCCCTCAGGGAAGAGCTTAATTACAATACTATAGAGTAATGAAGAACCATAATCATAATCAAGTAGCACCTTTTTGCCAACTATTTGGGGTCAGCGACATGGATCTTACACCTCCATTCAGGCATGTTTTGTGCAACTCTTTTGTAAGAAATAGCAAAGTCGTATTTTTTTATTAACTCCATCGAAGTTCTCTTAGGTATCCTCTCCCTCTTTTGGCATCATTTACATACATCCCTTATAATCTTCTCACACGGGCATCTATTGATCTTCTTTGCAAATACTTCTACCAACGCAACCTACATTCCTCAGCTTATCCCCTAAAGAAGCTACCCCTAAACTCTCACGAATATATTCATTTCTAATCCTATCTCTCCTAGTAATGAAGAATGAAGAGTCTAAATTATTTACTGCTACCCAAAGTTACCACTCCACCCAGAGCCCCTCTTTATACTTATGATTTGGCATTTTCCTCGATAGTCCAAATATTAAGTTGGTAACAGAGAGCCGGCTCTTTTGGAGTGGAGCTAGGTTGCAACGCTATACAAAGTGAATAGTTCAAACCATTTACACATAGATTTTTATTATAGATGAGAAATATGTTCAAATTCAAGCAGGGGAAGAAGAAAATACACCGACTGAATATAGAATGCAAATTGACAAGTTTGTTAATGATAAAAAGTTTCCTTATGAAATGATTGTGAAGATGCACAACATCAAAAAAAAAATTGAAAAAAGGGAAGAACCAGCAAACAAATATATATCTTCGGATTTTTTTATCCTTATAGTAATTGAGAATAATGTATCTCCAAAACACATAAAAAAACATTATTCAAGAAACTCACATCACATGCTCATTAGTCAAACCACTATTACATCCTTCAAACTTCAATTTTTCCTACCTTGGCAGATTGCTCAGCTGTCTTCGGCTCTGCCTCCCCCAAGAGTACAGCAGGAACAAATGCCCTAAGCAAAAAATAGCATAAATGTAAACCACTGTAAATAACAAAACTGGAAGCCTTCTCAAATTAACATGAAATATACCCAGTCTATTTCCAATAGCAACCTCCTATTGTAGCCATCATCTCTTAAAAATGACACTAGTTGATCATGCATAGGTTAATGATGATGGTCTTTCTATTGCTGCTGAAAGCATAAGTCGCCTACTTTGTGATGCAGCAACTTGGTAGGATTTGTAGAAACTGAACTATGTATTGATTGAAAAGGAAAAGAAAGGATTACAATGCCTGATTGAACAGACCTCTTCGAATCCACGAAGGAGTTTACAACACCAGCCAGAGACTTGAATCCACAAATCAGTTCCTAAAACAAAGTTTCTAGAAAAGAGAAATTCACAAAATACTATCTGATGTTCAGCAGCTATTTATAGACTCACTTAAAAGTTAAAAAGATTTAACTACCCTCCTATTCTAACTGTCTTAACTAACTTGAATTATACAGTTACAAGAATACCCCTCCATATTACATAATATCTTCTAGTTGTTGCAAACATGCTGAACTAAGTACTAAGCAGCCTACATCAGGCCAAATTTCTCAAGAAAAGCTCATCCTTGAGCTAAGGAACTGAAGAATCAGTAGGAAGAGGCCCAACATATGGTGTAAGATCAGACACATTAAATGTCTTGGAAATAGACATGTGAGCAAGAATGTCTACAACATAAGCATTGTTGTTAATCTACCGAATGATTTGATATGGTCCCACTTTCTTCTGAGTTAATTTGTGATAATGGCTTGCAGGGAGTCTCTCTTTTATGAGGTACACCATAACAAAATCACCAACTTGGAAGATCTGCTCTAACTTGTTGATGAACAGCATTAGACTTCTGAAGATCAGCTTTGGCTTTATATGCAGCATTAGACTTCTGAAGTGCCTCTCTAACTTGTTGATGAACAGCAGTCAGCCTAGAAATAGTGTCTACAATAGCAGAATTTTCTCTAGTTTGCTTAGGTAGTACTACCAAATCCACTGGTTGTTTAGGAACATAGCCATAAACAATAACGGGAGATAGGCCAGTAGATCTGTTAGGAGTTGCATTATAGGCAAACTCAGCTTGAGCCAAAAATGCATCCCATTGCTTAGGAGAAGAACTTGAATAGCATCTCAAAAGGTTACCCAGAGTCCTATTCACCACCTCAGTCTGGCCATCGGTTTGGGGATGGCAAGTACTGCTGAACTGAAGTTGGGTGTCCATTCTCTTCCAAATTGTCCTCCAAAAATGACCCAAAAACCTGCTGTCTCGATCAGATGTAATTGTTCTATGTAAACCATGCAACCTAACAATAAAGTTGAAGAATAACAAGGCCACATGTGATGCATCAGATGATTTCTTACAAGGTAGGAAGTGTGCCATTTTAGAAAACCTATCCACAACCACAAAGACGGAATCCACACCCTTTTGAGTTTTAGGTAGACCTAGAACAAAGTCCATAGAAATATCTTCCCAAGGTAGGTTAGGAACTCGTAAAGGTGAATAGAGACCAGTATTATTGGAATGGCCTTCTGACTTTTGACAAACACATTGGTTGACAAACTTTGCCACATCCCTTTTGATATAAGGCCAATAATATCTCTCTTTGATAAGGGCTTCAGTTTTGTCTCTACCAAAATGTCCAGCCAACCCACCAAAATGCAGTTCTTGAAGAAGTTGTTGTCTGATGGAATGGGAAGGAATGCACAGCTGATTACCTTTATACAAAAAGCCCTCCATCAAATGAAAATCTGAATGTGGGATTTGGCCATTTTGACTAGCCAACCAAGGTTCTTTAAAATCCTTATCAGTAACATACATCTCTTTCAAACAATCAAAACCAAAGACCTCAGTTCTAAGAGTAGTCAACAAAGTTGTTTTGCGGCTCAAGGCATCTGCTGCTTTGTTTAACTTGCCAGATATGTGCCTTATTGCAAATGTGTAATCCTGCAAATCAGTCATCCACCTTGCACGTAGTCTATCCAATTTGCTTTGACTTTGAAGATGTCTTAAGGAGTCATGGTCAGTGTGAGGAATAAATTCTTTGAAAACTAAGTAGTGTCTCCAGTGTTTAAGGGCTTGAACCAAGGCAAAGAGCTCTAGCTTATAGGCTAGCCATTTCCTTCTTGCTTCATTTAGCTTAGCACTAAAATAGGTCGACCCTCTTGTGATAGAACAGCTCCAATGCCTATTCCTGAGGCATCACACTCCACCTCAAAAGACTTTAGAAAAGTCAGGTAATGTTGGGGCAGGTGCACGGGACATTTTATGCTTCAATTTGGCAAAACTGTTTTCTCTTGTGTCCATCGAAACCTGTCTTTCTTTAAACATTATGTTAGGGGACCATCAATACTGCTAAAATCTTTAATAAACCTCCCGTAGAAGGTTGCTAAACCATGGAAGCTTCTGACATCAACAGTAGTTTTAGGGACTGGTCAGTCTTGTATAGTTTGAGTTTTTGAAGGGTCTACTTGTAAGCCCTTTGCAGTGACTATATAGCCAAGAAAAACCAGCTGTGACCGAAGAAAAGTGCACTTTTTCTAATTAATATAGAGGTCATTTTGATGCAATACCTCAAACACTTCAGTTAGCTGCTAAATGTGGCTCTTCTCATCAATGCTATAAACTAGAATATCATCAAAGTAGACGACCACAAATCTGCCTAGAAATGGTTTAAGCACTTGAGTCATTAATCTCATGAATGTGCTAGGGGCATTGGACAACCCAAATGGCATGCAACCATTCATACAATCCTTCCTTTGTTTTAAATGCTGTATTCCATTCGTCACCTGGTCTAATTCTGATTTGGTGATAACTACTTCGTAAATACAGCTTTGAAAAGACCTTGGAACCAGCTAACATGTCAAGCATATCATCTAACCGAGGAATAGGAAATCTATGCTTAATAGTAATCTT
Organism: Houttuynia cordata; assembly: GCA_039654745.1. Lineage (NCBI taxonomy): Eukaryota > Viridiplantae > Streptophyta > Magnoliopsida > Piperales > Saururaceae > Houttuynia > Houttuynia cordata. Next base: position 16,539,746 of record CM077504.1, read on the forward strand.
ATTGATAGCTCGGCGATCTACACACATCCTCCAACTGCCATCTTTCTTAGGGACTAGTAAAGTAAGGACTGCACAAGGACTTAGGCTTTCCCTAATTAACCCCCTGGACAACAGATCATCAACTTGTCTTTGCAGCTCCAAATGCTCTGCTGGACTCATTCTGTAGTGGGCTAAATGAGGCAGACTGGACCCAGGTATCAGGTCAATCCTATGCTGAATGTTTCTCATTGGAGGTAGCTGACGAGGCAGTTCATCAGAAACCTGATGAGCATACTTTTCAAACAGGAAAAGGAAGCAGTTTGGTAGTCTCAGCTTCAGGTTTTTCTAGCTCTTTGGTAACCACTAGGTAAGCTGACTTCTCTACTACAAAATCCTTGTGAATGTTGCTCATTATTAGTACCTTGTTCTGTCCCTTACTAGAAGTCTGCTTAAGATTAGAAGCTATAGTCTATCCACTACTTCCCCCTGGCTGCCAGCAGTTCTTCCTTTCCGACTAATGTGTAGATGCTTTATTCTTCATTTGAGGCATCAATTTAATTCCCTGCCCCTTATGCTCAAACTTGTAAGTATTGGTTCTACCTTCATGGATTGCTTGAGTGTTATATTGCCAATGCCTACCAAGCAAAATCTGGCAAGCATCCATGTTGACTACATCACACAATATGTCAACTGAATAAACCTTGCCAATAGAAATAGGAACTCTACATTGTTCAATTACTTTAAACTCTCCTATTTCAGCAATCCAACCCAAAGTATAGGGTTTGGGATGTGGCTGTAGGGAGCTTGAGAGAATCCACCACTGATTTAGAAATGATATTTTCTGTGCTGCCACCATCTATGATAACCTTGCAGATTTTGTTTTGAACTATTGCAGTAGTCATAAAGAGCCGATGCCTTTGGTTGTCATCAGCTTGTTTAGAAGATAATAAGATCCTTCTTACCACATAGGCTGAAGTAGTTACTTCTCCTCCTTCCATTTCTTCATCTCCATACACTCTAAATATTCAAATTCTTCTTCTTGACTAGAATCAGTAGCTATTACCTCTTGATTGGACACCACAGCTGTAGTAGCTCCCCTTCTAGACTGACCACCCTTTCTAAGGGGACAATCACTAGAAATATGGCCTTTTTGTCTGCATTTGTAACATGTTTTGGTGGTGTTTGAATCAGCCTATCTGTTTTTGGCAGCAGTTGTAAATGTCTTGGGCTGACCCTTAGATGATTCTCGTTTTTCAGTCCTAGAATTAGAAAACTCTATAGGAACTGGTCTCGAGCCACTACTGAAAACTGAGTTAACCCCTCTTGAATTGTTTCCTCTTCCAATTCCACTATTAATAAGAGCTTCATGTCTGAACGCTGCTTGTGTTGCTTCAGATAAGGTGACCAAAGGTTGGGAAGCTAATTTTTCCTGCAAGCTATACTTCAATCCTTCCTTGAAGCAAATCATACTCTTTCTCATTGATGTTGTTTCTTGTTGAGAGTCTCTGGAATTCCGCCAAATACTCTAATATAGTCCTATTACCTTGCTTACAGTTCTGATATTACTGAAATAACATCTGTTCATAGTGAACAGGGAGGAACTGATTTCTTAGTAGTTGTTTCATTCGAGGCCAAGACCTAATGGGATGTTTTTCCCTTTGAACTCTGCTAACTTGTATTTGATTCAACCAAGCTGATGCCCTTCTTCAATTTACATGAAATCAACTTAACCTTCATCTCATCAGGACTTCCATAACCTCAAAATAATTTTTCAGTTCATATGTCCAATCTAGAAATTCATCAATTTCCATCTGACCACTAAAAGTTGGTAGTTCCAATTTAGTCTTGAAATGGAATTGGATTTGGTTCATACCTCACAGTTTGGAGGATTAGTTGACCTTTGGAAGGGTTGCTGATTCAAATTTCTAGGAATGAGGGACTGCTTCTTCCTCCTCACTTGAGGTACCATCTTCAGCCAATCCTGAAGCATTAACTGCTTTTGAGCCTTCCATTTCCCTCATATGTGTATCTCTCCTGGAATACACCTGATCAAACCTCCCATTTCTTCTATCAACAAGGAGCCTTGTTTGCTGATTTCTATGGCAGACTGGTGGATCTAGAGCTTGGTTCTCTTCATCGAAGGCTAGGGTTTGTCCCCGGAGTTGATTCTCCAAATCTGGTCTCAAATGGACCCTATCCTGAAATTTCGGATCTGGCTCCTGAATTTACGGAAATGCGATATTTGAAGCCAGCTTTTGCACCTGTTGGACTAGTTGTAGCTGAGCATTTGTCTGTTGCTGGACTTCATGTTGCTGCTGAATCACCCAAGGATCATTGTAGCCATTGAAGAATGCTCAGCCATGCTCTGGACCAAACTGATGCAGCAACTTGGTAGGATTTGTAGAAAAGACTTAAATACCCTCCTATTCTAAGTGTCTTAACTAACTTGAATTAGACAGTTACCAAAATACCCCTCCTTATTACATAATATCTTCTAGTTGTTGTAAACATGCTGAACTAAGTACTAAAAAGCCTACATCACTTTGGCTCGAATTATTCATGAGATGGCCATTGACAAACCTGACCCCACACCGTGTACCTAAAGGCCTAAACCCAGAACCGACCCGACTGAGTTTAAAGAACTCAATTTTTTTGTTAACATCTTAACTGATTTATATATGGTGATTTGGTCTAATGATTATCTATCACCCACCAAAAAACTATAAGAATTACCTCCATAAAAATAGCAAAATAAAATAATTCTTTCATAATAGCCTAAACTAGGTCGGGCCAGATCAAGTTAACAAGCAAACCCGGACCCAATCCGACCAGGTTACTAGGGTAGAGATACCAAACTCAAACCTGGACCATTAAGGCCACGTCTGACCGGGTGACTCTAAACCCAGTGGCATGATTAGTCTCAGCTTCCCCTCATTTCGCCTAATCTCTTAAGACATTTCCTATCTAAAAGACGAGTCGAAAATGTATTTTTTTTCTTGTCTTTGTCTTTATAAGACCCATTGTACACTTTTTTTTTCACTTGTCTTAATCTAATGTAATAAAATTGGAGGCCATGCAACCCATGTCCCATCTCAACGAGCCAAAAAATAAAAAAGCCGCGGGCGAGCGAACGTCCGCACGGAGGACGGAGGTGCAGTGTGGGCCGGCAGTGAGGAAGACGACACGAGGCGGGGAAGCGGGGGTGGGTGGAGGCGGAGGAGGTGGCGGTCGGAGCGACGGCTGTGGGGGGCGGCAGAGAGATGACAAAACAACTATTTATGCCGTTTTTCCTTATTTTTAAGGTTGCTACAAGAAGCTTATCCAGCATAGAGCCTTCCAAAGTCTACAGTACATTGATTTGCAACTGTTAATAAATTCAAAGCACACGTCAACTTTAAACCCAAGCTTAACTGTGAAAGGTGTGTAATGAGTATGACAATGGTACCCTAGTAAATCATCAGCTCACATGGCTGTTGTTACTACATGCAAAAAAGAAACACCTTCTACTCGCGTAAAAACCCATCATCATCATCATCCTCATTATCATTACCATTCAAACTTAATGCCACATGTGATATGTTCTTCCTGGTACACCTCTTCGATGAGCACAGACTATGGAAAGTTTGATCCTGTTTTCAAACGTCCCCTTATATACTACTTCAGCTGCCCCCCTAAGCAACTACACCCCAGCCATGTGGACCTCCTGTGTAACTTGTCTTTTGTAAGAGTATATTTGCTCTTGATTGTCTAAGTCCCTAGTCCTAATGTTTCTCATTATAGAGCATCGTTTAGTCTTATAAAATACCTTTACTTCTGCTCAAATGACTCCCTTATTTGTATTAGGCAATCCTTCTCTGTAAAAGGATTGACCCTTATGTAATTCAGACATCTCAATTCTGTATTTCAAAGGTTTATTCAGATAATTCTAGCAGCTTTATAAGTGCTTTTTTTATCTGCAATTAAAAAAGGTGCTTTCATAGGTTCATCGTATTCAACTATATATCTCCTACATGTCATTCCTCTCTATTGACAATAAAGAGTAATTTTGCAGGTGGCCAAGGGCATGCAACAACCTAAGCTATGTTATGACATCGGTAAAAACTTATCTGCAATTCTACCATTAAAACAGGCAACTATTTGACTTCTCACCACAAGTTAATAGATGGAAGCTTTTGTGACATCAATTATTTGTAAGAGCATCGGCCTAGCTTCCATGGAATGAAGCTACCGCATTTTAGTTTATGTGGAGGCATAATATAAACTCTCTTGTTATGACAGTAGAAATAGCTCTGATTTTTCTCACAATTGTTCAGAAAATTAGATCAACCACCGCCTTATCCTTGATGCTAGCTAGTAGAAGTAGCTCAAATATTCTTCCATACACAAATAGCAGTATATATTCAGTCTCTTAATCAGAAAATACTTTCAGCTTTTACTTCAGGTATAGTACTTAATTCACACTCCATCCATCAGCTACTCTACCAAGCATATTGTCTAATGTAAAAATGTACAAAGATACAGAACACAGGATCAGCATTCCAACAATTGCCATATATCCTAATTAGATATTTCCCAATGAAGTCCATGTTAGTATTGTTTATAATATAGTTGGTCTCTTCTCTAATACCCCCAGCCATTAGATGAATTTTTAAGCTAAACCATTAAGTGATGTCATTAACTAACAGTCCACTCAAACTACTATAACATCGACTGCAGACCATTTGGATCATGGGCACCCAAAAAAAAGACACACCTGAGATCAGGTAAGCATTCATAGAAGGCTCTTGTATCTTCATCGTCCCAAACTGGTTCAACCACAGAAGTCTCTTTATTAGAAGAAGAGAAGTGTGCATCTTCTCCCGTTGTAACCCTTGTGTGACCATCTTCAGGCATTGCAGGAGGCTGCATATCAAGCGCCTCGGCTAATCTGATTATTATTATTATCACACCAAACAAGAAAAAGCCTCAATTACAAAACATATAATTATTGTGTTCTCAGAAATAATGAATACGCAACTACAACAATAAAAATAAATAATTCATTTCTAAAGCATGCTGAGTGCACATGTTATAACTTACAAGTGAAGAACACAAATAACAACAGGAAAGATCAAAACTTTCCATTTAAGATCTATGCCTAAACCAATTGTCCCACTATTTATTGGTACAATCTTCCCGAAAGCAAAGAAAAACTCCAACTTGCTTCCTGGTGAATAACAAGTAATATTTGAAGAGAAGACGATAATGGTATTCCAAGAATTTGTCATCATCATCATCATACGCCTTATCCCAGCTATCTGGGGTCGGCGGGATGGATTATATACTGCATTTGACTCTTATTCCAAGAATTTGTCAAATAAAAAAATTATAGAAAATTCAGGAGCATTTTTTGTAATATCCAGAAAATGGGAAGAAAAGCGAACTCCCTCGAAGGGTCATGAAGAATCCAAGTTTATTAACTCTAATTTAAAAATGCCTAAAATAAGCTGGAAGTGTAATTTCTACGGTCCGTACTCTACTTATAGTACAATTAAATTTCTACGAGTTCTTTAAAGGGAACCATCATTGTCGTCTATTCCAATTTAGGTTTGATTTTTGCTGAAAAAAATGCTATAAATCAAGTGTTAGAAACATTCTTAAAATAAAAAAGCCCAATAGTTTTGTAACGAAGAGTATGATGTGCATCTGTAACTTCAGTTTGTTGATTTTTTTGTTTCCGAGTTTTTTCACTCTTTTCAGGAATATCCCTTCTCCAACTGTAATGACCCACAATTGCCGAATATTCCAAGTACTTGCCATGTCGGAAATTATAGTCTCCCCTATTCCTTTCCAAAAGCATAACTTACTCTGTAGAAGGAGTTTAGGTTTGAGACTGAAAGCAATGGAAAATAGACTTCAAGAGCTAAACGGCACCAAGAATGATGCAGAAAACAAGGTTTGGATGAGGGAGTCATGGTCGTTCGAACAAAGGTATGGCATGTAGGACCTGCTTACCCGATTCACTAGTGGATGGTTGGTTAGCTTGTTGCGCAGGCACCACCATAAAAACTAGGTCATCGGGTCTGTGTAATGGAGTTTAACCAACCCAAGAACCATGAGTGTCTAGGGTCTAATTACCCTAGGAGAAATTAAGGGGTTTTTTGGGCCAGAAGAATGAGAAGCTACCAACAACTAGGTAACTCTTGTATAAAGTAATTATTTATTTAAAATACCTACAACTTAGGGTAATTAGAGCCCTAAAACCTCAAGGATCTTGAGCCAACAAGGAACTCAAACACCACTTTCGTTAGTTTTTATGGTTGTGCCCACAATAAGGTAAACAGCCAATTTCCACAAGCGATCGGGTTAACAATTCGTATGCACCATGTCTTTTGAACAGTCAATCAAAAGTCCTGGGTCATGATACCAACTACTTTTGATGAATTTTATTTAGGATGGAAAACAATCACTCTAAGTTCCTAAACTTTTGTTTCTGTTCTAGCCAAACAGTACTGAAATTTATTGGTGTTGTCACAGGCTACCCTGATTGATTGTCTATTTACAGATGCTTCTAGAATTCGGTTGATATTCTAGGGGTTGTTGCCGACAGAAGCGAAGCGGCTTTGTTCCTCCTTTCCTCTCAACTCACCTCCTCAAGAGGAGGAGAGTTAGGCATAAAGCGTATATGAAGGGGGATGGGAAGTTTTGGCCTTCGCTGAAAAACCTGAAGAAAACCGCTTTTGGGTCGGAAGTGTTTGCCAAACAACCCCTAAATATAACTCTCCTGCACTAAATCATTTCCTCCACTATGCAAAAAACATCCCCCTCATAGTGTGATTGCTTTTACAGTCTTCCTTGTCTCTATAAAGTACCTAACAAGATCCACTTTGCTGAGAAGTACTCTTACAGTTGAATTTTACACTCAAAAGTCAGAACAAAGCGCCACAATAGTCCATCCCAATATTCCACATGCTTACCAATGCTGCAATTCAGCAAGATGATCTTTACATTTATAGGTATAAGAGACGGTCTCTTTCACCTTTCTCTAACATATGTGTAGTTGTTTACCAGGAATTATTTTTGTCCATTGAACAATTCCATAGTGCTTGGCATTGAAATAACCAAACTAGAAAGCTAACAAGTTCCTTTTTCATGCTATATTGTAGCACTTGGATCATATCCACTCCTAATAACCACCTGTAGAGCAACGAGCTAGTTGACCAACATTTTCCATAAAGCTATCAATTTTAAGACCCTAAAGCAATCTATCCTTTTCAATCACCTCAAACCAGGACAGACGGAAAAGGCTCTTTTTTAGCCACTAAAAATTCAGATAAACCATTTTCCTATTTGTTACAGGCTAGGGTCTCATTATAACTGCATATCTATATATAAACAAAAAATAAAAAGTGAAAGGATGAAAAGAAACCTACGAAGATACACCACGAAATAAATGATCAAATGATTTTCTCAGCCTTTCATAAGCATTAGCATTTTCATCACTGAGCTCCCCTTTAGCATTCAAAACTTTTGCATTCTCAAGTTCCATTTGACATAGCGTCTGTTGCAGCAAATAAAATTAAAACTTGTAAATGATTAGAAATAACTGGAAGAGCGCATGCAATTTAATTTTTAAACTATAACAAATATTAGGAGTAAAAAAGTAAACCTTGCTTGTTGAATTAGGATCACTGCTAGCACTTACCCCGTCAATGTAGGCAATGCAATTCCTAAATTGTTCATTATAAATCTATCTAAAGCGACAAAGAAAGAAAATATAGACGAGATTCTGGATCTTACAGCATGCTCAGAATGAAGAAGGTCAGCAGAAGCCTCATAGTACGAATTAATTGTCTTCTTAAAAAGCTTCTTTTGATCAGTTGTGATGTTGAGGGCATTGAAAAACTGCATATAATTATTGCCAAAAAAATATCAATATAAATTGAAGGTCATAATAACATCCAATTATATCAGGAAAAGTAAGGTAACTTTGAAGTCAAGTGAGACCAGAGGCACATAAGCAAAAAAACTTGATGCAGACCTATGACAAACTGACAGATTACTAAGTTACAAAAAAGATCCAAGTCAAGTCAACCTAATTTATAACTTTTTGAGACTACGATCCTGCAACAAGCTGAGGTCATTGTACATTTAAATAAGTATTAAATCAAATAAGATAAGCCCAAACTTGATATTCTCTGAACAATTAAACTATAAAAAATGCTTAAAATGGAACTAGTTACCTTGTTAAAACTTCCAAAAAAATTTAAGCGTTACATTTAGAATGCAATAACTAAGATATATTTGCATCTGTAAATTAATAAAATAAGGAAATACAAGAAATTTTCAAGCAAAATATGTTGCCATAGTCATATTTCATGCTTGATAAAAAACAAGAATTTATCTCATGTACCTCTCCAACAACATCTTGACCTGAGTGAGGGAGCCCTAAAAATATTCTTCCATGACGAGCAAAACTGGCAACAAGAGACAAATTCATCTGAGTCGTATCCCTGTCCTTCAAATGTTCCATGCCAGTAAGATCTTTAATCACATTAACAAAAACACTGGCATCATCGACAACCCCCACATAATAGAGTTCCATGAGAAGCTTTAAAGTGCTTCTCTTTTTTAATGCCTTCAAGTTTCTGTCAGCATCTATATCATCTCCAGGTTTTCCGGGTAAAAAGACTTTCATTAGCCCCTGAACAAGGGTGGGTGTAAAATCTTTGTACCTCTGATGTAGCAAAGAGCATATCTACACAAGACATGGATAAGGCCAATTGTATAAGTAAATTATAAGATGGAACGGATGAAACGAAAAGAAAAAAATCAATCATAACAAGGGTACTCAAAACACCTGAACAGCAGCATTGATGTCAGAAGCCCTGAGCTTTGCTTCACATATAGCAGTCACAGCTTCACTAACAAATTTGCTAAGGTTCACACCCTTTAGGTCTTCAAGAAGTCCTTCTCGTTGCTCCTCATTTATTTGTTTTAGCTTTTTAATCACAGCTGTATTGCGTTTAATGCTAGAATCCAATGTCCTCAAAAACCCGGAATCTGTATTCAAATTTGCAGGTATTTAAACCTTGATGTAAAACAACTTGGCACATGAGATATTAGGAAGCCACTTACAACATAAACCACAAATTGTACTAAACGGATTAATTAGCAGGTTCCATAGGACCCAAGCACCAATGGGGCATGGTAATATAGGATGCCAGTCAGACATACTGGCCACTATTCATGAAGCAGACAGTAAGAACTGAACACGCCAAGAACCATACGAAATAGTACTTACAACATAACCATAACACTAGCATTATATCAATAAAACTATCTTATGGTGGATTTCCTATACATAAAATCACTAAATACTATCTTTGCTAGTTATATTTGTTTTTAGCTTTAAAATTTCCTATGAAAATGACATCTTCAATGCGTCTTATATGTAACATGGTTTTCAATCTCAGATTTTGGTTTCATCTCAATAATCAAGAGATGTATTCTCGGAGTGACCTCAAGGAGATCACATAAAATGGCCTCAAACAGAAAAATGTCTCAAAGGTACAGGATGCATGTTGAGCGATCTTGCTTGATTATTGGGGCTGAGAACTGCTGAAATACATTTGACCAAAAGCCTTAGCAAATGAAGATGAATATTAAGTTATTCCATGGAATCATGGAGACTATATTATTCATGCAGTTTGTCTACATTAAACCATAGAAACTTAAAATAAGATACTATGCAGTGAAGTAACATAACATAGTAAGGTATTTATAAAAATAATCAAGGGTAACCGTATGTAACCAACCTTTTCAATCCAAACTTCTAATTGAAGTCACTACCACATAAAAATGATTTTAATAAAATGCACTCTGAATTCTAAATTGTATTGCCTTTTGAGTCTAATGTAATCTCTTAACCAAACTGTTACTCTGCTTCCAAGAAGCAAAAAAAGGACCAAATTGTTGCTAAATTTGATAAATCTACCACAATACATTTCGAGTTCTCAAAATGAAACTTATATTCATACTTACTAAGTGATGTATAAGCAATATCGCCTAGCTCATCTCTATTGTTTTGGCTGCATAAGTGAGTATATATAAAGCCTTTCACAAAACAAAGAATACGAAAGAGAGAGGAGGCTCATCTCGGTGTCACCGAGATCTCTCCAAACTCTTGATTCTTAGTTGAGTGGTGGAGACCGATACCCCAGCAATAATTCTTCAAAATCTCAAATTAAAGCTCGCCAAACCAGTTAAACACTGAACACTGTAGGACCTAGCTCCTTGGTACAATATTTTGAGATACACAGGTCAAAACTCCAAAATGATGAAGCAACTGAACTTAAATCTAAGTAGCATAAACATGTTTGTGTTCAAATGCAAATCCGGAAACATGGCCTCTATATGTAATGCACTTTGGAATGAATGACTCAGACCGAGATCTCTGTTATATTTCTCCTTTCCCCGCAAGATGGCAAACCTTGTATAACCATTATATACTTATAAGATATAAGATATAAGATTACACACAACTTAAGGCTCGCCAAATTAGCTACGCACCATACGACCTAGCTCATCAATTCAGTGAGAGGAGCACCAACCAAAACTCTGAAGGGAAGAAGCAAAATTAAGATAAAACTTTAGAGCATATACATGTTTACGCTCAACAAGTCAGAAACATAGGCCTCTAGCATGTAACTCAGATGCACATACCATACATTGTTATGAGTGTTAATCATGCTCTCCATCTTGTTAATTCAAACTGAACCAGAAAGCAAAAGCAAAGAGCCATAATGCATAATCATAATCATAATCATAATCAAATAGCGCCTTTTCCCAACTATTTGGGGTCGGCGACACGGATCTTACTCCTCCATTCAAGTCTGTTTTGGGCTACCTCTTTTGTAAGAGATAGTAAAGTCAAATCCTTTTTTATTAACTCCATCCAAGTTCCCTTAGGTCTCCCTCTCCCTCTTTTAGCTTTGTTTACCTGTATCCCTTCTAATCTTCTCACAGGGGGCATCTAATAGTCTTTTTTGCACATGCCCATATCAACGCAACCTACATTCCTTCAACTTCTCCGCTAAAGGAGCTACTCCTAGGCTCTCCCGAATATAATCATTTCTAATCCTATCTCTCCTAGTTATCCCACTCATCCACCTTAACATTTTCATTTCGGCTACATTCAATTTATCTATATGACTCCTCTTTAGTGCCCAACACTCCACTCCATAGAGTATTGTAGGCCTAATAGTTGTCCTATAGAACTTGCTTTTAAGCCTTTTCGGAACACGCCTATTACACAACACTCCCGAGCCATAATGCAATTATGTAATATGGAAACTGAATGTATCATAAATGGGCCCGTGAATAAAAACGTTACTGAAGCAATTGGAACTGCTCACCAGTCAAGATTTGCAATTTGTTAAATCCCAGTATCTATAAAATTCTATAAGTGCGTTAACAAAGAATGAAGACAGATCAAACCGTTCTGACCAACTTTTAATTTCTTTCATCTGAGATTTACAATACCAAACGAGCATGCTTGATTTTGTTACAAACCAGCGAGAGTTAAACATTAAAGTTTCCCCAATATGCACTTCGCTCTGTTTTTTTTCCTTGAAGAACTCAGGAGCTTTTTCTTGCTCCTGCATTGGGGGGACAATAAAGCTAAATTTCTATCTCAATCAAACCTTGTGTCAAAGAACTACATATACCCTTCATCCCGTGGACTACATATACTCCCTCCATCCCATATCAAATGTCCTATTTGGTTTTTCAAAATGGACCCTTTTTAGTTTATATCACATAAAACAAATAGGACACTCAACATGTGACAGATGAAGCAAATTTTTACATTTTTTGCACCATGAACATGAACATAAGACACCTTGTAACAACATAGAAATTCAACTTAAGCAGATAATCATTGACAACACCTACCTGGTCTATCAGGATTCAAGTTACTCTGACGTAGTACAATCTTTACCTCCATTGACTTCTTGTACTCTTCCTGGCGAGCAAGACTCTCCTAACAAATCCAAAATTTAACCAAGCAAAAAAATAAAAGTCCAAAATATATGCATTCTCCAATAAAAAAGACGCTCATGTCGAGCATAAGCTTCCAAGCGAACGATAGTCCCGAAATCAGCACCCAACCCAAACCGATACTGTAAGAACCTCGCCTACCTCTTCATCCTGCTTGCCATGATGGTCCCCAGATGCACGACCCTCTTCTTCTAGCTGCTCCATCGCTGCCACCTTCCAGCATCAAAGTAATTGAAATTTGTGAAACACACTGCAAATCCGTCGGGGAAAAAAAAAGTGAAAAAGGATTACTGGATGTAATGACCAGAGATGATGGTGGTGGTGGACTCAGTGATGGAGGAGAAGGTGGTTTCCGGCGGTGTCCGGTGGCGATGATGGAGAGAGGGGAGGCGGGAGGCGAGCTAGGGCAGTGACGAGGGAGGAGCACAGGGCACTGCACCCCCTTCTATATTTTCTGGACCGGCTGGTTTGGGGCGGCGGGGTTTCGGTTCAATGGCCGGTTAGTCGGTCCCAACGGGTTTTCTGGAGTCACTCGGTTCGACTTAAGTGAGCCCTGAGCTCGACTCGGGCTTTTACCCTCTCTTTTTTTCGGTACGTAGGTTTTTTTTACCTTGCATCCTTTTTTAACAGCTGGAAGGTAGGTAAGGGGAGATAGGTTGGTGCCTAGCAGTAGGTGGATGAGGTTATTTCCCCTTGTTTATGGCTGGATCCGGAAGCTAAGGTGGAGTCCCTTGTAGAAAGCACTACTTGTGAGTCGGAAAACTAATTTGGTGAGGGAGGTATTCTGTCCAATTGATGTGGACGTCATTTTAAAAGATCCATGTGGGAGGAGATGAAGGTTAATACTCTTTGGTGTGGACGGCAAATGCAAATGCCTCTTTTAGTGTGATAAGTGCTTATTTTGTTGCAATCAAGATGAAAGCAATTTCGGATAGGGGATCGTGTTCTAAAAATAAAGATGACATATTTTGGAATCATGTATGGAAAATAACTGTTCCAAGGAAGGTTATGGAATTCATGTGGAGGGCTTATAATGAAGTCCTTCATGTGAAAACTAATCTTAAGAAAAGTAGAATAGTGGAAGAAGTCGAATGTAACCCGTGTGATGAAGAGGTTGTTGGAACAATTATCTAATTAGTCACCAACTAATAGACAAGATTGTGTAGAAGTTACCAAATTGTTGATGTAGATCAATCAATTGAAGAGAACAAGTCCTTATAATTATAAAGCTTCCTCCTTTTGAATACCAAATAACCTAAAATAAAAAACTCGAACTCAACGTGATCTGAGGCACCCTGTAGGACTATCCTTGAACGATTATTCGCCGCCTAGTGCAAGGCTTCACCTGTGATTAATCAAGAGATACAACGAACCTCTCTAGAACCTTGGTGCACTCCAAAGAATTCGATCACGAACCCGAAATGAGTGTGTGTTGTGTACTGCCAAGAGTAAAAGCCATTAGATGTTAGTTTATCAATTAGGTTTAAGTGATGGTAATGGGTTTTAGGTACTTGTTAGGAAGCCCATATCAACTAGGTTTAAGTGATAATATTGGGCTTTAGGTACTTGTTAGGAAGCCCATTAATAAACTGTTGTGCTCCCTAGATGGATGCACAATGGCCAGCGGCAAAGAGCAGGGAAGGAAGATGAGAATAGAGAAGAAGGAGGTGAGAAGCTAGGGTTTCATTCATTCCATAAAGCAAATAGGACAGGACGTCCCCTACATAGAGGCAATGAGCCTGTATCTAATGGGCCTTATGGGCCTTAACACATAAATACCAAAATAGCCTATTCCTAGAAGCAACGGCCCACATGGCCTTATTAAATAATGAGATATCCTATTAGCTAAGGAGACGTAACATTCTACCACACTCCTCTATAACCTTGTCCTCAAGGCGTGAATGTAGGGAATCGAGCATAGAAATCATCCTCCAATTCCCACGTCACATCGTCCAATGAATGATCTTGCCATGCAACCAGCACTCACCAATCGTCCAGAGCGACAAACCCTACGGCTATCCAATATAGACGAAGAAAGGTCAGGGGAATCCATCAGCAAAAGCAATGGCGCAGGCACCTCATTAGAAAGGCTAGAAGGATCCCCCACAAATCGCCGAAGACGTGACACATGAAAAATCGGATGAATCTCGGAATTAGGCGGTAACTACAGACGATATGCAACCAGTCCAATACGCTCCAACACCCGATAAGGACCATGGAACCGATGTGTCAATTTGGCTGAAGCAACGGCCACCAAAGAATATTGCCGATGGGGCAATAGATTAGCGTAAATCATGTCCCCAACCGAGAATTCTCGATCTGTTTGAGAACGATCATACACCTGTTTCATCCGATTCTGAGCAGCCATGAGGGTTAGCCTTAAGATGACGTAGGACTTCATCCCACATTTGGAGAGCCTAATCCACCCCACTCACAAAAGCACTAAAAGACAAGTACCGGATCACGATAGGCATAGGCCATCCATAAACCACCTCGAAAGGGGTGAAACCCATAGATGTGTGATAAGTTGTATTATATGACCATTCAGCCCAGGGAAGAAGTTGGAGCCACCGACGAGGCTCCTCTCCGGCAAAACAACGCATGTACTATTCCAAACAATGGTTGACGACCTCAGTTTGTCCGTCACTCTGTGGATGATAGGCGGTATTCATATGCAGCTTAGTATCCTACAAAGCAAAGAACTTCCGCCAGAAAAGAAAAATAAAGATTTTATCCCAATTCGACACAATTGTCTGTGGCATCCCATGCAACTAGGCCACTTCACGAACATAAATCTCAGCAACTATTTTCGCTATTTAGGGGTGACCAAGAGAGCAAAAAATGTGCATATTTAGATAAGCGATCCACGACCACAAGGATAATCGATTTACCTTGGACCGCAAGTAGGGCCTCAATAAAATCCATGGAAACATCCTCCCATACACAGTCAGAAGATCCGCTGGAGTAGAAGTAGAGGCCTTGGCGTGCTGACATACATTATAGGCCGCAACATACGAATGGACAACCTTCTTGATTCCGCGCGAAAGGAAATTCTGACTCACACACTTGTAGGTGTGGAATGATTCTTCGTGACCAGCACTAAGAGTGTCATGAAAGAAGGATATAATAGCCTGCCATAGGGCCGGGCTCAGAGGGACCCATAACCGATGCTTCCACAAAATATAATCACTCTACAAAACAAATGAGGGTAAGCATGTCGGATCTGCCTGGAGACGATGTAAGATGAACGGGCTGACCCTCAGGTATCTTGACGTGCTCCTCAAGACGGTGTACCCGTGGCCAAGCTGGGTGTCGAGTATGGCCCATCATCCAGTTATAGGCATCAATGCCAATGGGCCCAAGTCCACGAGATACTCTAGAATGATCTGGAAATCGTACCCCATGGGCCTGAAATACCCGTTCTAGAATGTACAGATATGGTAATCTCTCATCTTTACACCCCACTGACATCTATTTCATCCGTCCAAAGACAAATGAAGGTAAGTCAAGATAATGGCGCCTGGTGTCATTGCCGAATACATATAGCAAATCAGTCATAGTTCGGTCGACTCTCTCCTTCCGGGCCGACCATACATCATGCTGTAAAATCAAAAAGGCGAAGCGGAACTCAAGTAGCATGCTAATGGCGGAGATCCATCAAAATCGGGGTGATGAATAGTACCTCGTTCACACCTCATGACACTCGCAATCTCGGCGACGCAAACCCGGACGGGAGTGTCACATAATACATTCCGGATGGGCACCCGTTCTAAATCCTCATGATCTCCAATGGTGTCATTCGCATAAAATTCCCGGACCGGATCCTCATGTACCATTGGATGTACATTTTGTCTCTTCTCAGCGATGTGGGTGAAATATTGCACCCAGTCCGGCCGCTCCTCGATCCATCTTTCTGTCGGAAGATCGGGAATGTAGGGGTTATGGCTGACCTGCCTCTCATAAGGAATCGGTCAAGGCAGTGGAGGAGTCTCAGGTGCAGGAGTGGACGGAACAGGGCGTGACGTAGACGCCTCACCCCTATGGCATTTCTGAGCGATCGTCTTCTGAGGCATTGTACCTGAAAACCAAAGATAATAACAAAAATCACAGCAAAGTACAATTGTCCAGCATGTAACTTTAAGCTTTATCATGATAGCAATCATGTAACAGTAGATGACACAAAATGCAAATCTACTTCACATTTTTCGAAAATATGAACGTGTTGTGAACGTCAACGTGAATGCAGAACCACATCTTATAATCCATCCCGTTTTGGTAAGTGAAAGGTTAGCACGCAGAACCGTACCTTGGTAACTGAAAGGTCATATCTTGTAATCAGGCTAGGAAGACGCGCCCTCTCTTTCTTTATAAGGAGGTCTTCTTCCTCCTTCTTGGGCATGCAATATTGAATCCAGTTTTCCTTATTCTCTTATCTTCTTCTTATTCTTCTTTTCTCCCTTTTTCACCATGGCATTTGATTTTGTTCGTGTTCCATACGGGAACACAACATTGGTATCAGAGCACTTCCGATCCGCCGGAACGAGGAACGATGTGTTAGACATGTGTGCCGATATACTCAGGCGGGTTCAACGAATTGAGGAAGCCTATACCTCCGCCGCAGTTCAGTCACCGGCCAAGTTGTCGACGGCCCCGCCGCCGCCAACACCATTACTGAGCCCCTCCGCCTGGTACTCCGCTTCGCCGACCCCCAGGCCTTCACACTATCCTCAGATCTCTACTCTCATTTGCAATGGAAAATGGGTAGGTTCTTCATATACAAATCCTTCTCCTGCAGTTTACTCCCGACTGCTGCTCGGAGCGTCACCCACATGCTCTACGTGGTCGGCATCATGGTCACCTCCTTCAGTCCTTGCTCAGACCACCAAGATCGGAGCTTCCTAGGGAATAAGTGCAGTCGTGAGTTGTAAAGTAGTAGCTTCTGATCAGGCTCAAACGACTTTCTGGAAATCATCTTATCATAGATAGCTTTAGTCCTCCTTTTGTATAACTTGGCGTTCTCATAGGCCTCATAGCGCATTTCCTCTAACTCAATTAGGTGGAGTTTCCGCTATTCACCGGCTTTATCCATATCAAAGTTATATGCTTTAATAGCCCAATAGGCCCGGTGTTCCAACTCCACAGGTAAATGGCAAGCTTTGTCGTATACCAATTTATAAGGAGACATGCCAATTGGGGTCTTGTATGTTGTCCGGTAAGCCCATAATGCATCATGGAGTCGCAAGGACCAATCCTTTCAATCGGGGCGAACCGTCTTCTCAAAAATCTATTTGATTTGGCGATTGGAGACTTCCACTTGGCTGCTCGTCTGAGGACGATATGGTGTGACAACCTTGTGGGTGACAGAGTATTTCTTGAGCACCGCAAAAGACCTGTTACAAAAATGAGAACCGCTGTCACAAATAATAGCTCGAAGAGTGCCAAACCTACTAAAAATATTAGATTTCAGAAATTCTAGCACAACTCTATGGTCATTGGTCTTAGTGGCTACAACTTCAATCCACTTAGACACATAATCCACAGCAACAAGAATATATGTATGACCAAAAGATGGCGGGAAAGGTTCCATAAAATCGATGCCCCAAACTTCAAATAACTCAACAATTAAAATGGAATGTAAGGGCATCATATCTCTTTTAGACAAAGCTCCAAATTTTTGACACCTATCACAAGATTGACAATAAGCATAGGTGTCTTTGAATAAAGTTGGCCAATAAAAACTGCTTTGAAGCACTTTGGCCGTAGTTTTCTTTTCCCTGAAGTGTCCACCACAGGCTTGAGAGTGACAAAAAGATAAGATGCTATAAAACTCACTCTTAGGGACACATCGTCTGATTACTTGATCAACACATATCTTAACTAGATCAGGGTCATCCCAATAGAAGTGTTTGACACATGAGAAAAACACGTCTTTATCATGTTTAGACCAAAAGGTTGGGATTCGACCCACAACAAGATAATTTATAATATGTGCAAACTAAGGTGGGGATATGGTGGAGATAGCAAAGAGCTGCTCGTTAGGGAAGGAATCCCTCAAAGGTTCATGGTTGAGCCAATCACAAGTAGGAATTCGGGATAAATGATCAGCCACGACATTTTCAGATCCCTTCTTATCTTTAATTTCAAAGTCAAATTCCTGTAGGAGTAAAATTCAACGAATTAGCCTTGGCTTGGCATCCTTCTTGGAAAGAAGGTACTGCAAGGCTGCATGATCAGAGAAAATGATGATCTTACTGCCCAGGAGATATGACCTGAACTTATCTAATACAAATACAACATCAAGTAACTTTTTTTCTATGGTAGTGTAATTCAATTGAGCATCAGTGAGTGTCTTGCTAGCATAGTATATAACATGAAGAATTTTATTGATGCATTGGCCTAACACTACCCCTACAGCAAAATTAGATGCATCGCACATTATTTTTAAGGGCAGTGTATAGTCAGGGGGCTTAATAATAGGGGAGCTAGAGAGGAGGGTTTTTAATGTGGTAAAGGCTTCTTTGCATGACTCATCAAATTCAAATTGCACGTCCTGACTTAGACAGTGACATAGTGGATGTGATATCTTGCTAAAATCTTTGATGAATCGGCGATAAAACCCTGCATGGCCAAGGAAAGACCGTATTTGCTTAACTGATGTAGGTGGTGGTAAATTAACAATTAGGTCAACCTTAGCCTTGTTAACATCTATACCCCTTTGTGATATAACATGTCGAAGCACAATCCCCTGTTGAACCATGAAATGGCTTTTTTCCCAACTTAACACTAAGTTTGTTTCCTCACAGCGTTTCAAAAGCAAAGTAAGGTTGTGTAAGCAGTCATCAAAACAAGCGCCAAATACCGAAAAATCATCCACAAAAACTTCCAGGAACTTGTCAATCATATCAGAAAAAATTGACATCATGCAGCGCTGAAATGTAGCACGGGCATTGCAAAGACCAAAAGGTATCCTACGGTATGCAAATGTACCGAAGGGACATGTAAAAGTTGTCTTCTCATGATCCCCAGGAAAAACCGGCACCTGATTATATCTCGAGTACCCATCTATAAAGCAATAAAACTCTTAGCCCGCTAGTGATCGTTTAAATATAAACCCTTGCAAGTGCACAAGGAAATTATACTACGACGAGTATAGAAAGGGTTGTCGAACCTCAGGGACGGTTAAGAGAAAAGTTGCAGTTTTTATTTAATCTACAGAAAGCAATAACCTTTAACTACTTTAAGCGAGTTTAACTAATATGGAGAAGTGCCAAGGCAGCGAATCCACCACTAGACATGCAATTACTACTTCTCAATTATTATTACGCACAAATTGACATGATATGGTAATTCGTGTTCTTGATCGGACACACGAATTACTAATGAATTCACTAACGTTCTTGATCGGACACGAAAGTTCATCCACTATGGTGTAATCAATTCTATCCTTGATCGGGCATAAAATCAATTACAACTCTGTTACCATTGTAGCAAAAAATCATTGTTCACAAATCGGGGTACTGTTCATCGTCTTCTCCAACGAGCACAAGTACTATAGCAAATTTGTATTCACTGTACAGTCTCAAATCAATCCTTTTCCAGCCCTTTCTTCCTCTCTTCCGGCCTTCTTCTCCTCCTCTCTCTTTCGGTGGAAACAACACCGGATTCCGACCACAACCACACCGGAAAGCCCCTGCTTTCCGGCGGAAAATATCTGTGAAAAGCTCCCCATTTTCCGGCTCCTTTTTTCGGCCTAAATTCTATGGTTTTATAGACGCCAATCCCTTCCCAAATCGAACACAATCCAAGTCTGAATCGAACTTCAAATCCGACACTTTCCATTTCCAAATCGAATTCAAACTCAAGTTTCCATTTTCAGCCCGTTTCTGTCTGTTTTGTTTTCCGATGGAACATAGATGCCGTTCTTTTCTACCTGCTCGTCGGGTCACTCCGCCGCCGTCTTGTCGTCACCGTCATCAGCTCCACTCAGCCTCGGCGGAGTCTCAGGCCGCTGGACCACCCTCAAGCTCGAGCTCTATCTGGAACGAAAAGCCTGAGCTTTGGCTCGGGTCAAGTTTACTTTTCTTTTCTTTTACTGAACCGAACCGAATCGGAACGGAAATCGGTTCAGTTTTATTCTTTTTTTATTAAATGAAAACCCGTTGTATTGATCTCATCCATCCAATCTCATCTTGATGGCTCTTCTCTTTAGTCATTGCTCTTTCGCGTGCTATATTTTCAATAATCATAACTTTTTGCTCAAAACTCCGAATTGCGAAAGGTCAGTGGCGTTAGAAAGCTGACTTCTTGTAATTTAACATGAAGCTTGAATCAGTTCCATTAGATATGTGCATATGAAGTAATGAAGGTTAACCATTAGAGTCACGTTTCACCGCAATTCTGTATTTTACTCTTGTTTCCTACAAAAACCAAAAACTATATTAAAGTAGCAATAAATCTAATCAAACACTAACATAATCATAAATTTAGAAGATAATAAAATACATAATTCATGTGTAGATCACACCCCCAAACCTACATTTTGCTAGTCCCTAGCAAAACAAAACAAAACAAAAATAAATTCAAACAAACAAACTAAGGAACTAATGCATAAAAGTAAACTCCACTTTCGTAGGGAACACGATTGCATTGAGTGTATGCAATAAGCCGTTAAAAATCTGGGTGTCCCCAGTAGGACGAGTTGTGTCTCGTGAGGGTTTGCAGCCATGCTACCCACAAATATGTATTTTATAAACCTAATTAACCTAAGTGCAAACAAAAATAAAATAAAATAAAAACAATACAAAACACACAAGCCTATCATCCCTTCAAATGCATACTACAACGCTTAAGAAAATCAACCACATGTACTTGGTTCATAATCAACAGGCATATAGAAGCCCTCAAGTAAGTGGTTTTATTCCACACTTTCATCTTGAAAATTTTTGCTCAATATAATATAGCGTGATAATGTAAATAGTAAAAAGTGTAGAACATTGTAGCAATACATTCTAAATTTCTATTTCATACAGATCCAGTGTTACCTATTGACCAAAGAACATCAGAATCTACATACTCATCGTAATCTCTAGGTTCATGATAGCACAAATCTGCGCGCCTCCTTCGGGTCCAACATTCTAGATTTGAGAGGATAATACACCATAGACTTTTTTTTTTCTCTAGGACTGTGTAAGGCCTGACTTCAAGATGCTTAGGTTTAGCAATGACTCAGGGCAATGACTCCCAACCAATTTGCCTTAGGGCATTAGGTTTTAAGAGACCGCTTCGGGCCTGAGCATCAACCTAAGTTAATCCTATAAAGTCAAGTAGTCCCTTTCTTTTATTTTGTTTTCATTTTTCACATTTTTTTCAGCATATATTTTCAAGCACATTTTATTTTATCCAGGTTGTATTATACTCTCAACCTATTTCCAGTTCTAATCCCTTGCCATAGCCAAGTAAATCGTCTATCATGATCTTTTAAGCTCAACAGATAACTACACATCATCCAATGATTATGACTAAAGACATCTCACTGTAAATTAATATTCAACAAATTTCTAGATGGTATTACTTTATGTAACTAGTGTGTGTGAGTGAATTTTCTTAGTTTAAGCACTTGTTCCAAGAGGACTGTAACAGAAATGCATGCTTAGTTAAGTGTATCTATCCTTCAGATACTTACTCACACTTCCAATATAAATTAATCACTTAAGAATTGAAGCATGCATTATCACGGGATAAACTATCAAAACCTATAAAAATTACTAACAAACAACCTAAAAACTAATCAAAGTTTTTATGATTTTTCTTTTTTTAATTTTTATTTTTATAAAAGTAATATTCCCTCCCCCAAACCTATTATGAACATTGTCCTTAATGTGAACAAAATATAAAATGACAATGATCAATTAATATAGAAAAGAAAAGAAAAGGAGAGAATATACTTGAATACGTGGGTTGCCTTCCACAAAGCGCTAAGTTTAATGTCTTCAGCCAGACATAGCCACGATCTTCTGCAGCATGCAAATCATCAAGTCATCAACCTGGATCAATTAAATGATTGCACCACATACTCCTATCCTTGTTGCCTATGTATGGAGCACATCGTGGAATAAAAGGATGGAGTGGTGGGTGGGGAAGCTTTGGAAAGAGGGGTCCCTGCATTAAGCATGAGAAAAGGTCATTAGAAAATTATAGAATAAAGAGCTCCTCCTCTAAATTAACTATTTTGGCCTTAGGTGCCTCTTCTAGTAACCCAATTGGGAAAGCTTCCTCAATTAGTGACTCAACTAAACAATCTATGAAACAGTCTAAGTTACTTTTAATAAACAAAGAGTTAGATTGATCTAGACAAGGTATGAATGGTGTTTCAGGAATATAAGGTTCCATTAATAGTGCCATAGATCGTGACTCCTTAGATATAGAAGAAGGTTGAAAAATTGGTTCTCTCAACACATTCACTTCTTCTTTCATTTCCAAACCTTCTTTATCATTTTGTAAAACCCACTCAAGCTCATTTTCAAATCTTTGGGTGCGCTAAAGGGATGTAACATCATGGTCAGGGTAAAAACATATCCCTTCATCAGAAAATTGGCCCATCGGATATTGGGGTTGGACAGGTGGGGTGTACTCTTCTCTCATTTCCTTATATTCAGTTGACAACTTAGTTAAGGCTACGAGGATAGCAGATTAGTTGGCTAAGGTAGATTGACCAAACTAGGGAGTAGGGGCTGATTGGTAAGGCAGTTGTTGGCTTAGAAAATCTTGTCTAGGGGCCTCATGAAGAGTGGGCCCAGGGTTGGGTTGCTCCCAAGGGGAAATAGGATGATCCTCCAACCTATGAAGACCTTGGACCTCATTCATATATTTTTTTTATAAAATCAGGGTACTCATGGGCCAAATGGCACTCCACTGGGGTATGAATAGGACTTAAACAAAGAGCACATGGTTCCGTCATAAAACGAGTTATAGATTGTAAGGAAGATGTGCTACTCCCAAAGTTAGAGTGATTATTGCAACCACAGTTGTAAGTATTAGCATGTAAGGGATATGGGTGGTAGGGCATTTCATAGGGACGGGGATTAGGTGTGTGGGATGAATAATAATCATTAAAGCTCCTATATGGGTTCTCATGGCTAAATTCATAAAAAGGTGAAGACATTTTTTCACCATGTATTCATCAACACCCGAACCACACTGTCACACATCTAAAATCAGAAAAATAACCGTAAATATCGATAACTAGCAATCATCAGTCCTAGATATTGACAACTAGTAGTCCTAATAGCCACAACTAGCACAACATGCAGGCACATAAAGAAAATAAAAACACCAAACACACAAATTAATCTAAAAAATATAAGGATAAGAGAATGCAACCGAAGGGAAGGGATGGCCCTTCCACGTTGGCGAGAATTTCACGTCTTTTCTTAATCCTACACAAGAAAGCAAAACACAAATTAAGCTACTGAAAAATTAGATTAATTGAATTAAACTATTTCTAAAACTAAGCTATGCTAAGAATTTGGTAAATTATTGACTTCCGTCCCCCGGCAAAGGCGCCAAAAACTTGATCGTTTAAATATAAACCCTTGCAAGTGCACAAGACAATTATACTACAGCGAGTATAGAAAGGGTTGTCGAACCTCAGGGACGGTTAAATACTTTACCAAATTCAAGAGAAAAGTTGCAGTTTTTATTTAATCTACGGAAAGCAATAAACTTTAACTACTTTAAGCGAGTTTAACTAATATGGAGAAGTGCCAAGGCAGCGAATCCACCACTAGACATGCAATTACTACTTCTCAATTATTATTACGCACAAATTGACATGATATGGTAATTCGTGTTCTTGATCGGACACACGAATTACTAATGAATTCACTAACGTTCTTGATCAGACACGAAAGTTCATCCACTATGGTGTAATCAATTCTATCCTTGATCGGGCATAAAATCAATCACAACTCTATTATAATGTAATTAATCCTATCCTTGGTCGGGTATAGAATCAATCACAATATCTAATTCTATTCATAATCAATCAAGTCTATGGTCAAGCACTGACAAGAAAATTCATGAAATCGTATTAAGCAGAATCATATCAACTATATTAAATGAAACAATCAAGAGTAATAAAACACAAATCTAGGGCTTCATCTACGCCTTGGATGCGAATTTAGCCGGCCATCGGACAAGGAGAACGCTGCTGATTTGTAGGAGTCATTTGAAACTATTCACCGAAAAAGCACTGTAGCACCACTGTAGCAAAAAATCACTGTTCACAAATCGGGGTACTGTTCATCGTCTTCTCCAACGAGCACGGGTACTGTAGCAAATTTGTATTCACTGTAGCAGTCTTAAATCAATCCTTTTCCGGCCCTTTCTTCTTCTCCTCCGTCCTTCTTCTCCTCCTCTCTCTTCCGGCAGAAACAGCACCGGATTCCGACCACAACCACACCGGAAAGCCCCTGCTTTCCGGTGGAAAATATCTCTGTGAAAAGCTCCCCATTTTCCAGCTCCTTTTTCCAGCCTAAATTCTCTGGTTTTATAGATGCCAATCCCTTCCCAAATCGAACACAATCCAAGTCCGAATCGAACTTCAAATTCGACACTTTCCATTTCCAAATCGAATTCAAACTCAAGTTTCCATTTTCAGCCTGTCTCTGTCTGTTTTGTTTTTCCGATGGAACACGGATGCCGTTCTTTTCTACCCACTCATCGGGACACTCCGCCGCCGTCTTGCCATCACCGTCTTAGCTCCACTCGGCCTCGTCGGAGTCTCAAGCCGCCGGATGATCTATACATGAAATATGCATTTTATTATCTCCTAAACTTATATTTATGCTATGTTGGTTAGAATAACTACTACTTTAGTATAGTTTTTGGTTTTTGAAGGAAATGAGAGCAAAGATGCAAAAATATGGCAAAAACGGACTTCAATGGTCAAATCATCATAACTCCGTGTACAAATGTCGGATTGGACTGATTCAAGTCTCATGTTAAAGTTCAAGATGTCAGCTTTCCAACGCTACCAACCACGCACAATTCGGAGTTCGGACCAAAAAGTTATAGCCATTTGAAGATTCCGGACAGTAAAAACGATCGATCGGACACCAACGCGATCGATCGTATCTACTGGAATTTTTGGACTCGCGCAAAGTTTTAAAGACAGTAAAAACGATCGATCGGCTTCGTCCGGCATCGTTCGCAATACGATCGATCGGAAGCAATTAACAAAGGAAAACGGCTTCGTTCGGCTACGTTCGTAAAACGATCGATCGGGCTATAAAGGCGATCGATCGGTGCATACGGAAAACGCAATTTAACCCTATTTTGACTCGGATTTGGAAGGGGATTTGAGGGCTTTCCTTCACCCCTATATATATGCCTTAAGGGAGAACGTATGGGGTATGCAAGAATAGAGTTTTGAGTTCTTTTGGAGTTCTTGGAGGCTAGAGCAAAGGAAGAAGAAGAAGAAGAAGAAGATGAAGAACTTGTTGATGGATTCTCTTCCCATGCTTGGCTAGACTCTCTTCCAAGGCGTAGATGAAACCCAACTGATTGGTTGTATTGTTTCTTTTTCTCATATTATGTTTTTATTCTAGTTGGTGTATGAATCTTTGTTATGCAATAAAAGTTAATTCATTAGAGTTTATTCTTTGTACTCGAGAGAGACAAGAGTGGATCTTTGTGGATTTCAATCTGAAAGAGCACTTGCGTGTCCGAGAGGAACGTAAGGGCTCTGAAGTGTTACATATTAATAAAGTCTCATTGGTTTATACTCGAGAGAGATAGATCACAGTTCCATGTTTTAATAGATTTATGTGTTACATCCGAGAGGAGGGCACTATAATTTGAATTGACAAGTGTATGTCCGAGAGGAATACACTAGCCAACTGGAAATCTGAATTCAAAAGAGAGAGAGAGACGATACACTAGTCTATTGTGGTGGATTCAAAGCCTTGGTACTTCTCCTATTGATAAATCTCAGCTTAGTTTAGTCAAAGTTCATTGTTTTTCTCTAGATTAATTAAAAACTGCTGCTTTTCTCTTGAATTTGGTAGAATATTAATCCGTCCCTGAGGTTCGACAACCCTTTCCATACTCACCGTAGTACAATTGCCTTGTGCACTTGCAAGGGTTTAATTTTAAACGATCACCGGACTTTTCTTTTACTGAACCGAACTGAACCGGAATGGAAATCGGTTCAGTTTTATTCTTATTTTTTTCTTTATTAAATGAAAACCCATTGTATTGATCTCATCCATCCAATCTCATCTTGATGGCTCTTCTCTTTAGTCATTATTCTTTCGCGTGCTATATTTTCAATGATCATAACTTTTTGCTCAAAACTCCGAATTGCGAACGATCAGTGGCGTTGGAAAGCTGACTTCTTCTACTTTAACATGAAATCAATTCCATCAGAGATGTGCATACGAAGTAATGAAGGTTAACCATTAGAGTCACGTTTCACCGCAATTCTGCATTTTACTCTTGTTTCCTACAAAAACCAAAAATTATATTAAAGTAGCACTAGTTCTAATCAAACACTAGCATAATCATAAGTTTAGGAGATAATAAAATGCATAATTCATGTGTAGATCAGCTAGCTTCTCTAAAATTTGGTCAATGAATGGGTGAGGAAAATGGTCTTTACGGGTGTTGGAGTTCAGCTTCCTATAATCAATGCACACCTGCCAGCCAGTGGCCTCTCTCACAGGCACAAGCTCACCCTCAGAGTTTGTTTTCACAGTTAAGCCCGACTTTTTAGGTACAACCTGGATGGGACTCACCCACTCACTGTCAGAGATAGGATATATGATTCCAGCGTGTAAGAGTTTTACTACCTCTTTCATCACCACCTCTCTCATGTGAGGATTCAACCGTCGCTACCCCTCCCTAGATGGTTTGGCCTAGTCCTCAAGGTTTATTCTATGCATGCACACAAAGGGGTCTATACCCCTGAGGTCAGCCACTGTCCATCTTATAGCACTCCGGTGTGTGGTAAGGATCTCCAACAACTGGGCTTCCTGGACACTAGATAGGCAGGATGAGATAATCACAGGAAGGGTGTCGTTGGGGCCTAGAAAAGCATATTTCAGCGATCTAGGAAGTGGTTTCAGTTCAAGTGCCGGGGGAGGACTCTATGGAGGGTTTTAGTGGTGGGGCGGTGGACACAAGAAAAGGGTCCGGGTGGGGTCTCCACGGGATTTGTCTAGGGTGTAAGGCAGCCACTAAATGGTGATGGACTTCTTCAAGATCAGGTGAGCCCTCATATGTATCTATCCAATCATAGAAAATGGTATACTCTAGGGCATCCTTAAGCACAGCAAAGGGAAGGTACTCCTAGACTATGTCATCTAGGTCGTCAATCATGAGGCACTCAGCTTCACTTGAGGGTTGTTGTGAAGCACTAAAGCTGTTTAACTTGACTTTCATGTTCCCAAATGAGACGTTCATGAGCCCTGACCAACAGTTAATGGTGGCATCGGTTGTGACTAGGAAAGGGCGGCAAAGGATAACAGGAATATGAGATTTGGAGTTGGCAACAGGTTCCATGTCTAAGACGACAAAATCAACAGGGAAGTAGAACCGGTCAACTCCAACAAGAACGTTTTCTATAACACCTCTACGTTTACGAATGGATCGGTCGGCTAATTGAAGGGTGACTGAGGTGGGCTGTAACTCTCCTAGGCCAAGTTATTCATAAACGGTGTACGGGAGGAGGTTGACACTGGCCCCTAAATCTAAGAGAGCTCTACTAATGGGATGGTCACCTATGATAATGGAAATAACCGGGACACCTGGGTCTTTATATTTAGGTGGCATGTCACTGGTCAGCAAGGAGCTCACTTGGTTAGTTAGGAAGACCTTTTGAGTGACATTGGATTTGGCTTTCCTCTTTTGGGTACACAGGTCTTTCAGGCACTTGGCATAGGCAGGTACTTGTTTGATAGCATCTAATAAGGGAAGGTTGAACTTAACCTACTTGAACACTAATATTTCTTCCATTCTTTGATGGGACTTACTAAATGAGGAGGGTTTGTCGAGGCATTGAGGGAAGGGTGCCCAAGGTATGTAGGATTTAACAATGTTGGGTTTAGATGGGGCATCCTGCTGTGGTGGAGGACTAACAGGGACAGGTTTGATAGGAGTGGGTTCTTTAGCTCTCTCTGGGGAAGTTTCCTCACTCGCAATACCAATGGATGGGTTCCTAACCTGATTATCAACTTGTTTACCTCTCCTCAAGGTAGTGATGGCTTGCACCTGCTCATTTGGATAATGGGAACTCTCTATAGCAAACTGGCCTCTAGGATTCTGCTGTGGTTGGTTGGGTAAGGTACCTACTTCCCTACAGTTCATGGATTGGGCTAGCTGTCCTAATTGAGTCCCTATCTTGGCAATGGATTGTGTATGGGAATGGACTAGCTGGGCCTGGGTCCTTAGCTCACTTTTCAACTCTCTGTGTTTGGATTCTATCTCAGTTTTTATCTCAGTTTTCATCTCAGTCAGAGTGGCTAACATCTGGCTCATCTGGTCTTCTAAGGATGTGTGGTAAGGTTGAGGTTGGCTTTGGAATTCCTGTCTTGGGGCCTGATTAAAAGTGGGCCCCTAGTTATGTTGGCTTTGGAATTCCCTGGTTGTAGGTATTTGAGTGGGGGTTATTGGCTCTAGGGTAGGTTTGTGCAAGGTTGACATGCTCATGCACAAGGTCTGGATACTGGGAGGCTGAGGGGCAATCAACTATGGTATGCATAGGGCTGGCACAAATAGCACAAGCATCTTGAGAGGTTGGGGTATAAGGTAGAGTCTGAGAGAAAAACCTGTCAAACCTCTCGGTCAGAGATGCAACTTGGTGTTCTAAACTGGTGGTGGCTTTGGCATCGTACATGCCTTCCCTTGAGGCACTTTTACCAGGCATATGGCCTTCAGATCTATAGAGGGTGGCACTGTGTAACGAGTTTTCGCTCAGGTCCTCTAGTAGATCCCAAACATCATCCAGGGTTTTCTTCATGAATGTGCCTCTACAAGAGGCATCAATTAGGGTCTTGTGCTGATCGCACACACCCGCATGAAATCTTTACACTAATTATCATTTGGGCACATCATGATGTGGGCAGGACCGGAGTAGGGCTTTCATCTTTTCCCAACTTTCATGGAATTGTTCATTAGGTATTTGGGTAAAGGTGATGATTTCATTTCGGATCTTATTAGTCTGCCCTACTGGGAAATATTTTTTAAGGAATTTGGCCTGAAGTTTCTCCCAAGTGGAAATGGAGTTGTGTTCAAGGGAGTATAGCCATTCCTTGGCCTTGTCTTTCAAAGTGAATGGGAACAACCTAAGGCACACCTGGTCATCAGACAGTGTGAGTTTAAAGGTGGTGTTAACTCTCGGAAGTTTTAGAGATGCCTATAGGGGTTCTCATTGAGATGGCCATGGTATGTGGGCAGCATCTAGATAATAGCAGGCATCTCACGTTCGTAGGCTGACAAACGGAGGGATCATCCCGATAAGGCCTTACTAAAGAAGGCAATGGGCCTCTCGGCCTAAAGAAGGATATTTTCCAGCCCACTATCAGAAGCATCAGTTTCAACCACAAATGGCTGAGAGAAATCAGACAAGGCCAAGACTCCAGAGTGTCGAAGCCCACCTGGGCCCCAGGACTCCATTGGGAGGCCCCGACCTTCAGCAAGGCATTAAGGGGTGCGGCCAGGGTACCATAATGAGCAATAAAGCACCGATAATAATCAGTCAGCCCAAGAAATCCATGTAAGGCCTTCGGTGATTTAGGAATGGGCCAATCGAGCAGAGCGGCCACCTTAGCCGGATCAGTAGAAACTTCATGTGCCGCAATAATATGGCCCAAATAATCAATCTGTGGTTGGCCAAAAGAACATTTCAACCATTTCAACAAAAGAGAGTGGCCTGCCAAGAGGTCAACAACTATCCGCAGATGGCGGATATGATCATCCCATGAAGCACTATATACCAATATATCATAGAAGAAAACCAATATAAATTGACGCAAGAATGGCCTAAAAATATCATTCATTAAACTCTGAAAAGTGGCTGGTGCATTAGTCAAACCGAAAGGCATAACAAGATACTAATAATGACCATCGTGTGTACGAAAGGCGGTCTTGTTGATATCAGTTGGATGCATCCGTATCTGATGATAACTGGAATGTAAATCAAGCTTAGAAAAGTATTTTGCACCTGACAATTCGTCGAGAAGCTCCTCAATAACGGGAATTGGATACTTGTCCTTCAGTGTGATGGCATTTAAAGCACGATAATCCACGCAAAACCGCCACGTCCCATCTTTCTTCTGGACCAACAATATCGGAGAAGAATAAGAACTAGAATTGGGATGAATGATACCGGCCTCAAGCATTTCCGCTGCCAGGCGCTCGATCTCAGCTTTTTGCACATAGGGGTAATGGTAGGGCCGGACATTAGTGGGGCTCAACTCTGGAAGAATAGGAATCTGATGGACGTGCCCACGCGGCGGAGGAACCCCCGATGGCTCCCCAAAGAGGGACACATTTTCAGCCAGGAGGGCTATCAAGTCAGACGGTAGGGCCTGCTGATCCGTGACTTGTACGGTCATTAGGCGCAACAAAAACCCATGGGCCGAGTGCCGAAATAAAGTACCAACGGCCTAGGCTAATTGGAGGGTTCCGGGGTGTGATCCCCAGTCAGACCTGCTAGTCATCCACACCAAAGGACATAAACAAGTCTTTGAAATTTCACACAACGTCCCCAACTTGGAGCCACTGAACCCCCAATACAATATCAGCCCCTTTTGTTGGTAACAGATGAGGATCCACAACAAATTCATCACTTGAATATGCAAAGGGACACGCAGGCATAGTCCCTTACTGCGCATGTGTGTACCATCACCAATAAGGACGTCAAAAGCACATGCATGAGTAATGTTGCAGTCCAGATGCTGTGCCACCCTGTCATTAATAAAATTGTGGGTACTCCCACTATCAATCAAAATAGCAACTGGCTGGCGTTTCAACTGACCTTGCACTCGCATTGTGTGAGGCATGTAGGTCCCCGAGAAAGCATGAAAGGAGATCTCAACCGTAGGATCAACATAATCAGCATCAGTCGACTAATTGGTGGGCTCTTCCTTGTCAGGCAGGACTCTTCCAGAATGAAACCAGTGGGTGGCATGCGACAACGATGGCTGGGAGTAAAACGCTCATCACAGTTAAAGCAAAGATCTTTGGGCGTTTCTCTCAAGACCGCTGTTATGCATGAAAAATACACATTTTTATATGCCTTTTTACCTGTTTGTTAGTCATAATTTCTAGTTAAAATAAGGATTACAGTGAGCTTTAGTAGTTAGTTTAATAATTAGGAATTAATTAAATAATGCTCTCTAAATGGCTCAATTTAACTATGTTCCGTAATTTTATAAATTATTTGGCATGTTTAATGTGGGACATATTTTATCTTGCATAGGTTCAAATGTTTGGACAGCCAAATTGACGCCAATAGACGGGTTTTGAAGTACCAAAGCGATCCAAGAGCTGAGATCACGTGCAGAACAAATCTGAACCGTTGATGATTCACTTAAGAGAAGACGAGCGCGGAATTAAAGGACGGGCGTTCAGATTCGATCTGGCGGATGACATTGATACAACGGGTTTTAATCAAGCAATTGAAAAAAAAAAGAACTGAATTGAACCGAACCGGTTCAGTCTGAGGAAAGAAAAAAATTGAACATAAGAAGACAACCCGAGCCGATGGCTCGGGTGTCTAACAGAGGAACAAGAACAGAGCAGTGAGCTCGACGGTGGCTATGGGTCTGAGGGTGACAGCGATGACTGGGCTTGATGGGTTCCGGCGGAGACGACGATCGACGTCGAGGAGCAGACACGGCGGCGCGACCGTGAGAGGAGCACATTCGGACCATGGCAGTCTTGAGCTCACGGTCGGCGAGGAAGTCACGGCAGGGCATTGCAGACGAGGTAATCGAGCAACAAAGGAACAGTATATAGAAAGCTTTCGATTTGAAAAAAAAACACGTGAGAGGAAGCCGATTCGGGTCTGTTTCAGCTATGGTAAGCTGCTATTTTCAAATTCATTGAAGATTTCAAAAAGGGCGGAATTGGATCAGCAAAAAGAATGCTTTATTTTTTTTCAGTTTTGTTTTGTGGAGTAAAGATGGGATTTTTGCTGCGATTAGAATGCAAATCGAAGGGCGAATGGCCGGATTTAGAAGGTCTACTCGTTTGGCTTGGAAAGATTGCTGAATTTGGAAGAGGAGACCTGTTTTTGCAATCTATAAAAACAGAGACGGAGCAAAAGAGGGGCCGGCCGACAGAGGAGACGACCAGAGAGTTTTTTTTATTCAATTTCAATTTTTGGTTTCAATTATTTGTTCTCTTTCATTTTGCTTTTCATTCCGGTGTTGTGATTCGAAGTTCTGAAGAACTGTTGCTGTGAACAGTAACCGGAGAGCAAAGAACAGTACTTTCTAACTTAATTTTCTATTATTCAAAAATTCCTGTAAGTTGATTTTAGTTATATCGAAATGAATTCCATTATTTTTGCAGTTAAATTCCTTAGTATGAGTAGCTAAATCCCTGTCTAGGGCTGAGATGAAGCAATGATTAGTTGTAGGAATAGTATTCAGGTGATGCAATTGCTATTTCAAATTAATGCATTTTAACGATTGTTATTCTCAAATTAATTGCATTGGGTTATATGTTTAACATGCTATTTGGATATTACTTGTGATTTATCAAATGATGGATACATGTAATGATTTGAATCTCATCTGTTGATATGCAAGAGAATACAAAATTCTATTTAAAAATCTATATGCTTTAATGCTGAAATCTTCCGTAGGAGAATAGATTGAATTCCAATTCTCTACGAGATAATCGTGAGAACAATTGCCGATTTTAAAAGAAATATTCCTATGATTGTCATGTGCTGATTCTTATGCCCTAGTGTTTTAAATTCTTGATTAAAGTTTCAATTTTTATTTGTTAATTAGTTTCTTTTTCATAGATTACTTAATTGCTTTTAGATTAATTTGTTAGTTAAAGCTGTTTAATTGCATTGAGTCTTCGATTAGTCGTAGTTGTAGTGAATCAAATCAATTTAATTCTTCAACAAGGGTAATAATCTGATCTTCGAATTAGAATTCCAAAAACACAAGTCCCTGTGGGTTCGACCTCGTAAGAATTGTGCGACTATACTCCAAACACGATTCGTACACTTGCGAGTAAAATTAAGAGATTAATTAAAACAACAACAACCGCAAGCCGAGAGAATGGACGGACCGCACGCCGTTGCCGGTTCAACCGTTCCTTTGCAACACGAGCATGCCCAATTATATCCTTCATGGATTTAGGCCGGAACTGACGGATTTCGTCCGCAGCCAATTCGCAATACGCATAAACTCTTGGTGATATGCACGCACCGTGGAAGTTTGACGGAGGGAGGCCAGCAATTCATTAAAATCAGCATAATGATTCGGCCCAAATTACATGCATAATTCATTCTCAAAATATTGGAACCAAACTATTGCATCCCCCGTCAGATGGAAGGTGACGATTTTCAATTTATCTGTCTCCGATTGGTGCCATGATACTCAAAGAATTTATTAGCCTGATAAATCTAATCAATAGGACTTTCCTCGCCGCCATACAAGTGGGGTTTAGCCGATGGTCATCCGGATTCCTCATGAAACGGGGTCTGAGAATTACCTGGCGTGAAGTCCATGAAGCCAGGGTGAGCCGTCCCTCCAAAGGCTGGCCCATAGGGCGGCACATCTCCCCGTGAGTGTTGAGGCATGGCGGTCTGGTAAGGAAAGGCACGCAGGTGGGTGCCAGAGGCCCCCGATGGTAGGATATTCGTTGGATTGAAGGGGCCAAACATTGCCGAGGCCTGAAAGGCACAGCTTTGATGCATAGGATAACCCTGCTGTGTAGCAGAGGCCTGGCCCTACAGAGAGACCCCATGCGAAGGAATAGATGAGTGACCCTAGGACGATGGAGTCCACAGAGGAGCACCCTGTGCAACTGCGGATGAAGTCCCTTGTTGCTGGTCCATGTCAGAGGCCGACGGCAGTGTAGGGGCTGTCATGCGCTCGAGCATGATCTGCTGGAGGGTCTGCTGACTGAGCATGGTTTGCTGTAGGGTCTGTTGACTGAGACGCATGGATCACATCTCTGTCATGAAGTCTGTGAGGACCTTTAACAGAGCGGGATCCATGGCTGCAGAGGGGGCGGCCTGGGCCTGAGCCGTCGAGATTGGGTCGAGGGACCCTCCAGGTTGTCTGGAGCCTTCTTCCGAGCCATAATGATGGAAGTAAGGAATCGAATGCTCTGATACCGGTGTTGTGCTCAATAGATGGATGCACAATAGCTGGCGGCAAATAGCTGGGAAGGGGGATGAGAATAGAGAAGAAGGAGGTGAGAAGCTAGGTTTTCATTCATTCCATAAAGCAAATAGGACAGGACGTCCCCTACATATAGGCGGTGAGCCTGTACCTGATGGGCCTTAACACATAAATACCGAAATAGCATATTCCTATAAGCAACGACCCACGTGGCCTTATTAAATAATGAGATATCTAATTAGCTAAGGAGACGTAACATAAACCTATTTAATGTAAGGGTTATCCTCTAATTGAAGGTAAACAAGAGAATTAACCCTAATCCCTTCTCCTTGTTTTCTTTCTCTCTCTCTCTCTTCCCCGAGTCTCCCTTCTTCCCTTTCTTCTATCAGTTCCCTCTCCCTCAACCTCTCTCTCTCTCTCTCTCTCTCTCTCTATTTCTCCTTCAATCATCTATCTCTCAGCCATAAGAGATCATCTCTATCACGTCCATAACATTTGGTATCAGTGCCGTCGATTCCAGGCCACATTTGTTGCCGTTCGCGAAGACTCAACGTCAAAACCGGCCTTCCTTCACGAAACTACACAACCAGTCTATTGGGCTTCATCTATGCCTTGGAAGAGAGTTTAGCCTTGCATTGGAAGAAAATCCATCATCATATTCTTCATCTTCTTCTTCTCTCCTTTGCTCTAGCCTCTAAAATAGCTAAAGATCTATTCTCCAATGCCCAATAGGTTCTCTCTTAAGGCTTATTTATATGTTTGAAGAGAAACCCTGAAGTCCTGTTGTGTACGTTAGCACAACATTAGAGCAGATCTCATTAGGACTAGTTATTTAGTTGCTTTTTATTTAGTTGCTTTCCTTTTGAATAATATTGTAATCAGGCCCGTTTGGGATAATTGATATGTAATGGAGTAATTAGGGGGCAATCATAGCCCATTAGATGGCCCATTTGGCCGTAATTGATGGCATGGCTCCTTAGGGCACGCGCCATCCCTTTCTTTATAAGGAGGCCATCCTCCTCGATTAGGACTTATGCAACAAGAAATTACTATTCCTTTTACCCTTTCTTCCTTGTCTCTTCCTCCTTCTCCGGCCATGATACTTGGCCATGTTCGTGTCCCATGCCGGGACACAACATTGGTATCAGAGCAGTTGCGATCGACGAAGGCTGATGCTGATCCCACTGCAATCCAACAAGAACTCACGGAGCTACAACGTGAGCGGATTCAAAATCAGACCACACGGTCTACAACAAAGAATATTGTCGTCGCCGTTCAGCCACTGGCCAGGAAACTGACGGCCCCACCGCTGTTGATGCCATTGCCGGGCCCCGCCGCCTGGTACTCCACTTTGCCTTCCCCCGATTCGAGTTCCTTCATCCCATATTCGGATCTGCCTTCACCCTCATCTGGCCAATGGAAGGAACCTTGAGCCGTGCAGTGGTCAGACTCCATCCCCGATGTCTCGCCGGCCAAGGAGAGGTACCCCACCAGCCGACCTTCGCACAAAGCACCTGGCTTTGCCACACCGACAGCCAAGTCCACCACTTGGAGTCAACCCTCACCATGGCCGAGCACCTTGGCCGCAGCCGCCATGACTGGTCTCTCTGCGGCGTCCATCCATGGAGCCTACGGCTTGGCGACTCCATTGGGGACCTCCACCGGAGCGACAGAAGGAGGAGTGAACCCGAACCTTTCACCTGCGACCCCAACTTGGAGTTCGACGACGAGGGCAACGGCGATGCAAGCTGATGCGCATGCTGCCCTAACGGTCGCACCTCCGGTGAGGGTGACCGGTCCCTTCTGACCGGTGTCGACATCGATTATGCAGCTGTCGAGGGTTCACGGATCCTCCTCCTCTTCAGATGTTCGCCTGCTGTTCAACGAAATGCCTGAGTGGAAAACGGAGGCTCTTTCTCCGGTTCCTTCGACTACAATCTCCATTTATACTCAAGAGATTTGCAATGCCTTTATTGATCAATATTATTACATTCTTTACACCACTCCTGAGAAGGCTTTCAAATTTTACCAAGATTCAAGCTGACTCAGCCGACCTGAGCCAAAGGGTGCTCTAAGTTCTATCACGACTTTGCATGGGATATATGTGAAGATTTTGTGTTTCCATTCTGATAGTATGATCGCAAATTTCGAGATTGCAGATGTTCAAGAGTTACATGATGGTAGAATCGGTATTCATGTGACGGGTTGTCTCTCTCGCTATGACTATTCAGAAAGGAAAATTGCTCAATCCTTCCTTCTAGCGCCACAAGTAAATGGCTACTTTATTATGCGCAATGTGATATGTTATGAGGATGAGCATTATCCAAGGGAAACAACACCAGTGCCAACCATATTTTCCAACACAATCGACCCTGAAACGGAGGTGATTTCCCTCCAAGATTCTGTTATTTTGTTGGAAATGAATATAGATGAACAAGATAGTGTTGAGACAGTGGTGGGAGATAATGGCACTGATAAGGATGTTGGTAGTGGAAATGATGAAACAGAAGGAAATGACAATGCTGGTGTGAGTGGCAATGATGAGGGAAGTGGGGAAGGCAAAGATAGGACGAATGATGCTGGTTTGAAGATTGATGACGGTAAGGATAACAAAGGAAATGGTGTTGCTGGTGGGAATGATGAGTACAAGCAAGGTCATGGAAACAATGGAGATAAGGAATGCTTTGTGCCCAATAATCTTCACCCTGTTGGTTCACCGAGGCGTCTAATATCAGCTAGTGCGCTTCATTTGCTAGTGAGCTAAAACTGGATTCGTAAACAAAGAAAACCATGCCTGCAGCGGCTGGAGCTATTGCTGCTGCAGCTATAGCTGATCAGATGCTTGGACCAAAGGAAGATATGATTGCATGGATGCAAGAAGGTGGTCAGATTGGGTGTCTATACAATTTTAGTGAAGATGGTCACCATGCTTATATATTTCAGTAGCTTGCAAATGATAATCTTACTGGTCCAGCTGTATCGTGTGCAATATCTAAATCACATGGCATTTCAACTAAAGGAATCCGATTTGAGACAAGGTCAGGGGAGCCTTCGGCTGTGGCAGGAGCTGCCTCAGCATTGGTATCTTTGTCGTCAAGCCTCAGAAAAGATGCATCTATTATCTCTCCACCTGCACAAAATAGTGAGGATCTTCAGCCAGATGTAGAAGGGTTCTCTTGTGAATTACCAGATGATCATCTTTCACATCCTGAATTGGACTCTGATAAAGTAGGAGTCAGCGGTCTTCCAGAGGACATTGTTCAGGGTGTTGTTCCTTCTGATCTTGCTGCCACTGAGACCTTCCCCAAACTCTGCCCAATCAACCGTTCTACTAACCTTGGTGTGCTGAAGGAGAAGTTTGCGAGTCACGCTGGAAAGTCGGATCTTCCTGGGATATACGTATTTGTCTCCACTACTGACCCTGCAAAGGGACCTCTGCTGGTAACTGCAACACTCTTGGATGAGTTGGGCTATAAGGGTTGGGGACAAGATCAAAGAAATTTTACGCCTCCATACACGTTATCAGTCTATCTTGGCTGGGCAAGTGCTTCTGCCATAGCTTTGTTGATCACTCGAATACTGCCAATGATCTCCTGGTTTGCCACTTATCGTTTCACACTGTCGTCAGCCATTAGTGTTAGAATTTTTGTATTTGTTCTTGTGGTATTCTGTGGTGCTTCGTATCTATTTATGGTGACAAAAGCTGAATTTCTTGCTGCTTTACTTTCCCTCGCTTGTATTCCTGCTCTGATATCTCTCTACTGTGGTCTTCATAAATGGAAAGATGATGATTGGAAGTTTTCTCGGGGCATGTACGTGTTTATTGGCATTGGTCTTGTTCTTCTGCTAGGAGCAATATCGGCTGTGATAATTATCATCACACCCTGGACGATAGGTGTGGCTTCTCTTTTGGTCTTGGGCAGTTCTTTTGGTTCAAAGTGGAAAGTATGATGAAGCACGTGAGTTTGTTGATAGAGCAAACAAGTGCTTGGCAACGGAGCTTGCAGAACTGGTTTTGGAAGGCTATGAACGGGCTTACAGCAATATGGTCCGTGTACAGCAGCTGTTAGAGTTGGAGGAGGTAATTGACTACTGTATACTTCCTGTTGGGAATGATGTTGCTGACGGAAGGAGAGCTCTCATTCTCAATATGTGGAATGAAAGAATACAAGGAACCAAGAGAAATGTTGAGGTGTGGGCCGTGTGGCAGGCCCTACTGGCAGTTCAAGCACTTGCACTGCCTCCAACAGAGTATATGGAAACGTGGCATCAGTTTGCTTCTCTTTGTCAACAAAATGGTCGCATTATTCAAGCCAAGTCTAATTTGGTGAGATTATTGCAGGATGATCCTAAAGCAGCTCCTGAAAGTCCAACTTACCATAGGCGTCCAGAGGTGATGCTAGCATACCTTACGTATGGCTTCTCTAATACTGGTCACACTGCCCCTCCACTTGCTCGTGTATACTTGAAGCTTGGGGCATGGCAATGGGCTCCTTCTCCTGGACTTGATGATACATCAATTCAAGACATCCTTGGCGCATTTCGAAGATCTATTCAATGTGCTCCACATTGGGCAAAAGCTTGGTAGTTGGCACAGATGGGCTCTTTTCAATACTGCTGTTATGTCTCATTATCCTATAAGGGGCTATCCTATGACTGCGGCACACTTACAGGATATTCTTCGTTTTTTGACTCTCTATTCCAACCAGGGAGCTACAACTGAGGTCCAAATGGCCGAATCTTATTGTTTGGCTGCGTATTGGTGTTGGCCAGAATGGTGAATGGCCTATTCAACGTCGTTCTCGCGCCGTATTGGAAGCCAAAACTACTTGGTCGCCTTGAAGACAAGGCGTTAGCGGAAGCGTGGTAGAGTGTTGTGTACGTCAGTACAACATTGGAGCAAATCTCATTATGACTAGTTATTTAGTTGATTTCCTTTTAAATAATATTGTAATCAGGCCTGTTTGGGATAACTGATATATAATGGAGTAATTAGGGGGCAATCATGGCCTATTAGGCCATAATTGATGGCGTGGCTCCCTAGGGCACGTGCCATCATAAGGAGGCCATCCTCCTCGATTAGAACTTATGCAACAAGAAATTACTATTCCTTTTTTCCTTTCTTCCTTGTCTCTTCCTCCTTCTCTGACCATGATATCTGGCCCTGTTCGTGTCCCATGGCGGGACACAATAAGTCCCCTTCCAAATCCAAGTCAAAATAGGCTTGATTTAAGTTTTTTCACACAAACTGATCGATCGCTTTGTATATTCGATCGATCACTTTCCAATTGATCACTTTCCTTCATTGATTTCTGCGTTGTCGCGCCGATCGTCCATTTCATCTTGACTTCCGATCGATCGTTTCTATTCCTGATCGATCGTGTTTACTATATTGCGTGAATCAAAAACTCCAGTAGATATGATCATTCATTTTGAGTGCCGATCAATCATTTTCTTCGATAGCACTGTTTCTGGCTCTGGCGATCGATCGCGTATGAATGTCGATCGTGTTATGAAGATTTAACCATTAAAGTCACTTTTCATCTTATTTCTGTATCTTACTTTTATTTTCTACAAAAAGTAAAACTACATTAAAGTAGCACTCATTCTAGTCAAACACTAACATAAACATAAACTTCGGAGATAATAAAATGCATATTTTATATGTAGATCGCACCCCCAAACCTACATTTTGCTAGTTTCTAGTAAAAGAAAACAAAAACAAAAACAAACAAACAAATTAAAGGAACTAATGCAGAAAAGTAAATGCCACTTTCGTAGGGAACACGATTGCATTGAGCGTATGCAAAAAGCCGTTAATCCTCTAGGTGGCCTTAGTAGGACGAGTTGTGTCTCGTGAGGGTTTGCAACAATGCTACCTACAAATATGTATTTATTAACCTAATTGATCCAAATGCAAATAAAATAAAATAAAATATTGCAAAACAAGCAAACATATTATCCTGATAAATGCAAACCACAATGCTTAATAAAATCAACCACACGTACTTGGTTCATAGTCAACGGGAATATAGAAGCCCTAAAGTAAGTGGTTTTATTCCACACTTTCATCTTGAAAATTTCTGCTCAATATGATATAGCATGATAATATAAATAGTAAAACGTGTAGAACATTGTAGTCATACATTCTAAATTTCTGTTTCACACATATCCAGTGTTACCCATTAACCAAAGAACATCAGAATCTACATAGTCATCGTAATCTTTTGGCTCATGATAGCACAAATGCCTGTGCGCCTCATTCGGGTCCAACATTCTAGATTTGAGAGGATAATACACCATAGATTTTTTTTCAATAGGACTGTGTAAGGTCTGACTTCAAGATGCTTAGGTTAGCAATGACTCAGGCTAATGACTCCCAACCAATTTGGCTTAGGGCATTAGGTCTTAAGTATAGACCGCTTCGGGCCTGAGCATCAACCTAAGTTAATCATATAATAGTCAAGCAGCCCCTTTCTTTCTTTTGTTTTTCTCATTTTTCGCATCAATTTTTTCAGCATATATATTTTTCAAGCATCTTTATTCTGTCTAGGCTGTATTATACTCTCAACCTATTTCCGGTTCCAAGCCCATGCCATAGCCAAGTAAATGGTCTATCATGATCTTTTAAGCTCAACAGACAACCACATATCAACTAATGACTCTCACCAAGGACATCCCACTGTAAATTAACATTCAACAAATCTCTACATGGTATTACTTTATGTACTAGTGTGTGAGAGTGAGTTTTCTTAGTTCAAGCACATGTTCTAAGAGGACTGTAACAGAAAGATATGCTTAGTTAAGTGTATCTATCCTCCAGTATACCTACTCACACTTCCAATGCAAATTAATCTCTTAAGAATTGAAGCATGCATTATCACGGGATAAACTATCAAAACCTAACAAAAATATTAATAAACAACTTAAAAACTACTCAAATTTTTATTTTTATTTTCCTTTTCTGATTTTACAATGAAGCACATCCTCTCACCCAAACCTAATATAAGCATTGTCCTCAATGCACAACAAAAGATAAAAATACAATGATCACATAAGAGTAAAGGAGAAAGAGGAAGGAAATCACCAGAGGAAGTGGACTAGAAATCCTGGTCATCACCATCAGCACCGCCTAGAGGATAAATATTTTGACTCATGCCTGCACAACCTCCGCCAAACCTCTTCTATTCCTCCGCCAAACCTCTTCCCCGACTCTCCCTTCTTCCCCTATCTTCTATCAGTTCCCTCTCCCTCAACCTCTCTCTCTCTCTCTCTCTCAATTTCTCCTTCAATCACCTATCTCTCGTCCATAAGAGATCATCTCTATCACGTCCATAACAGTGTGTTGCCCACACACAAAATCAACGCAAAAATCCAACTCAAAGAATACCAATAGAGAACTCAAATCAAGATGGTTGAAATAATGGAAGAAGAGTTAAGAGCACTTGGGGAAGAAGAAAACTTATTTTGGGTTCGATTTTTCTACACCACGTTCTAGAGGATAAATAAGGAAATGCCAAGTTTTAAAACACATTTATTTCTAACATTAATCGAATCGTTTCTTTTTTTTCCTTTTAAAACACATTTATTTCTAACATTTCCCACATGTTTGAAAAGAAAAAGAAGAGATCATCGATTCAAGACTCAAAGTGGGCAACACATATACTATGTTTTCGATGAGAGGTGCCTTTTGGGCTTGAACCTCCACATAACATTCTCTTTCCATTGGGTTCCGTTTGGGTGACACGTTACGGGTATGCATCGGTATCTCAATTCATGTGTATATCTTCTAAAGAATAATTCCAACAATTCTCATCAACTTTCGGCCAAAAATAATGCACATATAGGTGAGAGTCTTCAAGGATATAAGATTTAAATGGCTTCCTAGGCATTTGAGATTAGACACAAATCTCGCACCTCGAATGAGTCTACATTAGATTTGAGAATGAAATCTAGACTCATCATTCTCTTGAGAGTGTTAGCATTCACATGCTCAAGCCTCATATGTCATACATTATTTTTATTCACATTAAAAACATAAGAATTATTTGCATTAAAGGCAAAACCATCTGAATTGCAAACATTTAACTTAAATAAGTCATTCATAAATATCATTTGCCAACAAATGTGCCAAATTTACTTATTATAATTTAATTAGACTCAAAAACCAACTTAAAACTGTATT
This sequence comes from Houttuynia cordata, assembly GCA_039654745.1. NCBI lineage: Eukaryota > Viridiplantae > Streptophyta > Magnoliopsida > Piperales > Saururaceae > Houttuynia > Houttuynia cordata. The sequence continues at coordinate 16,582,322 of CM077504.1, forward strand.
GACTAAGAATAGCTCCACTAACTAAATTCTTGCGCACATCTGGCACATGCTGCATGATATCTACAAAATAAACACATTTTTATATGCCTTTCTGCCTATATTTTGGTCGTAATTTTAGTTGAAGTAAGGATTATTAATGGTTATTAAAGTTAGGTGAGTAATTAGGAGATTAATAAATAAATGCACTTAATTGATTAATTTAGATGCGTTAATTGGATTTCATGATTTCACATTTTATTATGTGTCTAATTTAATATTTAATTTTATTTATGTAGGCATAAGAGTTTCAAATATGGATCGTCAAGAGTGGATGCGCGCCAAACCGTTTCTGTGCTAAGATTAAAAGATCCGATGGTGGAGATTAATACGACGGGTTTTAAATAAGAAAAAAAAAAGAAAAGGAATTGAATTGGTTCAATTGGGTCTGGTGTCGGCTAGGGTGTCGAACAAAACGAAAACACAGAGAGCTCGAGCTCTCTGCTCGAGCGCCGGCATGGGAGCTCGCGGCGGTCATTGGACAATCGACGGCGGCCACTTGAAGGAGTGAGGACGACGGCGGTCACTCGAAGATGGCAGCGGTGCGAGCAGCGGCGGTGACAAGCAGTCGACAGACAAAGGTGCGAGTAGCGACGGTGGAAAAATCTGGACTTGACGGCGGAGCTTGAATCAACGGCGATTGTGGAAATGGTGGCGACGGCAGTTGTGCCGGAATAGGATTTGGAGGTCGTCTACAACTCGGGAACTAAAACAGAAGCCGGCTCGATTTGGGACTCTTTGAAACAGGGTCATGCTTAAATTGGAAACGGATTTGGGTTCATCCAAATCAGAAATCGGAAGGATTAGGACTCTCTTTCGATTTGCTTATAAAAACTGGATTTTTAGAGGAAGAACGGACTGGTTTTTGGATGGAAAAAAAACAGAGCATCGGTTGAGAGAAGTGGGTCGTGTTTTTCGTGATTTTGGGTCATGATTTTGGCCAGAAAGCGAAGAGGAGCAAGAGAAGGAGGAAGGGAGAAGAAAAGGCCGGATTTTGGGCAAAAACAGCAACTGCTACAGTACTGTTCCAAACGCTACAGTGCGTGAGTCCATTAAGGAAGATAGTGAACAGTAGTATCCGTGAACAGTAAATTTGAACAGTGCCCGTGAATATGAATTCGACAACTCAGGCTTCTTCTTTCTCTTATTCCATGTCTAGCTAATTTTCTTTATCATGGCTAGATGAAGCCCTAGATTTGTATTTCCTACTCTTATTTGTTTTAATTTAGTGAAATTTGATATGAATATACTTAATGCGATTTCATTATTGTTTCTATTAAGTGCTTTGACCGAGACTTAATGAATGATTAATAGAATTTGATCTTGATATATCCCGTGTCTAGATAATAACAGGATTATGATTGATTCTATGCCTGGCCAATGATAGAGTTAGTTATATTAATTTATAGTGGATGAATTTTTCGTGTCCGGACAAGAACGTGTAGTTCATTCACTGGTAATATATGTGTCCGGCCAAGAACATAAATTACTATATCATATCAATTTGTGGAAATAATAATTAAGAGTAGTAATTGCATGTTTAGAGGTGGATTCGACGCTTTGATATTCTTATTCATTTGATTTCTCAGTAAAATTTATTTCTTTAGTTAATTAAAATCATAAAAATTCAATCTTTCATTGGAATTAGATTAATCTTCCAAGTCCTTTGGGTTCGACCTCGTTTCCACTAGACTATACTGAGTCTCGTGCGATTGCGAGTAAAAATAGTTAAAAATTCAATCAATCACTGAACTCGTTGGAGCGACAAAATATTGCCTGAGGTGAATCTAACATCCACTTTCCCTTCTCCATAAACTTGTGCTGCCGTGCCATTCCCCATTGTAACTGTCTTGCCTCTCACTTCCTAAGATGAAAATAAGGCTAAGTCAGCATAAATAAGTACACCATATCCCGTGTCTACTAACCAATCGGTAGGTTGACTAGCTAGATTAAGAACAAAGTAAGAGGAAATTGCCACTAGGTCCAGCATCGCTATCCCCAGTAATGATGACATTGGCTTGAGGGTTTTGACCTGCATTGTCATTACCCCCTTTCCTTTGGGGACATTTTCTTGCAAGATACGCAAGTGATCCACACATAAAGCAAGCATATTTCTCCTTGTCCTTTTGGATCTTTGCATTGTTGTTGTTGTGGTTGTTTTGATGGTTGTTATTGCTTTTGTTGATGTGGTTGTTACCCTTGTTACCCTTCTATTCCCAACCTTTGGTTTTGCCCTCCACAATATTGGCAAGACCATTGGCTTGAGTAGAAGAGCTCTCTTCCTTTTATTTGCCTCTATGTCTTTCTTCAATTTGAATGACAACTATCAAATCATTTAGTGACATCTCTTCCCTGTTATATTTAAGGGTAATTTGGAAATCCGACAATGAGGGAGGCAACTTGTAGCCTCTCATCGATTGAGATTTATTTCCCAATGATCTTAGCCACAATATTTTGAATTTCAACCACTTGATCTCTCACAGATTTATCATTTATCGTCTTGTAGTCAAAATATTCTCCAACCACATATTTTTCCTCCCTAACATGTTTTTTTCCAAACTTTTTCTCAAATGCATCCCATAATATTTTAGCAGTCAATAATTTAAAATATAAATCATACAACTCATCATTCAAACAACTTAATATATGACCATGACAAAGCTCATCATCTTTCTTGTAACAAGCATTACGAGTCGAACTCGCCGGTTCATGCACTTCAGAGTTCTCCAAAACCGGATCAGATTTCAAAGTGATGAGCTAAAACTTCATTTTGTTTCGCCACCGCTTGAAATCTTTTCCTTCAAATTTCTCCAGTTTTAGACTTTTGTCTACACCCATCTTATGGCAAATCACAGTGACCAATACTAATATTCGTTCAAGTTGTTAGAATAATTATCTAATTAACCACCAACTAATAGACAAGATTATGTAGAAGTTACCAAATTGTTGATGTAGATCAATCAATTGAAGAGAACCAGCCCTTGCAATTATAAAGCTTCCTCCTTTTGAATACCAAATAATCTGAAATAAGAAATTTGAACTCAACACAATCCGAGGAGCACTATAGGACTATTCTTGAATGAATATTCACCACCTAGTGCAAGGCTTCACCAGTGATCGATCAAGAGATACAACAGACCTCCCTCGAACCTTGGTGCACTCCAAAGAATTCGATCACGAACCTAAAATGAGTGTATTGCCCACACACAAAATCGACGCAAAAATCCGACTCAAAGAACACCAATTGAGAACTCAAATCAAGATGGTTGAGAGAATGGAAGAAATGTTAAGAGCATTTGGGGAAGAAGAAGACCTATTTTGGGTTAAATTTTTCTAAACCATGTTCTAGAGGACAAATAAGGAAAGGTCAAGTCTTAAAATACATTTATTTCTAACATTAATCGAGCCGTTTCTTTTTTTCCCTTTTAAAACACATTTATTTCTAATAGAGGCTGAGACAGGTTTTCTAATGTTGTTTTTGTGGAGTTGCACTCAAGCCCAAGAGTTGTGGAATTATGAAGTCCTAACCTTGCTAAATTGATGTCATGATAGTTTTTTTTAATCTAGCGTGGAATGCCCTTGTGCATGGGAACGGGAGGCTTGTTTCGAAACTTTTTGTGTCACTGCTTGGAGTATACAACACAACTCGGAATTTAAGATTGATGGAGGGAAAGAGATTGGATCCTCACTTCATTTGGAAGAATACAGAATACGCTTTACATCTTTTCAAAAATTGCAAGAAGAATGTAACAAGCTGTCACATCCCAAAATCTAAGTTGTTTTGGCATCCTCCTACATAGGGCAGGTTAAAGGCCAATGTGGAGGGGGGTTATATTGCTGATTTATACTTGGGAGTAGCATATGTGATTTGTAACAGAAAAAAAAATTGGCAGAAAGGGGAGAAAGGGTCCGTTTTCCTTTCTACCAGAAACATCCTCAGCAAAAAAATTCATTTCTAGTAATTTTCAAAGGGAATTAATTTTGTTTATGATAAATTTACCATTTCTGCTAAAGGAAAAATAAGTCTTTCTGCTAAAGGAAAAGGATGTGTCAAACATCCTTCCCTTCTGCTAAAGAAAAAGGAGAAAAAATAATTTTCCTTTCTTCATTAAAAAATATCCAAACGGGCCCTTAAAGTTCCTCCTGGCTACGCAGAGCCTAGTTGTACACACGATTTCATTTGCTTATACTCTATTGTGCTATCTACTAAAAGTATCCATTTTGGAATTTTGATGGGTAGATTTGGTTATATCGGTTGTGTGGTCGCAGCTTCTTAAATAATATTGCAATGTCATGATTGGTTGTCGTGATTTTATAGCTTTTCTCGTTTTTTTGAAGTAGCAGATGTCATCGCTTGGAGTTGTGGACTTAGATTTAATGTTAAGGGCATGTATAACAATTTTCTGTAGAACTCATTTTTTTTACTAGTAGATTTCATGGCTTCAGGTGCTGATGCAATTATAATAGTTTTATAAGCCTAGACATCACATTCTTTGGCATTTATATATCTTACAGGAAGCTGAAGACACAGTAGTGAGTTCTTTTAGCTGCAATCTTTTGGAATAAAATAGCAAGGTGATTTAACCTGCGAGTGCTATTGATAGGAACTTGAGTGACTGAAGATCATCACCTTTCATAACTTAGTATGCTGCAATCTTTTGGAATGAAATATCACGATGATTTATCCTGCGAGTGCTATTGACAGGAACTGTGGAGTGACTGTTTCATAACTTACTATGTGTTAGAGATATTTATATTTTGTGATGAATAGGGTTTTGAAAATGCTGAGAATGAGTATAAGACAAGGTGAATCCATATGTAAAACAATATGGTTGGGATCATGGGGTGGATCAAAGTGGGCGACATAATGATAGGATATGTCTAGTTCCGCTTTGTTGCAAGCATGGAATGCTGGCTCGCCGAGGTGTCGGGCCCCATCCGATCCAACGATATGGACCAATATCGTTTTTTAAATTTTTTTTCAAATATCGGCGATATATCGGTCAAGATATATATTGCCATAAAAACAAAAATGTTTTTAAAAAAAATTAAAAAAAAGGAAAAAAATAACTTTCCATTTGTTTCCCATCCTAATATGCATATTTTGAAATCCATGCTTTGTCTATATTAGTATAACTCATTTTAGAAGTTAGATTGTGAAAATATATGGAAAAAACTAGTTTTCGACCACCGATATTTTTTTACACAATATCTCCGATATTTTGTCTCTTTGGTTGACCGATATTTTACAGATATCCAATACGATATTCTTTGGTTGCAAGAGGCCATTCTTATGAAGGCACTGAAATGCCTAGTTCCATCTATCTAGTGCGACAATCCACAGGTTAGTTCCATCTATTCTAGTGCATTTACATAATCCTTTACCTCGCATGTAGTTTTTTGAAATGCATGGATGAATGCCTCTAGGTTGGAGTATGTGCTAGTGCTACTGATTTTTTGTTTCAAGTATTAACATTGCAAGGCTATACGCTGTTATCCTTTCTTGTTTTTGTTCCAACTGTGTTAAATTAAATGGCTCTTTAGCTCAATTGGTAGAGCATTTGGGAATAAGTTTAGATTTATTTCCGAAAAGGACGGTGGTTCGAATCCAGCAAGGGCCTAGTTGTTCTCTCCTACCATGAACGATTTATTTCTTGCTGATTTCTAAGGTTTTAAAAATCGGACCAGTCATCGACCCTACGGAGTAGGTCTAACCGGGGGTCAACCTAGGTAGAACTACCTGGTTGCTGACATCATCAATACAAAAAATGAAAAAAAAGCCCATCGGCGTGCATTCATTCCACACGTGTCTCCCAATCTGATCCTCTCTCTATAGCCCAGCACCCCCTCTCCTCCCACTCCACACCCCTTGGCCATGGCCTCCATCCTCTCACTCCTCCCTCTCCTCTCCTTCGCCCACTTCTCGCCTGATCCACCTCCCATGCCAACCCCATGGCCGCACTAGTTCCACTCCATCCTTGTCTTGAGCTATAGCGGCGCCCTGTCCTTGATCAACCTCTGGTATGACTGGCCCAAGAGCAGGAACTTCAACATGATCCAGGACCAGCTCGGTCGCCGCCTCTATGACCTCGAGTGGAACAACCACACCTCCTTCTTCTACACCCTTGATAGAAGTGACCACTATTGCAGGACAGTGCAAATAGAGGTGGGCATCCTCCGCCCAAACTAGCTCGATGGTGCAAACCATGGTTTTAAAAACCGGACTCACCTGGCCAGTTCGACCCCTTTCAACTAGGTGGGCTAAACGAGGTCAATGGGGTCAATCTACTCGGTTGATCCAGATGACCCCGCTTGAAAAACCTCCCTGCTTCAGTCGGACCGGGTCAAACCAGCTGGGTGGGCCCGGTTTTTAAAACCATGAAATTATATACTATTTAATTATTTCTCCATAAAGGATGGAGAAAAGGGTGTTAACAAAGGTTTTCTTTTGCTGAAATGCATTCTTAGGTCATTTTTTTTCTTCTTAATAAAAATGTCAGAATGAACTAAAACACTCTGGATCCCCTTATCCTATGCCAAAGGGTATTAACAAAGGTTTTCTTTTACTGAAATGCATTCTTAGGTCATTTTTTCTTCTTCTTAATAAAAATGTCAGAATGAACTAAAACACTATGGATCCGCTTAGCCTATGCCACCCCTCTTGGTCCCACTAGAAGAGGTGTCCCATATTTTCCCTCAATTTGAACCAGTTCTTAGCTCAAGTAATATGTGACATTGTAATTAGTTATTTTTTCTTTGCCCTTAAAGTATTTTGCTTGATATAATGTTTTGCTTGTCCAAATAACTCTATCCTTTCAACCTGCCATAAGCATTTACTCTCTAAAATGAAAAAAGGCTTTGCAATTCAAAAGATTTAAACTAACTCCGTTAGATAAGGCAATAACTCCATTTATATGTTTTCAGCAGTTCAAGTTGGCAATAACTCCATTAGATGAGTCATTTCACAATTTCACCTATTCAAAACTAGGGTATTAGCACTCATCAACACCAGCTCAGTTTGAAGACAGAATGACTTTAATATTAATGCAATAGATAGAAATTGATTTGAGTTTGATATCCAGTTTCAAGAAATAGAATGACTTTAATACAATAATTTTTTGTATAATTTTTTACTTTTCAAACAGCATGGGTCTTGGAGGATTTGAACCTCCACCTATTAGAATAGAGAGTTTACTCAATTCTAATTGCTCTATCAGTTGAGCTAAAGACCACTCTCTTGGATGTGATAAACTTTATCCTAAGAGACAATGTAGTTACAGTGATATAACTACGAGGGATGACCAAATCAAGAGAGTTATATGACCTTCATTACAAACGATTCTCGTTCAGAAGCACAGTTCAATAAGAACTGCTTAATGCAATTTTAGAGCATCAGCAAAGCATATACTATAACTCACCATGAGATTCTGAACATGGGACTAAATTAAAAGCATCCATCATATGACTGAAAGTAGTAAATATTTGAATAATTAGATACCAAACTTTAAAGTTCAACACAAACTTCACAATGGAAGAATAAAACCATGACAAGGATAATAACTGCAAAAAATTCCATAATTGCTTAGGATTTCTAATATTTCTCTCTGTTCATTCCATTCCAATTAACATAAAGCATATTCAAGCCGTGTCAACAATTATATACATAAATACATATACTTACACAATGTTTTAATAATTAATCTACCCCAATATTAACGAGTACAAAACTGCCAAATGAACAAGATGGCATTTAGTATAAGGTCAAACTAAGTCACGAATCCTGTAAAATGTCTAAACAGATCCTTAACTTGCCTCTAATCATTTGTGCAACTAGAAAAAGTAGCTATGCTTAGGATTTCTAATACATTATTTGCGCAATTTGCGCAAGCAGAAAAAGCAATAAGACTCACATTATGTACATCACAATAACAAATGAAATGTTTTAACACAAAGTCATTATAGATATTCTTTGATTCAATCGATGAATTTTCAGCAAAAAAATATAGTAATGCAATTTCTGGTCTCAGAACTATTGCAAATTGACACACACACAAAAAAGGTCCATTCCTGTATCCATTTGCTGCAAATGACATCTCTTTTTCTAGTGATATTTTTTTCCAAACAATTCCTACTTTAAAGTGTTTTCCGCAATACTAACAGTGTATAACATTCTGGTCTCAAAACTAATCTGCTTCCCAAGTTCACAGAGACAATATCACAAGTAATGCTAATCCATCTCAACTGAAGATGCGACTAATAGCGAAGAGTATTTTAGTTCAGGGTGAGAAATTACAAGAATTAATTGCTACAACAAAAAAGACAGACCTCCCATTAGGCTGTAGAAGGTGGAAACTTCCCTCTTCAAAAATCTACATTCCCTGATTCAACATTTGGCCGTTGGCGGGAGAGGGGTGGAAAGCCGTGGCAGAGGACGCCGAGGGACCGATCGGCAGTGAAGGGATGCGTGATGCACGTTGGAAGGACTGGATGGGGGTAGACGTGGTGCTTTATTGCTCGAGGCAAAACAAGGATTTAGATCATTTTCCAAGAATGTGGCACAATTAGAAAGCAAAACAACGCTTTATATAACTTAAATGGGGATGTGGCAGGCTTTAGGATGGAAAGTGCCACTAGATGTGATCGCCGTCTTGGAAAATTGGCGTTAGCTCTAGACATGATTGCTTGTAGCAAAGGCAGTCATCAATTACTACTTGGTACAAATACATTCAGTGAAGACTTCTGCAATGTCCAATACATTCACGGGAAGATGCCATACGTTGATACATAAATGGGAAAAGTTTAAATGAGATCGCTCTCATCTTGCTTATATGAGGCCACTTTGAATCGTAGCCGTTGGATCTTGATCTGACGGCTACGAATATCCATAATGATCTCACCCACTCCTTGATGTGACACACTCACCTACCCACTGATTTGATATCCACCCTCCGATTGGAATCTAACGGCAATAAAGATTGGCCTCATGCTCCTTATATGAGAACGATCTCATGTAAACTCATCTCTACATAAATATGGCATCATATACTATATTCCATCTCATATATACAACATTAAAAGAGAAACGCTTGCATAATTTGTTTTTTACTTTTAGCAGCCATCATATACGCTGTTTGAAAAAATCAATGCCCCTAAATCATTCATCTTTGGCCCATGCCGTCAGTGGGGAGGTAACAAACAGTTTTTTATGCAACTGTATAAAGCTTCGAAGTTTTCACGTTGAAAAGGTTACAGAAGTACAGGAGCATCATTATAAACTAACCATGACAAATGATAGCGTATTTAGCTACAGCTGAGAAGTTAAAAAACTCCACTAACAAACTCAACGTTCAAATTACTGGAAATAGAAACGTTACAAACAAAAGCCAAAACATGAACCAGTCATCTCATGCCTCACTTGGATTTCTTTCCTTGTTTCTTCTTAACAACCTCATCAATATACAATATCCCTTTGCCCTTGTAAACTTCAGGTGGTTTACAACTACGAACAGCGGCAGCAAACTGATGGACCCTCTGCTTGTCTAACCCTGTGCAACAAACTACATTTGGTTTGAAGCAGAAAACCCTAACTGCAGGAGGAACCGTCAGCTCAACCTCATGGCTGTAACCCAGCTTCAAAAAAAGCAAACGGCCTTCAGCTTCAGCTCTAGCTTTAAAACCAACTCCCACAATTTTGAGAAAACGAAAGAATTTTGCTTCAATCAAAGTCATGGTTTCCACTTGCCGTGAAGAGTTCCTCTCTACAAAGTAAATAAACTTCAACAAAATATTTTTTCTGCATAAGATCATCTAAGTGGATATGTTTCATGGAAATAAACTAAAAAGCATTTAGTCTCCCTTGTACACGTGATTCATGCATATCAGTTTATAAACAACATGCTCCCTCCTAAAAACTCACTTCATTTGAAAAAAAACTGTATCTATTAAAAGTGACCAGAGGGAGTAATACTGCTACTACAAATGAACATAATCATGAAATTGACCAACAATAACAATAGTATTACAGATTGCAAAGGAAATTTTCAGTACTTGACTCTTCATACATCCTCAAACAAAACCCTCAACTAAAACAATTTACAAGTTACAACAAGACACCATCACTGACAAGCAGCTAATGAGCCCATATGTTGCTGCCACCGTCATCCATTATTATGCCTTTGCAAAAATTCTAAACTAAATTTCCAGTTGAAGAACTGAAGTACCCATCAGAACACTTTGCCTACTTCTGAAATTATTTAGGATTCAGCTAGTATTTCTTATAATAATTCGCTTTAAATTACTAGAGAGATTGATGCGGGCATGGATGGACATGGACATTCAAATGAACAATAATTCCTTTCACAAATATTTTTATTTTCTATAAAAACAAAATCTATTTTTTATGTGATACAACCTATGCACTCAAACATATTCTAGTATCAGATTTATTTCCTAAGAATTTTTGAAACATAGCCTCTCCCCACTTAAAGTAGGATATTTAATACTCCCTCCAGTCACTTTTAATTGAGACCGTTACATAAGAGATGTGAGGTCCACAGTATAAGCCCAGGCTTCATCTTTCATCGCGGAGGCCTCTAAACCTCAACCTTGACCTAGGGTCGCTGTCGGGCGGCCGAAGAATAATTAGGGAATGGTATCATCTAATGTTGGTACACTATTTTTTCTAATTGTCTCAATTAAATTTGACCGGAGGGAGTAACTATTAGAGTTCAAATTCATGTGATACAAATGAGTTTAATCATTTGTAGTCCATCACTCCAAACAATGTTGGTTTCCAGCTCCAAACAATGTAGTCCATCGCTCATATGTATGAAAACTAAATTTGCAGAGTGCAGTTGCTATCCAAATAAATAGCTGATTGATACATTCTATCGATTATGTGACTACAGATTTACAGAAAGGGTAAACAGGATTTTCATTGATATCATTGAGGCAGAAAAGATGGAATTCATTACCCATCTGTGAGAAAATTAAAGAGTTTTCATTGAACTGAACGGATTTGCCTCCATTGCGACCTTGTGGATTCAAGGTCCGAACTACTAAAATTCCAGATCTTCATGTACTCCTTTTAATTTCCATAGTGCAAATTGTTCCAAATTCTTCAAATGTTCTTCCTTTATTATGATTGTACACCCAAGTCTTTAAAGGCATACACATGCCATCAAAATTGAAGGATAATCAAAGCACAGAACATGCTGATAACAAATGAGCCCCCGTCTGCCGCGCCTAGGAAACGGCCAAAACACGACCGTTCATGTGGCGCAGCAGTCGGATTGCTCACACACCACGCGAAGAAGGGGAGGAAGGAGACCGGTACCTCTAAATGTCGAGGACCAAGGAGGAGAGCACCCACTAGGGGAGAATCGTGCCGGCCGGCAACAAGGGAGAAGAGCAGCGGCCAGCAGAAACTGCAGCAGAAGAGAGGCGGGGGGAGTCGGAGGCGGCGACTGGGCGAGAAGAGACGCCGGCGGCCGAAGACAAGGCGGAGGCAGGGCTCGGGGTACGACGGAGTGTGGAGCGCTTGGCCAGTTGGGATTTGGGCGGGTCAATTAGGGTCGGATACGGACAATATTATGGCCCCTATTAGGACGGACAGAAAGCTCATGTCCGCATCTATATCGGACAAATACTCGGACACAGGCGGACTGCTGGACAATGGACGTTCGTGAACATCCTTAGTTGTTGGGAGAAGATGGCAGTCCGGTCATCTTCAAAACCGCCCGGCCATGGCCGCCCATGACATGGAGCGATCATCCACGACCATGATCGTGGTTGGAAGGGGGAGGCCTGATTGAATGTTTACCTTAAAGAGGAGTAAGTTGGGTCACCACCGGAGGAGGAGAACGAAGAGTTCGAGGTAGACGCACATATTGAACCATCTCAACCGTTGTATTCGGTTCCATTTTCTTTGAAACCCTCATTTGTGATATGGTATTATGTTATTGTAATTAGTTTGGAGCATGGTTTTAGAAGCCAGACCGGCCCGCCCGCCTTTTCGAGTCAAGTCGATTGGGTAGGTTGACCCGACCGGTCGAACCGGTGACCCGGCCAACCGGACCAGGTTTTACTCACCCCTCCCCCCATCGAGCCAACCACCCTCGCCATCGTTGCCCCGCTGAGCCACCCCCCACCGCCGTCGCCCAGCTCCCTTGGCCCTGCCGCGATGCCGCCCCGGCGACCCTCCCTCTCTAGGCAATCCGTCTCCCCCCCCCCCCCCCCCCCTCATTCCTCTCTCCAATGAGCCCCCCCACCGCTGCCGTCTCCCAGGCGACCCCTCTCCCCCCTCTTTGTTTTCTCTCCCCCCCCCCCCGGCGACCCCTCTCCCAGGTGAGCCCCCCCGACCACCACCAAGCCACACCTCCACCAGCCCCGGCAACCTCCCCTCCCTCTCACCCCCTTTGATTTCCCCTCGACATGGAGCGATCATTCACTACCTTGTTCGTGGTTGGAAGGGGGAGGCCTGACTGAATGTTTATCTTAAAGGTTGGGTCACCGCCAAAGAAGGAGGACGAAGAGTTCGAGGTAGTCGCACATATTGAACCATCTCAAACGTTGTATTCGGTTCCATTTTCTTTGAAACCCTAATTTGTGACATGGCATTATGCTATTGTAATTAGTTTGGAGCATGGTTTTAAAAGCTGGACCGGCCCGACCGCCTTTATATATGTTTTAATCCATAGTGAAATACATAATTTATGAACCAAGTTGCATACAATAATGAGTTACCTACTAGGGTTTGCTTTGTGAGTTAATCTGGAGATTAATTTAAGAGGAGAGTATTTTTCACTGTCACACCCTCTATTTTTGTTGTAGATCAAAGGATCTACGGGCAATTCCATCGAAGAAATGGAAGAAAGAGTAGGATTAGGCTAAGAGAGACTAAATTAAAACTACTATAAATAACTCTAATTTCTATTGATTAAGCATAATAAATTAGGGAAAACCCTTTACGTATTTATAGAGTCTAAACTATAATCCTAATTGACATAGGAGCCTAGTCCTACAAATCCAACTAATGAAGGAAAGCAATAACTTATTAAGAATTCTAATTAGAGTAGGAAACTAATAAGAGATCACAACATAATTAAATTGGTGGACCCTTACCCTAAGCTTGTCATAACATTCAACCAATGCTTCCGCATCACCTCTCATCCTCATGGTGGTCATCTTTTTGCATCGAAGACAAGAATGCGTGAGGCTCAATTGCATCAAAATATGGTGGGACCACCAATGCTCCAATAGACGAATAGTTGGCTGGACTTGGAGTCATAAATGAGTGGGCCCGGTTTAGCGTAGAGCATGCATTCGATAAAGCTTTGAACCAATAATGGCCCACACAAGATCCTTCTAGAATTTTTTTTTTAAGGATGGCGAACCAACTCGAGGTGTAGAGCTTGAACCAAGCTAGCCCGATCCACTTTCCGAAACAACATATGTGGGCTTGATACCTGACAGATAGGGGGATTCTTTCCAGAATTGGGTTTCTACGATTCGATCCATTGCTCGAGGAGCTCAATCTCCTTGGCTTATGACCGCCGCTTCTCCTTGCAAAACTAGACTTTTGCTGTTTGCTGTCTTGGGCCTTCGCATCAGGGTGTTTTGCAAGGAAACGAATTGAGATTTTGAGCAAATTGTAAGCTTCAATTCTTAGGCCGACACTAGTACCAGGCGGAAGACAGAGAGGAGGGAGGTGCTGATGAGATCTACTTCTATCATTATCATTCACCTTTTCTGATCTATAGCATGGCTTAAGTTTTATTGTGGCGGCGAGGGCATTAGACAGGAGGCTAGGGCGACAGCAGAGGAAGTCAAGAAAAAATCACAGCCCATAGGTGGTGGTGGTGCCAAGCGAGAGGATGGTGTCGCCGACCAGAAAGGGCTGGAAGACCTCGATGGGAGGTGGCTTCGGCGGAGGAAGAGGCGGAGTGGTTAGCCGTGCAACAGTGGCATCAACAGCAGAGGAGATACCTACGGCAGTGTGGGAGGGAACTATTCGAGCCGTTTGTGGTGGATATTGCAGCGGCGAGAGATCTGATGGTGGAGGATCGAGAATCAGCAGTTGAAAGCACACCGGTGGTTCTGAAGGTGGTGGCTTTGGCGGAGGCGGAGGCAGAGGCAGGATAGAGGTTACCATTATTGCCGAAAAACTTTCTCCTAGCTCGATTGAGAGCTATGACGGCAGTGAAAGTGGGGACCTTGTGGAGGAGGCAGCTCTGCAGCGAAAACTTGAACTATCGGAACCGGAGAAGATGGTGACGAAGGTGCCTTGTGGCTCCAACAAAAGAGTTCGGGCTGCCCACCTTTCAACTGGCTGTTGCGACTCCACCGAGGCAACCATTGATGTTGTGGCATCCATAGTCTCCAACTCATTGTCTGTGTGTTGAGCGTGAATTGCTTTTGCATGGTGATCGTCAGACGTTGCCGCATCTGCCCGCAGTGACTCGGCTGGTAAGATTGAGGTGCACAATATATTTTTTAATTATTCTCTTTGTTCGGTGAAGAGAAGCTTAATATCTGCCTTCAGCTTTGCCAATGATTCCTCGTAATTCCAAGGCAGTAGCATTGGAGAGTGGGCGGGAGTGCAAGTTTTCAGAACCGGCTCTTATCCAATGTTGTAGAACAAAGGATCTACGGGTAATTCCATCGACAAAAAGGAAAAAAGAGAAGGATTAGGGCTAAGAGATACTAAATTAAAACTACTTTAAATAACTCTAATTTTCATTGATCAAGCATAATGAATTAGGAAAAATCTTTTACATATTTATCGACTCTAAACTATAATCCTAATTGACATACGAGTCTAGTCCTATGAATCCAAATAATGAAGAAAAATAGTAACTTATTAAGAATTCTAATTAGAGTAGGAAATTAATAAGAGATCCTAACATAATTAAATTGGTGGACCCTACCCCTAAGCCGGTCATAACAGTTTTCGAAACCATGTTTTGATTTGATATGTAATAATAAAATTGATAAATCTCATCTTTTGATAACTAATTAAAATCACTATAATCATGATGACTCAAAACACCAAGGGCTATGAAACTATTGAATTTGATCAGACACAAATTATATTGAATATTGCTGATTTTACAAAGTTCAGTTAAAGGTGCAAGAATAGAGGCTTTTGGCCTCAATGTATAGAAGTTTACTTAAATAACTGATATGCAGTTTTGCAATTTTGGTGTAGTTATAATCAGATTGCAAAGGATTTGTTGAATGAAGGGTGGCAATGATATTGCTGATGTAGAAGCTAATGAAGTTGTTGATGGAGATTAGATGACTTAATCTGTGGTGGTTTATACCCTCTGCAAGCTGAAGGTGGTGGAAAAACCTAAAGCTTTGTCTCTGAGAGTTGTAAACTGAGTTGGACTGAGGCCTTTGGTGAAGATATCTGCTAGTTGATCATGTGTGTGGATGTAATGTAGCTTCAGAAACTTTTGTTGAAACCTTTCACGAACAAAGTGATGATCCAATTCGATATGTTTGCTCCTTGAGCGTAGGACTGGATTGTTTGCGAGTAGGTTGCAGTTAAATTATCACAATGTAGGGACGATACATTTTGTAAAATATCCCAATTTCTCGCAGAAGAAACTAGATCCAAATAATATGAGCCATTGTGGTTGCAAGAGCACGGTATTCTGCTTATGTACTGGAGTGCGATACGGTAGGTTGCTTTTTAGCGGTCCATGAAAGAAGACTATGTCCAAGAAATAGGCAGGAACCAGTGGTAGATCTTCTGTCATAGGGGTCACCTGCCCAATCTGAGTCACTGTATGTTGTGAGTTGTATGGCAGAATGAGAGATGAATAGACCGTGTGACAGAGTACCTTTCACATAGGGTAATGCAATTAAATCAAGGTTGTTGGGATTTTGCATTGACTGGTAGACTTTATTGATGCTGAATGCAATATCGAGCCTTGTGAATGTGAGATATTGTAGACTTCCAACTAATTGCTTGTATTAAGTGGGATTATATAGGGTTGTCTTTGGTATTTGGATAATTTTAGATTTCATGGTGTGGCACACGGCTTGGAGTCCTGCAAGTGCGCTAGACGAATTAGAGACTGAGCATATTCAAACTAATTGGATTAAGGCTGCCCTTGTGTTTCGTGACTGCAATGCCAAGGTAGAAGTTGATGTCGCCAAGATCACGAAGAGAAAAATGATTGTGGAGATGCTTGAGAAGTGATACAATTAATGACTTGTTGCTGCCAATTACTAGTATATCATCAACATAGATGAGAACTAGAACTAAGCCATTAAGTGAACGATGGATAAAGAGAGAGTTATCTGCTCTGCTTGATTGAAATCCCATTTGTTGAAGTGTCGACTGGATTTTGTGGAACTAGACCTGAGGTGCTTGATTTAATTTATATAATGCTTTTTGTAACTTGCATACATGCTGAGGGAATTGTGGGTGTGTGAAGCCTGCGGGTTGCTTCATGTAGATTTCTTCAGAAATATAGTCATTGAGGAAGTGATGTAGACAAGGCGTCTACAACGGAGAAGAACGAGGCTAAACTAGAACAAAATAAATAAACATAAACTAATCTGTGATTCTCATGGATAAATCCCGTTTTGGCCATAGGCCTTACATATATAAAGAGTAAAAATATCCTAATACTAATAGAAGTAGTAAATCTTAACTAGGAAACACTATTAAATAAGAAATCCTAGTCCTAATAGAAGTAAGAGGTTGTAATTGAGTCCATAACATTCCACCATGCTCTGCATCATCTTGTCCTCAAGACGACCAACTTGGATACTGCTCCAAAAAATCATCCTCGCGCATCCAAGCAGCATCTTCAGGAGCACGGTGTAACCATGCACTGAGAACTTCAGTAATAACACACCCACGACGACGAACACGGCGACGCTCAAGGATAGCATGAGGCACTGGGCGAGACTCATCAAATGGCAACGGTGGTGGAATAGGCTGCGGAAGAGCAGAAGGATCACCCATAAACTTCCTGAGTCGAGAAACATGAAACATAGGATGAACCTGAGCCTCAGGAGGTAATTGTAAGCGATATACGACTGGACCAATACGCTCAAGAATAGGATATGGGCCATGGAAGTGATGAGAAAATTTCTCATTAGTCGGCTTATGTACCGAAGTCTGGCGATAAGGCTGGTGGCGAAGATAGACAAGATCGCCAACCTCAAACGCACGATCGACATGGTGCTTATCATAAACTTGGCTCATGCGGTTCTGTGAGGCTACCAAGTTAAGGCGAAGCTGGCGCAACACCTCATCTCGAGTCTAAAGTGTAGTGTCTACCTCAGTGATAGAAGAGCGAAGACGCACATAGTGAAGCACTGTAGGAGGTGGTCGACCATAAACAATTTGGAACGGTGTATAACCCGCTGATGTATGGAACGCAGTGTTATAAGACCACTCCACCCAAGGAAGAAAAGATAACCAAGTGCGGGGCCTATCTCCGGCGAAACACCGTAAATACTGCTCAAGGCAATGGTTAACCACCTCAGTTTGTCCATCCGTTTGAGGGTGATAAGAAGAACTCATCCGAAACGTAGTTCCCTGTAAACGGAAGTACTCTTGCCAAAAGGAAGAGATAAACACCCTGTCACGATCACAAACAATAGACTTGGGCATCCCATGAAGACGAGCTATATCACGGACAAAAAGTTCAGCAACACTCTTTGCTGTATAGGGATGGGAAAGAGTAGAAAAATGTGCGTACTTGGATAGCCGATCAACCACCACAAGAACAACTGATTTACCTTGAACTGTAGGCAAACCCTCTATAAAATCCATACTAATATCCTCCCATACCCGTTCAGGAAGAGGCAATGGCTGGAGAAGGCCAGAAGGAGTGGTAGAATCACTCTTAGCACGCTGACACACATCGCACTGGGCCACAAAAAGTTGTACGAAACGTTTGAGACCACGCCAGGCAAAACTTTGAGAGACCCGTTTATAAGTACGAAAAACCCCTTCATGGCTAGCTGGTGGAGTAGAATGGAAAAGATGAAGAATATCTGTGCGTAGCTTCTCAGAGTTAGGCACCCATAGCCGCCCATGCCATAACACAAGACCATCCTGCAAAATATATCCTGGAGAAGAAGAAGGGTTGGCCTGTAGGCGAGAAATAAGATCACCCATGTCAGAGTCCACCAAATAAGCAGCCCGCAACTCGTCCAGAAAAGAAAAAACAGGAGTGGAAAGGGCATGGAGGGAAGAATCCTCAAACTGTCGGGATAAGGCATATGCAGCGCGGTTCTCAAAACCCCGCTTATAGACCATCTCATAATCATATCCCAGCAATTTGGAGACCCAACGTTGTTGCACGGAAGTAGCCACTCGCTGATCCAAGAAGTTCTTGAGCGGTTGGTGATCAGTCTGAATAATGAAGTGACGACCTAAGAGGTTGGGGCACCACTTAGTCACTGCATGGACGATAGCAAGCATCTCACGCTCATAAGCAGATAGAAGTAAAGATCGTCCCGACAAAGCCTTGCTGAAAAAGGCAATAGGACGCTCATCCTGCATAAGAACGACTCCAAGACCAACATCTGAAGCATCACTCTCAACAACAAAGGTCTTTACAAAATCCGGTAAGGCAAGTACAGGGGCAGAAATAAGCGCTGCTTTGAGTGCCTCAAAAGCGCGCTCAGCAGTGTCAGACCAACCAAATGCTCCCTTTTTCAACAATGCAGTCAAGGGTGCAACAATAATGCCATAAGAGGAGATAAAACGCCTATAATAACCTGCAAGTCCCAGAAAACCACGTAATGCCCGTGGGGTAGAAGGTTGAGGCCAATCCCGAACTACAACAATCTTGGTGGGATCCGTAGCCACACCATCGGCAGAAATAACATGCCCCAAATACTCAATCTGACGGCAACCAAAGGAACACTTTGAGCGCTTTAAGAAGACTATGCTCATGAAGGAGAGAGGAGACGGACCGTAAGTGCTCCAAATGGGTATCCCACGTAGGGCTATAAATGAGAATATCATCAAAAAATACCAGCACGAAGCACCGTAGACAAGCCCTGAAAATATCATTCATCAAACACTGGAAGGTAGAAGGGGCATTAGTGAAACTCGTAATGGCCGTCATGTGTGCGGAACCCCATCTTGGAAATATCATCAGGGTGCATGCGAATATGATGATAACCCGAACGGAGGTCCAGCTTCGAAAAGAACTGTGCACCGGCCAACTCATCAAGTAGCTCCTCAATAACTGGAATAGGGTACTTATCCTTAAGTGTAATAAGATTAAGTACCCTATAATCCACACAAAAGCGCCGAGAACCATCCTTCTTGCGAACAAGGAGGACTGGAGAGGAATAAGAAGACTGATTGTGAGGAATAATGCCAGATGAAAGCATCTCACGAACAAGTCGCTCAATCTCAGTCTTCTGAGCATGGGGTAGCGATAAGGCCGCACATTGGCTGGAGGCGCACCCGGCTAGATAGGAATCCGGTGATCATAAGCACGAGGAGGAGGTAGTCCACGAGGCTCCTCAAAAAGAGCATGATGCTCCTCAAGTAAGGTGGCCAAATCCGGTGAAATAGCCATGGAGTCAGGAACATCAACTACCGGGCGATGCTGCAACAAGTAGCCAGAACATTGATAATGACAAAGTATTGCTGCAGATTCTGCAGGCTGAAGACGGCCCGGTGGTTGAGCAGTGATATGGAGGACCAGTTTTCCCTCATAAGTAAAATCCATCGTCATATGTCGAAAATCCCAAGAAACAGGGCCCAAATCCTCAAGCCATTGAACACCGAGGACCACATCAGCCCCCTTGGTGGGAAGCAAGTATAAGTCCATAATATAAGATTGGCCCTGTAACTGCAAAGCAACATTAGAGCAAACACCAGAACTCTTGAGACGATTTCCATCACCAATCAGCACATCAAAAGTCGCAGAGTCCTGGATAGGGTAGCCCAGACGGCGAGCAACACGGTCATTAACAAAATTGTGGGTACTACCACTATCAATCAAAACTGAAACCGGATGTTTTTTAATCAACCCTTTGACGCGCATAGTACGTGGAGTAAAGGTACCAGAAAATGCCTGCAACATAATCTCCATCTCACAAGCCTCAATAGGTGTCAAATCCTCCTCCAATATCAGCACACGCGTCATCCTCATAATTTGTATCATAGCACTCATCCAGCATATATAACCGACGTGTAGTGCAGTGATGGCCAGGGACATATTTTTCATCACAATTGTAACACAGTCCTTTGGAACGCCGATCTGTCATCTGCGAAGGAGAAAGCCGAGTAATAGGAGGAGTTGAAGAATTACCAAGTGGTCGAGTCGCACGGGGCTGTCCAGATGACGGAGGCAAGAGGGAAGGAGAAGGGAAAGGCTTAGAGAAAGAACGGCCCAACTGAGTCAGCTTTTCCTCACAAACATGAGCCATATGCATCGTTTCTGTTAAGGATACGCGTGGAAAAGACTGCAACTCAGCTTTAATATCCGCTCGTAAGCTTGCTTCAAAAACTCCCATAAGTGTATGCTCAGGCCATCCCTTAACACGGTTCACCAATCGCTCAAACTCATCCTGATAGTCCTAATCTGACCCACGCTGGCGTATTTGAGGAAGTAGGCTATTATAATTCTTATAAGCAGTTTGGCCAAAGCGTAGACGAAGGCTTGCTCAAACTCGTCCTGTAGAATCAGGGTGACGCTCCAAATACTGGTCCACCCAATGCATAGCACGCCCTTCCATATGGATGGAAGCCAACTCGCAACGCTCATGAGCAGGGGTCCGATGAAAGTGGAAGAAGCGTTTGGCACGTGAAATCCACACATCTGGGTCGCGTCCATTAAATACAGGAAACGTGATACGTATTGGCCAAGCTTGGATAGTGCCCGGTTGGACAATAGGGGCATCCGCGTAGCGACAGTCCATATGACCACGACCATGACCATGACCATGGTTGTGCCGTCCACGTCCACGATAGTCCACATGACCTGGGAACTCTTCATCATATGCATAATAATCATCCGCATTAGCAGAAGCAGATGCGTGTGGAAGCTGAAACCCAGGGTGCACCGGAACATATAGAGGGGGACCCACAGCAGGGCCCCCGTGTGGTGGTGGAACGCCAACGCCCGAGGGATGAACGGCCTGTAATTGTGAAACGGGTTGGGTCGGCCCGTCAATAGAAGGAGGACCGGTTCTCGGGGTTGGACCGGGACCAGGCAGAACTGGGCCTTCGGAACCCATATGCAGATAGCCTGAAGGCAAGCCCGAGACCTGGTGGGATGAAATCAGGGCAGGGGTGGTAAAGGCGATCGAGGCGGTGAGAATCCGAGGCGGCGACGTCGATGGCAGTGGCGGCTGGTCTGGTGGTGGCCACAAAAAGCCCCCAGAAGCGCCAACCGAGCGAAGCTCATCGCCTCTAAGCGGTAGGTGAGGCCCGATGAGAATCGCATCAGCGGCGGCTGGAGGGGAAGGGCTGGAGGAGGGGATCTGGCCGACGGGAGGCTGTAGAGGCCGGGCGGAAGGCTGGGAAGTGCCGGGAAGCATAAAGTTGCCACCTTTGGCGAGATGTTACGGCCGAGGGAGGGGACGGGGGAGTTGGAGGGCGGGGCTATCGCCGCCATCGAAGGGGGAGGCCGTTCTACCGGTGTCTGGACGGCCATCGCCATGGTCTCTGGCAGACCTGGCAAAGAGGACAGCGGCAAAGAGGCAGTTGCCACGATGCCGGTGGTCGAAAGGAGGGACTCGACGAAAAGAAGTGGCGCCGGCGAGCTGAAGACGGCCGATGGAACGACTCCTGATGAAGCGGAGCCCGTCGTGATGGTTCCCACCGGTGCGAGGCCCTGCCAAGGCAGCATGCCGGTCGGCACCATGTGGGTGCCGGCGGGGAAAGACGGCGACGGATACCCGGACAGAGAAGCAGTGAAGCTCGGAGGAGGAGCTGACACCGTCTGGCGATGGAAGGATAGCAGAAGCGCCTCAAGGCGACGATCGCGAAGATCGTTCTCTTGATCGCGACGATGGTTGGACTCCGCAATCTCGGCAATCACCGTCTTCAAATCGGTAAGTTCTCGCTCCAATTTCGCCTCCAAGTGTGTAGTTAAGGTAGACGTCACAGACGAGGGTCCGGAGGACGTCGGCGGTGGGTCGGGACTCACCCGACGGTCGCCTGTCATGGCGACAGTAAGGGTGGGTAGGTGGGAACCAGGGTCAAAACGGCTCTGATACCAATGATGTAGACACGGCGTCTAACGGAGAAGAACGAGGCTAAACTAGGACAAAATAAATAAACATAAACTAATCTGTGATTCTCATTGATAAATCCCGTTTTGGCCATAGGCCTTACATATATAAAGAGTAAAAATATCCTAATACTAATAGAAGTAATAAATCCTAACTAGAAAACACTATTAAATAAGAAATCCTTGTCCTAATAGAAGTAAGAGGTTGTAATTGAGTCCATAATAGGAAGGCATTATGGACATCCAATTGCTTGATGGGTCATAGACCATTGACTCCCAAGGTAAGGACTAAATGGAGAGTTGGAGGCTTGATGACATAGCTAAATGTCTCTTCATAGTCTAAGCCGAATTCTTGATGAGGCTTGATGACATAGCTAAATGTCTCTTCATAGTCGAAGCCGAATTCTTGATGAAAACCCTTGGCAATTAGTCTTGCTTTGTATCTTTCAATAGTCCCATCAGATTGCTCTTTTATCTTGAAAATACATTTGTTTCCAATAATGTTGTAGTATGGAGGAGGAGGAACAAGAACCCATGTATGATTCTGAAGACGAGGCGGGGGATTGATAGTAGTTGCTGGTGTAGGAGAATTAAGTGGATGTGGCGTTTGAGATAGTGTGTTTGAGGAGGGGAAGGTAAGGAACGGATAGGAGTAGACATGGATGGCAAGGGAGATGACGTGGAAGTGGAGGAGGGAGATAGTTGAGGAGGGATGGTGGGAGGAGATAATAATGAGTTAGTTATGGATTGATTCGGCAGTGGAGATGGTAAATGAATGGATAGGTAGTTTGGTGAGGACGTGGGTTGGAAGGAATGAAGGGTGTGAAACGGAAACTCTTGCTCATTAAAAATGGCAGCTAAAGTATATAAGACCAGTTTGGGGATGGAGACATTTATAACCTTTATGAGATGGTGCATAATCAAGAAAGACACATTGTAAAGATGCTGATTGAAATTTATTAGTGGTGTAAGAACATAAGTAAGGAAAACATGCACAACCTAAGATGCGCATGTGAGAATAGTCAAGGACACTATTATAGAGTTGCTGGAATGGACTTTGGTTCAAAAGTGATCGAGAAAGGAGTCGATTAATTATCTACACAACTATTTGGAAAGAGTCAGACCAGAATGGGAGAGGGAGAGAAGCATAGTGCATCACAGATAGTAATAATTCGACTATGTGACGACGTTTCCTCTCTGGAATATTGTTCTGTTCGGGTGTTTGTGGACAACTAAAGCGATGTGAAATACCATGAGTGGTTAAGTATTTATGAAAGACACAGTTATTGTATTCACCGCCATGATCACTTTGCAGAATTTTAATTTTATGGTTCAATTCAAAAAGTAGCCTCCTGGCGACCGGAGAGCTTCTCTCTCCGGTTGCTCGGAGGTTTAACCGTCGGATGAGATCCGACAGTTGAGGGGACTCCTCCCTCCCTCGTGAACCCTCCCTCCCTCGCCACTCACGGTCAGGGAGAAATTCACCCTAAGAGACCTCCCCTCCTCGACCTTGTTCCCGGTCGAGGGACAGCATCTCTCTGGCAAGGGCTTCTGCTGCTGATTGCAGCAGAAGATGAGGCATTCATCGCTTTCAATCGGGAGATGGACAGTCGCTCCTTTAACGTCGAGAGGAGAGACCCCGCTGCTATGCACTCTTCCTTTGACAACCGCAGCTTTTCAGTTTCCCCGAAGAGCAACTGCGCTCTCCCTCCTTCCCTTGATTTCATTTCGAGCTTCTGAGGAGGAGCTGGTCCAAAGGGGCATGCTTGGAGAAGATCGAGCAGGACCGGATTGGCCATTGGTTGACAGGTTTTGGGATTGATTTGCTGTTGTTTGAGTTTGACTGGTTTGGTAGTTGACGTTGTGGAAGATGGAGAGGGATTTTATGGGTTTGCACTCCAAGGAACCGGTTGCGATCGACAAGGAAGAGCTCAAAGAAGGAGGGAATGATGCAGCTCGTAATTCTCGGATGTCGTGGGGAGCTTTGTCAGACAAAGTCTCTGCTCTGCCTCAGTTCATGTCTTTCAAGTTTGTGCCAGAAGAGAAGCCGAAAAAGTTCACTTTGGATACTCATAACACTTCTGCCTTTCACCACCCGTCCAGATGCAGTTGACTCAGGAAATAGATCCTCGTCTGGATTTATGCAGAAGAACTTATCTTTTAATGGACAGAGCACACATGTTGGTGTCTCAACTTATTTCTCTCAACCAATTAATGGCAATGGAATGTTTGCAACTCTTGGCCATGAATTTGGACTTTCCCATTGCCGAATCATTCAGCATCTGTTGCTATGGGTAATCCTTTCTTCAAGGTCCAAGGGGCTGCATCTATTAAGCAATTTTCGGTGGTTTACCAGTGACCACCTCCAATTTTCGAGGGAGGGAGGGAGGAGTGGGTAGGGGTAAACAAACCCCCCTCAACCGTCGTTGAACCTCCGAGCGACCGGAGAGAGCTTCTCTCCGGTCACCTGGAGGCTACCGGTCCTCTTTCAATAAGGCGATGAAAGTTTTAAAAAACTTAAAAACAATATGACTTTCATGCAATTGGGAAGAGCCATGTAAATATGGAAAAGGAGTCTATAAATATGGCATAATAGAGACTTCCATTAATAGCTAGTAAGTAGAGGAGGATGGACCCTATACTCACTGTAGACAACTTCTAAAGGAGTAGAAGCAAAACTATTTAAAAAAGATTAAATAGAAATTTCGCATTTTTAGTTTGTGCACAACTATTACAGAAAGTAAAAACACACGGTGGATGCCAGGATTGAAATCTAGGACTCCCCAATCCAAGACTGTAGAAGAATAGATTTTCAATCCTATATGCCATATTTAAAATATATGTTAGGATTTTCAGTGCTGAATTGCAGAATTTTTTAGGATTTCAAGTCATAGATTGGAGAATGCCAGGATTGAAATCCAGGACTCCCCAATCCAAGATTGTAGAAGAACAGATTTTCAATCCTATATGCCATATTTAAAATATATGTTAGGATTTTCAGTGCTGGATTGCAGAATTTTTTAAGATTTCGAGTCATAGATTGGAGAATTAGTTCATGAACCAATAGTCAAATACCGGCCGATGGCCCTGTGAATCCTACCTTCTATTTCCCCACTTTTTATCGCTTTTTGCCTCAACCTTCCTGTTACATCGCCCACTACTACTACCTTACCATCTCTCTCATAAATCAGTTTTGCAGCCCAAGAACCCACATTTCTGAATCCCTGTCATGTACAATATCAATCACCAATCCTATAAACAATCTTGCTCCTGCTCAAATCTCTTGTGTTGCACCCAATGCCGCCCTTCGCACCGCCGTAGGGAATGTTGGCCACCGCCGTCTTCCATGTCATTAGTTGCGCCAGAGCATTCACCTCATCAGGATCAACTGAAACAAAAATCACAACTTTTTACACAGAAAACTTCATCTTTCTCATATCAACAAGCCCGACAATTCCTTTTTTCTGATGTTCTTCAAAGACAAGATTGAACAAATAATCTAATGAATTACCTCATGATGGTAACAGATGCCACCATTTATGGGGCCACAGGCATTGTCATCTTGGACTCTGAAGTCGATGTAGGAAACGAGACTGCCGTCTTCCTTTGGGATCATGCACTCAACCTGCACATTAAACAAAATACCATTACATGACAAAAGAATGGTCCTTTCCAATCCAATCTTTACAGTATACAAAAATATTCCAATTTTTTTCAGACAAGAGACAACATTTGATCTCACGGAAGAGGATGAGGAGGCTCATTTTGAGCTTGGGACCGAGGCCGAGGAGGCGGGGGCATTGCGGAAGTTGTGATTGGTGGCTGCGAGCGCATTCATGCCTGAAGCTCCGATTGTCTTTTCTCAGATTTTGTTCATAAGATGGGAAGAAGACAAAGGAGGTTGAGGCAGAAAGCAATGAAAAGTGGAGAAATAGAAGCCATGATTCACACGGCCATCGACCATCAGCCGGTATTTGACTATTGGTTCATGGACAATGAGAAGTGGGTCGAAGGAGAAGAAGCCTTGGGTTCTTCAATACCACATCTTGAGGAGGTATTGAAAGTTGAGAACTCTATTTATATTTAAGACTAAAAAGTGGATTGAAATCTGCCAGCCTCAGACGTTTTAGTAATCCCATATTATAAATACTTAACCACTAATACATCACTCAAAATCTCTTGAAACCACTAACGCTGGACTCAAATTTTAATATTACAAATCTTAGTTGAGGATCCATCCGTGTGAATCATAGCTTGCAACCACTAACGCTGACTAAGTCCATATTGAGAATCCATCCGTGTGGATTTTTCAATCCTAATTGACTACCCCCCTGTAACATTAGTTTCTGCCATCTCATCGATTGGTACACGCACATTAAAGATTCAAATTTTACGGGTATTACATAACTACTACATTTCATAAACCTGTTTGATGCTATGGACAAGATTAAGTCTAACCAACCGCTCCAGACTCTTTTGATAGCACCGCATTCGCCTACCAATAGATCCTGTTATATTTTACTATCCCTCTTCCCCCTCGTTATAGGCCCTGCATGTATCTGAGTGATGTTCTCACCAAACCTCTGGCTGTTCCTAAGGTGCCCCCAACTGGATTCGAGGTGGAATGCTCAGTTTGCTAATATCTCTGGATTGTAAGCTACTTGACTATACTTACATTAAAAGAGTACATTACAATCGATTAAGAACTCAGTTAAATGCAGCTATGCCGTATAGCTTGCTCCTGGGCTGTCACTAAACCTTCTCAAGCCTCTCTCCCCACAGATGAAATTATTTACATTAAATTGGTAAAGTAACCGGGGATGGCGTCACAGCAGGTGTAAGCACTGTTTGCTGGGTTAATGGGCAAAGCGAGACAACATACACGTTGTCATTGAAAAAATTTCGATAATTTGTTGTCAACTTTGATTTTCACATACAAATTAAAAGATTCGGAATTATCCATTGTCGCACTAACAGGGAAAAGAATCAATTTTTAATTTGCATTATAATCCGTACCAAGCAATATGGCATTTAAGTCTCTTATCATTCAAAAAGAAAAATTGAAGAGAATGCACACCAACTCAGGTACAAATAAATGATCAACTAGGCTAACTTATACTATCTATTAGCCTTCTCTCATTTATGACTAGATAAGAGTTCCACCAAAGAAAATTTACATCAATGAAAACATCCTCATATATACGAACGGGTATCATGAAGAAATAACATATGCTCTAAATAAAAACACAAGCCACTCTATATATAAAAAATTGAATAGTTGAATTCATGTGCCCAAGTACAAAGCAGCTGCTCAGAAAAAACAAGTACTGACGATTTTATAGACCAGCAACTCGAAAAAGACAAGCATTAAAACAATTCCATAGACTACTTAAAAAAATGCAGATCCTCAAAATCTTAAAAAGTTTACATCACCATCTAAAAAGTCATCATAAAAATTCTCGTCATAAAAATTCACGTCAGAATCTAAAAAGTCATCATAAAAATTCTCGTCATAAAAATTCACGTCAGCATCTAAAAATGTAAATCTATGACTAGAAGAAATCATCATAGTAAACATTTTACATCACCATCGAAAGAAGTAATTCTATGATTAAGAAATCATTACACAAAAGCACCATTACTGCAAAAGAGAGAAATGAATCAACCACAACCATAACTATTAAAACAGCAAAGATCCATTCAGCTATTAAAGCTCACAATATTTCCATGAGATTGCTCAACAGAACTAACCACATTAGATACGGTTTCAGGCAACCATTTAGAGTACCATTAATTCCACCTTTACCATTAATTCTACCTTAATTTCTCATTATATCTCTGACCAGTATAGTCTCTCTATAATGAAATTCACACTAAGAACGGGAGAGATCTCCATTCAATTACCGGCCACCATCTGGGCCTGATTCTCCTGCTGCTGCTGGTAGTTAAGTTGCCTTCTGAACAGCATGATGTGGGGCTCTGGACGATGGATGGCATAGTGAACCCATCCTCGGCTCTGCTGGACACCAATTGCACGCCATTCATTCTGATTGTGACAAAAAAAGCAATTATATCATCATCAGAACTCACAGTAAAATATCAAAAAAATTATTAAAATTGAAAATCCCAACTGTACGTGAAAACCCCAACGGGATCTCAATGCTATTTACCAGACCACCAAATGACAAGAAAACTAGAGCATAAAGAACAGATGCAGTTCGTCATATAGTTAGTTAGCAAGAAGGCAATCAACTAATTTATTAGCAAAGCCTAATTCATAACAAAAATATCTCGAATCGTTCATAAACTACAGCACCTAAAAATCAATCAGCTTTGCATGAATAAAAATAAAGAAAAAACAGAGGTGGTTCTCAAACACAAGAATGCAGTTTCGTTATATATATTTCTCGTTTCTCAGCATAACAATTTATTCCGAAACTTGGGCACATAAAAGACCATCATTGGTGTTTGATAAAACGAAATTTCCATGAATAAAAAGAAAGAAAAACGCCCGTCATTCTAAAAACAAGAACACAGTTGCATTACATATTTTTAACTTTTTAATTTAAAAAAATGCGTGGATAGACAGAGACAAAACAGCGGCAATTCTCAAACACAAGAATGGAAATATATGTACACATAACTACAGCAAATACAACTGCATTCACGAAAGAAAGATCATCACCTCAGAGAGCAGCCGGTTCTTGGGAAGCAGTTTTGCAACCTCTGGCGGAAGAACCACATGCCTGCACATCTCACATCATATAGAAAACCAGAATACATATAATCCAAATACAATAATAGAAAAGTAGACAGACTAAACCCAGTATTCACAGACCTGTATTCATAGGTATCATCAAAGTATTTTTCAGAGTACTGAATCTGCCCCATTTCTCTCCTTCACCAAATCGAAACACACACTTTCTTGAAATCTGCCGCAAGAACTCCAAATCGAAATACGAAATCAAACAACTCCAAAAACGAAACAGAAAGAAAACCCAATTTTACGTTTTCCCTAACACCCTAGGCCGCCATTGCAAGAAACAAAGAAACGCAATAAGATCTAAATTCACATATCGCGATGTTACCAGGAAACGGGATTTACGCCGAGTCGGAACCGGAAGAGAGAGAACTCCGTGAATCTGCAGCGATCGGAGAATGGAGAATCAGAACATCGATTTCTGCTTTCTGCGGAGGAGAGAGGAAGGGGAAGGAGGAGTACCTGAGGTAGGGGGCGAATCATAAATATGTAGGACGGGGCGGGACGAGATGGACGGCTGGGATTGATCAGAGGCGTGGGTTTTTTTTTTATTTGGGCGAAAGAGAGATGATCTTTGGGGGAGTGTGTGTTTTTGAAATTCGAATTTCAAAATGCGAAGCGCTCTATTTTTTGTCGTTTTTTGGGTGGAGTTGTTTGGACGGTGGATGGAGGTTAGGGGTTTTAGGCGCGCATGAGAATTATAGCCGTTGGATTAGCCTGGGTTGAGTAGTCGGGCGGGCAAGGTGAATTCGTTGGACTAGTGAGGTGCCATCAGGTCAGAACATTTTTGATGCGGTGAAGTTGCATTTCCTTGTAGGGTGCGTTTGGAAGCAGAAAATAAAACAGGGTGAAAATTTTTAAGGCTGATAGTTGACGTATGTTTGGAAGTTGAAAAAAAACATGGATAATAGGTGACAAGTTTCACTCTGTTTTGGCTCAACTGATTTCTGTTTGGGAGCATGAAAATTTATCAGACTGCTTTACGTTTGGGAAACACTATGAGAAACACCATGTCAGGGCATAAATATACCAAAACTATCCCTTGTTAATATATCAATTGCCAACACATATCCCCAAAATTAAACGGTATGGTTTTGCATCTAGAGACACCGGATGGGAGCCTTGCTCATCGTGTAATTGATTATTCGTTATCCACATCACGCTGTGGGCATCTACCGTTGGTACAATTACTCGATTGCGTTTCTCATCGAGTATTCGATTACTCGATTTATGTGCCCATCGTCTAGTCCGCTCTTGAAAACACTTCTCTATCGTGTAA
Organism: Houttuynia cordata; assembly: GCA_039654745.1. Lineage (NCBI taxonomy): Eukaryota > Viridiplantae > Streptophyta > Magnoliopsida > Piperales > Saururaceae > Houttuynia > Houttuynia cordata. The sequence continues at coordinate 16,612,629 of CM077504.1, forward strand.
TCGGGATGTCGAAGTACTTGCTCAACGTGTAATCGGTTACTCGGTCTACACCTCATCGCGTGGGCATCTATCGAGGTTTCGATTACTCGAATTTGGTGCTCATCGTGTAATCGATTACTCGTTATCGGAGGTTTTCTATTATTCGCTTTCGTGACCACCACGTCAAACATCTCATTATTCTGGGTGCCATGTACCCTTCATCGTGTCATTATGCAGGGGTGCCGAGTAACTCAACGCACGTGTCTGAGTGCATGTCGGACCCGTCACCCCCGACGCCTACTTTACCCAAATTGCTCTCGCCTTTCACCCAATTATTAATACCCGTTTTCGGAGCTTCATCGCCACTACGCAACTGCGACTACTCGGTTAGGTTTTCGCGATTCCACTTTCCAGCGGCAGCGGGGTTCCATATTGCCAGCAGCGAAGATAGGCCTCCCGTCGATTTAAAGCCGGTCGATCTGCAGGGTATCCCTCCTCAGGGTGTCAGCTTATCGTCGAGCTGACCATTCCTCCAAATACACATCCACCCAAAGGTAAGATTTAAAATCTGACATTTTTTTTGTTTATTTTTTTTATTTCGTGTGTCTGATTGCACGATTGCGCTCGCATATCGTGTCACTGGATCCCGATGCTGTCAATATCGTAACCTGAATCCAATTCCTACTGGATGCGTTCACAGACTAGATGAATCCACTGCCAAATCCCACCCAAGAGAAGAGATCTTCCCAGTCCCCCAGGAAGTATAACGCGAGGCCACGCCTTTGAACCCAATGTACACCCGGCGCTCTCACCAAGTCTCTACAAGTTGCAGAGCGTTACCCACACTGCATAGACCTATTGAAAGAGACGGCTACACTGAGCAGGATGTTGCCCTCATCACTGGGTTGCGGGCATCTGGTGAGATTGCTAATTGAAAATCCCCTGACGGTAAACTTCTGGCCCCGGAAGGCTCATTCTACCCTAAGTTCTTCTCCACACAGAGACCGGATAGGCAATCCATTGAAGAACTACTTGATAAATGTATGTGGGGGGTAGCAGATCTTTCAGATGATGACATGGTTCGTATTATCGTCCTCCACATGTTTTCAACCACGCTCTTCACACAATCGTCAAGAGCAGTCCCTACAAAACTATGCGACTATCTGGACGACCTCTCCCAACTGCCCAAGTATAATTGGCCGGGCGCCATCCATAAAATGCTTGTTTCGAAAATGTCACATTCATCTAGATGTTTGCACTCTAGATCTTCCGGAGAGACGAGTAGTGGCGGGACTCTGGCAGGAGCCGCGTATGTATTACAGGTGAGTCCTTATATTCAGCTTATAGTGTAATTGATAACTCTATTCATGTAGATTTCATCACATCGAGTACTTGATGGTAGTGGATATCGTGCCCTCGATTACTCGATATGCATCTCTACCGTGTAATCGATTACTCGATGCTTATGTATCATGACATGGGACCATATGCATCTATACCTTGTCATCGATTACTCGATGCCGTGTAATCAATTACTCAATTGTTATGGATATCGTGTAGTCAATTACGCGGTAGGTTCCTCTATCGTGTAGTCAATTACACGGTTGTCTTGCCTATCGCGTACTCGATGACTCGGTATCATTGTATATATCCAATAGTGGCTAATGATTTCTGTTCGCATTCTGCAAATATGGTTCTTCGAGCACACCAATCTGTTTCACTCCACTATGGGTCCATGTAGTCCAAGAGTGAGAAGGTGGCCCTGAGCTGGGGTGCTGGTGGATGAAGCAAATAAGGGAATCCAATTCCATCACCGATTTCGACCGTATTACGTTCACCTATTAGAGACGTTGGATGTCCAAACCGACGTCGTTGATGTCATAACCCCATTATCAGAAGAGTCATCTCTCATCCCCCTCCACTAGGGGTGTTCCCGAACCGGACGTGGATCGGACAAAGGTTGTCCGCATCCGCGTCCGTGAAAATATGTCCGACAGAGTGATGTCCGTGTCCGTGTCCGGTTGTCCGGAAGACATGGACACAGACACGGACATCACTCACCCTCACCTCCTCCACCCCCCCCCCCCCCCCCCCCCCCCCCCTCCCCCCACCTGTCCCTAACCTCCCCCCTACCTGTCCTAACCCCCCCTCCCCCCACCTAGCCCCCACCTGTCCCTAACCCACCCCACCTGTCCCTATCCTATCCCCCCCTCCCCCACCCAGCCCCCACCTGTCCCTAACCCCCCCCTCACCCTCCGGCCACCCTCATTCCTCCCCCCCCCCCTCTGCAACTCACCCCCCACCTTACCCTCCGGCCGTCCCTCCGTCCTCCACCACCCCCTCGACCCGGCTGGCCGCGACCGCCCACCTCGACAGCCCCCCTCGACCTCCCCCGCGACCCCGCCCCCCTCGATCCCCGCCCGCCGCGACCACCACCTCGACAGCCCCCCTCGACCCTGCTCGCCGCGACCGCCCTCCTCAACAACCCCCCACGCCGCTCCCCGCGACCGCCTCCCTCGACCCCACTCGCCGGGACCGCCCTCCTCGATAGCCCCCCTCGACCCTGCTCGCCGCGACCGCCCACCTCGACAGCCCCCCTCGACCCTGCTCGCCGCGACCGCCCACCTCGACAGCCCCCCTCGACCCCGCCGGAAGCCACAGCTCGCCGGAAGAAAGGTAAAAAACTGAATTTTTTTTTTTGATCCATCGCCCCCCTCCTCCTCCCCCCACCCCGCCGCCCTCCTCCTCCACCCCCGCCCCCCTCCTCCTCCACCCCGCCGGCCGCCGCCCCTCCTCCACTCCTCCTCCTCGGACCTCGGACAGACGGCTGTCCGAGGTCCCTTGGCCGTGTCCGTGGCCGAAATCTACGGACAATTTTTTTCGGCGCGGACACGGCCACGGACACCTCGGACGCGGCCAGCCACGCGGATGCGGCCGGCCGCGAACACCCCTACCCTCCACCAACCTCAACCTACGACATCACCGAGGTCGACACAGACGTCAACTGTCCATCATCATGTCACTTCCATGCAGGGTGTTCTTGAGGGGATTAATTCCCTCCTTAATGTCGCCCTCGAATAGAGCGATATGATGGAAAGTCGAGGCTTCAGAGTCCCTCAGATTATTGAGGGTATTTAAAAAATGCAGGAGTGGAATCACTCAGTCAGAAGCCTAGTTGACAAACTAGGAGTTGCCGTACCAAAAGCTCCCCAGCAACCACCCCAGAAGGTTCATCCGCCTGGGCGTGTCGGCCGAAAGCAGCCCCACCCCATACGCGGTGAGTCGAGTCGGATGCCGTCAACAACAACTACGCTGCCAGCACATGTTCGTCAGTCCCCCCCCCTGCGATGCCGGCCGAGGAGCCGGAAATGGACTAGCCGGATGTGTCACCCCGGCCTGAGGCAGAGCGGCCTCCAACGGAATCGCCTATATCGCTGGCCATGCCTACCCAGCACAAGGTGCCCGCCCACAAGACAACAAATGCAGGTAATTTCCCTATCACCCGCCCAATATAATTCATCATATATATGCCAATCAAGTTCTCAATTACTCGATAGATGTCTCCATCGTATAATTGATGACACGATAGATCTGTCAATCGTGTAATCAATTGTACGATAGAGGTGCCCGTCGTGTATTTGATTGCACGATGGCTACTCTATCGTAGTTGAACGTTATACATTCCTCTAAATGGGAATCCTCATGTCCGTCATTGCTTTTTTCATCTTTTTAGCATCTAGGGCACAGAGGACTCGCGCCGAGGCAGCGCCACCGTCTGTTATTCCAAAGTTTACGAGCGGGAATGCTCAACTTGTACACAGCTTCCTCCAAAAGTTACGCTCTGGAGTTGAAGACGAACCTGCCCCCACTTCTGCCTTCCAAACCTAGTCCTCCTGTGCTGAAAGGAAAACGAAGGCGATTAGTTAAGGCATTCCCAGATCAACCGACCCCTCGAGCAGCGGTGCGACCTGATGAGACCCGGTCGTCTGAAGAGAAGGGTGACGATACGCACCTTGGCAGAAAGGGGAAGGAGCAAGTAATGGAGGCTAAAATAGCAGAAGTTCGTCAGACGACAGACGTACCCACCGACTACGTGGGAACTAAGATATGCTTCGAAATGGACGTGTTGTCGCCTAAAGATCAAACGACGATTATGCACTGGATGAGGCACCCAAGGCAGAAGTATCCACTAGATTCATTATACGATCCAGACTACTTAAGTTTGCTGTGGACTGAGGAAATAAACTACACGGTACATGCACATGAAGCTAATTTATTCGATGGTATTTCGTTGATTGGAATTCTCGATGGTTGTTTTAACCAAAGACATGCAAGTCATTGATGCGTTCTTTGAACTGCTCCGGAAGAGGCAACAGATGAACAGGGATGTATTGATGTATCCATACTGCTTCTTTGGAGGAATCATGGCCACTAAATATATTGAAATCGTAAGTGTGTGACCTCTTCTTATTTTTACATGGTGCTGTCGGCAGTCATCTAATATATATACTTCTCATCTCATATTTCATTCTTATGTAGAAGTTCCAGTCCAAAGCTGATAATAAATAGCTAAGTTGGTAAATAGCCTACTGAAGGGAATCGACAGAAAAATGACGTATGCCTTCTTCCCAATTCACATAAATACCCATTACTGCTTGCTGATTCTACACTTCCCCACCCTACGGTGGCGCTTCTACAATCCTCTTAGCGGCAATCCAGTGACGCATCCACACCATAAGCTGGCTGCCGATCGTGTAGTTGCCTGCCTGGGTAAGATCCTAGCAAACAAACCAATTCAAGATGAAGGGAGCTGCCGGCTGGTTTATGTCCCAAATAAGGGATGCACCCTTCCAACGTAATTCCGCAGACTACGGAATATACGTAATGATGTACACAACACAGTTGGTGTCGGGGGTCCTCAAACCAGTTTTTGATCAGATGGCCATAACAATGCTTTATCGGCCGATGATCGTGGCAGTCCTGTTAAGGGGTAGTATCGAGAGGGAATTTGACGACGTAGCAGCAGAAGGTTTACAGGACATCACATTGGCAGCTAAAAGATCATAGTGTACTAGAAAAAGCGAAACTACTGTACATACTGATATTAAAGTATCCCTAAGGATATGTTCATTACTGTACATATAGAAATTGCCATGTACCTAATGAGAGATTCATGTACATAATGATAGATTCATTTATTAATACTTGCCCTTACATGATTTGCAATTCCTTCACCTATATCGACCAATCGATGACTCGACAGAAGAGCTTATCATGACCTCGATTGCTCGATATCGATCCAGGCAAGGACCATGATCATCATGTCGATGACTCGACTAAAGAGCTTAGCGTTACCTCGATTGCATGACTTGCATGGGCAGGACCACTTCATGCCATCGATGACTTGACTGATGTGCTTATCTTGAACTCGATTGCTCGATATGCATGGCAAGGAGTAGTAAATGGCACACATTTACCCTCGACGAAGTGGCTGACTCGCTGGTGGATCAGGGGGGATATCAAGGGAGTTCCTGATCTCATCCTGGATTCGATCTCGCAGCTGAACCATTACTCCATCATCTGGCCCCCGACCATTCCCCGGCATGACTACTAGACGGATGATTGTCATTAGATGGTTCTTCTATCACTCGGAAAGCTTCATCTGTTTCGTACGCGGGCAGCAATAATCTCTCATGTCAGAATCAGTGGCACTATTGTGTTGCTCGTGAATAAAGTTGTGCAACACGGCACAAGCATACACAAACTTCGCTTGCATCTCAATTGGATAAGGGGGCATATTTTCCATAATGTGCCAACGTTTTTTGAATGCCCCAAATGCACGCTCAATTATATTCCGGAGAGACAAATGTATGTAGTTGTACATCTCATGCCTTCTAGTTGGCCGTCGTTGTTGGAAAGCAGCAACATGATACCTGTGACCTTGCCCCTTGTAAGGACCGAGGAAACCTAGCTTGTTCACATATCCTGTGTCAACCGTGTAATACTTGCCCGATGGTGGTCGTGGGAAAGCAAAATTTTCGTCTTCTAATATTGAGTCGAGAATTCGCTGATCATGGGCGGACCCCTCCCACCCTGTGACGACATAAGTGAAACACATGCTGAAATCGCACACACACATGACATTTTGTGTAGTGACCTTTTGTTTACCCCTATATGCGTTTAACACATCTGACTTCACCTTCACCATAACATGCGTGCCATCTATTGCCCCAACGCAATCTTTGAAATATGGATAATATTTTCTATTATTCCGAAAGTAAGATGGCATGTGCTCGAGTGGAACCATGGTGGAGATTCTAGCATAGAACCATTGCTCTAATATGGTGAACACCTTATACACATACCGATGTATGGTCTCTTCTGAGTGGGAAAATTCATGCCCCAACTTACGAACAGATGTAGCATGTCCCATGAGCTAACAAAATATCATGAGTTGTTCTTCAACAGATGCGCCTCGACTATCTTCCAGACCGGATGCTCTAGCCTGTCTACATAATTCAACAAACGTCTGTTTGTTCATACGACAGACGTCCCTGCACATTCGATCATTCGTAACAGTATATATCATGTCACGTACCAACTCCTCTCCCCTGTGGCGATGTGGGTGAACAACATTACGAGGTGGAGGATTTGATAAATATTCCATAGCATGTCCCATGAGCTAACAAAATATCATGAGTTGTTCTTCAACAGATGCGCCTCGACTATCTTCCAGACCGGATGCTCTAGCCTGTCTACAAAATTCAACAAACGTCTGTTTGTTCATACGACAGACGTCCCTGCACATTCGATCATTCGTAACAGTATATATCATGTCACGTACCAACTCCTCTCCCCTGTGGCGATGTGGGTGAACAACATTACGAGGTGGAGGATTTGATAAATATTCCATAGCAATGGCACACTGATTAACTATTGCAGCATCCTCATCGTCGTCGCCAAAATACCTCCACCTCTACAAAGTGAGAATAACGAAATGAACATACTACTAATTGACAAATAATAAATCTTAATACTGCTGAAATGAACATGAATGCTTTGCTTACCATAGGGTCCATGGGTTCCCTAACCAGGAAGTATCAAAAGATACTCGTGTAATCAAATGTACATAAGCCTTTAGGTGTGTATCGTCAATGCGATTACACGATAACCTCCATTACCGTGGTCGGCGGAGGAAAGGTAGAAGACATATAAGTAAGCAACGAGGTTCACCTAGAAGATGTATATATAAGCTTTCCCGGACTCACATGCAAACAGTACGAGAGAAGGCAATACTGACATGGAGAAAATCATTCATGGCCTACATATAGGTCAGAGGAGTCACATGCATACAGTATCATAAAGGACAATAATCACATGGAGAATAGTGGACAGGACAAAAAAAAATAGTTCACCCTACACGAAGTCCACAAATGCATGAAGTGGATAACATCTTATACAACAGTCATAAAATCACAAGTTTCTTGAAATCAATAGTGATGGCACGCATCTAGATGGGCGGTGTCTTCCCAGTCCACAGATTCTTCAACCACTACTCAGCAAAATATTCATCGTCTTCTAGGTGTAGCCACAGCTGTCTATTAGTCTCCGTCGAGAATAATGTTATTGCAAGACTGTACATTGGGTTAGAGGTGTCATATCTAGGGAGGCGGCATAGTAAACGAAAACATCTGTTGATTTCATCAGTCTGTGCTTGCTTATCTGCGAGCTTCGCCTCGGACAGCATACGATCGTGCTTCTCGGCAAGCGCATTTCTTGCCATCATAGCGTCAGACAGTGACTGGAAGCCGGTAGATATTTCAGAAGAGGAGTAAGTCTTCCTCTTCGAAGTCTTACGCTGGGCACCAAGGGTAGGAGGGGTAGGCCTGAGGGGATCACTGGTGGCGTGTGGAGGCATCTGTAGGGGAGTTTAGGAAGCATGAGAGTCGGCATTCGGAGGGCTCCTACAAAGTCGAACATGAATAATGTTATCATCACAAAAATGTAAGACCGATACAAATACATATCGATGACACGATATAAGCGGATGATGGTATCACAGTATCAAGGGGTTCATGTTGTGCACCTGAGATAGGTTGCAGGTAGGACGTACTGAGGGGCCAGGGGCGATCGGGCTTGCTTGGATATCACTATCAAGGGAGGTTAGAGAATGAACGAGGGTATGTGTTATCTCCCATATCCTCTCCCAAGTACTGATCAAATTCATTGGGATGCATCCTAGGGTGATCCTCATCGGTACCGTGTGAACTATCCGGTGGCAGCTGTGCACTGGGGGCCACCAGATTTTTTGGCCGTCCATGATAAGCCTGACTTCCAGTAGCATGGTTGCCATCGAATATTATCGATAATAGACCCTCCATCTCTCTCGAGTATCCCCAAGACTTCAATCTCATGGCCTTCGGGTGTCTCTGCGGCAGAAGGAGATGAGAGTTAGAATGGCAAGGAAACATCCTATATCCGAGTTTCCAAGATATTCAAAATTACGGTTATGGAATAAAAATGTCAGACGATATGCACCTGTCTAAAAATCTTCCAAAAATCAAGATTTTCGGAGGTATATGTTTGGGTTGCTTCGTTATACCCACAACCAGTGTAATCTGACATCCACTTCTATGCATTGTAGAGGTACCTAGTCTTGTCATAGTGACTGCGTATTTTTTCTTCATTCACAATTATACCCTTCTTCGCCAACTCTTGGCTTACATAGTCGTATCCTCCGGGTTGAAGACCCTTACCCTTACGAAATCCCGCCATAAGTGCTTCGGCATACGATGTTATAAATGCATAGTGCTCTTCCTTGTTCCACTCAACCTGTTTGACATACTTTGATTTCTTAGTTGGGCTTGCCATCTATATCACACAAGAAGAAGCATATGAGAAGATAGATGTTGACGTAATTGAGTACTCGATTTATGTGTCTACTGTCTATCCGATTACTCGTTATAGAGCCAGCTACGTCGTATAAGCGCGATAACCACATGGAAATCGAGTAATTGAGTAACCAGGTAGACGGAAGACACAGATCGAGTAATCGAGTCCTCGATATATCCATGTACCGTGTACCCGATTACTCGATCGTCATACACCTCACGATAACCACATTAATAATCGATTAATTGAGTAATCGGGTACACGGTAGACACATATATCGAGTAATCGAGTACTCGCTTTATGTGTACCGTGAACCCGATAACTCGATCTCGAGCCATCTACGTCATATAATCACGATAACCACATGGAAATCAAGTAATCGGGTATACAGAAGACACAGATCGAGTAATCGAGTACTTGATATATCCATGTACCGTGGACCCGATTACTCGATCGTCATACACCTCACGATAACCACATAAATAATCGAGTAATCGGGTACACGGTAGACACATATATCAAGTACTCGCTTTATGTGTACCGTGAACCCGATAACTCGATCTCAAGCCATCTATGCCGTATAATCACGATAACCATATGGAAATCGAGTAATCGAGTAATCGGGTATACGGAGGACACAGATCGAGTAATCGAGTACTTGATATATCCTTGTACGGTGGACCCGATTACTCGTTTGTCATACACCTCACGATAACCACATAAATAATCGAGTAATCGGGTACACGGTAGACACATATATCGAGTAATAGAGTACTCACTTTATGTGTACCGTGAACCCGATAACTCGATCTCGAGCCACCTACGCCGTATAATCACGATAACCACATGGAAATCGAGTAATCGAGTAATCGGGTATACGGAAGACACAGATCGAGTAATTGAGTACTTGATATATCCATGTACCGTGGTCCCGATTACTCGATCGTCATACACCTCACGATATCCACATAAATAATCGATTAATCGAGTAATCGGGTACACGGTAGACACATATATCGAGTAATTGAGTATTCACTTTATCTGTACCGTGAGCCCGATTACTCGATCTCGAGCCATCTACGTCGTATAATCACGATAGCCACATGAAAATCGAATAATCAAGTAATCGGGTATACGGAAGACACATATCGAGTAATCGAGTACTTGATATATCCATGTGCCATGGACCCGATTACTCGATCGTCATACACCTCACGATAACCACATGGAAATCGAATAATGGATTACTCGATTTATGTGTGTACCGTGACCCCGATTACGAGATCTCGAGCCACGGATGACGTTCGAGTAATCGGGTACACAGTACATGGATCTATCGAGTACTCTATTACTCAAATACTCTCGATTTCATCAGTGGATTATCGGTTGAGGCCGATCGGCTCGAAAAGAAGAAGTATTGATTAATAAATAAGGAGATCGTGTAAGAGGTGAAAACAGAAGAAAATAAAAACTGTTAAAATTGGCCTAAAATAAGCAAAATGGGTGAATATCGTTAAACGAAGAGGCAGTACATATGCATTCACTCGCATCATATTCATTCCTCTAATCGTCAACGAATATGCATCCTTTATTTATTTTTTTAGAGCTTCAGTAATATCCAATTAGCTCGCACATATGCTCATTCAGAGTACATGTTATGGGAAAAATTACAGGGAGAAAGGCATACGACATCGACAGATTCAAATTCAAAATTCAAACATCCAGGGCGCGTGTGCTTACTGGCACGTCAATGAAAAGGGACGGTCTTCGACGACAGTGCGGCGGTAGGAGTTGCAAGAGGGAGGGGAAAATGGTTTATTGGGGGGTGGGGGAGTCACGTGAGAGATGGTCGGAGGAAGATGGTCGAGGACGGGAGTGATGGCGGCTGGGATGAGAGTGAGCGATGAAATGAAGGAGAAAGGAAAAAAAACCCTAAAAAATGAGAGGGAGGGGCAGCCCGTGATTTTTTGTCAGGCTGATTCTCACTCGAGGGAGAATCAGCCTTTCAGGGGTGAAAGGTGAAAATTTATCACCTTTCACCGTCAGGACCCACTATTCACCCTTTCAGCTAAACAAACACAAATAAGGTGATAGGTGAAAATTTTCACCTATCACCGTCACCGACCATTTGTCACCCTTTCAGCTTCCAAACACTTTTCACCCTGAAAGGTGAAAATTTTCACCTTTCAGGGCTGAAATATTGGATTTTCACCTTTCCAAACGCACCCGTAGTAATTATGGTAGTCAACGGGTCGGGCTTTTGCGGGCCAGAGGTTGGCCCTGGCCCTAGCCCTAACAAACTTATCCCTAGCGCTAGCCTGACCCTAGCCCTAAGCTAACCTCTAAAATTCAGCCCGACCCTAACCCTAGTCGGGCTAGGGTCGGGCTTCGGGCTTTTCGGACTTTTGGAGAACCTAAAAGAACGCAAGTATGATATATTATAAACTATACACGATTTAATGCCAAAAGAAGATGGGTTTTCCAATTAATCCCCTCCTCCTTTCTCATCCGGGCTTGGGACCGGCAACGGTGGAGTTAAAACTTTTTTTTGAAAACCGTATTTAATAAAAAATAAAAAAATTTTAAAAACTAATTTGAAATACCAATTTTAGAAAACCTTTGAACATAAAAAATTAAAAAACATACCTTAGCTATCTACTATTTTGATTCCGATTATTTCACTCTTGTCACTATTAAAGTCATCATCCAAATCATTGAAACTGCCAACAACTGTCTTGCCACGTAACCAATCCTACGTGCAAATTAAACATTGAACTGTCTCACGCAAGAGAGAACTTCTGTATTGGTCAAGAATACACCCACCAGTGCTAAACGCGGACTCTGAAGTAACAGTAGTAATAGGAACAGCCAAAATGTCTTGAGCCATTGCAGCCAATATTAGGAACTTGGTTGAGTTAACTTTCCACCAAGAAAGAATGTCTAAGTCAGTGTCTCTATTTTCTAGGCTCCCTCCAAAATACAACTTCAGCTTAGATTTATCGTTGTCATTGTTTGTAGCATATCCTTCTTCTTTCAGCCATTGCTGAATCTCTTCTTCATCATTTGAAGGAATGACAACCTCAGTTGAGGCGCTATCAACAACTGAAGATATTTTGTTCTTGTATTGATCAAACAACAATTGCATCAAAGCTATACTCCTTTCAAAACGTAGTGCCCCCAACTCTCTTCCAAGTAGCTGAGCCAAATAAAATTTCAACAACTTCCTCTTGTATCTAGGATCCAAAATTAAAGCAATGTCATACGTAAGAGGTATATCACTCCAATATTCATCAAATTTACTTAACATTTTGTAGCACATAGAACTGAGAAAATACTCTGTAGAAATTGTACCTCCAAGTATAACCTTTTTTATTGCAGATATTTCCTTCAAACATAGATGAATTGCAAGATAATCAACACCACAAAATAATTTTGTTACATCATAGAACCGCTTCAAAAACTTACAAACAGTGGTGGCATTTTCCCACTCATCATCAGAAGGCTTATGTTTATAAGATGAATCTTCCTCTTCTAATCTTTTAAACACATCACGATATGACAGAACATACTCTAACATTAGATATGTAGAATTCCATCTAGTGGTAACATCTAAGCTAACACCCTTTCCCATTCCCAATTCAGTTATAAGCTCAACAAACTTTTGATGATAGGAAGGGGGGGCCATCACATATTTTACAGACTCACGAACATGAACAATTACATCTAAAATTTCTTTTAGTCCAACTTGCACAATATGGGCAACACAACGTATATGAAAAAGAGAGCCTTCTAACTGAAGAGACCCCTTATCTTTAAGGTCCTTTATGAGATTTCTTTGAGCAACATCATTGTTCGCTGCATTATCTAAAGTAATAGTAGATACTTTACAATTAATTTTCCACTTTACTAGAGTGGCTTTAATAGCATTACAAATTGCCACTCCAGTATGGCGGGATAGAATTCTAGTAAAACTAATAATCTTCTTTTATAGATGCCAAACCCTATCAATATAATGCGCGGTAACACAAATATAATTGAACCTTTGATTTGAAGTCCACAAATCAGAAGTAATACTAACTGTAGAAGAAAAGTTTTGGAAAACATTCAACAATGCAGCTTTCTCTTTTGTATAAATTTTTTGGCAATCCATTTTAATTGTGTTCCTAGAAACCATTTTGAATTGAGGCTGCATAACTTGACAAAAATGAATAAAATTCTTATGCGTGACAATATTAAAATTGTATTCATGCACTATAATTGCTCTTGCAAGGGCTTCCCTACAAGCTTGTTGATCGAATTTAAAAGTAGAGGCTTTACCAAAAGCAGTAGTAAGGAGTGGTTGTTTAGGATCCATATTTGGTCCTTTTGGACAACTATCAAAGTGCCTTGCAAGATGAGTTGTGCCATCAGTTCCCAATCCCACAAAGGTATTCTTGCAATAATTGCAAACTGCCTCGACTCTTTTCCCATTTTCATCAAAAGTTTTTTTAAAATAATCCCAAACAAATGATCGACCCCTACTACGTTTTTTCCTAGTTTGCTCATTAGATGCTCCTAATTCTGAATGGAGAGCAGAAGGGCGAGTTGTAGAGCTAGGGGTTTGGGGCACAATAGGTGTGAAGGTGGGAGTTGAAGAGGCTTCTTGTGTGGAAGAATTGATTGGTGTTGAAATAGTGGGGGTGTGTAGAAGAGGTGTAAGGATTGGAAGAACTAGCCTGTGCAGCTGGTGATAGATGTGGGAAGGACAAAGATTCACTACTGTGGTAAGACATATCTACTACACTAAATTCGACCAACAAGCAGATAAGAAATCAAGTACTCAGTAACAAAAATATAAGCAATTTAGGAGATAACAAATAACAAAGATAACAGGTATTATAGGCAATTTACAAGCAACAGATAACAAAGATAACAAGTTTAGGCAATTTATAGATAACAGATAACAAAGATAACAAGTTTAGACAATTTATAGATAACAGATAACAGATAACAAAGATAACAGAAATCAAGTACTCAGCAACAAGTATTATAGGCAATTTAGGAGATAATAGATAACAAAGAAAACAGTTTAGGCAATCTACAGGCAACAGATAACAAAGATAACAGTTTAGGAGATGTTACGCAACAGGTATTATAGGCAGAGGAGACGGCGGCCGTCGAGGGAGAGGCTCAGAACTCGCACAAAATCGGGGGAGAGAGACGTCAGAACTGTTGGTCGATCACCGGTCGGGGGAGAAAGCACCGGTCGGGGGAGGAGTGGCGGTCGCCGAATGGGGAGAGCGGCGGTCGGGGGAGAGAGAGGTCGGGGAGAGCAGCAGTCTCCAATCGGGGGAGAATGACGGTCGGGGAGAGAGAGGTCGGGGGAGCGGTGGTCACCGATTGGGGGAGAGCAGCGGTCGGGAGAGAGAGGTCGCCAATCGAGGGAGAGTGGCAGTCGTTGGGGAGAGAGAGGTTGCAAGAGAGCGGCGGTCGCCGATCGGGGGAGAGCGACGGTCGGGGAGAGAGAGGTCAGGGAGAGCGGCGGTCTGGGAGAGTTAGGTTTAGGTTTTTTATCACCTGTGACTGACCCGGCTGTGAGTGACCTGACTCACCCGGCCCAACTCACTCGGCTTTCGGGCTTCGGGTAGGGTCGGGCATTCGGGCTTTTTCTAGCCAGGCCCGGGCCTGACCCAAGGGATGGATTTTGAGGCCCGAGCCCTACCCATCGGGCTATTGGGCAAAATTGACAGCCCTAGTAGTAATGGTATGGACTAGTATTGGACCCCGTTTATGTGAGTGGCTTAGGTGCGTTGAGCTGAGACGATCTGACGAGTGGATTTAGATCACGCGAGAGGCTTTAATACGCGCGGTGCGTGGATCGGATCCGCTCCTATAGTGTTGGCTCACACCAACAAGTGTGAGCTCGCACTTATATAAACTTTTACCAATAATATATGGGGGGTTGTTTCGGAGGTCATTTCCCATATTATTTAAGACCATTTCCCACAAAAATCTGTTCGGGAGGCACATTCATGGAGTGAATTACATTTAAATGGCAAAGTAACATTTAAGGGCTCTTTCGCATTTACGATATGAATGTCCTCGCGAGGACATTTAACATTAAATGAGAATGAGAATGGTGAAAGTAGATCATGAATAGCCTTAAATAGGTTTTTAAATAAACTTCCTAAATCACCTTTTACATCATAAATGATCTAAAGAAAATTTGAAAATAAGGCCTCCAAACAAACTACCATTTTCATTTCATTTGAGGAAAGGAGAATGAAAAAATTTACCTTTCATCTGGTCATCAAATGGCCTCCCAAACAGCCCCATGGTATCCATTTGGTAAAACTCATTTATAACTGCACCACACTTTTTTTTCAATGAAAAAGCTATCATGCAACTCAGCCCAAGCCCGAGACCATGCATTCCCAATATTAACGCATGCTATCAGATCAAAATTCAAGGGCTGACAAATAGACCTAAGCCTACTGGATGAGCTTTGCTTAGAATCAATTACTTGACTTTCAACGGGTTATTGTTAAGGGGCTATTTGGGGCATGATTAAAAGCAAAATATCCACTCTGGATGTTTTGCTACACTGTAGCATCTATGTTTTTTTTCCTATCCAGCTGAAATACAATGGATATTTGCTTATAATCACGCCCCAAACGGCCCCTAAGCCTCTCGTATGCCCTAGCCATGGAATATTGTATCGGCGATACCTCGATATAGGGCCCCACCCAATAAAACAATACAGACTAATATCATTCTTTTAAATTTTTTAAAATATTGCCAATATATCGCCGATATATTTTTTAAAAAAAAGAAAAAAAAATAACTTTTTGGTTTGTTTCCCATCCTAATATGCATTTTTATGCATATTTTGAAATCTATGCTTTGTCTAAATTAGAAGAACTCATTTCAGAAGTTAAATTGTGAAAGTATATTATAAAAACTAGTTTTTGACTATTGATATTTTTTTAAACAATATCTTCGATATTTTGTCTCTTTGATCGACCAATATCCGATACGGAATTCCTTGGCCCTAGCCCCTCTTCATTACCTGTCTGCACTATGCAGCCCACTCCAAACTCGCACCTGACCACTTCTGCCCTCACCAACATTGCTGGTAGCGGGTCCCATTTATTTCTGACGAGAAGTTCACCCCTTGCAATTGCTGACCAAAAGTTCTACTAAAAATTTCAATGTGGTGAAAAATGGGCCTAGTTCATGTCAGAGTTGATTTTGATATTTTTCAAACTGTTTTCCTTTTTTACTAAACTGTTAAGGCACCAGCCCCACTTCAAATTCTAGCCCTGGCAAAAATGTTCACAAGCAAACAAACTATTCTTTCCTTTTATCACAAAAGAAAACAAAGCCTTTTAAGATGTCAATTTCTCACTTTTATTGCATTGCCACCAACTCAATTACCACTGTATTGACAAAGATTATACCCTCAGATGTCCTTGCAAGGAAACAAGAAAAGTGAATTACAGATTAAACTCTCAACAGCAGCTTTTCACTAGAGTCGTCAGAAAAAGAAAAAGACAAATATTCACACAAAAAATGCATTACAACAAGCACTGAGCTCTACTTACCACTCATCCTATATATGACTGGACATGGTCGTCGTACTTCTCAACTTTCACCGGGACAGGCCAATACATATACGTGTTGCAAGTTATTAGATCGATTCCAATTGAGATCAGCTGATGATTGGCAGCATTATACAGGGAAGTGATTGAAAAAAAACGATAGCTTCCTAAAATCGGAGCACCTGATTTACAACTTATGTTCAAATTCCTTCACTAAAAGTAATAAGCTTCCAAGTGGCCCACAAATCAGTTTTCACTGGGACGGTAAACAGTGATTTCCTGCTGCTTAAAATACCGTCTGTCTTCTTCATCAATGAGAACCAGATTCAGATAATATTTAACACTGAACTTCTTGTTAATGTTGCGATATGTTGGTGTCAGCTCATATGGGCTCAAAAACAGTCTAATCGGGATTGATTCTCCTACAAAAATATTATTATGTAAAACAATCTGATGTCACTAAATGTATTAAAAAGAAAATTCTTAAAATATGTAGCAGTACGAGATGAATATTCTAACAAAGTAATAAAGCAAAAATCTTAAAAGAAAAGAAGATACAATTTTAATATATAAAATCTTGAACACTGACCCCTCACAGGAGCGCCATCCATCAATTCAAATTTGGTAAGGGTTTCTGTCTCAACATAAGTATTAGGTCCTGATCCGGTTGATTCCCTACGTCTGATCTCAAGCTCCATATTCTTGATTTTAATTCTTACAAGAAGAAAATATATTTTGCCTATGATAACATCCTTTAAATGATATCTGAAACAAGTTTAATTTAAATATCAGATGATGCATAACTTCTGACCAAAGCTGTGCTGATTTGTAGAAATAAAGTCTACAGTCTATAGTACTTACTTGCTTTTGTTGTATTCAAATTCAATATGTAGGCAATCTTCAATGCCGACCTCCATCTGAGATAGATTTACCAGTATACTGTCAGCAAAAAATGTTAAACCTGATAGAGTACAAGAAATGATTCATAGAAGCTGCAGCTGCCTACTATTAAAGAAGAGTAAAAAGTGGGGCCTAAGTCATGGGGTAATAGAGGTGGTGAAGAGACTACCTTAAGAGGAGTACTGTTTATTTAGGAGACCCAGAGTCAAAAGGAAGTAGCAAATCAATAGGATAAAATCCTAGCAATACGCACTCCTATCTTACAAAGAGGGGCCCGGCTTCTATACAGTGCCTACTTTATTTATGACATTTCTTGATTACAATCTGAGAGAGTGCCTGGTAAACATCAATAAGATAAAGGAGAGGAGTTGACCAGAACATTGTGGACCTCCATTCTTGAGTTCCCAATTCTAACATGGTCTCAGAGCTCTCTCTATTTTATTCCTGTGAGAAGAATTAAATTCTTTCCTTGCTTCTCTTTCAATATTATACTATATGCAAAAAAAATTTCCCTGCAATACTTCTTCAGTGCAGATCGGAGGGTATGGAACAAGTAAAATTCTCCCTGCCCTTCATGTCAATGTTCATTGTCAACACCCTATTGAAGGCAAGAGGAGGGTGCGGGTGCATGCCAGAGGTGCTGATATCAGTAATTAACAACATGACGAAATTAGCAGTAACTAACCAGCACTACTCTGCTCAATAAGCAGCCACACCTGTACTTACAGTTCAAAAATCACTTCTGACAGAATGTCAGAAGAGATTATATATATATATATATATATATACCTGATTCCTCTCATTCTACACAACTATGCCAATAAATGTGAGAACGAAAAGATTTGGTGTCTGTTTTTTTATTTTCCGAAGCTTTAAACTAATAAAGTTGTTATTTATTAAGCTAAAAAGCCCTAACTCATGCAGTGAGCCGCACTAACGGAAAGAATAACATCTATCAAGATCAAGAGAAATTCTAGTAAAGCTATTCTTATTTTTTATTTTTATTTCTGCTTGGTAATACCCAAATTTTTATTAAAAATTACAAACCATGTTTGTGTATGGAAGAGGATTGAGCAATCCCTGAGGAAAAACTCTTCAAAGTTCTCAATCAGAGAACCTTTTCATCAATAGGTTTGGATTGAATTTCTTATAGATCCTGATAAGACGAATCTGATGCACCCAAGAATGCATGACTAGGAGATCCAGAACTCAAGTTTTGGCAGTTCAAATACAGTACCATGGGGAAGATCAAATAAATGCTGATTGACTCATGGTGCCAACTAGGCCTGGCATAAACTGAGGAAAAACTCTTCAAAGTTCGTGATAAAATAGAGCAACAGGGAAAAAACTCTTCAAAGTTCTCGATCATAGAACTTATATACAAAGGGTTTCAATTCAATTATGTTTTACATCTAGAAGAAATGAATCTGATGCGCCTAAGAATGCATCAATTGGAGTCCTATAAAATAATGCAAGAAGTCGACTAGCAAAGCATAGAATCCAAAACCTATTGTATGAGTATAGGTTTTTATAGGATATGGTGTGGAGCAGTATGAAATGCGACTTTCTATAAAATTTTTAATTACCAAAAAAAGTAAATGTTTTTATAAAATAACATAAGACGACTAGCAAAAAATGGAATTTCATGCTCTTCTCAATTCTAAGTAATATATACAATTACAATGGCATGGTCAACATGTCTAGAATTGAAAATAGCCATATGAACTTAAAGAAGTAAAAACGAAAATGACAATCAGGAGAAAAATGGCAAACCACCTTAATGCTGTTATTAATGGATGGATGAGGTGTGTAGTTGCGTACCTGAAGCAAAGGAAAAAGGACATTAGCAAAAGGAAATATATAAATAAACAAATAAACAGTCAAGGATAAGCAGTCAAAGAGACATAATTCAGAAGGAAGGCAAAGTAATATTACCCACAAATCCTGGTATTCCACAATATTACCCACATAGTTGCGACTGATTGTTACTTTCAAAATATACCTGCAAGTTTGATATACATGCATATAAAATTACCCAATAAGCTAAAAGATTGTAGATATGGCTAATTTGCTGTGACAATGATCATTTAAGCTTGGGGTAGCAGAATATGTATTCCTCATGCAAGGCAATATGCAGATTTTCTTTGCCACGACATGCTATCTTTTTCTTTTGTGGTAGCATACTAATCAACAATAGAGGCTAAATGCAATAGATGTCACAAGAAAACAAATTCGCAGGAAAACACCAGTAAGTATTGTGTTTGGATTCTTTTTTTCTAAATGTTAAGAGGGCCACAGGCTACTGTGCAAGGCCACGAAGGGTAGTTGAAACCTCGATCTCCCCTTATGGGACACTTTTATGTTCTGCACATTACCAAGAAGACAGAACCCCAGAATACTAAAATGCTGAAAAATATAAAGCAGTAATATAGGTAAGAAGGCCAGAAGACTTGCTTGCTCAACTTCTCAAAATAAAAAAAAATTTGAAAATCAAGGATACAACTTTAGCAGCCTAAGTAGGGATCTCACTAAGTTACTAATTGAGGAACGTCTCTGCATATCTCATATCAACGCTAAAATATAAAGAACATCATCATCATCATCATATGCTTTATCCCAGCTATATGGGGTCAGCGGCATGGATGATATACCATGTTTGACTCTTATCAGAATCAAAATGGTACAAAATCCATACAAAGAAACATAGTGGCAAGTTTTTACGCCGGGTGCCTTTCCTGACGCGACCCTCTGAAGAGGGGAGGGTGATTAGAAGATTCAACGTCACCATTTCGATCATACACCTTTCCAATTATGTGAATTGGCTTCATGACATGATGGCTGCACATGAAATATTAATATAGCCATTTTCCATCACAAAGCTAGTAACAATGAAAACCAGTCTCCTTTTACATGGGAGCATGGCACTTCTGATTAATATAAAGAACAACAAAGACAAAATATACATGAGACTTCTGATTAATATAAAATCAAGGATACATGTTGATTACCTTACGAGACAAATTCATATGCAAACAACTTACATGAAGTCAGACCGGGATAAAAAAATGGTATTCATATTTCAGGCATGGAAAGTTGAATCTATGGAAAACTAAGAGAATAAACATTCGAACTGGAAAGAGTAAACACCAAATATGTAACTAGATAATAAAACTAAGAAGCAGTTCTTGCATAACTCAACTTTATAGACATTGGTCAATTATTACATAGTAGCGATATGCCATATTCATAATGAACCAGGAAAAATTTCACGTAATTGCTCAATACAATAAGAGAAGTCAGTTTTGATGATGCAAAAGAAACAAGATGTCGATTGCTATTTCTAAAAAAGGTCCTGCAGTACCTAGGGTCGCTATGCTGGTTACAAGGTTTTTCAAGAGGTTAGTCTGTCAGAGAATCTAACTAATTTGCTAATACACCATTCTAGCAATAAATCTAATTCTGTTGTTTTCCTAACAGTACAAAACTCCATCCAAGTTAACTCTGATTATGCCATCTATTTCTTCACATTTATTAATCAGCTTATCATTCTAAAGCCTCTCCAGCAATTACAATTTCCCCTTGCCTAGATAGTTCTAAAAAATGTCTCAAGCATACAATATCCTCAACATGAAGCTTTCATCTGAAGAAAAAAAATGAGGGGTTTTGTGGTCCAAAATTGCTTAAAAAGGCCAACCACAACAGGGGAGCAAACATCTACAACATTTATCCTGACAAATGCAACTATAGTTGGAATCAATGGTTGGCCAAAACTAGGATCTGAATATAAATGGTATAGCTTATATATTTCATTATCATTGAAACTGCATTAAAGTAATTAAAAAAGGACGTACCTAAGTCTTACATTAACACCATTGTAAGATTCATATGGCATTTCCACCGTAGAAAACTCAAACGGGTATGTTTTCCTTTCATATATCTCACCAGGAACATCCAGTTCACGCACTGTGGTAAAAGCAAAATTCTTAGTTAATTAATGTAAGGTGAAAAACGAAGACTACAGCAAAAGAAGGAAACAAGCACAAAAAAACCTAAAACAGAAATACGTTTGGCATGACTATACGCTTTCTCTTCTAGCCCATTGAGACAGGTTTTTCAAAGTTGCATTATACAAGTATTTAGTTCTTTGAGAACATGCAACTTCTTCTATAAATTGTATTGGAAACCACGAGAATATGCTTGCAAAATCAGATTAAATTGAATGTGAGAAACGTTAAAACTGAGTGAAAATAATGAGTTCTTCTGAATCCTAAAAATTCAAAAGACAAAACAAGAATCAAAATACTTCAACTCGAATTACATCTTTGACACACCTCAAGAAAACAATCCATACAAACGACCAACATTTAATACCAGAAAACTCATTGTAACATAACTCAGAGAGGAACTTCCACTCACCAAGAAAGGTGAAATCATAAAAATTGCCACGTCAAAGCACATCTCTGCAAAAGAACCCTTCCAATCAATAACTTGTATACAACAATAATCTTCCCATAATATGTACCAACAAGTGACGTGTGCAGACATTGAGAAGATAGAAGCAGCAAAAATGGAAAATAGAGTATTTCAACTTTGACCAGAGAAATTAACAAACATCACATACAGAATATAATAACTTTACAATAAGACCGTTTGTCAAAGTTATCATGGAGCGATTCTATTGGCATCGACTAACAGAAATCAACGAAAAATAAAAGTTTAAGATGTAATTGACAGTGCTCACAATTCAAGCCCATAAAGATTATCATGTTCATGAACACAATTAGAACCCATAACCTAAGCGTACAAAAGGTTGCACAGAACACAACCTCCAATATCCAGAAAAAAAGAGCAATAGACGATTACATGCTATACGCCAAGAACACATATTGTCACTCATTTGAAACTCTGTAAGAAATAAATATGTACACTTTTGATATTCCAAGTTTGAAATATCAAAACAGAGGTCGAGTGTCCTACAATAAATTCTAACTCTTGTCTACATCATACATAGGTGCACAGCACGTTTTCTGGCCCCCAACTCTCTTAAGATTCCACTATGGGTTGCATCAGAATGCTCATATTAGCATTCCATGTCAGTCTGCAAAATGCAATATTGTTTTAAACTTAATAGTGCGAGAGGCATTTTATGTCCCTATATGAAACGAGGCTAACTAGTCTGCACGTTTCTGCATGTGCACTGCTGACTGTCAGATCTCAGTCTGACGGTTATCAGTGCAGATTTCCTCTCCCATCCCATCTTCTTCATATTTTATAGGGAGGGGGAGGTTTTTTTGCCAGACCATGGAGCTTAGATTAGTTTTCCAAATAAAAGTTATGTAAATGAGAAAATTTTCTCGTATCTGTAAGAATTTGATGTTGCACATCAGAACATTAATGCAATTGAACTTTGAACAATGTCTAAAGGCATGTCAAACCGTTTAAAAAGTATAAGTGTACATAAAGCACCAAAGACATGCCTCATCATGTATGCACGAGAAAGTCTAAAGTTTAGGTATGTGGCACACATTGAGGCAACCCTCAAGTTGATTAGGCACCAGTTTTTATCTATTAAATTTAATGCAAAAAAAACATCATCTTTGACAATATTTAATTAGGAGTAATAGGACTTTCACTATGTAATGCAACCAGAATTTTCCTGCACACTTTTCTTCTCTTTTAAATTTTAATATCTCTCTCGCTCTCTCCACTCTTCCCACTATATACTCCTTCCTCTACCTCTGTACTTACAATTCAACAGCATTCTCAAAGAAATATCTTTCTCAAATATTTAGTTGGGTTTAAATGAAGAGAAGCATCTTGCGGCCTTTAAAATCTGCAAAAATGAATTTGACTCAAGAAATGACATGAATTTTCGATTTTTGTAAAAAAAGTCTCCCTATAATTCTAGACAATCAAACAAAGTGATTTTGTTACCCTCATGTTTTCATATAGCCACCAAAGAAGAGAAGAATTACAACCCCGCCTTCTTTCTATACAAGTATGTTCGCTAAGCTACCTTAATAGAATTACCCAAGCTAGAATTTTGGAGAAGAAGAAAGGACACATAGCAAAGGGAGAGTCCAGCCCTCTTATAGTGGTCGATCTCAATCTAATAATTCAAAAAATTAAGATGCCCACCACTAAACTGAGGTCTAGGAAGCAAGAAATAAACACGAATGAGTAAACTACCCTCTATAAAATAGAAGCCTAAAACTAAATATTTAGACAAGAATACATAAGAGAAAATTAGCTCTAACTCTTTCTTCCACCAAATTTCTTTCAGTTTTTACTTTCCCCATTTTCCTTGACACAAACAATACAGCCTCTGCATTGCTTGATAGCTCACGGTGAAGGTGGAGAGATAGAAGAAACAATCTAGCAACTATTTTTACATAAAAGTGTCAATATTTTTAAACCTCCCCTTCTAACTTCCAAGGGGTCCGACATTATGGGACTCATTTTTCAAAAGGTTAATGGTTATAACGTATGCTATTTATCACCTTTGACAGGAAATCCGCCCCAAGATAAAGTGGTTATATGTTCCAGGTGAAGATACAACTTGTGTAATTGTGTATCAAAGCTTACTTATCACATTCCTTTCCAGAATTTAACTTACCATAACATAGATTAATCAGTTTTTTTATAGCATTCTAGAAACACAGCTTTCACACTAACAATATCTTCGACCTTCTTTCCTTGGATTGGTTCAATACAAATCTGCAAATAATCAAACATAATGACATACAGCATACTGTCTGCGGCACTATAAACAGTGGACTCCCAGGAAAGAAGTGCTGAATCACCTGCCCAACAATGTTATCCTGACTTAGAAAAAGAGGGACCAAAGCTGTTTGGCCATTATCCTTTTTAATGGAAGCCTACAAATAAAAATTAAACATATTCATTGATAAATACGTAAATAAATGGGCAAAAGAAAAGGAATCAAAACATGAAATCCACATCCACATTGGACCACATACCTGCTTCCGAGTTCTGCCATCAGCAAATGTGATTGAAACAGTACAGGGATACTTAAATGCACCAATTAAGTAATTCTGGATTCATGTTGGAGTAGGAGAAAATCAGAATTCCGAAACAAAACCAAATTTGGCAGCAATCAGCTCTAGGAGATACGTTACGCATTATGAAAAGATTGCAGATTCATGCTCAAGAAATGAAACTATTACTAGTCACTACAAAAGACTTTATTTTCCTCCACATATCAGAGGACTGACCAATTACACAATAAGATTGAACAAGATTACTAATGACAACTACCCCTTATACATAAAACTATACTACTAATGACAACCAAATACAATCATACGAGGAATTACTCCTCTGACAATCAGAATGTTTTGCAAAATTAGATATATGTCTGTGATTTTTGTACAACAAATAGATTCTTATAAAATAGACATTTATATTAAGTGGTAAATATTATTGATGAAAGGCAATAGTTACATGTTTTCTCAAATATGTTCAATTTATTCTAATCCATCCATTAAATGGGAGTATTGCATAGATCACAGTCCTAAAGCAACAGTTCTCCGAAAGTTATCATATATATTAAGTTTTGAATTCTTTGCTGCCTGCCTCCAAACAAAAATTGAACACTTTCCAAAAGAAATTTAGTAACACTGTCCAAGCGTACAGTTTTCATTTTACTTTCAGCAAACAACATTTCAGACACATATTGAAATATTAGCCTCATTTAATCATCTAACTTTTGGCTCCCTCACAATTAAATATTCATTCCTTCACCTTTTCTCGATCATAAGCCTCAGATGTCGTTGACATATTTTACTTTCACTTTTGAAAGTCAACATTATTAGCCTCATCTACATCTGACTCACCCTCACCCTCACCCCATCGCACAAACCCATCCAAAAAAAAAACCACTAAAAGAATAAGAAGAAGTAAAGAAAAGGAAAACATGGCTCTCTTAACACAATAACTAAGTACAGCTATTATAGCGGTATGATAGCAATGATGATAGAAAAAATAATGATAAAAACAACAATGACAACAATACAATTAGAAGTCTCCAGATGGGAATAGTTCTAAAAACAAATAAAACAAATTGTCTTATATATTAATAAAAGATGAGAAATCTAATTTCTTTTCTATATTCTAAAGGGGTAGAAACATCTCCAATTTGAAATGCCTCCACAACCAGTCAACCACTGGTGAACAAAAAGGAAAAGAAAAAAAAGTTGAGAGGTAATTGTTATAGAATAATTCAAAACACAGATTTTTTAAGGTGTACAGTGAGAATATTACCATCCTCTTGATAATCGCATGCTGCTCTCAAGTGTTAGTTTAGAAACAGAACCTGCACAGCGCAAATAGAAAATCACTCTAACTAACACACAAAAACAAGGATATAAAAAAAAATCATAAGTACCCAGGTAATACATGAGTGCAAATGTGGAAATTGTTTATTTCTACAAAAAGCAAATCACAGAATGCTTTTGCATTTGATACAAAACCCAAGAAAATTACTTGCATATCTCTTCATCTGACTTCTTTTCACTTACCATAGGGAAGTCTGGACACATAAAATTTGACTACAGAAAATTGAGGTGCTTGCCAGAGTGATGCAGAGCGATAGTGGGCCCCATTGAAAATATTTTTCGTATTTATTTAATAAAAAAATATTAAGGTGTCCTTAAATCAAGAATATCTTATTCTATTAGGCTAGATTTGATTTATATAATATTTTAGGATAGATCTGATTTGATATTATTTGATTTAGGATAGATCTGATTTGATTTTCTATGTTTAGAAGGAATCCTAAATCAGTGTTTTATTTCCTATTAAAGACTTATTGTAAGCCTATTTAAAGGCCTCAATTTAATGGAATAATGAGTCGATGATTTGAAGAAAAATACTTTATTTCTCTCTATTGATGAAGATTTTCGTTCGGTGATGATGCTGAACAACCGTGGTGCCAATTCCACCATGAATCACCATCAGAGGTGACTTCCTCTGGAATCACCACCAGAGGCTACCGTCGGAATCGGCACCGGACCGCGGACTATGGAATCGGCACCATGGTTTTTCAGCATCATCACCGAACGAAAATCTCCATCAACAGAGAGAAATCTGGTAATTTTCTTCAAATCATCGACTGATTATTCCATTAAACTGAGGCCTTTAAATACGCTTACAATAAGTCTTTAATAGGAAATAAAACACTGATTTAGGATTCCTTCTAAACATAGAAAATCAAATCAGATCTATCCTAAATAAAATAATATCAAATCAGATCTACCCTAAAATATTATGTAAATCAAATCTAGCCTAATCGAATAAGATATTCTTGATTTAAGGACACCTTAATATTTTTTTTATTAAATAGATACGAAAAATATTTTTAATGGGGCCCACTATCGCTCTGCATCATTCTCTACGGGTGAGAGAAACTCGACTCCGACGAGTATAAATCAAGCGGCCGACAAAGTATCATGCAGCACCATAGGGCTGTGTCCGTCCAAAATTAACCCGAACCGAACCAAACCCGTGGCCCAAAAGGAACCTAACATGATGCAGCCAAAATAAATGTGAACCATTATCAAATTAACCAGAACCGAGCCAAACCCGGGATTGGTTTTTTTTTTTTAAATGAAACCTGGGTCGAGTTTTTCGAAGGGAAGCACATGATGGAATAAGGCGAAAGGAAGGCGAGAAAGGGCAAGGTCGACCACGGCGGTGCCCTAAGGCGACAGCGACATGGGGAACTGCGGCGACGACATGGTCGACAGCGGTGGCATGATGGACTGCGGCGACGACATGGTTGACGATGGCGGCGGCATGGTGGCGGAGTAGTGGCGCAAAAGTAGAGCGGTGGCGTGAAGGCAGGCAGCGGATCGGGCGGAGGGCGTGGAAGGACCCTCCAATTGGTGGCGGCATGCACCGGACATGACTAGAACAGAAAAGGTGCGATCTTTAACACCGGGATAGACATTGTGGGCATCGAAAAGAGTAGTCATGCCATTGCCAAGGATGATCGTGGGTGATGGAGGGTAGAGCTCGAGCAGAGATGCAGGAGATACTTCCACAGGTTGGGATACGATGCAGCGCTCTTCCGGGTAAGTAAAAATCCTACCTTTTTGCACGTACTCATGTTCCATTGTGGCCAGAGAGTCGGTTGTCTCAAGTTCTATAGTGGCCGGGGAGTTAGCTGCATAGGACTGATGGACCGATGCAATGATCTCACCATCTTGTGGTTCTTGGTCATGGGTGGGCAGCACGGACACTGCATTAGACGGCTGCTGGATGTGAAGCACGGGAAGTGTTGGGCTGTCTGATGGGGAATTTGGGGGCAGTCGATGGTAGGTGAGAGTATAGGACTTGGGAGACAACCCAAATTTCAATTGATTGATTGAATTTCTAACTATTTACTCGCAATCGCACGAGACTCAGTATAGTCTAGTGGAAACGAGGTCGAACCCAAAGGACTTGGTTGATTAACCTAATTCTAATGAAAAGATTGAATTTTAATGATTTAATTAATTAAAGAAATAAACTTTAATAAGAAATCAGAGTACTGAGAATATCAAAGCGTCGAATCCACCACTAAACATGCAATTACTACTTTCAATTATTATTTTCACAAATTGATATGATACAGTAATTTATGTTCTTGGCCAGACACACAAATTACCAATGAATGAACTACACGTTCTTGTCTAGACACGAAAAATTCATCCACTATAAATTAATACAATTAACTCTATTCTTGGCCGGGCATAGAATCAATCATAATCCTGTTATTATCTAGACACAGGAAATATCAAGATCAAATTCCATTAATCATTTATTAAGTCTTAGTCAGAGCACTTAAGAGAAATAATAATGAAATCGCATTAAGAATAATCATATCAAATTTTACTAAATTAAACGAATAAGAGTAGCAAATACAAATTTAGGGCTTCATCTAGCCTTGATAAAGAGAATTAGCGAGACATAGAATAGGAGAAAGAAGAAGCCTGATTTGTCGAATTCATATTCACTATTCACGGGCACTATTCACAGAAACACGGTAGCAGTAACACTGTTCACAGGTTACTATTCATCTTCTTCTCAAAATCCCGGTTACTGTAGCACCTCAAATTTTACTGTAGCAATTCAAATATTGGTCCAAGATCACGGCTTTCTCCCTGCTTCGACTCTCCTCCTCCACCTCCGACCAAAGCCTTGTCGGAATCCGGCGAAAATCACGCCCAAAGCGTCTGTTTTTCCTCCCGGGAGTCCTCTGTGAAAAGCTCTGTTCTTGTCCAACTCCTCTAGTTCTGTTCTGTTCTCTGGTTTTATATGCAATTCGAAATCAAAGAGTCCTCCTAGTTGCATATATCTTCCTCCCCAGTCGAGCACGCCTCTCCTCACGACAACTTTCCACATCCAAGACGCCTCTTTTCCTGATTGAGCCCAAATCGAACCTTCCAAATCAATGGTTTCCAAATCGTACACAATCCTTCGTGAGATGCTCCTCCCGGTCGCCTCCAATTCACCGTGCCTCGCTGTCGAAACCCAATGGACTCGAGCTCGCCACCTTGCTGTCCCGGAGTCTTTCGCTTAGGCTTAGCCGCCAGCTTCTCTCGAACAGATCTCGTCCGCCGTCGTCATCATCGTCATGGTCGATCAAGTGGCCCCCGTCGAGACCCATCAGACCCAGCCACCACGAAGCTCCGCCTCTTCCGTCATCTAGCACAGAACCGCCGTCGTGAAGCTCCGCCATACTCAGAACAGAGTCGCCGCTCTGCTTGACTGAAAGGCCCGAGCTTTGGGCTCTGGCCGGTTCTTCATTTGTTTTTCTTTTTTTTTCTTTTCTTTTTCTTACTGAACCGACCACTGAACTGGTCGGGTTTCTTCTTTTCTTTTTTTTTTCTTTTTTTCCTTTAAAACCCGTCGTAACGACTCCATCCATCGGATCTTCAATCTCAGCACAGAATTGGTTTGGCGCGTATTCACTCATGACGATCTGCATTTGAAACTCTATAAAAACCTACGTAAATAAAATTAAATATAATTTAGATGTATTATAAAATATAAATCCATTAAATCCAATTAACGCATCTAAATTAATCAATTAAATGTGTTTCTTTATTAGACTCCTAATTACTCACCTAATCATGAATAACCACTAATTATCCTTACTTTCAACCAAAATTACGACCAAAATATAGGCAAAAAGGCATATAAAAATGTGTATATTTCATAGATATCAAATACCCCCAAACCTAGATTTTGCTAGTCCCTAGCAAAACAAAACAAAATAAAATCAAACAATCAACTAAAGAAATTAATGCATAAAAGTAAACACCACTTTCGTAGCGAACACGATTGTATTGAGCGTATGCAACAAGCCGTTAAACCTCTGGGTGTCCCCAGTAGGACGAGTGTTGTCTCGTGAGGGTTTGCAGCCATGCTACCCACAAACATGTATTTATGAAACTAATTAACCTAAGTGCAAAAACAAAGCAAAAATTAAAACATTGCAAAACAAGCAAACCTATTATCCCGACAAATACAAAATATAATGTTTAAGAGAATTAACCACATGTACTTGGTTCATAATCAACAGGAAAATAGAAGCCCTCAAGTAAGTGGTTTTATTCCACACTTTCATCTTGGAAATTTCTGCTCAATATAATATAGCATGATAATGTAACTAGTAAAAGTGTAGAACATTGTAGCAATACATTCTAAATTTCTGTTTTATACAGATCCAGTGTTACCCATTAACCAAAGAACATCAGAATCTACATAGTCATCTCAATCTTTAGGTTCATGATAGCACAAATGCATGCGCGCCTCATTCGGGTCCAACATTCTAGATTTGAGAGGATAATACACCACAATTTTTTTGTTTTTTTATCTTTTTTTCTTTGTCTTTACGAGACTGTGTAAGGCTTGACTTCAAGATGCTTAGGTTTAGCAATGACTCAGACCAATGACTCCCAGCCAATTTGGCTTAGGGCATTAGGTTTTAAGAGACCGCTTCGGGCCCGAGCATCAGCCTAAGTTAATCCTATAAAGTCAAGCAGCCCCTTTCTTTCATTTTGTTTTCATTTTTTCATTTTCACATTTTTTTCAGCATTCTTTTAGTTTTTTTCAGCACATCTTTATTCTGTCTAGGTTGTATTATACTCTCAACCTATTTCCGGTTCTAGCCCTTGCCATAGCCAAGTAAATGGTCTATCATGATCTTTTAAGCTCAAAAGACAACTACACATCATCCAATGACTCTGACTAAAGATATCCCACTGAGGATTAGTATTCAGCAAATCTCTAGAGGGTATTACTTTATGTAACGACTGTAATAGAAAGATACTGCTCAGTTAAGTTCTCTATCCTCCAGTATACTTACTCACACTTCTAATGTAAATTAATCTCTTAAAAATTGTAAAATGCATCATCACGGGATAAACTATCAAAACCTAGGAAAAATACTAATAAACAACTTAAAAACTATTTTTTTTTCTTTTTTTTCTTTTTAAATTTTTTTTTTAAGCATGAACGAAAGCATATGATAAACACTTCTTTTCTACTTTTAACATGAACGAAAACATATGATAAACACTTCTTTTCTACACCCCCAAACCTAAATTAAACATTGCCCTCAATGTTTACCAAAATAATACTACAATGAATAGTAAAAAAAAGAAGTGAGGAAAGAAGTCACCTGAATGGAGAGCCTCATGGTAGATGTAAAGCATGAAAGACATAATCGACGAATGAGGAAATAATATAAATATGGAAAAATTAAATACACCCCCAAACCTCGACTGTAGCATCCCCACATAGGTAAGAAATAACCTACAATAAAAATAAAAAAAATAGAAAAGAAACAAGAAAATAAAATTTGGGTTGCCTCCCAAGAGCGCTAAGTTTTACGTCTTCAGCCAGACATAGTCCTTCAATTCACTCAGGGTAGACAGGATCGTTAAGATAATCAGTGGTTCCATCAGTATCTGCAACTCCCTCTAAATACGATTTTAATCGCTGGCCATTTATCGTGAATGTGTTACCGGTTTTAGGGTTGTGAATGTCAACGGCACCATGAGGAAACACCGTAGCCACAGTAAAAGGACCAAACCATTTAGAGCGCAGTTTGCCAGGAAAAAGATGGAATCTTGAATTATAAAGCAAAACTTTTTGAGCAGGCTGAAAGGACTTCCGAAGAATGGATTTATCGTGAATTAGTTTAGTCCGTTCTTTATAAAGTTTTGCACTCTCATAAGCATCGAGTCGCATTTCTTCCAATTCATTAAGTTGCAATTTACGTTCTGATCCTGCTTTATGCATATCAAAATTTAAAGCCTTTATTGCCCAATATGCATGGTGCTCTAACTCCACTGGTAAGTGACAAGCTTTCCCAAAAACGTGGCGATAAGGCGACATACTGATGGGAGTTTTGTACGCAGTCCTATAAGCCCACAATGCATCATTTAAGCGCAAGGACCAATCTTTCCTATCGGGTCTAACAGTTTTTTCAAGAATCTTTTTAATCTCCCGATTAGACAATTCCACCTGACCACTTGTTTGGGGATGATATGGAGTGGCAACCTTACGGGTAACAGAGTACTTTTCAGCAAAGCTTCAAAAGATCTGTTACAAAAATGAGTGCCGCCATCACTAATAATAACTCGTGGGGTCCCAGAGCGACAAAATATGTTATCTTTCAGAAATTTTACCACAACCTTATGATCATTTGTCTTAGTTGCAATTGCTTCGATCCATTTAGAAACATAGTCTACAGCAACCAGAATGTAAATGTGCCCAAAGGATTGTGGAAAGGGTCCCATGAAGTCAATTCCCCAAACATCAAACAATTCTACGACCAGAATGGGTTGGAGAGGCATCATATCTCGTCGAGAGATAGATCCTAACCTTTGACATCTATCACAAGATTTGCAGAACTCATGAGCATCCTTAAATAAGGTTGGCCAATAAAATCCACTCTGCAAAATCTTGGCAGCAGTTTTCTTTCCCCCAAAATGTCCCCCGCATGCTTGAGAATGACAAGAATGTAAAATGCTATGAATCTCATTCTCAGGCACACACCGTCGAATCACCTGGTCCGAATATATTTTAAATAAGTACGGATCATCCCAAAAGTAAGATTTAACCTTAGAAAAGAATAGATCTTTGTCATGTTTGGTCCAATAGGATGGAATCTGACCTATGGCAAGGTAGTTCACAATGTTGGCAAACCAAGGTGTTTTAATTTGGGAAATGGAAAACAATTGTTCATCAGGAAAAGAATCATGTAGTGGCTCTTCATCTTTAGATGTTTCAACAAGGATTCTAGAGAGATGATCGGCTATTACATTTTCAACACCTTTCTTACCTCGGATTTCATAATTAAATTCTTGTAAAAGCAAAATCCATCTAATCAATCGAGGTTTGGTGTCTTTCTTGGACAAGAGATATTTTAATGCAGCATGGTCAGAGAAAATGATGATCTTAGAACCTAAAAGGTATGATCTAAATTTATCCAAGGCATAAACTACCGCTAGAAGTTCCTTCTCCGTAGTGGTGTAATTCAATTGAGTATCAGAAAGGGTCTTACTAGCATAATATATGACATGGGGAACCATATTCACTCTCTGACCTAGGACAGAACCAATGGCATAGTCTGAAGTATCACACATAATTTAAAAAGGAAGAGAGTAGTCAGGGGGCTGAATGATAGGTGCAGTAGACAATAAGGTACGAAGAGTGTCAAAAGCTTGCCTACATGCATCATCAAACACAAAAGGCACATCATGGGCTAGGAGATTGCTCAAGGGGCGAGCAATCTTACTAAAGTCTTTAATGAACCGCCTATAAAAGCCTGCGTGACCAAGGAACGATCTAACATGCTTCACCGAAGATGGTGGAGGTAGATGAGTGATGAGATCGACCTTGGTTTTGTCGACTTCAATTCCCCTTTTTGAGACTATATGTCCCAAAACAATTCCCTCTTGCACCATGAAATGACTTTTTTCCCAGCTCAAGACAAGAATTTTCTCTTCACAACGCTTGAGAACTAACGACAGATTTTGGAGACATTCATCAAATGATGGACCAAATACAGAGAAATCATCTATGAACACTTCTAAAAATTCGTCTACCATATCAGAGAAGATGGCTAGCATGCACCGTTGAAAGGTGGCAGGTGCATTACATAGCCCAAAAGGCATTCTTTGGTAAGCAAAAGTACCAAATGGACAAGTAAAAGTAGTCTTCTCCTGATCTGTCGGAAACACTGGGACTTGGTTATATCCAGAGCAACCATCAAGAAAACAATAAAATTGTTGACCTGCTAATTTCTCTAAGATTTCCTGAATAAAGGGTAATGGAAAGTGGTCTTTTCTAGTTTTTGTGTTCAATTTTCTATAATCAATACACACTCTCCACCCAGTGGTTTCACGGGTTGGGACTAACTCTCCATCAGAATTCTGCTTCACTGTGATGTCAGACTTTTTAGGCACAACTTGTACAGGGCTGACCCACTCGCTATCAGAGATGGGGTATATGATACCCGCATCTAGCAGTTTCACAATCTCTTTCTTGACTACATCCCTCATGTTGGGATTCAATCTCCGCTGATTCTCTCTTGAAGGTTTAGCATTATCCTCTAAATGAATTCGATGCATACAGATCGAAGGATCAATGCCTCTTAAATCAGCAACAGTCCACCCTATGGCTCTCCTATGCTCAACTAGAATCCTAAGCAGTTGACTCTCCTGACCGCTAGACAAGCTAGATGAAATGATGATGGGGAGAGTATCATTAGGACCTAGAAAAGCGTACTTGAGGGTACTTGGAAGTGGCTTCAACTCAAGTTGAGGAGGAGACTTAATGGAAGGTTGGAGTGATGGACTGGAAGATATTGGTAAATGCTCTACTCTATTTCTATAAGGAAAAGAATCATGATAGGGAGGTGAGGCTGACATAGCATGGGTTTCTTCAATGTGTGGCTCTAAGTCAGAATCATCTATCCCTAAAGAGAGTAGAGTAGGATCTTGAGCATCAGGCATTAGCTCATTCAAAAGTGTCTCTTCCATAGGATCATCAATTTCATCAATGAGAGAACACTCTTGCTCACTTTCAGTGGCTCCTTGGTTTGAAGCTTGGAACACATTAAGTATGATCTTCATGTTTCCAAAAAACATCTCCATCATTCCGGATCGAC
Organism: Houttuynia cordata; assembly: GCA_039654745.1. NCBI lineage: Eukaryota > Viridiplantae > Streptophyta > Magnoliopsida > Piperales > Saururaceae > Houttuynia > Houttuynia cordata. Next base: position 16,647,168 of record CM077504.1, read on the forward strand.
ATTGAATGCATGCATTGGTCGTCGCTAAGAAAGGGCGGCCTAAAATAACTAGAATGGTGTGAGAAGTATTAGACACATGTTCCATGTCCAAGACCAAGAAGTCAACTCGAAAGAAAAATTTCTCTACCCCAACTAAAACATCTTCAAGAAGGCCACGGGGTTTTCTAACGGATCTATCGGCTAACTTCAGGGTAGCCGATGTTGGTTGCAAGTTCCCTAAACCTAATTTCTCATATACTGAGTAGGGTAATAAGTTGACACTAGCACCCAAATCTAAAAGAGCCCTGTGAATGATATGGTCACCAATAACACATGAAATGGTAGGTGTGCCAGGGTCTTTAAATTTCGGTGGTGTGTCATGTTTCAGAATAGAACTAACCTGCTCAGTAAGAAAGACCTTTTTAGAAATGTGAGTCCTAGACTTCCGCTTTTGTGTGCACAAGTCTTTGAGAAATTTGGCATAGGCGGGCACTTGTTGAATGGCTTCTAGGAGTGGAAGATTAATTTTAACTTGTTTGAAGGTTTCTAGCACTTCATCCATCCTAGCTTTGTTTTTATTGAAAGGGGAAGGTATGTCTAGGCATTGAGGAAATGGAGCACGGGGTACATAAGATACCTCATGATTGACCGTAGACTTGGTTCCTAAAGAAGACTCAGAAGGAGAAACAGTGTCCTTCTGTTTTGGCTGATTCGAATTAGGTGGTGTCTCTAAGGTTTCATCATTCTCTGGATTGCTTATTTTTTCCTGATCCTTATCTTCTCTCACCTCAACACCAACTGGGTTTTCAATTTGTTTCCCACTCCGTAGGGATGTTATAGCTTAAACATGCTCATTGGAAGTAGTTTGTTGTTCAACCATAAACTGACCCTTTGGATTATTCATTGGTTGACTAGGCAATCGACCCTCTTCTCTCTTACTCATCGAATTAGCTAATTGGCCTATTTGAGATTCTAGTTTGGCTATGGATTGAGTATGAGAATGCACAGGTTGAGCTTGTGATTGTGCCTGGGCTTGAATACTCTGTAGAGCAGACAAAACTTTATCCTCAAATTCTGAATTTCTAGAGGGTTATGAAAATTGGGAAGACATAGTAGCTTGTGGAAAACCTGGTGGGTTATTTTGAAAGTTGGCTCTTTGGGGTGGATTAAAAGGAACACCTTGGTTCTGTGGACGCCAGGAAAAATTGAGGTGATTCCTCCACCCCGGATTATATGTGTTGGAGAACGGATCATTGCCTGTTCGAGCATAAGTTTGGGCAGCATTGACATGCTCCTGAACAAGCTCTGGGAATTGTGGGGCAGATGGGCACTCTAAGATAGAATGCATGGGACTTAAGCATAGAACACATGCTTCTTGAGTGTGTGCAGGGGTTTGTGACTTCAGGCTCAAGATTTGATCTATCTTTCTAGACAATGATGCAACCCGGTTAGAAAGATCATCTGTTTGTTTCACTTCATACATACCACCTTTAGAGTGGGTAGAAGAAGAAGAATCATTTAAATTCCTATTAGCCATCGTATGTTGCAACGAATTTTCACTCAAGTTTTCAAAAAGTTCCCACGCTTCATTTTCATTTTTTAATAAGAAAGTGCCTCCACAGAAAGCATCTACAAGATGACGATTCTGCTCAGTCAAACCTCTGTAGAAACGTTGCACTAGCTGCCATCTAGGTACGGCATGATGAGGACACTTCCTAAGGAGGTCCTTGAGTCTATCCCAGCTCTCATGAAACTGCTCAGTTGGCTGTTGGGTAAATGTAGTAATGGCATCTCTCATTTGGTTTGTTTTACCGATAGGAAAGTATTTCTTAAGGAAATCTTGTTGCATTTTTGCCCACGAGGTAATGGATTCGGGTTCAAGAGAGTAGAGCCATTCTTTAGCCTTATCTTTAAGGGAAAATGGGAATAGTCTCACTCTTACCGCATCATCTGTAAGATTATTCAGTTTAAACGTTGTGCAGATTTCTAGAAATTCATCCACATGCCTATATGGATCTTCGTGATTTCCATAAAATGATGGTAACATCTGTATTGTGTTGGGCTTAATCTCAAAGTTACCGGCTGTTGCAGCCGGCACTCGAATGCAGGACGGAGATATATAGGCATTTGGAGTGTAGTATTCTTTCAGGGTTTTGAGATTGTCATCGGCCATTTCAAACAAGGGGTTGGTTATACTTAATTGGCCTCTTTGGTTTTGTCTGAAGGTTCTCTCAATTTCACCGTCAAAGGCCTCTAAGTCTTCACCCAATGATCTACGCCCTTGCATAAACTAATCACGCAACAAAAATAACAAAAATCACGCAACACCCAAATTATACTAAAAAGAGAGAGGTAATAGATGACAAACAGTGGGAAAGGATGGCCTTTCCGCATTGGCGAGAAATCCACGTGTCGCTTTTTATCTCTGCAATGTGATTCCTACAAAGACAAGAAAATAAAATATTAAAATCCTACCAAGAAATATCTAAACTAATTAGAATTAAATTAAACCGTTACCAAGTCCCCGGCAACGGCGCCAATTGATTGATTGAATTTCTAACTATTTACTTGCAATCGCACGAGACCCAGTATAGTCTAGTGGAAACGAGGTCGAACCCAAAGGACTTGGTTGATTAACCTAATTCTAATGAAAAATTGAATTTTAATGATTTAATTAATTAAAGAAATAAACTTTAATAAGAAATCAGAGTACTGAGAATATCAAAGCGTCGAATCCACCACTAAACATGCAATTACTACTTTCAATTATTATTTTCACAAATTGATATGATACAGTAATTTATGTTCTTGGCCAGACACACAAATTACCAATGAATGAACTACACGTTCTTGTCTAGACACGAAAAATTCATCCACTATAAATTAATATAATTAACTCTATTCTTGGCCGGGCATAGAATCAATCATAATCCTGTTATTATCTAGACACAAGAAATATCAAGATCAAATTCCATTAATCATTTATTAAGTCTTAGTCAGAGCACTTAAGAGAAATAATAATGAAATCGCATTAAGAATAATCATATCAAATTTTACTAAATTAAACGAATAAGAGTAGCAAATACAAATTTAGGGCTTCATCTAGCCTTGATAAAGAGAATTAGCCAGACATAGAATAGGAGAAAGAAGAAGCCTAATTTGTCGAATTCATGTTCACTATTCACGATCACTATTCATAGAAACACTGTAGCAGTAACACTGTTCACAGGTTACTGTTCATCTTCTTCTCGAAATCCTAGTTACTGTAGCACCTCGAATTGTACTGTAGCAATTCAGGAATTGGTCCAAGATCACGGCTTTCTCCCTGCTTCGACTCTCCTCCTCCACCTCCGACCAAAGCCTTGTTGGAATCTGGCAAAAATCACGCCCAAAGCGTCTGTTTTTCCTCCCGGGAGTCCTCTGTGAAAAGCTCTGTTCTTGTCCAACTCCTCTAGTTCTGTTATGTTCTCTGGTTTTATATGCAATTCGAAATCAAAGAGTCCTCCTAATTGCATATATCTTCCTCCCCAGTCGAGCACGCCTCTCCTCACGGCAACTTTCCACATCCAAGATGCCTCTTTTCCTGATTGAACCCAAATCGAACCTTCCAAATCAATGGTTTCCAAATCGTACACAATCCTTCGTGAGATGCTCCTCCCGGTCGCCTCCAATTCACCGTGCCTCGCTGTCGAAACCCAATGGACTCGAGCTCGCCGCCTTGCTGTCCCGGAGTCTTTCGCCTAGGCCCAGCCGCCAGCTTCTCTCGAACAGATCTTGTCCACCGTCGTCATCATCGTCATGGTCGATCAAGTGGCCCCCGTCGAGACCCATCAGACCAGCCGCCACGAAGCTCCGCCTCTTCCGTTGTCTAGCACAGAACCACCGTCGTGAGGCTCCGCCATTCTCAGAACAGAGTCGCCCCTCTGCTTGACTGAAAGGCCCGAGCTTTGGGCTCGGGCCGGTTCTTCATTTGTTTTTCTTTTTTTTTTTTTTCTTTTTCTTACTGAACCGACCACTGAACCAGTCGGGTTTTTTTTTTCTTTTTCTTCTTTACCCGTCGTAACGACTCCATCCATCGAATCTTCAATCTCAGCACAGAAACGGTTTGGCACGTATTCACTCATGACGATCTGCATTTGAAACTCTTTAAAAACCTGCATAAATAAAATTAAATATAATTTAGATGTATTATAAAATATAAATCCATTAAATCCAATTAACGCATCTAAATTAATCAATTAAACGTATTTCTTTATTAGACTCCTAATTACTCACCTAATCATGAATAACCACTAATTATCCTTACTTTCAACCAAAATTACGACCAAAATATAGGCAAAAAGACATATAAAAATGTGTATATTTTGTAGATATCAATAGGACTGATGGACCGGTGCAATGATCTCACCGTCTTGTGGTTCTTGGTCATGGGTGGGCAGCACGGACACTGCATTAGACGGCTGCTGGATGTGAAGCACGGGAAGTGTTGGGTTGTCTGACGGGGAATTTGGGGCAGTCGATGGTAGGTGAGAGTATAGGCATGCGACGCAAGCGTTGATCTTGGCAGACTCGCGGACGAGCACATCAGATTTGGCTTTCAGGGCCTCCAATTTGTCATTCACAGCAATTAATTGTTAGAGTATGAAATCCTAGGTGGGAGGGGAATGAACGGGGTGCAGGTGAGAGAAATAAGGTATTTTTCTTCAAATCATCAACTGATTATTCCATTAAACTGAGGCCTTTAAATATGCTTTAAATAAGTCTTTAATAGGAAATAAAACACTGATTTAGGATTCCTTCTAAACATAGAAAATCAAATCAGATCTATCCTAAATCAAATAATATCAAATCAGATCTATCCTAAAATATTATATAAATCAAATCTAGCCTAATCGAATAAGATATTCTTGATTTAAGGACACCTTAATATTTTTTTATTAAATAAATACGAAAAATATTTTTAATGGGGCCCACTATCGCTCTGCATCACAGAGTGTCACAAACATTTTTTTTCTAAATTTTAATGATAGTAGCAAATCAGAATCAGCACACATTTTCACAACCTCAATTCTTGCACACAAGCAATTTTGGGCAGCATTTACCAAATATAATTACTTTTGTGGCTTCATGAAATAAACTTTTACATATAAGCTAAATTTCATTTTCATAATCCAATATTCAAACCCTTCCTGATAACCACCATCACTACTATAAATGGAATCGAGTGCCAGGACTAAATGTGAGATTACCCAATACTTATATAAAACTTCGAATATGTGTCCCACTACATAAACAATACATTGTCTTATTATCAGTGCTCAGACTTCCCCCATACAGTCATTTCCGTCTGAAACCCAAACCAAGTTTCTCCCTGTCAGAAATGGATTAACATATTCATATTAACCATAATAAAACATTTAACTATTTCTCCTAAAAGCTCAAGCAATTAGGGAAAAATGACTAACCATGCATACCTAGTACTTCTCAACCTTAGAACCCTACACATATTATTTTCTTTTGCTTACAAAATGTCTATTAAAACGATCACATCTTTTAAACTCAAATTCACGCCACCAAATATTACAACTACTTTTTGGTACAACTATAACTACAACTACAAAAAGTGGATATTTAGACTTTCACCTATAACTTTGTAGTTATGGATCCTAGAAACTGACCCGTTTGGCAGAACTCCAAATTTATAAAAGTTGAGTTACCAAAGAAGGTATCCTGTAAGTGAGTTACCTTGCACATTGGGTGGGCTGCTCAGCCAGGTGCCAGGATATTAACATAAAAAGGCAAATGTTAATAATAATTCCGGTCGGAGGGAGTACTTGTTGATCAATAAATACTCCATCGATCATCAATCATCATCCCTTCACAATCTTGATTAACATTGCTTATATTGCTAAATGGGTACCCAAAAGCAATCTAAAATCATGTGAGACACAGCTGCTATAGAAAGTATTCCTATTATTTCGCAGATCACGATGCCTACATTTCATCCCCTGTTATAAATTTACGGGTTTCCGCTACCCAATAGAAATCAATGTTTTTCTCAATGGAGCTATCAAAACAGGAGGGTAAAAGTAATAAATAAGATCTCCTTTTCCTAATAGCTCAAGCTTCTGTGAACTTTGGTTATCTTCTCCCCTGCTAATGCGGACTTGTTCCATCTTATTTGGCACAGCTATAAAGTCCAATACCACTCATTTATCAATTGATCAATGGTCTCCTTACCTTTATAACGTAACAAAAAGAGTCTTTGAGCGAACGACAAGGGACAAAAAACATAAAAGAGGGATCGGAACCGGCGGTTGGGAGCTCATACCAGCGAGGATACGGTGATGAATGGAGCCCTAGAGATGGTCGCCGTCGGTCTAGGCGTCGACGTCCACGGAGGAGGAGGAGGGAGAGGGAGAGCGAGAGCGAGAGCGAGCAGCTGGCCCAGGCGGAAGAGTTGGCTCCAACTGTTTGACCCGGATGATGAAACCCACTCAACAGACTGAACCGGTTGTTGGTCCGGTTGGTTGACGCTGAATTGCAGATGAGAAGTTCGTAAAACCTGGCCGGATTTGAAAATTTACGGAGTCAGAGTATCGATGCATACCCACTTGTGATTTGTGAAGGCAAAATCTGTTTCTTTTTTTTTTTTTTTTTCATACATAATACAATGGCAAAAAGGATGTCTGCTACGATGTCCTCTATTAATAGGAGGCATCGATTGTATCAACGCATGTCCTATGTGCTCCAGCAAAAAGTAGTTTTTTGTTAGAACACAGAACAATATGCCTGTGCACCGTGGTGCCTGTCTCCGCCTGTTGCTTCCCCAGCATTCGACGTTGGTGGTCTAGGGCCTCCTATTCCATGGAGGCACTTATCTTGTACATATGAAAACGAAGTTAATCGGTTTGTCACCAACCCCTTGGAGACAGTCGCCGATCCTTTGGAGACAACCTTTGTGACCTGCCCTAGCAGCTCCTGTGCAGTGATCGTGGTGGTGGTTCACTGGCTCGTTGTCAGCTTTGCTGCATTAGATCATCCAGTGTGGGTTAGCATATGTTTATGTGCTTTATCAAGTACTTTATGTTCGGGTGTGCTTGTTCGGCTCCCCACAGCCATGCTTGGTGTGTATAGCGGGCGCCCTTGTATTATATTCTGAATAAAAGTTCAAGCCTGAGGGCTTTGTTACCAAAAATAAATAAAAAAGGCATATTATTGGAATTTAGTGGTCACTAGCCGTGGCTTGCATGCCAAGTTAACGTGTTATATATTCTGCCCCCATGTTTCTTTTCTATGTTACATTCATACCTTTTGGCCGCACCCTTTCCAAACTTCGGCCAACATGTGAGAAGACACAGCAGAGTATCTGCAAATTGTGTACATCACTCAGATCATCGCTCTAGGAACCAACGCTTCGGTTCCTTCGATTATCCTCACAACGTTAAGCATAATTAAGTGTCATTTAATAGGCATGATCCCAAGTTGCTAAATATTGCAGCCCATCCAGACAGACATGCCTCTTCTTCCTCTTTCCGCTCTATATCTATAGCGAGAAACTGGTCCGACAGACTTGAGAGCTCTGTCAGTCACTGAACGTCCGGCAGTTGACCCAGCCGGCGGTTGCAGTTCTCCGCTGAAAGTCCTTGGAGGGCGAGGAGACAAGGAAGCAGGTCCAAACTTGAAGGTCAGTGATCGAACTTTAGCGTGCCTATTTGTTTTTTTTTTTCCTTTTTTTTGCTCCATCAATTTTCCTTTTTCGTGAACTTGTTGAAATACATTAGATAATGTTTTTGCTGCAAAAAAGAAGAAGAAGAAAAAAGACGCTGTTTTCCAATGAGGGGTCATTACAGAAGTAGGCCCATTGGTTTGTGTTGGGCCTTCCATCCTTATTTAGGGGCCGTTTGGGGCGTGATTAAAAGCAAAACATCCAGATACACTGTAGCATCGGGATATTTTATATATCCAGCTGAAACTCCTCCTGAGGTGTTTCAGCTGGATGTAAAAATCCACATGGATGCTACAGTATATATCCAATATCCAGTCTGGATATTTTTGCAATAACCACACCCCAAACGGCCCCTTAAATTTACAACCTTCTAAACGTGCCTTTGTTCACATGCTGTGGTGTTTAGGGCCCAATCATCATTGCAAATTCTAGCCATGGCCCCAGCTTCCAATGTGGGAATGAAAATGTACGCCTGGAACTCCTTTTAAGTTTAGTTTCTAGCTTTATGTATTTAAACATATTCTCTCTCCGTACTGTTTTTGATGCTCTACCAGAAAAAATGTTGATTTTTATTGGATAGTGAAAACCCTAACAAATGAGGGGAGGAAGAGGTTCAAAACGTACTGAAATTAACCATATGGAGCATCTAAAACAGGACTGTCAATCTTTCCAAGATGGAGCATCTAAAACAGGATGGGGTAGCACTATTTTAGTACTCCCTCTAGTCACTTTTAATGATACAATTTTTTTGAAATATAGTTGATTTGAAAAGATATATAAATTAAAAGTGAACGAAGGGAGTATAAATTAGTCTAAGTCTATGGGTGCTTTTGGAAGCTGAAAAGGATTTGTGACGAAAATCTTTCACGGCTAAAATTTGTCACATCAAAAGGAGAGCTGACTGCAATAAATGACTTTTAACTGTGAAAGATTTCCGTCACAGCTGATGCTCACTATTGTGTATTTTAGGGTTTTTAAATCTTTCAGGGTAAAATATGAAAATTGTTGACAAATTCTCGTCACTGACACAATTTTCATATTTCACCTTCTAAACGCATTTCACGCATGAAACACTGATTTTGCACCCTAAAAAATTGAGTTTTTCAACTTCCAAATGCACATTATGTTTCCCCATAATAATTTTTTAATTTCTCTAGAAATTTCTCAATTTATATAAGTGAAGAAAACAATTCTCAAAATTTATGACTGTATACAACATAGAGGTATTGCCCATGTTTTATTAATTTGTTTTGTGAAAACATTTTTGGTCGCATCTAATATAACTATGTTACATCTGATCTATTAATTCGCAGATTAAGCAGGCATCGAAGCTACTTATTAATGTTTTATAAGGCTCTAAAAACATAATGTTTACAGATAAGAGAAATACAGAGAATGTTTTAATTAATGATTTTCTTACCAAACTACAATTACCGGAAGAAATTCTACATATGAGAATAATTTATATGGGACACCGCTTATGCAGGCTGCGTTAGTCTAGTCACGTCGAGCGTCGGATTTCCATCAGATGGCAGGTGTCAAATCAGGGGCGGTTGGGTGTGAATCAACTCCCGTAGTAAGACACACTATATATAGCTTAGCTGGTCCAGCCTTAGGTGGGCTGGTGTGATCTCTCACGGTTGTGGCCGAGGTCCAGGGTCGAATCCCATTGACGCACACATAGTGTGTGGTGCAAGTGTCTTACCGATCCAAAAAATAAAACCCTTAACTATAGCTTTGGAATACTTATCGATAAAAGGAATAGTTAATGAATTGATTAAGGTAATGAATTTAAGGATTTACCACAACAAATAGTTCTTCCTCTTATGTAAGTTAATTCTATTCATCATGACAAGTAACATGTGCCATCAGTCTACTCCATTCTTACTTTTCTAATTCATTCCAATGCTTAATCCAGAATCATAAAGGATAAAAGTATTTCCAAATAAATTTACTGATATTTTGACTTTTGATTATTAGGTGTGGAAGCTTGCAAATCTCAATATTCTTTTGTTTGGCACCAATAAATACTACTCCCTCCATCCTGTTTTAGATGCACTATCTGAAGAAATGTTGTTTTTGATTGGCTGGTGGGAACCCCAACTAATGGGAAAAAAAGAGGCTCAAATTCCACTTAAATTAACCATATGGAACATCTAAAACAGGACGGAGGAAGTATTATTCAGAGAGGATAAAAATGTCAACAAAAGAGCTACTCTGTTATTATGTGTCCAACTAAGTTAGATGTTCTTTTACAAATCCATTTCAGGATTTCATGGTCGAGGAATGTGGGTTGTTACTTCAGGGACAAGTTTATTGATGCATAATAAGTGTAGCATCAATTGCTTTATGTTGTTATATCCTTTATCTTTTTACTAATACATTGCTAATACCATAGCTAATTGAGGTTTACTGGCTCCTTTTATGAAGGCTGATTTGAACCTGGCATTGCACAGAAGTGGAAATAGGACAAAATTTCCATGGGCTATCAACCTCTTCATCTCTTTTTACTGGTGTTGCTATTATGGATTTGTCAAACTCATACATGGAGTTGGTCCTCCACAAAGAAGCAAACAAATGGCAATTCAGGACCCTTAACATCAGCGAAGAATGCCGAATTTTCACTGCAAACAAACACATATTCCAAAGGGGTCCAACTGATTGAAAATGCCAAAACGAAGATGGTGAGCTCTTACTCATGTTGGCAAACTGCTTATCGCAACTTGTTTGCAGGGTGCTCAGAGATGATTGCCAGCAAAGAAAAACAATCTAGACTAGCATGGGAACTTAGTGATTGCTTTCAGAAAGAGTCAGGAAGATCTCCATTTCCTTCTTGTGACGTGGAGACTCCCATGAAGAAGTGCCTGAAGAATTTGGATGAATTCGCTCATAAAATCTACCTCGAATTCTTCCTTGAAAGTAACTTCATTTGTCACCAGTTACAGTTAAGCTCAATGAGACATTTGCCTACATCTTCTAATTCTTTTTTTTTTGGTGCTCTTGATCTGAATCATTGCTTGTTTCTGATATTAAATTTTATCATATTTTAAATAGTAATTCTAACCAATTTCACACGTAACTATCGCAGGTCTGAGGCTTTCAAACATGAAACTGAAAGGTTGGTGAATGAGTTGATTGAATCAGCACAATTGGCAGAAGAAAAGTTAGACAAAATAGAAGGAGCATCAGATTTTTTGCTTAAAAGTTCAAGTCACATAGAAGAGTCTTTGGTTTCGATTAATTCGCATACACAAGAAGTGGCCCAAACGTCTAAACAAGTTGAACATCAAATTGATAACGTCATGAAGAGTTCAAAGGCCATTTATGACCAATCTCAGGAGATTGTGGCTTCTCAAGTAGAGTTGCAGGAAGGACAACTACAGATGAGGGTGAGAATGGAAACCGGAATGACACTTCTTCAGGAGTCTTATGAGAATTTAGGCGATGGGATGGAGAAACTCAAGAAAGATGCTTTGCATATTGAAGAAGAAATTCAGGCTGTGGGTAACTCGATGTCATTGAGGATGCAAGATCTTCAAAGTAGTGCCGATGACATTGAAAATGTTGCAGGTATGTCTTTAGAGAAACAGAAGGAGCTTTTAGATGGACAATCTGTGGCACTTGAAGGTCTTAACTCTCTAACTAATTTTCAAACTCAAGCTCTCGAAGAAAGTAGGTAATCTTTACTGAAACTCAAACAATTTGAAATGAACTTGAAGTTTTACATGTTCTTTTTATAGTTATCATGAATGTTCTTTTTGATAATTTTGCAGGGCCATTTTGCAAAATCTTTCCAAGTATAGTCAAAAGCAGCAAGAAGAGCTCCTCCGTCGGCAAGAGCAACTACAACTAACACATGAACGTTTGATTCAAAATTCCATGTTAATATTGGCAGCTCAGGTGTTTACATTTTTTAGGCTGGTTCTCTTCTACTTCGGCTGATACCTATTTCTGTTTATAGGCTGAATTATATTTTGTATCTTACATCTACAGGAAGCTTTTGAATCTAAACAGGCCAACATGTTTAGTACGCTGGACCAGGTCTTCACGTTGCTTAATTCAATCGTACTAGAGTCACGTTTGATAGAGACTTCCATTCATTATTTTGGTGCGGTCCTTTTCACCTACTTACTAACAAGTACAAAGCCAATATCCCATGTTAGAACATACTTTTATCTCGGTCAGTATTTTTTTCTATACTGGAGTATGTATCAACAAATTAGCGTGAAGATATGGCAATAGGGGCTGAAATGCAGTTTTAATTGGACGGTATTGCAGGCATAATCTTGACCTTCACCATCGAATTTGTGGTCATTAGGCGCTATGTTTTGAGTTTTGGACATCAGTCATGGATCGAGTCCAATATGTTTTGGCTGAGATCAACTTTCCTATTGCTAATCGCACTGGCTCTATGTCTCTACTCCATCCGCAGTTATAGGTATGTCCATTATAAACTCAGAACTAAGAGCACGAATAGCCGAAAGTATGAAAAGAATTTCATTGTCCATTCATGCAAATGTCCTCAATCTCTCCCTACGAAAATATTTCATTGTGCATTCATGCAAATGTTCTTAATCTCTCCTTTTTTAAATCTTTGTAGGGACTATGAGCAATTAAACTATCAGTTATTATTAACTTTAAAAGGCAAGATTGAAGTCCTCGAAAAAAATAGTGGTATGTATCAAAAAGATTGAATCATGTTATATTTAACTTCCTTAGTTTATCTTTGCTTATTGTCACTGATTAGTGTTACGGTTTTACAGCCACTATTTACAGGACTTTGGAGAGGGATTCAAACCTTTCTTCTTGGGTCGATACAGATTTGTTGGAGGATGAAGAAATATGCGATGATCCCGACTATTTGTTACCAGAAGAGGTGGCCGAGAACTCAGTGACCACTTCGTTGTCAAGAAAATATGACCTACGTCCTCGTCGTCGTAACTGATTTGTCACCCCTTCATTTCTTACGAGGGAACTTATTCATCGGGAGGATTGATAACAAAGGATTCAAAATTTTACTTTATTATACATATGAGAGTGTCATTGTGACTGTAGTCTTCTTCATCATGCCTACATAATATCGTACCAGTAATATGAGGGGATGGTTAAAGTTTATGATCAATTGAATGCTATAACTCTAACTTGAAATTGTACAACCACAATAGCAAATATTCCCCCCAGTCACTTTTAGTTGAGTTAGCAAAAATAGCATACCAAAATTACATGATACCGTTCCCTAATTATTCTCCGGCCGGGCGGCCTGATACGGCAACAATGATCACCCAGAAACGACCCTAGGTCGAGGTCGAGAGGTCTCCTTGATGAAAGGTGACTCGTCTGCCTAGGTTTTTACTGAGACCCCACATCTTAAGAAAATTGACCAATTATCTGACAGTCTCAATTAAAAGTGGACTGGAGGGAGTATTAATAATAGTGAGGTTGATAATAATATACAATTATGATAATGGTGGAAATGATACACGGTTTGATTATGGTGATAAAAATGAACATAAATTTTACATTTAAAGAGTTGATTATTTGTCATGCCCCAAATTTCTAGACATCGATTAAAGCGCGGAAGCAACCAATCAAATACAGTCAGGAGATCAGAAACTCGGGGGGTGACCGAATACTCGATCGATATCAATCCAATTAACAAATTGGAGTGTACAGGATCAATACGACTGAATAATATTCAAGTATCCAATCTTAAACATAACATTACTGAAAGAAACTACTTAGTCTATTACAACAATCAAATAATCAATAATCTAAATATTAGGTTCCTGGCACACAGGCCAACCAGTCTAATAAAAGCAATCACAAACAAAATTTAAAAGAATCTTCTACTTCAAGCTTCAGCCGTCCATAGCAGCTCCAGCGACTTATACCTGCTCAACTTCACTCCCTTTTTATTCCTGCATCAGAGGATACGTGAGTATTCCGAAGGAAATACCCAGTAGGATGCCAAAAACCCCACAAATAAAAGGAATGAAAAATGTACAGACATCACGTTCTAGTGAAGAATATCAAAGTTCAACATAATCAGGAATCAGAAATACAATGTTTACCTTACCTGAATATCGACCATAATCAAAGACAACAACAGTTCATGGTATTGATAGAATAATCATTCAAGACTCCGAACGTTCATTGCGTAGGGAGAAAATAACAATATGTTCAGACTCCAAACATCCATTATGTAAGGAGACGTCAACTTCTGCTCTCACATCAGTCCACTTCCCCTATGGACTTTTATATCAGAACATCTTAGAGGTTCTTCAGAGGAACTCGGCCATGCATCTAGGGATACTGGCCCCATCGGTGCTTACGGGCACAATGGGCAGAGACTGCAGACCTTCCGTAATATCATACAGTCTAATAACGTACGTATGCCTTCATCGGCTGAACTACAGAGGTTCATAATAAATCGAAAATCACTATGGATCTAGTTATGGCTCGTGAGCATACTACGATTTCCACCTTGGAGAGTTCCCATCAATAACCCTTAGTGGAAGAAAATAGTTTTCAGGGAATTGAATGTCAATTTACAATGACAGAGGTTGTATCAAAATCACTCGAAATTCTCATCTTTCACAGAATGACTCTTATGGGAGTACCAATGAGATTTTAGTATCTCAATCAGCAATCAACTCATTAGAGGATTAATGAATAGAATTTCTCAATCAACGGTTGACTCACCAATGGAGTAACATGAAGACAGATTGAACCTCAACCAACTCGTATGGAATGTAACAATAGATTTAATTTATCCAATATATTCTTTGTGCATAGCCCTAGATAGGAATTCCCAACACTGACTATAGACTTAACTGGTTTTCAAGAAATTGGAGAATTAGGGTTCGAAAGTACAAACCCTAATTGGAACTCCTCGACTAAATTTGTAGACAAAAACTGCAATGCACAGGACACTGACTTAGTTTAGAATGACTCAACCATGGTCATCTTTTTAGAGAATTGTTCTTACTGTAATAACAATTACCCCAGTATTTCCATCTTCATTAAATGTGATCTTAATCATTACACTCCTATAACCAAGTTGTACTAAGTAATAATGTGGAGAACCTTATTTCTTTGTACTGTTATTTGCATAACAGCCCACTTCTGTCGCTTGCTATGATTTTTACAATTAAACTTAGGTTTTAAAATTTTTATAGTAGATTTCCTAATGAATCTTTTTCCAACCCAACAAATGGCATATTTTTCTGAATTTTATACAATTAGTTACAATATTTTCATTACCACCCATCGGCGCAGGAATAGTTCTGGCCAAGAGAGAATATCTTACTCTAGTGTGTTCTAATCATATAAAGTACATTGCGTGATGTATAATTAGTGATATTAATCATCATTACCCATTCCCAAGGTGTATTACAGACCATTAAAGCTTTAGTAATAGGCAATATTTCTCATACTATGATACCTTTAACTTATGACAATCTGTTTATGTCTATTAGCATCATATTAATATCACTTTTCACCCAAATAGGACATCCAATCCCGGACACAAACGGAAGGCTAGTCAACTATTGGAATCATAAAGAATCAATTTTCTTGTGAATCAAGAGTCTTGACGCAAAATATATCATTGAACATGAGTATTGATCATGACACACAACTAGATTTACAAACTTAACATTAATAGAGGATACCTGTTTTAGATCTCCTAGAACAACCCAACAAGGAGGCAACAAATATGGGACAACACATTGCATACTAACCCAAGCACCTATTGTGTATGTCAGCACAACTTCGGGGCAGAACCTAAATTAGGCAGGATATGTTTATTTTCCTTATTAGGGCTAGTTTCCTTTTTCATTGATATGTAATAAAGGCCTGATTGGAAATCGTATCATGTAAGGGGCTGATTGGGAAATCATATTTTGTAACGGGCTAGAGTTACGGCCCATCAGCTGAGCCAGTAGTTGGCGTGCCACCCTAGGAGACGCACCCTTCTTGTTATAAGGGGGTCTTCTCCCTCATTTGGAGTTATGAAAATTAATAAGTTCTTTCTATCTTCCTTATTCTTCCCTATTCCTCTTTTCACTGATTCCATACCTTGTGATCATGTCTGGTCACAACATTGGTATCGGAGCCGTTTCGATCTGCGATGAACATGCCTCCTCGGAAGCAACCAACCATGGCTTCCGAGGTCCAACCTGAGCCGGAGCCCCAGGCCACGGCTGACAGTCCCAAGGCCGCTGACGGAAAAACTATGGCGGAGGTACTCTCTGCCTTGGCGGCTCTACAGACCCAGGTCCAGCACCTCACTCTGGCACAGGCTCAGAAGACAGGCAGCCAAACAACTGGCCTTCTCTCCACGCCACCCCACCTTTTAGCTGAGATGGGCGAGCCATCTAACATCCTGGGATCCCACGTTCATGGCGGCCAGGTACCATTTGCAACATCGGCACAATCCCTTCCTCATGGAGTTCGTTTTGGGTCTTTTCATCCGGCCCCGGAAGACGGCCGTATGGGCTATGACGCAAGGGGCATGCCAGGTATTCGGGCAAATGCCGCAATAATGGCACCTTTCAGAAATATACGACAGGAGATGGAGGATGATTGGGAGGAGCCGCTGGGTCATCTCGAGGGCTAGAAGGGGGGAGCTGAGTCTCGGTTGGCCCGACTCCAATTTCCATGCTACAACGGAGAAGACAACCCAGTGGAGTGGATTTACAAGGCAGAGAAAATTTTTGCCTACCAGAGGACCAACTCGGAGGCCAAACGACTGCGCATTGTAGCGTTCCACTTAGATGGCGACGCCTCTGTTTATGAGAAGGAAGTCCGCTACCCGACTTGGGTGTCTTTTGCTGATGAACTCTGTGTCCAATTCGGCCCCAACGAATTCTTGGACTTCAATGAAATGTTGTCCAGTCTGCGCCAAACCACAACAGTGAGAGCCTATTATTCCGAATTCATGAAGATTGCCAATCGTCTGCCCGATTGGTTGATGGCAGCACTAGTGGGCACATTCAAGAGGAGGTTGAAACCGGAGATTTCTGATGAGATGAGACATTTCCCATGCCATACGATGCGAGATGTGGTGCGACAAGCTCGCATTGAGGAGGAGAAGCTGGCTCGACAGCGACGAGGAGGGCGCAAAAGCCTGGCACTGAGACCTCCTACTGGTGCATTGCTGGGCCTTATGCCAGCACCTGGTCCCAACACCGGTCGACCTACCTCTGCCGGCGCTGTCAACCCACTAGCCCGTCGTCTGACACCAGCACAGATGGACGAGCGATGGGCCAAAGGAATATGCTTCAAGTGCGACGAGAAGTTTGCACAAGGACACCGCTGTTCGGTACGGGGCAGCTTACTCGTCGAAGAGGCCGAGGATGAGGAGACACATCCGATTGATGAGGTAACCAACCTATATGACCACATGCAGCCCAAGATTTCGGTGCACACTTACTCCGGCACATTCACTCTATGGACCATGCGCATCCAGGGACTTCTGAAACGTCAATAGGTGGCCATATTGATTGATAGTGGCTCCACACACAACTTCATCAATGATAGAGTGGCACAACGGCTGAGGTGCCATGTGTCTGATGCTAAACCATTCAATGTGCTAATCGGAGACAGTGAACACCTACGGAGCGCTGGAGTGTGTGCCCAAACATCGCTGACCCTCTAAGGGCGTACATTTACCACAGACCTTTTTCTGTTGCCCACAAAGGGGCGGATGTAGTTCTGGGAGTCCAATGATTGCAGGAACTAGGGGATATAATCTGGAACTTCCGCGAGCTCCTTATGGATTTTGAAGTACAGGGACAGCGGGTGCGGCAAATGGCGTAGGCGGTTGATTCATTGTCCAGGTTTGCACCTCAAGGGTTGTTCCTTCAGTGCGCCATCTTGGATGTAGAACAGGGGGAATTACCTAATGACATGCGTCTTCTTCTGGCTGAACACGAAGATATTTTCTCAGTGCCAACAGGCCTTCCACCACAGAGATACCATGATCACCAGATTCCGCTCGTTCCAGGGGCTATGCCAGCTAACATTCGACCATATCGATACCCACATTCCAAAAGGCTGAGATAGAGCGACTGGAGGGGGGACATGCTACAAACAAGTATAATTCAGCGCAGTAATAGCTCTTTTTCTTCTCCAGTGTTACTACTGCGCAAGAAGGATGGCACATGGAGATTTTGTGTAGACTATCGCGCACTCAATGCCATTACTATCAAAGACAAGTACCCCATCCCTGTGATCGAGGAATTGCTTGATGAGTTGGTAGAAGCTACTATCTTTAGCAAGCTTGACTTGCGATCCGGGTACCACCAGATCCGGATGCAACCGTTTGATGCCCACAAAACTGCATTCCGTACCCATGATGGGCATTTCGAGTTCCTGGTCATGCCGTTCGGGCTGACAAATGCTCCTGCCACATTCCAGAGCTTAATGAATGACATCTTTTGCCCATTCCTCTGCCAATTTGTACTGGTCTTCTTCGATGATATTCTCATTTACAGCACGTCATGGGAAGAGCACTTGGCCCACCTCAGGTCGGTTTTCTCGATCTTACGTGCAAATTCTCTATTTCTGAAACGGTCAAAGTGTTCTTTTGGCAGCTCACAGGTGGAATATTTGGGACATATTATATCTTGCGATGGTGTGGCCACTAACCCGTCCAAGGTTACGGCCATGTTATCCTGGCCGACACCTCAGTGTGTTAAGGCACTACGAGGGTTCTTAGGTCTTACGGGCTACTATCGCTGCTTCATCAGTCAATACGGATTGATTGCTGGGCCATGCACGGCCTTACTTAAAAAGGGGGTGTTCACATGGATTGAGGAGGCGCAAATGGCCTTTGACAGACTGAAGTAGACCATGGCCAGGGCGCCCATATTGATTCTGCCGAATTTCGGCCATCCCTTTGTGGTTGAGACAGACGCTTCAGATACAGGTCTTGGGGCCGTCCTATTGTAGAAAGAAAGACCAATAGCCTTTTTTAGCAAGTCATTATCGGGCCGTTCACTATCCTTGTCTGCCTACGAATGGGAAATGTTGGCTATAGTTCACGTGGTGACGAAGTGGCGACCGTACCTATTAGGCCGTCGCTTCCTCATACGCATTGACCATCAGCCTCTAAAGTATTTCTTGGAGTAGTGTGTCTCTACTCATGCACAACAAAGGTGGGTCAGTAAGCTATTGGGCTACGATTATGAGGTTACATATAAGAAGGGCACATAGAACACCGTGGTGGATGCACTGTCTCGACGGCCCACGGAGAGAATGTGTATGGCATTATCCTGGCCCAACTGCCCCTTTATTCCGGAACTACGTCGCTCATACTTGGAGGACACCTCAACCAAGGAGCTGGTCAGTCGCATTCAGATGGAGCCCATGACTGAGCCATTATACACATGGCGGGATGAGCTTTTGTTCTGGAAGGGGCGCCTATGGGTGCCCAACTATTCTGATTTGCGCCCCCCTATCCTATCTCATTTCCATGACACACCAATTGCTGGTCACGAAGGTTCGTTTCGAACATATAAACGGGTGAGCCAGAGTTTTTTATGGCAGGGTCTACGGCGAGCAGTACAGAACTATGTCGCGGCATGCAACACTTGTCAGCAGGCAAAGTCGGCAACCACTACACCAACCGGCCTCCTTCAGCCCCTCCCCATTCCTGATAAAATTTGGGAGGATGTCTCAATGGATTTCGTAGAAGCCTTGCCCGTGGTCCAAGGGAAATTGGTCATTTTTGTGGTGGTGGACCGGTCATCCAAATATGCTCACTTCTGTGCCCTGAGTCACCCCTTTACGGCTCAAACGGTTGCTAAGATTTATTTAAAAGACATCGCCAAACTGCATGGCATGAAAAGGTCTATTGTTTCCAATAGGGATCGCATCTTTCTTTCTAACTTTTGGCGCAAATTCTTCGCTCTACAAGGTATGGAATTACACATGAGCACGGCTTATTACCCGCAGACGGATGGCCAGACAAAGGTCGTAAACAGGTGCTTGGAGCAATATTTACCTTGTTTCGTAGGCGATCAACCTCGTCGTTGGCTGTTACCATGGGCAGAGTGGTCATATAACACAACATACCGCACTTGCGCAGGCTTCACTCCGTTTGAGGTAGTGTATGGTCGCCCTCCCCCTACGGTGCTTTCTTATGTGCCTCAACGATCTTCTATTGCCGAGGTTGACTATATGCTCCAGACTAGGGACGAGGTCTTTAGGCAACTTAAGATCAACCTGGCTTCTGCACAGAATCGTATGAAGCATGTCTATGATATGAAGCGCACCGATCGGGCATTCCAGGTGGGGGCGCTGGTCTATGTTTTTGTCCGGCCTCAGCGCCAGACGTCATTATTTGGGACGGAGCAAACCAAGCTCGCGCCCCGTTACCATGGACCTTATAAGGTTGTTGAGCACATTGGCTAGGTGGCGTATCGGTTAGCATTACCACCAGGATCATTGGTACATCATGTATTCCATGTCTCCCATCTTTGCCATTTTGTGGTGGACCCCAATCTGGTTGCTGACAGCGCGCCTCCACCCCTCATGGGGCTGGCGGATTCTGAGGCGCTTACTTATGCATCCATTCTAGACAAGCACCGCGTACGTCGCTCTGGTCGAATTGTGACCGAGGTATTGGTCGTTTGGCGAGGTCAGTCGTTGCAAGATGCCACGTGGATAGTGGAAGACGACTTCTTGGAGCATTTTTCGTCATGAACTCCTTGAGGACAAGGCGATAGTGGAGTGTGGTGGAATATTGTGTACGTCAGCACAACTTCGGGGTAAAACCTAAATTAGGCAGGATATGTTTACTTTCCTTATTAGGGCTAGTTTCCCTTTTCATTGATATGTAATAAAGGCCTGATTGGAAATCATATCATGTAACAGGCTGATTGGGGAATCATATCTTGTAACGGGCTAGAGTTACGGCCCATCATCTAGGCCAGTAGTTGGCGCGCCTCCCTAGGAGATGCGCCCTTCTTGTTATAAGGAGGGTCTTCTCCCTCGTTTGGAGTTATGAAAATTGATAAGTTCTTTCTTTCTTCCTTATTCTTCCCTATTCTTCTCTTTTGCTGATCCCATACCTTGTGATCCTATCGGGTCACAACAGCACCATACTAGAACATCGAAGAAGATTATTTACAATATGGGAACCATCTAGGCACTAGCACATCGAATATCAAAACAACTTACCATCATGACTCATGCATGTATAACATTCAAATCGGTATCTTTGTAAACAATGCATATCATCACAATATGAATAAAGGATCATAATATCTCATGCAATACTCTTAGAATCATGGAACAAAGATCAATCAAGAGTAGAATTGGGAAAAACACATCCTACCACCGTACGCGATGAGTTCTTCAAATCTTCACGTCGAACTCCGCTTCCTCCTCTCGAATCCGCCTCGCTCCAAGGATCGAATGCCACCAACACTTGATGATCAAGCAAGGAAAAAGAAAAACTCAAAAATCTCAAGGGCTGGACGCTCATGCACTTAGAACAACCCCTCTTAATGGGTTTTTATAGAGAAATCCTAACACAACTAGGAAATCTCTTCCCAAATCACTTTCCCCATTAGTTACACTAACTTTTAATCTCCATCGTTGATCCAAAACCTCCTCCTAACCATCTAGGACGTTCTCCCAATAAGCCTCCTTGATTTGGTAGGATTTCCAACTCAAAAAGGTCTCAAAAACAAAAAAATCGGAAACTGCCCACGCCATTGCGATCGATCGCCCAAACACACCAAATCCGCAAATCACAGTAGATACGATCGATCGCGTCATAATTTTTTTTTGCAGGTATCACATTATTATTGACAAAGACACTTGCAGGCACTAGATTTTTCTGTACAATGGAGGCCCGCTTGAGAAGCAAAATTCCAGATTCACCACAAAAAAATGAGATATAATATTTAGGTAAAAAATACCAAATGAATATGAGATTGTTCTTATAACACGAAGAAGTAATTGATGTGCATATATTACCTAAGTTACTACAATTTATACAGTTTTTTGACTTAACAATCATGAAGAACATCATTATTCAATCACAATCAAGAAGAAATGTAGAACTTTATCCTTCATGTATATTGCACATGTTTATCCTAGTTGTGGACGGATTAGAAAAAATCGTTATCATCATTTGCAATAGATTTGTATTGAGGTTTGGCGGGGTGTGGAACGGAATCACTAGGTGTAGGGATAGGAGTTTGTTCAATTGGCACATAAACTGTGATGTCCTTATAAGGCTGTCGCAGGTGTCAAGGGATTTTATGCTGTGTAGAAAATCCCACTACCAGTAGTAAGACTAGAACATCGGTTCATATATACATCTCCCTTATTGTAATGCTAGGTGTGAATGTTCCCAGCCCTAGGATATTCGATGCAGCAAGATATTCCACCACCCCCATTGATGAGTAGATTATGTGCATAGCTTTGTGCTCCGTAGCTTGTTTTTCTAGTTCATCATAGGTGTTAATTTAGTTTAAATATATGAAAATAAGTTGCAAAGGTTATTTTGAAGGTGTTTGAGCATGGTAGAAGATTACAAGTGCATTTGGGAGGCCACCTTTATAGCCACTTTAGCGCAAAATCATGTTTGAGAGGCACATTTTGTACAAAAGCAGTTTTTTCTTAGAACTTGGTCCCAAAGCTATTATTAAGGATAATTTGTACAAAAGTGACTTTTGTGTGGGGAATTATGTGGAAATGATTCTACTTGCCCCTCCTTCATTAAGTGGATGGTGGATGTTTATTCCCTCTTTCTCTCCTTAAGGGTAAGTTTGTCACATGAGGCATTTATTCTTTATAAAGAATCTACCCATTCATTCAGGCTTTAGGGGTTTGGCTTTTGACAAAATCACTTTACGGGTGAGCGTTAACACATGACACTCGCTTTAGCTTCGCTATAACAAAAGCGATTTAGTCCAAAAGCTGCTTTTTACAAAAGCAAAAATAGTTGCCAAACACACCCTACATCAAGCATACAGGTCACCAATAATAAGGTGGCAACAACCAGAGCTCATGTTGTGATGAGTTATGGGCCATTTTTGATTCCTATTTTGACCAACTTTCAACCTGATTTGGTAGACCTATTTAAGACCAATTCCTAGGATAGGAAGGCCGTATAGGTCAATAGTGGTGCATAACAGCTGATACGTAGCTATATCGGCCACTACCGGTACGGTACGGAGGGGTGGCTCGTGGTCCGCATAGAATTCCAAAATGAACAGTGTGTATCGGGCATACTGTATTGATAAGGTCGTTTTGTACCAATACATAGTCATTTTCTAGCAAAAAGCATCATAGATGTGACTAGAAATCTGCTCATTGGAAGCTGTTGTGAACGTCACATGCCTATTGCGCGCCATCTAAATTAGGCAGTATTATCTACTTTAATTGATAGGATTAATTTCTTTTTCTGAAATCCATTAGTGATTGTAATAAATGTCTGATTAGATGTAACGGGCTGTAATCATGGGTTGTAATTATGTCGTCATATGTTGTCATGACATGTCATTATTATGTCGTCATTGTGACAACTACGAGTCCTCTTTATAAGGGGCTCTCCTTCCTCTTGGATGGTTATGCAATAAAGAATCTATTTTTCTCCTTTACATTTCTCTCGTCTTCTTCCCCTTTCTCCGGCCATGATGCCTGGCCCTGTTCGTGTCCCTTACCGGGACACAACATTGGTATCAGAGCCGTTCCGATCCGCCAGAACGAGGAACGAAGTGTTCGACCTATGTGCTAACATCCAAAGGCGGCTTGATCGAATCACAGTGAGCCAAACGACCGCCACTGTTCAGCCTCTGGCCAGACCGCTGACGGCTCTACTGCCGCCGGCACCGTTGCCGAGATCCACCATCGGGTCCTTCTTCCATCCGCATTGGAACACCAACCGCGTTCCCCCTCCACTGACTGCATGTCATCCTTCACGACAGTCACTGCCCCAGACGACACCGCTGCCGGCCGCAGTTCAACCACCCTTCCTGGGCTGGTCCACGCGAGCACCCACTACAAGCGATGGCTACTCCACCGCGAAGGGGGCTAGGGCATTCACGGACCTGGACGACTCCACAGCTGGCCGACGGGAAACCTCATGGGGGGTGCGAAAGTCAGCCGCCGCCGCTTCGTCGGCTAGGGCACGATTACCCACCAGTCGAAGATCATGCAAAGCCTCCAGCTTTGCCACCTTGACGGTGAAAGCCACAGCTTGGAATCATCCCTCACCATGGTCGAGCGCCTCGGCCACCGCCGCCACGACTGGGCTTCTGACGTCGTCCAGGACTCCCTGCCTAACGACACCCACTGGAGCGACCAAAACTGCCGGAACATATCCGATCGCGCTCGAGGAGAGCGGCCACCATCCTGCTGATGCTAGCACTGCCCCGTAAAAGGCCGATCTTCCCTATATGACAGTACCTTCCGCCGCCTCCAACACCCTCGAGGATGCCATTGTCACCGATGGCCCCCACAGCGTCCATTTCCCTAGTGGTTGCTCCACCACTATGACGACGGACTACTTCCACCCCGATGGCAGTTTCTGTGGTAGCAGTTCTGAAGATGACCGCCGACTATTTGATGAAATGCCTGAGTGGCAAACAAATATTTTTTCTCCAACTCCTTCGACTACAGTCTCCGTTTATACTCAAGAGGTTTGCAAGGTCTTTGTTGATCAGTATTATTACATTCTTTACACCAATCCTGCAAAAGTTTTCAAGTTTTACCAAGATTCAAGCAGGCTCAGTCGACCTGAGCCAAATGGTGCTTTGAGTTCCGTCACTACTTTGCAAGGGATATCTGAGAAGATTCTGTCTTTCCATTCTACCGGTATGATCGCCAACATAGAAATTGTAAATGTTCAGGAGTTACATGAGGGTGGAATTTATATTCATGTGATAGGCTGTCTCACTCGCTATGACTATTCAGAAAGGAAAATTGCTCAATCCTTCCTTCTAGCACCACAAGTAGGTGGCTACTTTGTTTTGTACGATGTGCTCAGATATGTAGATGATCATGATCCAGAAGACACAACATCAGTGCCAGCCATATTTTCCAAAGCAACTGACCCTGAAATGGAGGTGAATTCTGTCCAAGACACTGCTCTTTTGTTGGAAATGAATATAAATGAACATGTTGTGTCTGTTCATGAAGATCTACCAAAAGGCGACGAGGTAGTTGAAATCTGCTAGAAGAGAGTTCTGTGGTTAATTTGAGTGCGGTTGCATTAGCAAAGGTGAAGGCCGAGATCTAGGTCAACAATTGCTGTTGGGAGTTTGACTGCCTCGAGCATGGCATTCAGGCCGGTGGCCTCATGCCTAGTGGAGTCTGAAGAACAACTTATTTCTGGCAATGAAGATGCTGCCAACAACTTTTCCCGAGGACATTATATTGTTGGGATGGAATTATCAACAAAGTGCCTGACCCCCTGATCAAAAAAACCTTGCTGAGGTATCTTTTCATCTATTTGAATACAATTGGAATCTTTGGATGAGTTATGTGAAAGTTGTATTACATAATTTTTCTTCGAGAGCTAACGATCTGAAAGAATTTGTCTAAAATAAGGAACACTTTTGGCTTGAAATATGTTTATCTGTGGCATGCATTAATGGGATATTGAAGAGGCCTTCCTCCAGATGCGTCTGGGACTAAGGAATACAATCTTGGGTTGCCATACCCAATTCAGTTCCCTGGCATCCTTTCACAATTGAAGGATTTATCAATGGATTGCATGAAGAAATATGATTATTTTTGCTACGGGTATACTGCTTCTCTTCATCAGGCCAATGTAATTGCTTTATTCAAGATAACTTACTTGGTCATGCGGCACGAGAATTGTTCTTTACTGCATCAAACGAGACTAGCACAGAAGATCAACATTATGCACTCTCTGATGGCTAGGGAAATGGTTCGGTTAATTGAGACAGCTACTGCTCCAATTTTTGCCGTAGATTCGAATGGAAGGATCAATGGGTGGACTGCCAAAATTGCTGAATTGATGGGACTACCTTTGTAGGAATCAATGGGAAAATCACTTGTTCATGATCTGGTACACAAGGAATCAATAGAGGTCGTTGACAAGCTTCTTTATAATGCCATGAGAGGCGAAGAAGATAAGAATGTGGAGATAACGCTAAGGACTTTCCATTCGGCCAAAGCGAAGGCAGCAATCTATGTTGTTGCAAATGCATGCTCTAATAAAGACACTGCAGAAAATATAGTTGGTGCATGCTTTGTTGGCCAGAATGTCACTGGACAGAAAGTGGTCCTGGACAAATTCATTTACATCCTAGGTGCTTACAAAGCGATCATACACAGCCCAAATCCTCTAATTCCTCCACTTTTTGCATCAGATGAAAATGCCTATTTCTCGGAGTGGAACACAGCCATGGAAAAACTCACAGATTGGCCAAGGAGTGAAATGATCGGAAAGCTCTTGGGAGGAGAACTTTTTGGCAGCTGTTGTAGGCTGTGTGGTGCCAGTGCTCTAACTAAGTTTATGGTTGTTCTGCACAATGCTATTGGTGGGCAAGATGCTGAAAAGTTTCCATTTTCATTTTCGATCGGAATGGGAAACTTGTGCAGGGCTTCTGGACAGCAAATAAGGGACTTAACATAGATGGTCAAGTTATTGGCGCATTTTGCTTTTTGCAGATTTCTTCACCAGAATCGCAGCAGGCTTTACAAGTTCTGAGACAACAGGAAAAGATGTGCTTTGCAAGGATGAAGGCATTAGTTCTCAAAATGGAAACACATGGGCAGCAAATATATGTGTTCACTTTTTTGCACTCGATGTTTTGTAACACTAGTTCTGTAGTTGTAAAAAGGAAAGCCGATACCAAAAACAGAGGGTTAATGATGGAACAGTTCTCGCATATCCTGCGTTCTCCTATTCTGTCTGCAAAGCCTGATGACTGGTGCATCAGGATGGAGGTTTTGGAGTGTCTAACGTAGTTTGGGCAAAATTGCCCTAGTGCTACACATGATGAATTTGCTGTAATATTGGAACCATTGTGGCAGACATTTACATCATGTCTAAAGGTCTACGAATCTTCAGATACTCAAGGTACTGCAGATTCCTACAGTGAAAGAATTGACTCAGATGGTTCATAACAGAGCTTTGAGGCCTTCGTAATACAATTATTTGAATTTCTCCTGAGCATAGTTGACAACTTCAAACTATTCAATCGCGTTGGCAATTGTGTCAAAGAGCTGGTGTGTATTATATAGTTGCTTACCTACAGATGACAGAGGAACAGGTTTATGCATGGCTGTTTGATGTTTTCTATCTGATGGTGGATTCGGGTGCTAATGTCGATTCGGTAGCTATAGTGCCTGGTAAAGCTCAGTGCCATTTTCGTACCGTTTATGAAGCGTTTACTACTTGGCCGCCTTGAGGACAAGGCAGAAGCGGAAGCGTGGTGGAGTGTTGTGAACGTCACACGCCTATTGCGCACCATCTAAATTAGGCAGTATTATCTACTTTAATTGATAGGATTAGTTTCCCTTTCTGAAATCCATTAGTCATTGTAATAAATGTCTGATTAGATGTAACGGGCTATAATCATGGGTTGTAATTATGTCGTCACATGTTGTCATGACATGTCATTATTATGTCATCATTGTGACAACTAGGAGTCCTCTTTATAAGGGGTCTCCATCCTCCTGGATGGTTATGCAATAAAGAATCTACTTTTCTCCTTTACTTTTCTCTCGTCTTCTTCCCTTTCTCCGACCATGATGCCTGGCCTTGTTTGTGTCCCGTACCCGGGACACAACAGAAGCATTCCCTAATGTAGGGCCACCTGTGCTACAGTGATTTGATGTCTAAAACGATCTTTTTATATTAATTGATTCAAAGTTAACCTTGCATCAAACCAAAGTCACAATTTTGACATAGGACTATCCACTCACTCACGCATTTACATAATGATATTCCCTTCATCTAAAATTAGTATTAGAATTTGGTTTAAGTTCATTTTGGGAAATCAAATGTTGATACTCCTATTAAGTTCGGACGGAGGAGTAGTTTGTACGGCCCACACTTTGTACATACTTACAATTATGATGATCCTAATGCATTAACTGAGGGTTTATCTTATATAATTGGAATAACATTTTCCAACTAAAATGTGAGATTATTTATAATATTGCCCACCCCCCTATAGCCACTTTAGTGCAAAATCGTGTTTGGGAGGCAGATTTTATACAAAAGTGTCTTTTCTTTGAACTTGGTCGAAAAGCCATTACTAAGGTGATTTTGTACAAAAGCGACTTTTGTGTGGGGAATTATGTGGAAATGACTCCACTTGTTCCTTCGTCATTTAGTAGATGGTGGAGGTTTATTCCTTCTTTCTCTGCTTAAGGGTAAGTTTATCACACGAGGCTTTAGGGGTTAGCTTTTGACAAAATTGCTTTAAGGGTGATCGTTAACACACGATGCTCGCTTTAGCTTTGCTATAGCAAAAGTGATTTTGTCCAAAAGTCGCTTTTTACAGAAGTAAAAATGGTTGCCGAACGCGCCCTACAGCAAGCGTATGGGTCAACCAATAATAAGGTAGGGTCAACCAGAGCGCATGTTGTGATGAGTTATGGGCCGATTTGGATTCCTATTTTGATCAACTTTCAACCTAATTTGGGAGACCTATTTAAGACCAATTCCTAGGATAGGAAGGCCGTACCTGTCAATAGGGGTGCGTATCGGTTGATACGTATCTATATCAGCCACTACTTGTACGGTACAGAGGGGTGACACGTGGTCCACATAGAATTCCAAAATGAACAGTGTGTATCGATAAGGTCGTTTTGTACCAATACATAGTCATTTTCTTGCAAAAAGCGTCATAGATGTGACTAGAAATTTGTTCATCGGAAGCATTCCCTAATGTAGGGCCACATGTGCTACAGTGATTTGATGTCTAAAATGATTTTTTTATATTAATTGTTTCAAAGTTAATTTTGCATCAAACCAAAGTCACAATTTTGACATAGGACTATCACTCACTCACGCATTTACGTAATGATATTCCCTTCATCTGAAATTAGTATTAGCATTTGGTTTAAGTTCTTTTTGGGAAATCAAATGTTGATACTCCTACTAAGTTCGGACAGAGGGAGTAGTTTGTACGGCCCACACTTTGTACACACTTACCATTATGATGATGCTAATGCATTAACCGAGGATTTATGTTATGGAATTGGAATAACATTTTTCAACTAAAATTTTAGATTCTTTATAATATTGCCCTCCCCCTACAGCCACTTCAGCACAAAATCGTGTTTGGGAGACAGATTTTAAACAAAAATGGTGTTTTCTTGGAACTGGGTTAAAAAACTATTATTTCGGAGATTTTGTACAAAAACGACTTTTGTGTGAAGAATTATGTGGAAATAACTCCACTTGCTCCTCCCTCATTAAGTGGATCATGGAGGTTTATTCATTCTTCCTCTCCTTAAGGGTAAGTTTGTCACATGAGGCATTTATTCTTTATAAAAAATCTACCCATCCATTCAGGCTCTAGCAGCTGGCTTTTGACAAAATCGTTTAAGGCTCTAGCTTTTCTAAAACAAAAGCGATTTTGTCTAAAAGCCGCTTTTTACAAAAGAAAAAATTGTTGCCAAACGCACGCTACAACAAGCATACGAGTCAACCAATAATAAGGTGGGGTCAACAAGAGTGCATGTTGTGATGAGTTATGGGCCGTTTTTGTATTCCTATTTTGACCAACTGTCAACCTAATTTGGCAGACCTATTTAAGACCAATTCCTAGGATAGGAAGGCCGTACCGGTCGATAGGGGTGCGTATATGCTGATATGTAGATATATCGGCCACTATCGGTGTGGTACAGAGGGGTGGCACATGGTCAACATAGAATTCCAAAATGAACAGTGCATATCGGCGATACCGTATCGATGCAGTCATTTTTTTACCAATACATGTCATTTTCTAGCAAAAAGCGTCGTAGATGTGACTGGAAATCTGTTCATTGGAAGCATTCCCAAATGTAGGGTCACCTGTGCTACAATGATTTGATTTCTAAAATGATCTTTGTATACACTTACCATTATGATGATCCTAATGCATTAACCGGGGGTTTATCTTAGAGAATTGGTATAACATTTTTCAACTAAAATTTTATATAATTTATAATATTGGCCCCTCTAATCCAACAAATATATGAGGCAGTCTAAGAATCATACGAGTTGCCCCACCCGCAGCACTTGCTATTGCTAATCCTTTGACCACTTACAAACTTTTCTCGTCTATTATTCTTTTGAAATGCTTATTACAATGGTATTTACCAATTCGAATTGTTTTAAGTTGTTTCGCCTCGTACTTGTCACTTACCCGTATCAGTAGTCGTCGATACTCTTTTTGATATTGGTACAACCTTCCATGTTCCTAGCACGAAACAAGGGTTCCCAATTCCACCATTGAGAGGCTTAGAAGCAAAGGAAGAAAGAGACAATTCATGGAGATCATCAACTACTTCCAAGGTCTTTCCTCCAACATGAATGGCTAAACCTCCGGCATAGGGTCATGAATAAGCCATAGACGTGTATTTGATAGACTAATTCTTTAAAAGAGACCTAAATTGTGTATGGATAATTGCCAATTGAGTACTTAATAAAGTAAAGCCCTTTCATTGTCTTATTTAATTTCCATGCTCTTATACTTTGCACTTATTGGAATTAATTGGAATTGATACCTACTTCTCTCTGTACTTGTAGTCTAGGTAAGGCAGTTTCACATAATAGTGCCTACTGCGATTATTGAGGAATTTAATATATATGCAATTGACAACCCATGCCTATAATTTAATTTAGAGTAGTGTAGTGTAGTGTAGATGGGTTGTATAATGGGGTAGCTTATGCGTTCGAGAATATGTGATTCTCTTTGTGGAACGACTCAGACTTGTAGTTAGGACCTTTCGATTAATATACCCTAATTGGTCTTTGCTAGGAACAAGGATACTTAGTACCAATCTATCGGTGAATTCAAAACACTGTAGCTATTCTCATCTATTGTTAATCTCTTAGTTTAATTCTTGTTTATATATTCTAGTTCTTAGATTAAAACAACACTTTCCCTTGAATTTGGTAGATAGTCTAGTCCATGCCAGAGCTTCGACAACCCTCTATACTCGCATATTTATAATAGTCTAGTATAATTACGAGGGTACTACTTTGAAACAACCATGTTTTTGGTGTAATTGTCAGGGAGGACATCGGATAGTTTACCAAATTCCTAGTTAGTAATAGAGTTAGTTTTGTATTAGTTTAGTATAGTTTTTAATTTTAGTTATTAGTTTAGTGTAGTTTCTGAGCGTGAGAGAATTCTTGGGAACCACAGTGGACCAACCCATGTCCACTTAATCCATCATGGCAGAACCAGTCATAGGAGAAGTGAATAGAGATGGAAACCGAATTGGACGACAGCCCAATCAACCTCTACCTCTCCCCACCTTTCAAGACTACAACACACCCACAACTTACACAGCCTGCTCATGCAATGTGCTACCTGAGTTGGCGGCCAACTTTGAAATTAAGCTCAACATAATACCGATGCTTCCATCCTATTATAGGCTTACTAGTGAGAACCAATATATGCACCTAGATGACTTCTTAGAAGTCAAGACCACCTTTAAACTGAATGGTCTGAATGAAGAACATGTACGCTTCTAGCTTTTTCCTTTCACTTTAAAGGATGAAGCCAAACAATGCTCCATCCTTGGAGCACAATTCTATCACCTCATGGACTCAGTTGCAACAAGTGTTCTAGAAAAGTACTTTCCCCTAGGTAAGACGAACCACATTAAAAAGAAGGTAATCACATTCACCTAGCACCCCAGTGAACATTTCCATGAAAGCTGGGTCAGGTTTAAGGACCTTCTTAGGAAATGTCCTCATCATGCTATCCCTCCATGGCACTTGGTGTATAGATTCCATGAAGGCCTCAATGAGCAACATAGGTATTTAGTTGACGCCTATTGAGGAGGCATTTTCTTGATCAAAACTGAGAACGAGGAATGGATGTGATTTGAACACCTTAGTTATTCTTTGCAGCATGCAGCTTTGTATAGGAATGAGGGTGCCATGTCCAACAAAAATAGTGCTTCCTCTGGAGGAGGCATGTGTGAACAGAAAGCTGTAGGAGTCCTGACCAACCACTTGGCCTCATTGACCAAAAGACTAGATAGATCTTTTATTGACCTTCCCAACAGTCTGCCCCATGACTGTTTAAATATAAAACCCTTGCAAGTGCACAAGGCAATTGTACTACGGCGAGTATAGAAAGGGTTGTCGAGCCTCAGGAACGGATTAATATTTTACCAAATTCAAAATAAAGCAGCAGTGTTGATTCTAGACTAAGAAAGCAATGAACTTTAGCTAATCTAACTGAGATTTAATCAATATGGAGAACTATCAAGGCAATGAATCCACCACTAGACATGCAATTACTACTCTTAATTATTATTAAGCATAAGTTAACATGATACGGTAATTCGTGTTCTTGATCGGACACACGAATTACTAATAATTCACTAACGTTCTTGATCGAACATGAAAGTTCATCCACTATTGTGTAATCAATCCTATCCTTGATCGGGCATAGAATCAATCACAACTCTATTATAATGCAATTAATCTTACCCTTGATTGGGCATAAAATCAATCACAATATCTAATTTCATTCATAATCAATCAAGTCTATGATCAAGCACTTAAAAGAATACTCATGAAATCGCATTAAACATTAATCATAATCAACTTTATAAAATTAAACTATCAAGATAGCAATACACATCTAGGGCTTCATCAAGCCTTGAATAAAAGTTTAGTTATACATAGAAAGAAAGAAAAGAGAAGCCTGTTTATGTAGATCCATCGTCATGAATCCTTCTTCTTGTTTGTTCCAAAAGACTCCTTCTCTTGCTCCTCTCTAGCCTCCAATATAGCTCAAAAGTCTATTCTCTAGTGCTCAAAACGTTCTCCCATAAAGCCTATTTATAAGTTTGAAGAGAAACCACGAAGTCCCCTTCCAAATCCGAGTCAAAATAGGTCTTATTTCGGTTTTCCGCCACGGCGATCGATTGCTCCGTATTGCCAATCGTTTGCCTACCGATCGATCGCAATTCCTTCATTATTTTCCTCCGATCGATTGCTTTGCCGATCAATGCCATATGATACCGATCGATCGTAGTTATTATCTTACGCGGATAAAAAATTCCAGTAGATACTATCGATCGTTTTGATGCCGATTGATCGTTTCCTTCAATAATACTGTTTTGCGGCTGAGGCGATCGATCGCGTTGAACAACTGATTTATCGTAGTTATTATTCATAAACTTCAAATAGGTATAACTTTCTGCTCCGAACTCCGAATTGCGCGTGGTTGGTGGCCTTGGAAAGCTGACTTCTTGAACTTTAACAGATGCTTGAATCAGTCCAATTAGAGATTTTTACTCGAAGTTATGATGATTTAACCATTTGAGTTATTTTTCACCTCATTTTTGTGTATTACTCTTGTTTCCTACAAAAACCAAAAATTATATTAAAGTAGTAGTTATTCTAATCAAACGCTAGCATAATCATAAGTTTAGGAGATAATAAAATGCATATTTCATGTGTAGATCACCCCACTTACCCAAGATGTGCGTACCATTTATGTGAGTCCTACTTACTCTATGATAGAGTGCCCTTCTGCCTCTAAATACCCTAAGTTGGTCTAGGAGCACGTAAGTGCAGCTTCATCCTACCCTAAGTTAGACAACAATCCTTATTACAACACTTACAACCATAGGTGGAGAAATCACCCCAACTTCTCATGACGCGCACAAAACCAAGCGGTTGACTTCAACCAACCCTCTAGACAAAAGTTTCCAAACCCATCCCAACACCTATCAGAAACCCCTGTCCAACTTCCGTATGCCCAAACCGTTAGGAGCCCTTCCTTTGAACAAGAAGTTCTTTCTACTTTGAAAGAGATCAAGGCTGATGCATGAGCTTAAAGCTCAAGTTGTGCATTCTCACACGCAGTCCATTGCCAACCTGAGGCTCAGTTAGGCCAAATAGCTAATGCAATCTCTAGAAGAGAGGTGGGCAACCTCCTCAGTCAGCCACAATAGAGCCCAATGGGCCAGTATGGGGTAGAGGAGAACCACATTCCTAATGAACATGTGCAACAGTTACTACCCTTAAGAGTGGGAGACATGTGGAATATAGGGTTGGGGGTGAAACCATGAGCACTTAAGAAAACAACTAACCCAAAGTGGAGGAGAGTGACCCGGTAGAGAAAGGAGCTGATATGCCTTTTCCCATTTAGAAGTCCCAGCTTATGGTCCCATGTGATGACTCTTATGTCCTTAGATCACCTTTTCTCCAATGCCTAAACTGTCATCCTTTTAGCATAAGCCACAATAAAATGAAAGAGATGTTAGAGATTTTCAAGCAAATCAAGATTAATCTCCTCCTCCTTGATGTTACAAAACAACTCTCATCACTTTAAAGAGAAAAACCCGATCTCAAGTGTCAAATAAGATTTTTCTTACTAAGCAGTTGAGCTTCTTATTGAGACATGACACCCCACCAAATTTGAAGGGTCCTGTGTTGAAAAAATAAAAACTTTTGGAAATCCATAAAATTTGAAAAAAATATAAAAAAAGATCATAAAAGTTAATTTTTAGGTTTTTGTTAAACTTTTTCATAGGTTTGGGTTGTAATTCCTAATTTAGAGGTTTTTCCATATTACCTGGCCAATTAGCCCGAATTGCCATATTACCTAGTTTTTCTTGGCTCATCCCATATAACCTGGTTTTGACACATGAACTTCCCATTTTGCCCTCCTCAACCCTAACCCTAAAACATTTCTGTAACGTTTCTATATTACTTGGTTTTAAGTTTACACTTCAACGAATCATATCTCCTTCATTTCTAGTCACTCATTTTTCTTCATTATTTTTAATGCTCTTTCTGATCATCATGATATCTTAATGATCTTGAAATCATATAAAAAAATATAGTAAAATCCACGATAAATAGCATGCGGTGTCTCAACATCTTTATGATATCATCATTATAAGAAAGAGCACTATAAATAATGAATAATGAAAAAAAAGGGCAAAATTTGATCAAAAATGAGAGAGATATGCATTGTTGAAGTTTGTCCTATTAAAATAGCTATCTTGTCATCAATTACACGCGATAGCACACTGCTATCGTGTAATCACCCATTTTAGTGGGACAAACTTCAATGACTCATATATCCTTCATTTCTAGTCCATTTTTGCCCATTTTTTTATTCTTCCTTATTTTTAATGCTCTTTCTGATCATCATGATATCCTAATGATCTTGATATCATATCGAAAAAATATAGCAAAATCCACGATAAATAGCATGCAGTGTCTCAATATCTTTACGATATCATCATTATAAGAAATAACACTAAAAATAAGGAAGAATGAAAAAAAGGGCGAAAACAGATCATAAATGAGAGAGATATGTATCGTTGAAGTTTGTCCCACTAAATTAGCCATCGTGTATTTGATTATGTTGCTTGATGAGGCCTTTAGAGAATCTTTGAGCCAATATGCATCAAGGTATAACATGATGGGGAGACATCCTATGAAGGTCCTTTAAATTGTCCCAACTTCAATGGAATTGTTCATTGGGGTGCTAGGTGAATGTGATGATCTCTTCTTAATTTGGTTGGTCTTATTTATGGTAAAATACTTTTTCAACTCTTGCTATAGCCGAGCCCATGTGCTAATAAAATTGCACTATAAGGAATAGAGCCATTCTTTTGATTTATCCTTCAAAGTGAAAAGAAAAAGCCAGAGGCGCACTTGTTCTTCATTCAGACCCTTCAGTTTAAAGGTGAAATTGTCTTCTAAGAAGGCATCTAGGTGCCTATTGAGGGGTATGTGTAAGTGATGGGTATGTAGTAGTTCTGAAGGATGCAGAGAGGTGGAGGTTGATTGGGTTTTCCTTGAGATCGGTCTCCATCTTCATTCTCTCTTCTTGTAACAGGTTCGTCCATGGTGGATTGAGTGGTTGGGACAAGGTCTGGTCTTCTATGATTCCCAAGAATACTCTCAGTGTCAGGATCAAAGGTTGTTAATTCAGGGGACAAGGAGCAATGACCAAGCATGCTTAATCACAATCCACACACAAACCATGCAAGAAATCACATGACTGCTTAAAGCAGAGAGAGAGAGAGAGAGAGAGAGAGAGAGAGACTGCAAACTGGGGGAAGGATGGTGCAAGTGACGTGAACAATGACTTCTCCTCAATCTGCAAACGAAGATAAAAATTAATCAACTAAAATTAAAATCTACTAAACTAAAACTAACTCGATTACTAACTAGGAATTTCAAAGTAGTACCCTTGCAAGTATACAAAGCTATGGTAAATAGGCGAGTATAGTTGTCAAACTTCAGGGATGGATTATTCTATCTACCAAATTCAAGGGAACGACTATGTTATTTTAATCTAGAACTAGATTTTATAAGCAAGCTAAGAGATTAACAATAGATGGGAATGACTACGGTGTTTGAATCCACTGATAGATTCGTTGTATTAAGTATCTTTATTCCTAGCACATACCAATTTGGGCGTATGAATTGAACACTCCTAACTGCAAGTTGGAGTCGTTCCACAGACAATTACAGATTCTCAAAGACATAAACTATCCTAGTTGTACAACCCATCTAATCTACACTACTCTAAACTGAATTATAGGTACGAGTTGTCAACTAATTTACTTAAACTACAAGTACTAGTGATCAATGGATATGAATTCCAATTAATTAAAATAAGTGGAAACCATAGAAGCATAGAAATTGAATAAGACAATGAAAGGGCTTCACTTTATTAAGTATTCAATCACATAATTTTTCATAAACAATTTAGGTCTCTAATAAAGAATAAGTCTACCAAATATTCATCTATGGCTTCTTCATAACCCCCATGTTGGAGGTTTAGCTGCCCATGTTGGAGGGCAGACCTTTGAAATGGTTGGTGATCTTCATGAATCATCTCCTTCTTCCTTTGCTTTTAGGGCTCTTCAATGGTGGAATTTGGAACCCTTGTTTTGTGCTAGGAATTGGTCTTAAATAGGTATCCCAAATTAGGTTGAAAAGTAGTTGAAAATAGAATACAAGATGACCCATAACTAATCACAGCATACTCTAGTAAATTGTGCCTTCTTACCTGTAGGACGGTACGCTTGCTATAATTTTCCAACCTACTCGAAACAAAAGAAGTACGGAATTATGACATTTTAGTACATGATATATTTTTTATGATTGGATATTGATGGTAGAATGGTCCTATTTGGTTTTGACTTTAGATGTTCTTTGTTTACATTTGTAATATGAAAGCAATGAATATTGGTCAACTTAATGAGCAATTCCCTGAGTTGTAGATTTAATCAACTCCTCCAACCTATAGAGCATCCTAATATGGAACAGGAATATGAAGATTTTGA
This sequence comes from Houttuynia cordata, assembly GCA_039654745.1. Lineage (NCBI taxonomy): Eukaryota > Viridiplantae > Streptophyta > Magnoliopsida > Piperales > Saururaceae > Houttuynia > Houttuynia cordata. The sequence continues at coordinate 16,684,375 of CM077504.1, forward strand.
CATAGACGAGTTCCTCCAAGAACCACCTTCCGAGGAGGAACTCTCAGCGGATGAAGACCTTGATGAGGAACCTGAAGAGGATTCTGAGGAAAATAACCTGAGGATGACTTGGTTGAAGAAGATCCTCAAGAAGATAGTGACTGGGCTTATGCACTGAGGTGGATGGGGATGGCAATTCTTCTGATTATTCGTCCTATGTGCCTTTTGATATATCCCTATCCAGGCCCCAACCTTCCCCCCTAGCCATTCCCATCCACTTCCTGCTTGAGTGTTCCCCCGACCACAACCAATCTGATTCTACCTGATCAGAGTGACAACTTGAGATATTCAATAAACACATGCAATTTCATACCTCTTTTACTTAATTTGCTAGTGTTAATTTATGTTAAATATGAATAATTAGGGATGTTTAGTGTTAAACTAGTAATTAGGTGTTTAATAAATAATATGTGCTTAAGTGAATAATTTAGATGCATTAATTGGATTTAATAGGTTTACGTTTTATTTAGCAGCTAACTTCTAGTTAAATTTTTATTATGTAGATATTAAGAATTTGAGTTGCGAATCGCCAGATTGAAGTAGTCAAGAGGTTTTGAAAATATAAAAGCTGAAATTTAGAAAAGAATGAATTTGGACTCTAGATTTGCATCACCATGTGATTCCAAGATGAAGTAACATGTTTTATTTAAATAGCTAAAGTTAAAGAAGAGCCAACAGTTAGAAGCATGATAACGGGGTTTGAACTCTCACACACAAGACAAGCTAAAGGAGATCACACTTTATCACATAGAGACATAAGCTCCTCGGAAAGGAGGAATGCACAGGCTGGAAGCTCTCACGCTCAGACTTGGCTCGACAAAGGCTCAACCTTGGGTTTGGATTTGCAGAGCGGCAGTCCAGAGGGAAAAAATGAGTTGGGCTTGGATCTTGAATTAGAAGACTTAATTTTTTCAGAGACATCTTCAATGTGGACTGAATTGGAAGAATCTAGGAATGGAAGGTGGCTGCGATTTGGGCAGGTCGACTTGGGTGCATCCTCGACTTGGAAAGCAGCGAGATTTGGATGGGCTCAAATCCGGAAAGATGCCAACTTTGGGACTCTCTTGAGTCGCCTATAAAAATAGAGGACGAGGGGGGGTGCTCAAGTGGAGAAGGCCGAACAATAGAGGACAGAAGGGAGGGGAGGAGCAACACCCAGGCTGGAAGCTCTCATGCTCGGACCTGGCTCAATAAAGGCTCAAACTTGGGTTTGGGATTTGAAGAGCGACAATTCAAAGGGTAAAAAATGGGCTGGACTTGGATCTTGGATTAGAAGGCTTGATTTTTGCAGAGGTGTCTTCAATGTGGACTGAATTGGAAGAATGGAAGGTGGTTACGATTCGGCCAAGTCGGTTTGGGTTCATCCTCGACTTGGAAAGCAGCGAGATTTGGATGGGCTCAAATCCGGAAAGATTCTTACTTTGGGACTCTCTTGAGTCGCCTATAAAAATAGAGGACGAGGGGGGGTGCTTGAGTGGAGAAAACCGAACAATAAAGGACAGAAGGGAGGGGAAAGGAGCCACACTCAGGCTGGAAGCTCTCACGCTCGGACCTGGCTCGATAAAGGCTCAAACTTGGGTTTGGGATTTGCAGAACGACAATTCAGAGGGAAAAAATGGGTTGGGTTGGATATCTAATTAGAAGGCTTGATTTTTGCAGAGGCGTCTTCAATGTGGACTGAATTGAAAGAAGCTAGGAATGGAAGGTGGTTGCGATTCGGCCAGGTCGGCTTGGGTTCATCCTCGACTTGGAAAGCAATGAGATTTGGATGGGTTCAAATCTGGAAAGATGCCAACTTTGGGACTCTCTTGAGTCGCCTATTGATCGTTTAAAATTAAACCCTTGCAAATGCACAAGGTAATTGTATTACAGTGAGTATTAAAGGGTTGTCGAACCTCAGGGACGGATGAATATTTTACCAAATTCAGAGAAAAGTTGCTGTTTTTATTTAATCTAAGGAAAGCAGTGAACTTTAACTAAACTAAGCTGAAATTAAATCAATATATGGAATATACCAAGGCTTTGAATCCACCACAATAAACTAGTGTATCGTCTCTCTCTCTGAAAAATAAATTCCTAATTGGCTAGCATATTCCTCTCGGACATACACTTGTCCATTCAAATTATAGTCCTCTCCTCTTGGACGTAACACATTAGTCAATAAAAACATGGAATTGTGATCTATCTCTCTCGAGCATAAACCAATGAAACTTTATTAATATATAACACCTAAGTCTATTCACGTTCCTCTCGGACACGTAAGTATTCTTTCGGATTGAAACTCACAAAATTCACTCTTGTCTCTCTCGAACACAAAGAATAAACCTCAATGAATTAACATTAAAAACATAACAAAGCTTAATACACCAACTAATATAAAAGTTAAGATGAGAAAAAAGAAAATAATACAACTAGTCTATTGGGGCTTCATCTACGCCTTGGAAAAGAGTTTAGCCTCGCATTTGAAGAGAACCAATCATCATGTTCTTCTTCATCTTCTTCTTCTTCTCTCATTTGCTCTAGCCTCCAAGGTCTCCAAAGGAACTCAAAACACTATTCTCTAATGCCCAATACGTTCTCCCTGAAGGCATATATATAGGGGTGAAGGAAAACCACGAAATCCCCTTCCAAATTCGAGTCAAAATAGGCCATATTTGAGTTTTGCGCATACGGCGATCGATCGGCAATGTTCACCGATTGATCGATTACTGTTCATGAAAACATTCCAGTAGATACGATTGATCGAACGGTGATGATCGATCGTAAAAATTTTGTTTTTTTAGGTGGTCGATCACCTCATTTGGCCGATCGATCGATTATTATTGATGTTCTGCATCACAATCTTCCAATGGTCATAACTTTTCGCTCCGAACTCCGAATTGTGCGCGGTCGGTGACGTTGGAAAGCTGACTGATTAAATTAGTCCAATAAGAATATAAGAAGTTATGAAGATTCAACCATTAGAGTCACTAAATTTTGCACATACTAAGTTTTTTCACAATATTTGCAGCTTACACTTGTTTTTCCTACAAAAACCAAAAACTACAATAAAGCATCACTAAATATAATCAAAATGCTAATATAAACATAAGTTTTGGAGCTACTAAAATGCATAATTCAAGTATAGATCACCTATAAAAACAGAGGACGAGGGGGGGGGGGGGGTGCTCGATTGGAGAAGGCCGAACAATAGAGGACAAAAGGGAGGGGAAAGGAGCAACATCCAGGCTGGAAGATCTCACGCTCGGACGTGGCTCGATAAAGGCTCAAACTTAGGTTTGGGATTTGCAGAGCGACAGTTCAAAGGGTAAAAATGGGCTGGACTTGGATCTCGAATTAGAAGGCTTGATTTTTGCAGAGGCGCCTTCAATGTGGACTGAATTGAACGAAGCTAGGAAGAATGGAAGGTGGTGGCGATTCAGCTAGGTCGGCTTGGCAACTTGGAAAGCAGCGAGATTTGGATGGGCTCTTATCTGGAAAGATGCCAACTTTGAGACTCTCTTGAGTCACCTGTAAAACAAAGGATGAGGGGGGGTGCTCGAGTGGAGAAGGCCAAACAATAGAGGACAGAAGGGAGGGGGAAGGAGCAACACTCAAGCTAGAAGCTCTCACACTCGGACCTGGCTCGATAAAGGCTCAAACTTGGGTTTGGGATTTGTAGAGCGATAGTTCAAAGGGTAAAAAATGGGCTGGACTTGGATATCGGATTAGAAGGCTTGATTTTTGCAGAGGCGTCTTCAATGTGGACTGAATTGAAAGAAGCTAGGAATGGAGGCTTGGTCGGCTTGGGCTCATCCTTGACTTGGAAAGCAGCGAGATTTGGATGGGCTAAAATACGGAAAGATGCCAACTTTGGGACTCTCTTGAGTTGCCTATAAAAACAAAGGACGGGGGTGGGGGGGGGGGAAGCTGGTCGAGTGGAGAAGGCCAAAGAATAAAGGACAGAAGGGAGGGGAGAAAGATAAAAAAACTGTCTTTCAGTTTGCCACAGTAAAAAAGCAGGACGGTTCGAGTGGAGAGTAAGAGTGAACAGTACTACTACATCAAGAGTGAACAGTAATGCTACAGTACCATGAACATTAAAAAAGAATAGCGGCCGTTGCACGTCGTCGGAGGTTTTGGTGCGCGACTGTGAGGATCGGAGGAGGACGAGAGGAGTTCGAGGCTAGCTAATCACCATCCGAGGTGTAGATGAAGCCCTAACTAAATTGGTTTTATTTCTCCTTATCTTATTTTTATTTTAGTTTGATGTGTGCAACTTTATTCCACATAAATGAATGATAGTTTCGTTGATTTTTATTCTATGCACCCGAGAGGGGGTAGGGTAGAATTTTGTATGAAATTAAACTGAGGAATGCCCATATCCGAGAGGAATGTGCGCACTTCGAGGTGCTTCTGAATAAAGTTCTAATTTTTATATAGTTTCTATGCTCGAGAGAGATAGTCTCTATTGATCACTGCTTTAATTGTTTAAGTGTATACGTCCGAGAGGAGTCTGCATGATTATTTTGAGCGTGTATCTGAGAGGAACATGTTAATTACATCAGCTACAAGTTCATTAAAGTGAGACGAGATAAAATTAATTTAATTAGTGGTGGATTCGATGCTTTGGAACTTCTATAAATTGATTTACCGTTATTTTTTTTAAGTTTTAATTAGTTGTCTACAGTTTCTTTCCATCGAATTAGTTAAGTGATTGTCTAGAATTAGGTTAAATTAAAAATCGAAGTCTCTGTGGGATCAACCTCGTAGCCGCTAATCTATATTAGATTTGTGCGCTTATGAGTAATAAATTAAAATTCACATCAACTTGCACCAGCCATTCACGAGTTCAACCGGGGAGTGCTACCTTTAACCCACTGTGGGTACTCCTGGGTACCATCATCCTCTAGATCCTGAGCTTGATTACTAGTTTTTGCTTTCTCTTTCATAAAATAGTATTATAGTAATTATTGCAATGAAATTCTAATTAGCTGTCAAGGATGTAGCGCCTAGTATTTTAAGGGCCCAAATTTCTCGTTAACACCCACTTTTGTAGATAGGTTTGGAAAAAAAAATCATTTTTTCTAGCATTCTCAATAATACCCCATCGTTACATTTTGACGGTAGAGCTTGACCGACAAGAGTCTCACTATATGATAGTGGCCTTCCACCCAAGAAAACTAACAGTTACTGTCAACCATTTCATTGAGTTAATTTGGTGGTAGGGATCCACCATCATATATTTGATGCTACTGTCAGATCGCCGAAATCCTCAGAATCCGACATTGAAGTTCTAATATATATAGTTCCGGAATTTTGTTTATGTGTGAATTGAATGACTGGTGCCATGTTCAACGAACCTTGAGCGATCTCTACAGAATCCCTATATAAACCTCCGATATCATATATGCTATTCCACAACAAACTGCATCTCCCAAACATATTTTGTGCTATCTAGGAAAACCATCTCCTAATGCACCAAGATACTAATCCTATGCCATTATAATAATCCAAAATCCAGTTCCCCACCTCACATGCAACCTCCCTCTCCGTCCATTAGGAGATGGTTTTCCTAGATAGCTTAGAATAGAGATAGCATAGAATAAGAGATATTTTATGCTTAGGATATTGCTTAATATTGAGTAGTACCATAAGTGGCAAATTTATTCGAAAACGCCTAGTAACATGCTAAGGCCGCCAAGTTATTTTTGTGCCCTGATTCGGTAACGATGTAAGTATCATGCTAGGACACATGAAGTTTATTATTATAGAGAATGATTTAGGGGAGCCATCTATGTTTTACCCTAATGAACGATTTGATAATTATGGTACTAGTTGCTTGTGTAATTAAATTCATGATATATCATGCTTTGGTTGTGATTGCTCATTGTTGGAAAATATGCCATGATGCATGTTATTAATTGTGAGATAAATTTTTGTATATTAAACTGAGCTTGAGCCCATGAAGTTGATTCCATGATCATGATGCTATGCTAGATTGTAGAATTCCATGAAATTCCTTTCATGTGTAATGTTGATTGATTCCATGATGAGTGTTTTGTTTTATCTTCTATCACGTACAAGATGCCATAGTGCCCATTCAAAGGGAGCCTTTTGTGGTCCATTCGCCTGTTACTTCCTGCCCACTATGAGGCCGACTAGCGACCGAGTTATGCTAGCCACTGGGTGGTTCTTAGAAGAGTTAGTGGTATGGCAAGTCTAGATTAATGGTTTACTTAGGAAGATGAGCCCGTGTTGACTTAGGAAAGGTATATCTAGTATGTTAAGCACGTGGTTATTTTGCTAGTTGTGATGCGTGAAAATGATTAACATGATCAAGGTAATCATGTGGTTTATATTAAAACAAAACTACCCACCCTTTTAATAAATCTATTGTTGATTGACCCTAAACCCTAAACCAACAAAATAAATTATCCTGGTGCTGAGATTTTATTTGTTAAGCATGAGGATGAGGTTAGTATAAACATAGTGGTGGAAGTCCCCAAACTACTCCCATGATTATTATTGTTATATAGTTGCCTGTGGACAAATATTTGAAACACGCCGAACACTTGGGACGTCATATATTGTTATTGTTATATAACAAATAAAATCTCATAGGACACTTGGGACACTCCCATGATTATTATTGTTATATACCGTTGTCATTCATACAATCATGATAAGACATATAAATGACAATCTCATAGGATTGGTCTGTTATTAAATAAAAAATCTATAAAGAGCTGTAAATAATAATATGAAATTATTTGCTAATGGCACACACCATTTATTAGAATGTTCGTAAAATAAGCTGAAATAAAGTATTTAACTACGAACTTCTTCACATATCCACTTAACCCTGGTACTCCTTCAAACTTGATCTTCAACTAGACCTGCATTGCAGGATGCATGGGTACTCTGAAGAAATACTTAGTAGAATGCAAAACCATAAAGAGGTAAAAATGAAGTTAAAGAATAATTACTGTAAGAGAAAATAATTAAGATGAATTTGAAAATAGGATTCCATCAATAGGAAGAAAAAGATTATCACAATCATAAGTAACTCAATATCCAATTTTATCAAACTTCGTAAACATCCATAGTTTTAGGAGAAATTCAATTTCTGCTCTTAGATAATTTGCAAGTACACGAAGCTTTACCTACCCAGTCACCACTAGGGGCTTTTCTTTGAAACATGCCAAGAGTCTAGGGTGAGGGTCCCATCAGTGGTCACAGACACAATGGGCGGAGACTATAAGGCCTTCCGTGATGCCTAACCAATCTAAAACGTACTTGTGATGTCTTCTTTTGGGTGGGAGCCTTAGAGTATATGAAGCCTCACAAGGTCCAAATAATTCGGAGATCACGTGAGTACACGAAGCCTTGTAGATCTATCATGGCTTATTGAGCATACTATGATAGTTTCCTACAGACATGAGTCTTGGAGTATACAAAGCCTTATTAGGTCCCTATGGAAACTCACTCGGGGTGCCTTGAATGGGTGAGAGCCTTGCAAGTATACGAAGCCTCGCAATGACGTAAATCCAATCAATATGTAATGCAGAGATGTCAAACTAACTTAGCGATCATTACGCTAAACAGGGAAGACGCAAGTATGCACAGCCTCGCAATGATTCTTGAGGAGATTGGCTCTCCTAATTCCAACTAACTCACAACAAATATCTTCAATAGAAGCGTTCCAACAACAATGATCTACTACCCGCAATGAAAATCCCTTGAGAAAGCCAAATGATCACTACAAGTCTTGACCTTTAGAAAGAGTTGTAATGCTTTTAAGGACTTTTGCAATAATTATTTTATAAATTTTAGATCTCTCATTCAGTTGTATACTCCTATGCCATTCAATTAGGATTTCATCAGGTTTGGTTAGGTTTCAATGAAACCGACAACAATTATCTACCCTTTTTTAATTACTGTAGTTTTTTATATAATACCTACAATTTACAAACACTTCTGCCTACACTAATTAATTATTTTAGTGGTATTAGTTTCATTATTTTACTGTTGGTCAACTGGTTTACAAGGTTAACACAATTGGTGGTATTCAAGGGCAAACATGGTTCTGTCCAAAACAGAAAGGTTGTGTTGACACAACTCCCAAGGACAGTACATGTAGATTCTAGATTGAAGAAATTTATTGATGGTACCCCTATACGTCTAGAGTCTAACACAATAGATGGCATATTTTTATAATTTTTCTTAAATTAGTTATGATATATTTGATCGGGTTGTTAGTGCAGGAAACAGTTCTGGCCAAGAGCAGTAATTTGACCCGAGGTCAATTGTTTAGTTTAATTAGGGTTTATAAAATATTCAATTAGTGTTTCAACTTAGTCCAACAGTAGTTATTATGATTTTTATGTGATACATAAACATATACTGGATGGAAGGAGACATGACTACATACGAGGGTCTCTGGTCGGCGGATCTTCAAATTGATAGAGTTGACTATTTTAGGCATGTAACACTATGGTCATTTTGATACATGTACGATAGCCCTATGAAACAAGACTCTCAATGATCGGATAGTAGGGTCGGCCATAGGAAAATGCTAGTAACAATAAAGCAACACAATCAACGTTCTCATCAATTTAGGACAAGTAGCGACAAGAAGATTCAGATCAACAACAGAAGATGATTCAAACAATGATGTCAAAAGAGCATACAACTTGAGCACTTTAAAGAGCACAAACATCAACAAGAAATAGGATTATATATGACTTCAAACACAAAGGAATCTAGGTATCATAGAAAATAAGATCATAAAAGAAGCCACATAAAACAATCCTACCTCAACCGTCATAAAATCTTCACACTTCGTAAAAGATTCCAGCCGCAAGCATGCTCCCCTTTGCTACTTCCTCAAGTCTGCCAGCAAGGTGAGGTTGAGAGTGAGAGAGAGGCTCGTGGGAGTTTGGGAGAGGAAGAGAGAGTGGAGAGAGAGATGAGAGAATGAGAGAGAGAGAGATGGGCAGCCAAAATAATAGGGTCGGCCAGCACTCCTTAAGTAGCTGGTGCTCTAGGGTTTCCTACTTCAGGTAGGAGTGTAACCAATCTAAGCTTATTTGAGTCGATCTCAAATCAAGTCAAGCCAATAAGATGCTTTCCAAATAAAAATCCCTGGCGCCCATGCCCTATTCCAAAAGGGAACCTAACCACCTTTTTAATTTAAATTTACTCTAAATAAGGTAAGTTGGTAACCAAAAAGGGTTCTCCCAAAAATTTATCTAGCGCACAACATGAGTCTAGTATGTAGGGCATCATCTCCACCATCCATCTAATTCTCCCCATTCCTACTCCATCTAGGAGTGTATCTCCCAAGAGATTTGCATTAATATATACTCTCCTCTAATTCAACCCTGGAGACTTGAACCTGGCGCCAGGCACAACCCCGTGCCAGGTTGGTTGTCCAGAGTTCTGGTTTAAAATGGAAACCTATCTAGTTACCCCATTAAGTTATATTCCTACCTTAATTAGGAAAATAAGATAACTCAGAATTGATTCGATCAATTAGCACATAAAGGATTCCAATTAAAATCCACTTTCCTAATTTAAGCTGTTCTCTAATCTTTTTTTGTACAATTTTTGAGGTCATCACATCCGCACTCCGTTATAAGATATTAAGCTAACATGATGATGCAATCTTTTTGAGAAACACCTAGGTCTTGACATACTTAAGTCAAATAGATATGTCTTTCACTATAGATTCTTAGGTCTGCAGTTCTCTCACTCTATTTTTTCCAGAGTTTCTTGTCTCGGAGATCCACTAGTGCCAAGGGTTAGGGTTAAATGAAGTTTTGAATAAATAACTCCAATTTTAATCTCATTGTTTCGAAATAAGGGACGAATTGGAAGTTTTTTTTATGGGTTTACAGACAGCAATTATCAATGAAACTTGGCAGATTGACAGACCTTGGTATAAAGTTTTTTATGTACTAGAAGTCAGGTTCAGATCCAGTCTAAGTTGACACTCCCTCCATCCGGAAATATTAATAGTTCAGATCCAGTCTAAGTTGACACTCCCTCCATCCGGAAATATTAATGAACTAAAATTAGATCCAACAAAAGTCTATATTGCGCGTGATCAATTCTTGAAGGATGCCAAAATTCACAGTTTCTATACTTACCCTAGTTTTCACAGATTTTCAGAATTTAATATCAATCATACAACCACCAAAAATAATGATTCCTACATCAAAATTTGCATGCAAGGGCTTGAATGAATCGGGTTTGAGCCTGTTTACCTCTCCCAAGAGAATGGTGCTTATCCAACATGAGATTGGATAAACACCTCAGATTCACTTGTACGCACATACAAGTAGTTTTGGTTGGAGTGGAGAGAACTCGACTTCTCAATGCCCAACAACAAGTAAACAAATTGGTGGTTGGGACCTTATTCCCTCCATCAATCCGAACTGATTTCCGGTGGGTGGGGGACCACAAATGGCGGTGGAGGGAAAAAATGGAGATAACACCAAGTTGGTGCTATTTGTGCGCTGCAGAAGGATAAGAACAAGTGATAGGATGAAAGAGAAGAAATGACGAAATGAAGAGGAAAGTCTCTGTTGGGGTTTTGGTTTGGGTTGATGGGCAAAAATTACATATTGGGTTTTTTGTTTGGGTATATGGGCCCAAATTAATTTAGTGGTGTAAGTCCACTAATAGAATTCTCATCTTAGGCCCACATTAATTATTAGATTGAAATAGGATTGGAGGGAATTTCATTTTGTATAATTTTGTCTTTTGCTAAGTTTGGAGGAAAAATAAAAAAATCTCTATGCAGGGAGATTTGTTTAGTCCCACATCGGAAGCACACATGGGTGTGATAGGGTATATATGAAGAAGGTTTCCTCCTCTTTGCATATCTTATTTGTGTGGAAACTCATTAAGATGCTATGGCTTCTCGTGATGCTTCTCTTTGGAAGGAAGCTATACAAAGTGAGATGGATTCCATACTTGCTCATGGGACATGGGTCTTAAGTTATCTACCTCCATGGTCTAATCTAATTGGATGCAAGTGGATTTTTAAGAAGAAACTGAATCTTGAATAATCCATTGAAAAGTATAAAGCAAGACTAGTTGCCAAACGATATAGTAAAAAAGAGGGTCTAGATTACTTTGACACATATTCTCCTGTGACTAGAATTACCACAATTCGTGTGCTTATAGCATTAGCAACCCATTATCATATAGAAATTCATGAAATGGATATCAAGACAGCGTTCTTTAATGGTGAATTCGAGGAAGAGATATATATGGATCAGCCAAAGGGATTTATAATTCCTAGTCAAGAAACGAAAGTATGTAAGTTGGTTAAATCTCTCTATGGTTTAAAGCAGGCTCCTAAACAATGGCATGAGAGGTTTGACAATGTAATAATATCTGATGGTTTTAATGTTTTGGTGATAAATAACTGCCTTTATTTTAAAGAAATAAATAATGCTTATATTATTTTATTTGTCTACGTTGATGAGATATTTATTGTTGGTAATGATGTGAATGAGATTCTAGAAACCAAAACTTTATTGCATAGGCATTTTGATATGAAGGACCTTGGACATGCAAATGTAATTCTGGGCATTAAGATTCACAGGACTCCAGGAAGTATAGTGTTGAGTCAATCACACTATGTAGAGAAAATATTAAGGAAGTATGGTTACTTTGACTGTAAACCTGTGAATATCCCATATGATCCAACATGTAGGTTAAGGAAAAATTGTGGGGATGGTGTGTCACAACTCAAGTACTCCCAAATTATTGGAAGCTTAATGTATTTGGCTAACTATAGTAGACCAGATATATCATGTAGGGAGACTTAGTAGATACACTAAAAATCCGGATGAATCTCATTGGAGAGCCATTGAGAGGTTGTTCAGATATCTTAAAGGTACAATGTTCTATAGAATATGTTATCCAGGTTATCCCACTATATTAGAAGGATATAATGATGCAAACTGGATTACAGATTCAAAGGATACTAAGGCCACTAGTGGATTTATATTCACTTTATGTGATGAAGCGGTAGCTTGGAAATCAACCAAGTACACCTTAATTACTAGGTCTACCATGGAGTCAGAGTTAGTGGCTCTAGAAATGGCCAGATGAGAAGCTGAATGGCTTAGGGACTTGTTGATGGAACTTCCTATGATGGATAAGCCAATTCATGCCATTTTGATTCATTGTGACAATACGACAACCATTGCTAACGTTCACAGCAAGAATCATAATGAAAAATCCTCAAGGCATATAGAACTCAGGTATAAAATATTGCGCAAGTTGAACTCTTCAGGAGTCATTACCTTGAGTTATGTGAGATCAGTAGATAACTTGGTTGATCATCTCACTAAGGGATTGTCAAGAAGACAAATCCTGAATTCATCAAGGGGAAAGGGGTTAAAGGGCCATTAGGAGTCATAGTTTGCAGCAATCCAATCTATCTGCGTAGTGATCCTACAATAAAAATTCAATGGGAAAACAAGCTAATGATTAGCTAGAGGAGTACTCATACAATTCACTCCTTCCCATATTGATGAAGAGTACTCAACTGTCTAGGTCAGGGTGACGAATATCTTAAATGAAATCAAAGCCTGTATGGCAGGGTATTGCCCAGACGGTGTACCCTTGGAGATTATCACCTATATGAGTGTACTGTAAGGCTGCAGTTAATGTGGACCCCTGGGCTGGTTCGCTTGAAGATACACTCATGAATACGAGATACCAGCGCATGGCCATAATGCGCTACCTAGTGAGAACTTTAGAGATTAGTTCATACTATGCGTTAGGTATGTCAAAGCTCTCACTCTAAGGTCTAAGTTCAAGACTTAGTTCACTCCGGGCTTGTGAGCATGGCGCATATCCAACTAGGTGGAGGTTCAAACCCAGAAGGTACCTATGACCATCGAATACATAGTGTGCTGTTGCCAATTCTTTTATCTAGTATGTGTCTTTCCATTTTCCAGGTATTTCTCCTAATCCTGTTTCAGTCATGTGGGTTGATGGGCCCATATTAATGTCACGCCCCAAATTTCAAAACCCCATTTAGAGCGCGGAAGCACTATTACCAATAATGGCCAAGTGGTTTAGAATCCGGGACGTGACCGAATACTCGATCACCTCGTTCCCATTCCAGAATGCTAAACAAATTTCTATTTACAAAAATCTTAAATAATAAAACTTCGAGTTTAACTATGTTATTACAATAATTCAGACTTAACAATTCATCAAAACATAAAATTTAACTCACCACATAGGTTGATCAGTTCTCCACGAACAAGAAATTAAAAACATGAAATAAATCCACTTCTAACAACTTCCCACCATCGAGCTCCATCGCACGTACCTTCTTAGTTCTTTTCCACTTTGATTCATGCATCGAGAGATGCATGAGTATTTCGAAAGAAATACCCAGTAGGAGCCAAGAAAAACCCACAACAGAAAAATAACAATAGGAATGCTGACAACATGGTATAAAGATACGTTTAATAAGATCAGGTTGAGCAAATACAAAGTTCACTTACCTGGACAATAATCATCATCTAGGACCATCAACGGTCAAGAATAAATAAACATTAACTCAGATCCCAAACGTACAGAGCGTCGGGAGGAAAATAATAATGAATACTGACTCCAACCATACAGAGTGTCGGAGATAACAATTTCTGCTCTCTGTTCAGTCCACTTCCCCTATGGACATCACTTACTAGAACATCCTAGAGGTTCTTTAGAGGAACCCGGCCATGCGTCTAGGGATGCTGGCCCCATCGGTGCTTACGGGCACAATGGGAGAAGACTGCAGACCTTCCATAATATCATATAGTCTAAAGCGCACGCGTTGCCATCATCGGCTGAACTACAGAGGTTCATCATAAAATCTGAGATCTCACAAGATCTAGAAATGGCTCGTGAGCATACTATGATTCCAATCTAAGAGCATTCATCAAAAGTCTTAGTGGAGAAACAGTTTACATAGAACTGAATCAATATAGGAATAACCAGGGTTCTCTCATCTAGAGACCCAGACCATAATCTTCAGGAATTAGACTCTCAAAGGAGTACACTAGGTTTCCCAATATCTCAACATGGGTTGACTTATGTAGGAGTAATCAAAGAATTCTCAATGTTTAATCACAGGATGATTCAAATACTGAGACCCATAAAAAATGACTCATTAAACACCTTCAACATGCATAGCCCTAGTTAAGACCATCCCCAGAATCAAATGACACCACAATTTTTATATCACAGGCAACAAGATAGTAGGGCTCGATAAGTTAGACCCCACTCATGAATTCCATAGACACAAAGCTGATTTATGAGACTCGAGACACGTAGTGCACTGCACCACCGAGGAAGAACTTGACTCTTGGTCAACCTTTTCTTGAATTACCATTACTGTAATCACGGACAACCCAATTCTACAGTACAGTATAGGGTTAATAATTATTAGATTAATCAGGTCTTATAGTCTTAATAGATATTAGTGCATTAAACCTTCAAGATAGTGTACTGTTGTATACACAATAGCCAACTTCCCACGATTACTAAGATCTGTACAGTGCTTATCATGTTTCGAAATTTTTATAGCAGACAGTGCTCTCTCTCTAGTTTCTAACAGTTTTGACGGCATATTTTTATGAATTTTCTATAATTAGTTATTAATTTTCAATATAGCTCATCGGCACAGAACCAGTTCTGGCCGAGAGCAATACACCTAATCTGATTTGATTAACCACTGATAATTACATATCTTAATTCTTAATACTACCTTCCTGAGATCATTACTCACCTTCTTAAATGTTTTACTGACCCCTATTGCATCTGTAATTAAGTAATTTGCTCCATGTTCTCTTTCATACAAATCAGCCTGCACATGTATTTCCCTTAATACCATCTTTACCAAAGAAGACAAATAATCACAGACATGGAAATCAATTGACCATGAACCTGGATGACCACTAGAGGTTCTTTGAAACACCAGTAGATCATGACACATAAATCTCCATGATTTTGAAGCAATACTACGACTATGACTCGAAATTAAGAGTACTTACTTGAGATATAATCATACTTACATAGACCCAAGGCAATTTGATTTGGAAAGGAGTCAACTTTATTTGGACAGAACCAAATATGAGATACCACAACATGAAACAAAGTACATTCAAGGGTCCAATACGATGGGGATGTCCCCTGTAAAAGCCAAAAAATTAGTAAGTACTTTAAAACCAAAATTTGACCCTATTAA
Organism: Houttuynia cordata; assembly: GCA_039654745.1. Classification (NCBI taxonomy): domain Eukaryota; kingdom Viridiplantae; phylum Streptophyta; class Magnoliopsida; order Piperales; family Saururaceae; genus Houttuynia; species Houttuynia cordata. The sequence goes on from CM077504.1 coordinate 16,699,664, forward strand.
TGTTTGATTTGATTTTGTTTTGCTTTATGGGGATTAAAAAGTGAGAAGAGCTTTCCAACGCCACTAATTATGCATGATTTGGAGTTCGGAGTTAAAAGATATGAGAAATTGAATTTTGTTAGGCGTGGCTGAGATCGATCACCAGAACAAACGATCGATCGGCAAATTGAACAGATCGACTGCCTATCAAAATGATCGATCGTAGTTACTGTGATTATTGATTATTTTGTTTCGGAGAAAAGGATCGTTCGGTAATAATTGTGATCGATCGGTTGTAACGCGATAGCTTAGAAAAGGCATGCGACGATCGATCGCCGTATCACCGATCGATCGCCGGTTGCGGTTTTGCAATTTCTAGATTATTTTTGGGGTGGATGTGCATGGGAAAGATGCCAAATCCCAACTAGACTTAAATTGCACGTCTCTAGAAAGATCTTGAGGCCTTCTTATTGGTAGGAAGTGTCCATGATATAGAAAATTGGTTTAAGAAGGGATTCTCCCCAAACTCTATATAAACCCTAGAGAGTTGGCTTGTGCTATTAGAAAACCTAGCCCTATAACGTCCAGAGACCTTTTCCTTCTCCTTCCCACGTTCACCCACCTCCTATAAGACTTCTTCTTGTGGGAGTTTTGCAAGAGCTTGGAGCGCGAGCTTTGGAGGAAGCAGAGGAGACAAGCAACGCATGAAAAGACGGAATTTTCGGTGAATTAAGAGTAGGATAGTTTTTCCCTCTCTTTTCTTCTTTCTTATGATGTTTATATGTGTCATTATTCAGTAACTTAGAGTATTTCTTTGATTCTTATAAGATGAATGAATTGTGTCATTATTTCCATGCTTAGTGCATCATAATCATATGTGCATTCATGTTACGTGTGTAGATAGGAATTCACACCTAAAGTCTGATGCTTTATTAATTTTCCAGAAACTAGAAGTTCTGATATTGCTTGGTTGACCATGATCCATGTTGAGTTTTGGGTCTTAATGTGTGTCTTGTATTAATTGTCTTATTGGGGATGTATTAATGTTTAAAACTGTGTTATATGTAAAGGAACATGAGAAAGGGGTGTACTTTGGTAATTCCAGGTAATCCTAGGGTCTGTAATTGATCTAGGAGGGGAGTATATGGTCTGTTAATGATGTATTATCATCTATAATGTGTTATTAAGCGAGATAATCAAGTTTAATTAAGAGTCTTAATCTCGGCTAGAACTGTTTCTGTGCTGATAGTCTGTAATAAATAATTCATAACTAATTCAAATAAAATCGAAAAAATATAAAATTAGTGGGGTTAGAAACTAGACTCATGAGTATAACTGTCAGAGCACAGTAGTCGTCGGAAGAGGACTATTGTGCAGGAGGGCCAGCATCCTAGACGCATGGCAGGGTTCCAAAAGAGGACCCCTAGGGTAGTTCTGGTATATTATTTTAGTCACTTGTGAGCGACCAGTTCAGCGAGCAGAAATTGTAACTCCTTTCACTTTAGATGTCTGGAGCCTTTGATATAATTGTCATTCTCTCCTTACCCATATGTGTGGTAGGAGCCTTATTGATGTTTTTCCTATATTTGCGAGTTGGAATTGTTGTTGACTAACCTTGCAGGTGTATAGACCTTGGTTCAGTCCAGATATTGTGGAATATTCATAACCCTTTGTTGTCCTTACATCTCTTCATATTGCTTGTTTTAATTCAGTGGGTTTTTACATCCTACTAAGTGTTTCTATGAAATACTCATGCATCTTCTGATGCAGGCGCGAAAGAAAATTGAGATCAGAAAGTCGCAGGATTAGAAAGGCAATTGTAGGAGCCGTGAAGAGTTTTTGAGCTTATTTAGTTATTTGTTTTGCTTTTGATTGATGCTTATAATATTATTGGCAACTGTGTGCCATAGACTTATAGTTTCATTCTATTTAAGTTTTATTGAAGAATCATTACTGGATTTTTATTAAGTAAATTCATTTCATATTATTCAATGATGTCTGTTATTATATTACACTGTTTGTGGGCATAATCGGTTACACATCATTTTGAGAGGATTGTAATCGGTGGTGAAATCGACTGTTCGGTCGCGTGCCTGGGATCTCTACCTCGAAATGTATCTCATTTGTTGGCTTCCGCACTCCGATCGAGGTATGGGATTTCGGGGCGTGACATCCCCTATGGTCTAGCATGTGAAGGATAAAGATACAACAAATATATGGAGACGATTATCGACTCCCATGACTTACCAATCGGTGATTCATCAAATAAACCATTCAATAACAATAGGACCAGCACTAAGATCAAACCATTACTCATAATCCATGTGACACACAAGTCATGGTATACAAAAATTCAATATCAGAAGTTGCAGGAAAAAAAAATCATCCTACCTCTTACGAATTCGGTATCTCCTTACGCGAGTGACTCCACAATCGTACCACGCCTTGGCTTCTTCGAATCACCAACACTTCAACCACCAAAGAGAGAGGGATGGCTGCTGGCTGAAGGGAAAAGAGAAGGACAAAGCACTCCACTAAGGCACGACTCCCAAGTCCTCCAAAAGAGATGCCGACCTCTCAATTGGTGAGTTTAAATAGTTGATTGCCTTCTCCACCAGGTCCAATCTCCACCCTTGAACCCTTCTTCATCTAACGATCACCAAAAGTCTAGCAAAACCATGCCTTCCACTTGCCCAATCCCACAATTAGCTCTATCTCAGTTAGGATTTCCTTCAATTAAGGAGTTTCAAATCTCCTATTTCGGTTACACCCCCACTTAAGGAAATTTCCAAATTGAGTTACAATTTCCCACCATTGATTCCTACCCAATCCAAGGCCACGATTTGACTTCATAAGGAAGGAATCCACATCAGGGACGTGGTCAATCCACAAATCAAAAGTCAGTTACAATCCCCTTTAGTTGGGGAATTAAGTTAATTAAATTAGTTTCCAAAATTTAACTAAGTAACCTCCTCTAATTGAGTTCAAAATCTTGGCATGATCTCCACTCTTGCCATGTCATGCCATTAACTATTCCAATTCCACCTTAATTGACGTCCCATCAACATCTCATTAATTTCCTTAATTTCCCTTAATTAGAAATTCCCAACCATAAACAAATTCAAACCGGATTTTCCAAAATTCCACTTCTCCTTGATTTAGACCTTGATCCGTGATCAAATTTGAATTCCACATAAGCCAAAATATCTCCAAAAATCCCATTAAAGATATCCCCAAAGATCGTAATCGAAATCTCAAAATTTACGGCGATCGATCGGCAAATTACAGGCGATCGATCGGTAATACGCAATTTACTGCAAGCCGTCCAGTAGATACGATCGATCGTCCGCCGAGCGATCGATCGTCTGGGGCGATAACAATACAACTCAACTAGCCCGATCGATCGTGTCCAGAAAATTTTTTATATTTTCAAATTTTGACTCTTTTCCAAATCTTTCAAATTACAAATCAATGCTTATTCATTTAAGGGAATTAAATGCTTACCTAGCATAAAATTTCCTGCTTTATTACATGAAAATTTCTGGGTAATACAATTAAATGTTGGGTTTTTGGTTTGGGTATGGGCCTAAATTAATTTAGTGGCGTAAGCCCACTAATAGAATTCCCATCTTAGGCCCACATTGATTATTTGATTGAAATAGGATAGGAGGGAATTTCATTTTGTATAATTTTGTCTTTTCATAAGTTCGGAGGAAAAATGAAAAAAAATCTCTTTGTAGGGAGATTTCTTTAGTCCCACATGGAAAACACACATGGTTGTGATAGGGTATATATGAGAAAAGTTTCTTCCTCTTTGTATATCTTATTAGTGTGGAGACTCTCCCCAAATTAAGTTGTACACATTCACAGGTGCACACACGCACACTTGGATTGGGCGAATGGGCACATTATGGCGCTTTAGTGGTGCACTTCGCAGTTCGCAATTCTCATCTAGAGCCTTTGATTTTGATCAAATGACCAATTATTTTTGGAGCTTAGTCGTTGATTATGATCTAACGGTGAGACGGGTAATTGGGTGGACAATGGAATGTTAAACCTTTTTATTTCCCTTTATGAAATGGTGTCCGTTCATCTCTTTTTGTGAAAGGGTGCCCGTTTGTTTCCTTTGGTGAAAGTAGTCCATTGGATTCTAGTTTATATAAATGGCTACCTTAAACAAAAAATAACACAGATAAAACACAGTCCTTTATAGAATTCTCGCATCCTCCTTCTGTGGTTCTTCTTCCACAAAGGCAACAATTATTTTTTCTATGAGTTCGGGTCAAACTTGTTGGAGTGCACCGCTCGTCGACCGGTTCATTGTATCTTGGAGATAAATTGCCAGAGAAAGCCTGTGCACAAAGAGGGCGGAATATCTGTTTCGAAGTCAGCAGTGCCAAATCACTGTTCCTCAGATGATTTGATTTCGATCTTTAATTTCAGGTTCAATTGTAATTTAATTCAACACAGTCGGGTAAAGTACAATCCCTCCCGATTACATAGTTTTTCAACAGTCTCTTATGTACCCTCCAACGTTTACTCCATTTAGGGCTCCTTCCTTATGGTGCAAGATCTCATATAGCATTTCCCTCAATTCTTAATAGTCAGTGTACCCAATATGTAGGTCAGGTTCAAGATAAATATAACAAAGATTCTGATAGAATAGGACCTCCACTCCCCCATTATAAACCAAATTACCCAAAATAAATTAGAGTTGGCACCTCCCTATTGTGTGTTCTCACATAGTTTCTTGCCGCGCCAGAGGGTTGCCCTAGTGGGTTAAGTCCATGTGTCACATTTCCTTGGTTAGGGTTTACGAAAAAAATAAGCCACATAAACCCTAGGGAGGGTTTGATTTTGAGCCCGGGTTTAAATTTCCGGTGCTCTCTATGTAGTTTCTGTTGCCATGAAAGATTGGGCTCAAGTCATGCAGGAAATTCAATGTGTTCGGGTTGGCAGCCAGCAAGCAGAAGCTCGGTGATATTGCGAGCAGTGACGATTACATCGGCAAGAAGATTCTAGGGAATGTGCCACTTTAGTTGAAGATCGAGGCCGGGATGTCGAGATGGTCCATGATATCTACAACCTCCCCTCCACCACCACCAGAGAGTCACCCGGTGGCGGATTGGGCCCTATCGAGAACGACAAACTGGGTTGCTGGGGAGAGCTGGCCATCGGGAGGTGGCGGCGGAGTGTGCAAGGAGGAGGGGACAAGGCGGGGTAGGAGCTGGTGAGCCGTTGGACGAGGTTCATGAAGTCACTGGCGATGGCATGGATGATCTTTGGGGAGATGGTGTAGATGATGACGGGTTGGTTGGGCGACAAAAGGTGGTGCAGCAGCGGAGCTGCCGGTTGGGAGGGGCCAGGGGGGAGGCTTGAGGATCTTGTAGGAGTCCTCAGTGAGGGAGCATCCCTCAGGGAGGAAGAATGGCCTGGTTATGATTTGGGATTTGGGAATGAGAAGGAAAATGGGTTTTGTAATTGAGTTTTTGTTTTTCAAATATATACCCAGGTCCGGTCCGGGTTTTATTACCATAAGGATTTTCAGAATAAACTAAAATTAGTTCATCTTGGAAAACCTAATGGTAAAAATAATTCTGGACGGGGAGAGTAGATAAAATTCTCACAAGTTGGCTGTTTTCAACTCAGTTTTGAGACTATGGAAGTGTCAAATAATGCACATTGGCAAGTTTGGGGCATCAAAATCTTGGTCTACAGTGGTCCAAATAAACAAAATTTTGGTATCCATGTAAGTTGAACGACAAATTTTAATGGCCTCTGGTAGATTCAACAAAAGTCTATATTGCACACAATCAATTCTTAAAGGATGCTGAAATTCACATTTCTATAATTACATGAGTTTTCACAGATTTTCAGAATTTAATATCAATCATGCAACCACAAAAACAAATGATTCCTGCATCTAAATTCGCATGCAATGGCTTGAATGAATCGGGTTTGAGCCTACTTACCTCTCCCAAGAGAATGGTGTTTATCTAACATGCGGTTGGATAAACACCTTGGACTCACCCGTACGCAAATACAAGTAGTTCTGGTTGGAGAGGAGAGAACTCAACTTCTCGGTGCCCAACAACAAGGGGGTTGGGACTCCATCAATCCAAACTGATTTCTGGTGGGTGGCGGTGACCACAAACGATAGTAGAGGGAAAAAAAAGGAGACACCACCAAGTTGGTGCTATCTGCACGCTGCCGAAGGAGAAGAACAAGTAACAGGATGAAAGAGAAGAAAGGAAGAAGGGGAAAAGGAAAGTCTCTTATGTATCCTCCAAAGTCTACACCATTTAGGACTCCTTCCTGATAGAGCAAGATCTCATATAGCATCCCCTTCAATTCTGAATACGAGCATACCCAAAAGGTAGGTCAGCTTCAAGATAAATATAACCTTGATTATGACAGAATAGGATCTCCACTCCCCCATTATATACCAATTTACTCAAAATAAATTAGGGTTAGCACCTCCCTGTTGTGTGTTCCCACAGTGTTTCTTGCTGCTAGAGAGTTGTCTTGGTGGGTTAAGTCCATGTGTCACAGTTCCTTGGTTAGGGTTTAAGAAAAAAATAACCCACACAAACCCAAATTCACAGAAAAATAATCCGTAAAAATTAAGGTAATCACAAAATCCATAAATGCTCAAAAAGTTTTAATAAACAAACAGAAATGACAGACAGGTAAAGGGCCCAAAACCAATAAATTTGAGATTGGGGGATTTGGATTTTCTTTAGTAATTTGGATTTTCGCCCAAATCCATAAAAATTCGTGAATGACCATTTTAAACATGAAACAATTATCCACAAAATCAATGTGATGAACATGTGCTACGAGGCTCGCTTTGTCTTCATCACATTCCTGGCACTGAACAAGTTGCAAATGTGTTTACCAAATCTTTGCCAGGACCTCGGTTTACTCTATTGCGGGACAAGCTTATGATTCGGGTAATCCCTCCATGTTCTTGAGGGGGGATGTGATGAGTTATATTTGTCAATATATAACTCTAGTTGATATGACGCTCAATTGAAATCTGTGAGTTGTCTTGTAAGATATTGTTTCTATATAAAGCTGAACAGCTGTACGTATGACTGGTTGTACATTAGCTTAAATGGGATGCAAATCCCACGTATAGTGTAATGGAATATAAAGGTCTATATATTGAATAGAAAGCACCGAGACAAATAGCTCGGTTCATTCCTCACAATAAGTGTAGGCATGACCCACAAATGCTGTCTCCCTGATTGATTTCTTTTTAACAACCAAACACACCCTTAGAAATTCTGTGTCGGGCTCAGGCTCGGGAGAGTCTGGAGGTAGTCACCCATGTCCCCAAATCAATCCTCCTCCAATGATCCCTCTGCCTTGGTTGTCCTTTTGGACCTCCCCCCTCAGATCCTCTCCCTCTCGGGCATCAGATCCTCCTCCCTCCGGTGCCGTGGAGCTGGAGCTCGGCCGCCAGCCCATCCTCCTCCTTTGTAGCCATTGCTTCCCCGGCATTGACATGAAAGACTTCCTTTTTACATTTTTTCTTCATATAGGAGTTTCTAAGCCCCTCTCCTATTGGTCGGAGAAAAAATTGTACAGATGAAAAGGAAATCCACAGTTAAATCCTTTTTAGTTGCCAACAAACAGATTTTAAAATATAGATATTTCTTTTCTGCAAATTTAGAAATGTGTGAATTGTGGAACTTCTCTCCAAATCTAAATCTGCGTTACCAAACGCAGCCTAAAAGAAATTGCAATTATTTGATATGTCAAGAACTCCGGGAAGTAAAAGGCAACTTAATTTGATCTTTTAGAGCAAAGGCGTCCGAATGAGTCAATCTTGCACATTGGCAATGAGGGCCATGGATGAGGCTTGCTTACAAATATATACGATGAAGTACGCCTGTTTCACTCCAAATCAATTATGTATAGGCATTGAAATCGAATATAGATTTTGAGGAAGATTTTGGCTACAAAATTATCAGGAAGTGACAAATTAATTGGATCTTTTATTTTAATGGAAGGCAAAAATTGCATAATGATGCAAATTCCCTTTCATTGGGGATAATGCATTAGTGTACGTAACTTTTAACAACATCATCCAGCGACCAAAGATTGATCTGGCTCAAATTCGAATCATCGAATTCAGAGTTCAGTTCTGAGAAGCCGTCCATCGGTAGAGTACTATTTTCAGTAGATTCTGGCACCAAGGCAATCGGAGAGTACACACCCGTCTGTAGTTGGTCAAGTTGGTGGTCATTCTGCTCAAAAGATTGTGGCACGGTGAAATTGAGCTCCATCAGATCTTCTTGATCCACTAATAGGGACTGTGCATTCTTTCTAGCTTCAGCCATCAACTCTGGCCTCTTGGGGACTGTAACACAGTTCATGTTGTTTCGTACAATGAAGTTCAGCTTAGCTTTGTCGCCTCGAATTTGCAGAGCAGCATTATCATAAGCCCAGGCTGCTTCCTCAGGAGTATCGTAGGTCCCCAGCCATACTCTTTCTCCTTTCCATGGATCGCGGATTTGGGCAGTCCACCGGCCCTGCTTCCTCTTTCTAACTCCTCTATACAAATTATTCGGAGTCTTCCGTTTTCGTGTCATTGGTTTTGGTAAGTCGTTAGCTGAAAGAAACATGGGAAATTAAGTGCTAAACAATGATTGACACTCTAAGATTGAGAAGAAGAAAAGCTAATTACATGAAGTCGCTTCCACTTCAAAAATTATTTCACAGGAATTCTAAAATTGCACCATAGGTCATGTGTCCATCTTCTTCTACGCGATATATTACACTTGTCCATTTCCCCTCTCTATGTTGTATGGTTGTGACTCTAACATAGTAAGAAACAATTATTCCATGTATGCCTTCCGCAATATGTCATTTGGGTATTCGAACGACCAATATCTGTTCTCTTTTTGGTTATGGTAGTAGCAAAATTTTGACAGAAAGTATCCTAATAACTGACATAAGAGCTTTCGGGTGATTTCAAGGACGTTTAAATTTGTTAGATTATTGTTCTTTTTGCTTGATATCCTTACACACCGTATGCCAATGGGATTCGATCCTTGGCCCTCTCCCACGACCATAGACTGTGTAAGGGTGCGTGTGTCTTACTTATCAAGCAAACAGAACAATAATCTAATCCCGAATAAGGTTAGATTGGCTTTTAGATTATTATTCATTCATTTTTGCTGTGTGCATGTTTAATATATTTAAGACTAGAAGGCAAAATAAGCATATCATGTAGCTATATAAAAAATACCTTCGGAAGAGGCAGATTCTGGCCGCTGCCTATAAAATTCTTGTGAAGAATGCTTCATTTGGCCGGAAGTAAACGAAGAAAGATGGTGTTCGAGATGAGAAAAAGTGCTAATTTGCTTACAATGATTTAACGAGTTCTGCTCCTGCCCACCACCACCACCACCTCTTGAATCTGCTCTCCACCCATCTATGACAGGTGTTTGAACCTCTGGCTCCATTTTTATATAGTTTAAGAATACCTTTGTTTGGCCAATTTTAAAAAGAAATTTACTAAACTGGACATGGGCTACTAATGAGGTCTTCAGTGACTTTCTTTATTGTTAGTACAACTACATGCAATGTTGACATGTGCTAATATGTACATATAAGGAACCTTCGAGTGCAAAGGAGGAGTTTGACAGCGTAGAATGCTTGTAGGCGGGAAGGAATTATTGTGTACAACCGGCACACCACTCCATGGCGCCAGGGAGCTATTCATATCCCAAATCTAGTAATCTACAGTGCACCCGCACGTGCTGAGCGCACACGCATACCGTGTGAGCCATCGATTTGGGATAAGGCACCCTAGCATACAACTGACGTGGTCAGGCTGTTGTGCCCAATAACAGCTGAACGCATGCGCATAGCAGGTGCACCATAGATTTGGGATATCAATGGCACCCTGGCGCCATAACTGACTTGGTCAGGCTGTTGTGCTCAATAATTTCTCGTAGGAGGGGATGAACACAAAACAGTCTCGAGAATATAGGCATCAATTTCATATCCAATTTTATCTTATGTTGTGTACGTCTAATACTCTCCTTCATTAGTACATGCAGCTTCACTTTTTAGTGCAAAAACAACCCTCTTTCAACCTCATGGTTTTTTTTATGTAATTTATGCTTCCTCTAAGCGTCCAATTGTATGGAATTTGTAAGCAACAATCTAGAGAGAGAGAGAGAGCTCTGTTGAACTTGCAAGTTACTTTCCAATATATATACACCGAGAACCTTCCTAATAAGAGAGGTCACCAAGAAGAGTGGATGTTGGAACCATCCGACAAGACGTAAGTTCCATATCTAATCGTTCCTTCCTATGCATGCATGGGAACCAAAGTTTGGCCAGTGCGGTTCTTGGCCAACTGGAAGGCAGCTCCAATGAGAATGCTACGTCTGCAGTTCAAGCAACTCTTAAACATGCCAAACAAGGCAAAAGCTAAACAAGTCACACTAAATCACATCGTGTGCATGTGTCTGCCACTTGCCCAACTTGCATTGCTTTGGCCACAAACTAACCAGCTGTCAGGCTTCAACTTGCTGCTACCGTCAGATCCATTCCCCCTTCCCCTTCCCCTTCCGAGGCCTTTTCTTCAGATATTAAGACCGACATCAAGCATTCCCGTCTTTTGCTATTGTATCTGTCGGCATCATTGAACCTGAAAGTTTCAGATATTATTATAAAAAAATAGTAAATTTCAGAAATGGGGACGTCGATTGAGATCAACATGAAGGCCTAGTGAGTTAGATAGCCCTTTCTTCTCAAAGATTGAGCGGTTAGAAAATGAGAAGTTATTAAGTACGCGGCACCCAGAGGAACAGTGTGCTCATCACCATCACCAGGACTCCCTGCTGGTCTCTTGTGGCCATCATGACAATCAGGGGAGTCGTGTTCATCACCCATTGGTGATGAGCACAATATTCCCCTTACGCGCCGTGTACTTATAATTTTTCTTAGAAAATAGATCGATTATGGTATTGGAGCCTTGGTTGTGATTGCAAAGTCTCCAATACTATGTTAGAATAATATAAAGTAAATAAATGGACACACTGTTTTTAGTTGATCTTATTTTTAGAGTAGCTTCCATGTTGTCATTAAGGCGCCACTTGAATCCACAAGACGAGATTGTGGCATCCAAATAAAAGATTTCAATTCCTTCCTACAAGGATCTCAAAGTTATTGACACTAGCTCGTTTCATTAATCCCCCCTTCTTTTGGAAGTTAAATGTTGATGGGTGATTCTCGTGGCAACCCAGGGATTTCTGGCCACAGTGGATGTGACTCAAAATAAGTAGGGGAAGACATAGACTTGCTTTGGTTTTTCTCATTCCAGATATTGCCAGACAGTTCAATACTATGAACATTGGCATTCTTTATGCCATTGCTTTTAATTGCTGACCTCTTCTGGTAGAGTCAGATCCCTCCATCTAATTTATACAATTCAAAGGCATATTGGAATCCTTCCTAATAAATCATTTCATAGTGGAACATGTGACCTGATAGTTACTACGTGCATTAGTCCACTGGCTCCAACCCCATTGTAGACCTGACTAACAATTCTCTACCCACTTGTCTAATTTGTCACCACTAACATACTTACGGGTCTCTAGCCCTAGCACGTGAGTCTAGCGATGGTACGATCATACATAACTCTTTTCGGATACTACCCTCATCCAATAAACATATATATATCTCAATTTATGCTCATACATCATAAAGCAAGTGAGAACATCATCGACAAGTGTTAGCTTCTTCGTTAAAAGACCTTATATGTCTTATCACCATATATCCCTTCATATGGTCAAATCAAATCATGCAAGTCTACTGCCTCGTACACAAATCAAAACATGACAGATCATTCCCACATATCATACTTGACTGTGCGAACACGGAACTCTGAAAGATTAAGGGTGGATTAGGGATTCTCAAAAGTAAAAGTTTTCTTGAAAATACTTTTCTCTAGAAAAATTAACTTTTTATGAAAAAATAGATTTTCCCGTAAAAAGATGTAAAAATCATATTTTTTTAAAAAGACTACATCAATACAAGTAAGGCTTCTTATAGTGTCACCTCTTCTCAAACAGACCATTGCATAGCAATTTAATCACCGCTAAAGTAAATGAACTAGACAATACTTTGAGTTTACTTGAAAAAATAAAAACACACTTCCAAATGGCTAATATAAAGCATAGACGATTATTTAACTATTGTGACGACCCCAAATTTTGTAAAAAAAAATTTAAATAAAAGAATAATTGTTGGCATCTTGAATTGAGAAACCATAATTGTTTGGACCCTGGTAAGTGTTGGATAGACAAATAAGGTTGGTAATCATCTTAGTATCCTACTTCAATTAGGAATATGATTTAATGACATAACTAAAAATAGTTTCCATTTTCAAACTAAGATTCTGAGTGTCCAACCTGGCGCAGTAGTTGTGCCTGGTGCCAGAGTCAGGTGTAGAGACATGCTTGGAACCACGGTTTGGTCTGGCACCAGGGTTAAATAAGAACCTTATTCATACTTACACTCTTCTGACTTGCTTGAATTATATGCATTGTTGCCGTGTTAAAAATTGTAGTAATTGATTAAGACCGCTTACATAATTCGTGTCTCTATTGCAGGTATTATGTTAAGAAAGAACCCTGATTTGTGTTGGTCTTTCCATGTTGCTACCATCTTCAAGTGCAACCATGCTATTCAGTTTTAGAAGTCCTGATTCCTAAAGTTAAAGCTTATTTGATCAAGGTTATAACATTGCTAAACGTCTAGGGTTTTACTAAGCATTATAGTCAGTCTCGGAATAGTTTTTCATTCTCGGCCAGACTGATTTCTGCACCGACACCCTGTACGAGATAATTCATAAGTAATTTAAAAAAAATAAAAAAAAAGACGTCGTCAGTTGTGTTATATTCTACACCTACAAGGATATCTCCAGTAATTTTCTTTAGTCTAGAAACTTTTTGTATTATTCTCAGGAGGCATGTATTTCCACCTCTTCTGTTATGGACAGATTCAGCATTCTTGAATTCTACTGATCTAGATAATGCTCGTAATCAAGTGTATTTATCAAACACCCATGTTCAATCATGTGTCAGCCTATATTTATGTATCATGTGATGAATACTTTAACTATTAATTTTCTATGATGAGGTGCTATAAAAGTATCATACAAAGTTTATAAAAGAAGCCTATCTCTATCGGGTTACATATCTTTACTTTATTTATTCTAAACACTCTATCGACCCTTTATGAGGACTTAATATACTAATACAAATTAGTTCTACCATGATGGTGTATTTTTAATTAATTAAATATGGATTATAATTAGAATTCAGTAGTACTAATAATCCTATAAGTATTGTCAGCTTTTCTAAAAAGCATGACCGATCAAGGTGTAAAGTCTTAAATTAGTTACATACACATATATGAGTAACTGAGAAACATTATTATCTATTATAAATATAATAGCTATGAGCCTTCATGTCATGAACTAGTCTTTAGGTTTATATCCTATTGTATTGTCAACTTTCTACCTTTTCTATATACTTTGAACATCAATCTGAGATTCAAGTCTTCTATCACTCTTAAAACCATGATGAGAAACATTTTTTATATTTTTTCTGGTGTTTTTTACTTAATGCAATTACATGTAATACTTTTGTGTTTGCTTGAATGCTTCTAGTAGTTCTATCTGGAAAGTCGAATTCCTTAGGGATTGGCGTATATATGCAGTTTGCATTATGAAATACTCGATTAAAGTCTCCTAAGGGATTGGCGTATCTATATTGTTTGCATTATGATATAATCGATTGAAGTTTCCTTAGGGATTGACGTATCTTTGTAGTTTACATTATAAAATACTCGATTGAAGTCTCCTTAGGGATTGGCGTATCTCTGTAGTTTGCATTATGAAATACTCGATTGAAGTCTCCTCAGGTATTGGCTTATCTCTGTAGCTTGCATTATGAAATACTCAATTGAAGTCTCCTAAGAGATTAACATATCTCTAATGAAAATCATAGTATGGTCAATAAACCACAACAGAAACATTGGTCTTGCGAGGTCTCTGTATTTATATTTGGGATTAGCGTCATATCCCTGCCTTATCGAGGCACCATGTGCACTTTTTAGATTATTAGGCATCATGGAAGGCCCACACAGTCTCTGCCCATTGTGTCCATGAACACCGATGGGGCCCGCGTCCTAAACTCATGGCAGACTTCTTATTGAGGACCCCTAGTGGCGAATGGGTATGCTATCAACTTGCGAGGGACAATGATTTGAGAGCAGAAATTCATTCACTCTTAGCATTATCAATAGTTGTGGAGTGTGATTGCTTTGTTCGGAGATTTGAGTTTCGTGACATTAATGATGAATCATCTCTTTCAATTGTCTTGTAACATATTGAAAATTAATGTTACAACTACTTCCACTTAATCATATTATTCTTGAATTGTCTTGTTATATTCTATTGTAATTTTGTAGTCTATTTGGTATTTCTATGGAATACTCATGCATCATGCGATGCAGGTTTAGCTGCTGATAGCTCGTAGAGGAGAGTTAGACTTAAGGTGGATTCGTAGAAGAATAGCTAAAAGTTTAAACTTTATAATTGCAGTTTATTTTGATGATTTTGTAATAATAGCTTTTGGACCATTAGAGAACATAACAAGTTATTATTTATTTTTTATTTTAGATTTTTATTTATAAATATTTTGTCATTTTACACTTATCATTATGTTTGCATGAATGATGATGCAATTATACGTAATGCCTTAAGTATTCAGCATATTTAAAAGAGACGCACTCCGATAAGAGCTGAAACTTTGGGGCGTGACAGCTTGGTATCGGAGTTCAGAGCCTCATGAGGTCACTATTTGTAAATTATAGGACCAGAATGTTCTTGTATAGATAGAAATGTTAGCAAACCTAAAGAGAATTGAGATATGAGAAAGCCTAAATGATTAAGGAATCTTTAGAACATCTATGTCATGTTGGGAGGGTATTTACCCCTAAATCTTTCGTAAAACCAAACCTGAAGACAACATTGAATTTAAATACACAAAATCCAACCTGGAAGAGTATCCTATATAAGAGGAACCAAGGGTAGGTGAATAGCTGCATAGCATAGTCATCCAATTAGACAACGAAGAAGTACCACCCATAATGATTGAGCCAATGCCTCATATAGTTAGAGACCACCCAGTCTACCAGGCAGCGGCACATGTTGTTGGCTTGTGGGACAACATGAATAGGATTTTTAGGTCTCAAGGGTATTGCTAGCCATATATGTTCTCTTGGGAGGTGGTGATGCATCCAGAGTTGGAGCCCCATCAGTTTACATGATGATTTGAATCCTAGATGAGTACCCCTGAAACTGAAGACTTAGAGGAAGGATCATTAGGATAATAAAGGAGTGGGAGAGAAAAATTGGAAAGATACTTTATAATAAAACTCCTAAAATTTGCATAAGGGTTGATCTAAACATCTCTGTTAAATTTTTTCATTGAAATAATAAAATTTTATTTGATCATAGGCTGTTGAATTGTGATTATGTGAATTGTTGTTCCGTGATTATTGTTTGAGTGCTGGGAGTTCACCTATACTCGAAAGTTTGTGAAGTAGGAGTCAATGAATAGATAGATGAATTAAAATTGAGACATTTGTGGCAATTCTAATTCATCTTCTTTCATTGACTGTAGATAATAAAAATAGTGAACTCTAGAACATAAAGGGGTAGACCCGTGAGAGATGCGTCAGTTACTCAAGAAGAGAATGTTGAATAGAACCAAGGGATGTCGATAATGATGCAAGAGCTCACAAGAGCGATTGGGAATGGATGTACTGATAAAGAGAAAGCCCCCACATTGGAGAGGTTCAAAAGGGCAGCACCAACATTTACTGGGTAGGTCAACCCAAAGTTGGCCGAAAGGTGGTTAACTCAAGTAGAGAATTGTTTAAGGGATTCAAGGTTCCTGTGACCGAACAGGTTACTTTCGCCACATTCTTCTTCGCTAGAGAACTGATATTCTGGTGGGAATCCGCTGAAAGAAACAATTTTCTTGAAGAACAAGAAATTACTTGGGAGGCTTTTAGCCAGGTGTTCAACATGAAATATTTTCCTTCACATGTTCAGAGGAGGAAGGAAAGAGTTCCTCGAGTTGGAGCAAGGATCGATGACTGTACTACAATACGAAACTAAGTTTGTACAGCTATAGAGGTTTGCATATCATGCGTGTCCAATGGAACTGCAAAGGGCACAATGGTTTGCTGTCAAGTTAAAGGATGGACTGCGAGTGAAATTATTAACAGCTCAACCAACTTCAGTGGCTAAGGCAGTTGAACTGGCTTCTATTATGGAGGAAGAATATAAGAGAATGCCAGAGAAGAAAGCGAGTTTAACTAAGGGTCAAGACAATCACTTCAAGGAGCCCAACAACAAAAGGCATGGAAGCAACAATATAAACGGTTCAAGCAGGCAAGATAACAACAACAATACTCTCAGAAGTTGCAGAATCGACAAGCCTAGCAATTCAATCAAAATGGGAACAAGTGCCAATCTTGTTGCCAGTAATATCACCCTGGGAAGCCATCTCCACGTGAAGACAGGAGGTGTTACACATGTAACGAGATAGGAGATATCTCACCCTACTGCCCAAACAAGGAAATGATGAATAAGGTTGAACTGAACAAGAAGACTCAAGCTCGAATCCTTGCTATGACGTCGGAGGACGTGAGGGTTTCGAACGAGGATATTGAAGGTACTCTTCTTGTCCATGATAGACTTCCTAGAACCTTGATTGACCCGGGAGCTCTGTTGTAACACTTGAATGTTTAGAGAACTGATGTATCTCGTAAACTATAGGGGACTGAAGATCGAGAGAGAGGGGGAGAGAAAGGGAAGTGATGCTTGAGGAGATCCCTCTGCAAGCATGGCAGTGCACACAGTGAGGGGACGAGGGGGGTAAAGCAAGAGAGAAGAAGGGAGATTGTGGAAATGCTTATTCCATACCCTTTCCATTACATAAGAGGCCTATTTATAGGCTTACATAACTTGTATTTTCGGAATTGAAGAGAAAAGGTAAAATAAATGCACTCCAACTACATTAGAGATGTAATAAATGTGAAAATAAGAGTTCCAAAGCATACTCAGGGAAGGGAATAGTCAAAATCCTTAGTTTGAGGCCATAATTACTACCAATTGACCTCAACTAACTATACATTTGATTAATTACGAATTTTAAATTCAAACTTAGCTCCTTGATCATTTCTTCATGGGCTTGAGCCTTCATATTGTCTTGAGCTTGTTGGGCCTTGGTATTCCTAGACTAAGAAACACATCTTTCCACCACACTATGCTGCTAGACTTGTCCTCAAGGCGACCAACCAGGGTATTGGGCCAAAAAATCCTCCTCACGGATTCAAGAAGCATCCTTTAAAGGATGACCCTGCCAAGCATTGAGAACCTTAATGACAATGCAACCAGAGCGATGCACACGATGAGAATCCACGATAGAAGCTGGCACCAAAGGAAGAACTAGTGAAACAGTAGGTGGGGGCGGAGTAGCAAAAATACGCAAAGGATCACCAACAACCTGGTGGAGACTGGATACATGAAAAACGGGGTGAACCTATGACTCATGCGGAGTTGCAGGCGGTAGGCAACGGGTCCAATGCAAGAAGTGACTTGATAGGGTCCATGAAAGCAATGGGCTAGTTTGACACTGGCCAATTGGTATAGGGAAGACTGTTGGGCAGGAACAAAACTCACATACACCCAATAACCCACTTGGAATTCACGGTCAAAGTGGCGCTTGTAGTAAACTTGTTTCATGTGATTATGTGCAACAAATTGTGTTTCAATTGACGCAAGACTACGTCATGTGTTTGTAGGGCATGATCAACCTCACTCACAGAAGCACGTTGAGGCACATATTGAAGTAGAGTTGGTGGTGGCCAGCCATACACAACTTGAAAGGGAGAAAACCTTGTAGAAGTATGGAAGGTAGTGTTGTAGGACCATTTAGCCCACAGAAGGAATTGTAACCAACGACAGGGGTTGTCACCTGCAAAACAACGTAAATATTGTTCAAGGCAGGGGTTAACAACTTCAGTTTAGCCGTCCGTTTGCGGGTGGTAAGCCGTGCTCATTAGAAGGCGAGAACCCTGTAAGGTGAAGAACGCCTGCCATAACTGAGAGATGAACACTCGGTCACAGTCGGAAATAATGGTGCATGGCATCCCATGGAGTTTGGCAATATCCTGCACACAAATCTCAGCTACAACCTTTTCCATATACGGATGGCCCAAGGCAGAGAAGTGAGCGTATTTGGAAAGACGGTTCACCACAACCATTACCACTGTCTTTCCCTGAATGAGTAGCAAGGCTTCAATGAAATCCATTGACACGTCCTCCCATACCTGTTCTGGAATAGGCAGTGGTTACAGGAGACCGGAAGGGGCCAGGGTCGAAGCTTTGGCCCGTTGGCAAACTTCTCATTCTGCCATGAAATGTTGTACTACTTGTTTGATACCACGCCACAGGAAGCATTGGGTGACACGCTTGTAAGTCCAGAAGGACCCTTCATGGCCAGCTGCGGGGGTTGAGTGAAAATGCTCCAAAATAGTACGACGAATGTTGTCACTATTGGGAACCCACAACCATTTCTTCCAATAAATAATGTTGTCTTGCAAGACAAAAGAGGAGTCAACCCAAAGGCAGGCCAGCAAGGCAACCGTCACGGATCCTTGGTATAAGCTCTCTATAAGTCAGCCAAAAATGGAAACATTGGAGCGGACATGCCCAAATTGGTGAGCTCTTCGAACTGACGAGATAATGCATCTGCTACAATAATCTCTGAACCACATTTATAAACTAGCTCGTAATCGTAATCGAGCAGCTTAGTCAACCAGCATTGTTGCGCCTGGGTTGCAATCCGCTGGTCCTAGAAATATTTCAAGGGTTGGTGATCCGTCCGGATAGTGAAATGACATCCCAATAAGTAAGGTCGCCACTTGGTAACAGCGTGTACGATGGTGGTTTGACAGAGAGAGCTAATTAGCTCATTATAGTCTGCATACTCAGTCAGCCCAAATTGGATGCATAACTCTCTTGTGAATTGTTGCCACGTATGCGCTGGATGCTCCGCCTCAAAATATTGGTACCATATGAGTGCATCACCAGTAAGATGGAAGGAGGTCACTATGAGTTTGTCCTCATCAGTCCGAGTATCTTGGTAGCGAAAAAATTTTCCAGCTTGACAAAGCCAATCAATCGAATTGTCTTAAATGGAGTATTTTGGAAACTGAAAGCGCACCAAACGGGGTTCTACTACCGGTCCATGGTTGGTGCACTCATCTCATGAGTACTCATTATTGGTCCAACTGGGGTCGGCCTGGTTGCCAACCCAGTCCGTCTCAGGTTCCTCATCTCCTTGTGAGCGGTTGACATGCGTTTGGTTGAAAGGAATGGAGAAACCAATGTGTCGAACACCTGGCATGCTGGCCACACCTGCTCCCATTGAGGACTGCCCATCGGCTGTTGTTTACGAGCCAAAGAGGATGGTAGTAGGTTCTTGCTACCGGCTCGTCAATGGTGGACGTGAGAAGGGGCCACCCAAGGGAGGGGGTAGAACCCCCTTTTCCTGTCGGTTGGCATGAGAGGCCGCGATAGTTGCCAGGGAAAGCCTATCAAGGGACTCGCAGAAGAGCATCTTATCTTTGTGATATTGTTGTTGGCCCTGCAAGAGGATCTGAAGTAATTGATCCTGGCGAGTCATGGAGGCTGTCATAAATCCACGAAGGTCCTCTTCCATGGGTGATCTACACATGAATTATGCATTTTATTATCTCCTAAACTTATGATCATGCTAGTATTTGATTAGAATAACTACTACTTTAATGTAGTTTTTGGTTTTTGTAGGAAACAAGAGTAATACACAGAAATGAGGTAAAAATAATCTTTAATAGTTAAATCATCATAACTTCATGTGTAAATGTCTGATTGGACTGATTCAAGCTTCATGTTAAAGTTCAAGAAGTCAGCTTTCCAATGCCACCAACTATGCACAATTCGAAGTTTGGAGCAGAAAGTTATAGCCATTCGAAATTCATGAACAGTAACTACGATCGATCGGACATTCAATGCGATCGATCGCCTCAGCCGCGCAATAGTGTTATTAAAGGAAGCGATCGATCGGACATCAAAACGATCGATCATATCTACTAGAGTTTTTGATCCGCAGAAGATAGTAACAACGATCGATCGGAATCATACGGCATCGATCAGCAGAATGATCGATAGGAAGAAAATAACGAAGGAATTGTGATCGATTGGTAGGCAAACGATCGACAATACGTAGCGATCGATCGCCGTGTGTGGAAAACCCGAAATAAGACCTATTTTGACTCAGATTTGGAAGGGGACTTCGTGGTTTCACTTCAAACTTATAAATAGGCTTTATGGGAGAATGTTTTGGGCAACCTTGGAGAATCTAGAGACCACCTTTGAGCTAAATTGGAGGTTAGAGCAAAGGAGAGAAGAAGATGAAGAACATGATGATGGATTCTTTTCCAATGCGAGGCCAAACACTTTTTCAAGGCGGAGATGAAGCCCAATAATTTGGTTGTGTAGTTTCTTTTCTCTCATCTTATGTTTTTACTCTAGTTGGTGTATGGATTTTATTATATAATCACTGTTAATTCATTAAAGGTTTGTTCTTTGTACTCGAGAGAGACAAGAGTGAATTCTTGTGAGTTTCAATCCAAAGAATACTTGCGTATCCGAGAGGAATGTAAGTAGACTGAGGTGTTATCTATCAATAAAGTTTCGATGGTTTATACTCGAGAGAGATAGATCACAATTCCATGTTTTAATTGTTTTATGTGTTACATCCGAGAGGAGAGCACTATATTTTGAGTTGACAAGTGTATGTCCGAGAGGAATATGCTAGCCAATTGGAAATCTTTATTCACAAGAGAGAGAGGAATGATACATTAGTTTCTTGTGGCGGATTCGAAGCCTTGGTTTTCTCCATATTGATTAATTCTCACTTAGTTTAGTTAAAGTTCATTACTTTCTTTAGATTAATTAAAAACAACAACTTTCTCTTGAATTTGGTAAAGTATTCACCGTCCCTGAGGTTCGACAACCCTTTTCAATACTCGCCATAGTACAATTGCCTTGTGCACTTGCAAGGGTTTTATAATTAAATGATCAATGGGCGACGCTAGCTGTTTTGAATGAAAAATACATATTTTTTATGCCTTTTTACCTATTTGTTAGTCATAATTTCTAATTAAAATAAGGAATAAAGTGAGTTTTAGTAATTAGTTGAGTAATTAGGAATTGAATAAGTATTTTGCTTTAAATGACTCAATTTAGATATGTTATGTAATTTTATGAATATTTGGTGCGTCTAATTTGGGACATATTTTATTTTGTATAGGTTCAAGTGCTCAGACTTCGGAATAGTCAAAGTGAAGCCATTAGACGTGTTTTGAAGTGCCAAAGCGACCCAAGAGCTGAGATCACGCACAGAGAAGATCTGGACCGTTGATGTTCACTGATGAGGAAGGCGGGCGCAGAATGAAAGTACAGAGCATTCAGATTCAATCCGGCGGTTGAGATTGCTTCAACAGGTTTTAATGGAGAGAGAAAAAAAAGAAAAAGAAAGAGGAGAACATGAACCGGTTCGTCGGTTCGGGTCGAAGGAAAAAAAAAACAAAAGACAACTCAATGCAATTGATTCCGGCGCAAATAGTACCGAAACCCACTGTTTTTCTGACCGGTTGTCCATGCACACAGCTCTGTTTTTCTCTGTTTTCCGCTCTTTCTGTCGGCGGCTCTCTCCTCTGTTCTCTTCAAGCTCTCTGTTTTTATAGGCGATTCCAACCCCAATCGAACACACCTCTTTCCTTTCCAAATCGAGTTCGAAAATCTCCCGTTTCCAATTCGAGCAGAACTGCTTTTGTTTCCCGATTCTGTTTTGATTTTGGTTTCCAAATTGAGAACGCCTCCATGTCATTCCGCCTTCATCTCCTTGCCGACTTCATCCGCCTTCGAACCTTCGCTGCTGTGACCTCTCCGTCGTCGTCGAGTTGCCAGAACCGTCTCCTCAGTCGAGCCTTCGCTGCTGTGACCTCCCATCTCGAGCTCCGCCGTCGTCTTCTCGATTGCCGTTCACTGCGTCTGCCCGAGCTCCACCGCCATGATCATTGCCGTTGTCCCTGCCGGCGCCAGACCATTGCTCGATCAAAACAGAGCATCCCTCTGGAACGAAAGGCCCGAGCTTTGGCTCGGGCCGGTTCACTTCTTTTTATTATTTTTTTTTATTTAAACCCGAACCAGACCAGCCATGAACCGGTCCATTTTCCATCTTTCTCATTAAACTAGAAACCCGTTGCAGCGATCTCCACCATCGGATCTAATCTCTTCACAAAACTGCTTGACGTGCGTTCTTTTGACGATCTGCATTTTGAACTTTTTAAAACCTACATAAGTAAAATTAAATATTAAGTTAGACGCATAATAAAATGTAAAGAATTTAATCCAATTAACGCATCTAAATTAATCAATTAAGCGCATTTATTTATTAAACTCTTAATTACCCACCTAACATGAATGACCATTAATAATCATTACTTTCAACTAAAATTACGACTAACAAATAGGCAGAAAGGCATATAAAATGTGTATATTTTATAGATATCACGTAGCGATCGATCGCCGTGTGTGGAAAACCTGAAATAAGACCTATTTTGACTCAGACTTCGGAATAGTCAAAGTGAAGCCATTAGACGTGTTTTGAAGTGCCAAAGAGACCCAAGAGTTGAGATCACGCGCAGAGAAGATCTGGACCATTGATGTTCACTGATGAGGAAGACGGGCGCAGAATGAAAGTACAGAGCATTCAGATTCAATCCGGCGGTTGAGATTGCTTCAATAGGTTTTAATGGAGAGAAAGAAAAAAAAGAAAAAGAAAGAGGAGAACATGAACCGGTTCGTCGGTTCGGGTCGAAGGAAAAAAAAACAAAAAAAAACAAAAGACAACCCGAGCCGATGGCTCGGGTGTCTAACTGGAACGAACTCTGTCGAGCTCTGTTCGAGCGGCCGACAGAGGCATAGAGGAGGCTCATGGCCGACGGCGACGATGGGCGAGGCTCTGGGTTCCGGCGGCGATGCAATCACGGCGACGGTGAGGTGGCAAGGTCACGGCAGAGGTTCCGGTGAAGTCGATTGATGGCGATTGTGGAGCTCGACGATAGAGAAGAAGGAAAGTCTCGATTTGGAAAGATTCTGACAGTGGGGAAGCTGAATCGGGGTGGACGTGTTTCAAATTTGTTTCAAAGAAGTAAGATACCTATTTGATTTCGATTGGAGATATGAAAAGGGGCAGATTTGGATCAGCAAAAGGCTGTGCATTTGGGTATTTTGGGCATTGTTTTGAGCAGCTTAAAGTTGGTATTTTTAATACAAAATTGAACGGGATTTGAAGCTATTCAAAGGGCTAATCAACTGATTTGGAAGGTAGCCAAAGGGAAGGTTTTGATTTGCACGAAATTGGCTTAGCAAAGGTCCGATTTTGGAAGAACAAAGGACTATTCTTGCAGTCTATAAAAACAGAGTCACGAGCAGAGAGTTAGGGGGAGATCCGACAGAAAAGACGATCGGAACAGTTTTCTTTTCAATTTTAGTTTCAGAAAATTTTCTTTTTCTCACTTTTATTTTCATTTCGGTTATTGTTGTTATTACTTTTGGAGCTGTCTCGGATTGAATCTGTAACGGACGATTGCTGGGGCCTGGGAAGAGGAACAATGCAAATTGTTAATTTCTCCTTTATTTTGAAATTCTTGTAAGTTATACTCATTCTTAATTAAGATGAATTTTAATATTTTTGTAGTTCAATTAGATAGCATGAGTAGCTAATTTCCTGTCTAGGGCTAAGATGAAGCCATGATTAGTTGTAGGAATGTAATTTCCTGTCTAGGGCTAAGATGAAGCCATGATTTTTGTAATTATTATTCATGTGATGTAATTGTTCTCATAAATTAATGCGCTTTAATGATTGTTATTCTCGAATCAATTACATTGAGTTATATGTGTGACGACCGTAAATTTTATAGTATTTTCTTGGCTCAACGGTATGCATTTATTTAAATTTTCGAAAATCTTTTGAAAATTCAATTCCCGCCGGAATCGATCGAACACCGTAAAATTTGTGATTTTTTTGAATTGATCTTAATCGGAGATTTTATTGGATTATATGATTCATGGTTGGCGTGACTTGTTGGTTTGGCTTCATTTGACCTAAGATTATTGGATAGGTTTTTGTATGAAGTTTGTGTTATTTTTGGGAATAGAATTAATTTGAGATTAAGCAAAAATTATGAATTAGATATTTCTTAAGTGGGTTAGTAGTGATTAATGGAAATTCTAAAAGAGAAACCCAAACCCAAACCCAAACCCATTTGTGCTTGGGTCGGGTTAGCCTTAGTGGAGGTGGTTGAGAGATGGGTTAATGGAAGTGGTTGATGAATAACACTAATTGACCCCCATTAACTCATTCCTTGTAAACCCAAGAGTCATCTTGAAAGTGGTAAAATCTGGAATTTTCTACTAAATCTAAGCCATTGGATTAAGGAGTGATCAATGGTGGAGAATGGTTCAAAAAGTCTATAAATAGGCTAGTAGGGGGTGGTTTTGCTTAGTGCTCAAAGCCTTGAGCATTTCTCTCTCTCTCTCTCTCTCTCTCTCTCTCTCTCTCTCTCTCTCTCTCATTATCCGGCCGGCGGCAACCTTACTCCGGCGGTGGTCCGTGGTAGTTCGTGGTGGTCCAAGCAAGGTCGACCGGCGTGGTGTTGGTGCGGCATTGTCGAATTCAAGAGTGCTCGGGAAGTCTCGGTATTTTCAACCAAGTAGGATGCCTTTTTCCCATTACACTTCTTTTTGATAAAATGAATTGTTGAATGTTGATGCCTTGATGTTAAGTACTCATTTCTAGAATTTGTATTGCCGATCCTAGAATTGATATTCCCTCTTGTTTCATGACTCTATTGTATTTCAACTCAATCATTTCTACGTATGTTGACCAATGAAAATTGGATTTGGATTTTTATGTTAAATCTTGATCGCATGTGATAATGCTATTTGTATATCCATGCTCACTCTCTTGAGTAAAGATTTGATCTTTAGGCACTTTGGTGTATTTCCGTATTTCGTGTTCTATATGTATTATCATAGCTATTACTACTTGTATAATATCAACTAAATGGGTAATTGTATAATGAATGATAACTATAAGATTATCCCTTGTAAGATCTTGTCTCTGAGATTTCAGTTCGTTTTATTGTCAGCGTGATTTGAGATCTAATGTTGTCCGGGATTATATGATAGTATCACTTAAATAATGAGATAAGAAAGTGTTGTAGTAATCGGGTAGTAAAGATTACGAAAAGTGGAATCACAAACTGAGAATTTCAGAACTTATAAAGCTCTGTAAAAATCTTAAGAAAGACTAGATTAATGTATAAAAAAAGACTAATAAGGAGTTATTACACTTTATACATTAGTAAATTATGTATGACATAGAAACTTGGTCTCGGCCAGGAGCAATCCTGCGCAGGCAGACTTCAATAGAAAAATGATAACTAATTATACAGTAATCAGAAAATTAAGTTCTTTATCAATCTGGAAACTAGACATCAGAGGCTATCATAGATTAAATCAAATTGTTCAGAACGTAGTAACCTGATAAAGAGAGCTGTTCTGTTTTGGGCAGAACACAGTTTCTGACTTTAAATGACTTAAAATCATAATAAACCTAAGAAGCTTGAAAATAATTGATAATTAAGAATCTAATCAAGTCTAAAATGATTTTATAAGACTCTAAGAACAGTAACCTTAAGGTCTTAGAGCCAAATAAGGTGTCTTATAATAGTAGTCCCTTTGTTCTTCTCTTGGTCCATTTATGACACAAGAGTAATCGAAGCTTGAATTCTAAGTCTCTGACGTGGTCTACCTGAAACGCGTCATTCTAAGTCGGGAATTATCAATTCTAGGGCTAGGTACAACTTTGTTGATAGCGAACTTGAACTTTTGGAAAATCATGTGGTGTGTCTCTTTTTAGTCGGGTCTCACTTGAGTTCCCAGACTAATTCATAATTTGATTTGGATTATGCTTTTCACTCCTATGAAGAGTCGGAACTTTAGAAAGTCTTGTTCTAAGCCTTTTGACAATAGGGCTAGTTGAATTGTTTCTCCGCTAAGTACCATTTAAAGCTCTTAGTCGGAATCATAGTATGCTCACAAGCCATTGCTAGATCTTGCGAGATCTCCGATTTATTGAACCTCTGTAGTTCAGCCGATGACGGCAACCGCGTGCGCTTAGATTGTATGACATTACGGAAGGTCTGCAATCTCCGCCCATTGTGCCCGTAAGCACCGATGGGGCCAGCATCCCTAGACGCATGGCAAGGTTCCTCTGAAGAACCTCTAGGATGTTCTGGTATTGATGAAGATTTGAGAGCAGAAATTGTACTTTGACACTTTGGTTGTCCAATGCTTATTATCTTACCTTCACTACTTTATGAAAGTCTTTGAAGTATCTTTGACCTTAATGCGTCTTGAATGGCAGTTGGTTCCAGGTAAGTGATCATAGTCCTTGTTGAACCTGAGTCTGTTAAACCATACATCTTTGGAGTCTTTTCTCTTATTTTTCCAGTGTGGGTTTTCTGTATCCTACTGGGTATTTCCTATGGAATACTCACGCATCCTCTGATGCAGGATTTAAGGTGGAGCAGAAGTGATGTTTTCCAGCGGCATGGTTTGATGTTGGAGCTTAGAAGACTCATCTCTTATGTTTTGCTATATTTTGACATTTGAACTTGCGGCCTGCGTGCCATTTGCTTTATGTTAAACTCTGTTTGTGGTTGTTAAGACATTTTCAGATATTTTATTAGATATTTAGATTTCCTTTCTGTTATTCTACTTTTTGTAAGTAAATGTTATTTAAGTCAAGACGATCCTGCAAGTCCCATAATATTTAAATGGGATAAGCGTAGACTCGAGTATTCGGTCCGTCCCAAGTTTCCTACCCTATAACCGTCATTGGATTGACGCTTCCGCGTAAATTGGGTCTTGGAAATTTGGGGCGTGACAATATGTTTAATATGCTATTTAGATATTACTTGTGATTTATCGAATGATGGATACAAGTAATGATTTGAATTTTATATATTGATATGCTAGAGAAGATCAAGTTTATTTCAAAATTTATATGCTTCCATGCTGAAATCTTCGTAGGAGAATAGATTGAATTCCAATTCTCTACGAGATAATCGTGAGAACAATTGCTGATTGAGGATAATTATTCATATGATTGTCATGTGCTGATTCTTATGCCCCAGTGTTTTAAATTCCTGATTAAAGTTCCAATTTGTTATTTGTCAATTAGTTTCTTTTTTATAGATTACTTAATTGCTTTTATATTAATTTGTTAGTTAAAGTTGTTTAATTGCATTGATTCTTCGATTAGTCGTAGTTGTAGTGAATCAAATCAATTTAATTCTTCAACAAGGGGAATAATCTGATCTTCGAATTAGAATTCCAAAAACACAAGTCCCTGTGGGTTCGACCTCGTAAGAATTATGCGACTTTACTCCAAACACAATTCGTACACTCGTAAGTAAAATTAAGAAGATTAATTAAAACAACAATACGTTTTTGGCGCCGCTGCCGGGGACTTGTAGGAAATCAAATTCTAAGACAAATTTTACCCTTGCAGTTAATTTTAGGTCAAAAAAAATAAAAAAAAATTAAAAATTAAAAAAATTTAAACAAGTGAGAGTTGATTAACGGTGTATGACCATGTGGACACGTGATCACACACTGCGTCTGGTTAGCAATAATTCCAATCCTTTAGAGAATAGTGAAACTAAAATTGATCTTTCATTCAAAATAGAAGATCAACCTGAGAAATCCTTGAGGGAGTTATTTTCTCTGATCACAATCAACCCTCCATCTTGCATAGTATTGCCTGCAACCTCTGCAAAACATTTTGAATTAAAACCTCAAATAATTGAACTCTTGCCAAATTATCATGGTCTTAACAGAGAGGATCCTTACATGCATGTAAAGGATTTTCTAAAAATTTGTGCAACTTTTAGGTTCACAGACTTCTCACATGAGTCTGTTCGTCTGCGCCTTTTCCCCTTCTCTTTGAAGGACAAGGCCAAGGCATGGTAAAATTCTCTTCCTGCTGATTCTGTCACCACATGGGATATGTTGGTGAGCAAATTCTTGTCCAAATTCTTCCCAATGGCCAAAACTAATGAATAAAAGAAAGAAATCACTGACTTCATGGAAGATGAAAATGAAAATTTTTATGAGAGTTGGGAAAGATTTAAAGACCTTTTACTAAAATGTCCACATCATGGGTTTGAAACATGGAGGTTAATTCAACACTTTTACAATGGCTTAACTCAAACATATCGCAATATGATTGAATCAATGAATGGCGGTGCATTCTTAGATTTAGGAGGTGAAGCAGCTTATTACTTCTTAGAGCGATTAGCTGAAAGGTCCCAATAGTGGGATTTTGCAAGTCATAGGGAGAGACAACATTAAGCTCCTAAGAAGGGAGGTCTCTACGAAATCAAAGATGACATAGACATTAAGGTCAAACTCGATGCGCTAACCAAGAAAATAGATGCCGTGAGTTTGAACCGAAGCATCAATGCTCTCAACATGAATGAAACATGCTCTGTGTGTGCTAGCCGGATGCATACATCTCTGAATTGCCCTTCCATGAATACTTATCCAGAGTGTTATGCAAAACAAGTCAATGTTCTAAACAATTATGGGAAGCCGACAGGCAATCCTTTCTCTGAAACCTACAATTCAGGTTGGAGAAATCATCCAAATCTCTTCTGGAGACAAAGTCAACCACCTATGAATGTAGGTGGGCAGCCCATTCAACCCAAAAAAATAATCAATTTAGGCAGAATAACCCACATTATCAAGCTTTGTCTCAACCTCCTACCCAATATCAACAACCTGTCACTCAATCTCAGGGTCTTACAGAAAAGCAATCCTCACTAGAGGACACTCTCTAATCTTTCATCCAATCCACAAGCCAAGTTATTCAGTCAACTAACCAAGCTATGCTTGAGATGAAAAACTCTGCACACATGAATACTCAAGCAATTGCTAAGTTAGAGACTCAGGTTAGTCAATTGGCTACTCAATTAGCAGAAAGAGAGAGAGGGAGATTCCCTAGTCAACCTGTGCCTAACCAGAAGGGCCAATTCTCCATTGGTAGTAGCTCTAATTCTTCACAGAATGAGGAACATGTTCAATCAGTTATTACCCTTAGGTCTGGAAAGCAAATTGATAATAAAATTGAAACTCCTGCAAAAGAAGAAAGTGAGAACACTAAGACTGAAATAGAGACTAAAGAAGTTAAGTCTTCTCCAGTTGTTGAAAGTGACTCTCCACCTAGGAATTTTGTACCCAGGGCACCATATCCGCAAAGACTAGTAAATCCTAAAAAAGGTGCACAATATAGAGATATTCTAGAACTGTTTAAACAAGTACAAATAAACATTCCTTTTCTAGATGCAATCCAACAAGTGCCTTCATATGCAAAATTTTTGAAAGATTTAGTCTCTGTCAAAAAGAAAAATAATGTTCCTAAAAAGGCATTCCTAGCAGAACAAGTCAGCTCTGTCATTCAATGTAAATTTCCTATCAAATATAAGGACCCTGGTTGTCCCACAATTTCATGCATGATAGGGAAACATCAAATTGAGCGAGCCTTGTTAGATCTGGGGGCAAGTGTGAATTTATTGCCCTACTCTGTGTATGTGCAATTAGGTCTGGGAGAGCTAAAACCCACGTCAATGACACTTCAATTAGCTGACTGTTCGGTTAAAATTCCTTAAGGTGTTGTTGAGGATGTTTTGATTAAGGTTGATACATTTTATTTCCCTGTAGACTTTGTTGTCCTTGATACTCAACCTGTTCCGAACATAAGTGGGCAAATACCTGTAATTATGGGTCGTCCATTTCTAGCTACATCTAATACTATCATTAATTGCAGAAATGGAGTGATGTAAATTTCTTTTGGGAATATGAAGGTGGAATTGAACATTTTTGACATCAGTAAACAACCACCTGACATGGATGATGCGAATGAAATAAACTTGATTGAAACACTTCTCTATGAAACATTTCTGCAAACACATTCCCAAGATCCTTGAGAGGCCTGCTTAAGTCATTTTGGTTGTGAATTTGATATCAATCAGTCAATTGAACAAGTGAACTCACTGCTTGAGTCTGTACCTCTGATGAGTACTGAATGGTGGCAACCAAAAGTGGAGCCTCTTGCTTTATCATCATCACCAGTAGTTCCATCTAATATTGAGCCACCTAAATTGGACCTAAATCCATTACCTGATACTCTAAAATATGCTTATTTAGGTCCTGCTGATTCCTTGCCAGTCATTATTGCATCTGACCTAGATGTGGCTCAAGAGCGTAAATTACTTGACGTTCTTGTAAAGCACAAAGAAGCCATAGGGTGGACCATTGCGGATATTAAAGGCATCAGTCCCTCTGTTGTTATGCATAGAATTCATTTGGAGTATGATGTCAAGCCTTCTCATGAATCCCAAAGGCGTCTTAACCTTGTAATGTAAGAAGTTGTTCGAGCTGAAATCCTTAAGCTTTTAGATGTAGGAGTTATCTACCCAATCTCTGATAGTAAATGGGTAAGTCCTGTTCAAGTTGTACCAAAAAAGTTGGCATAACTGTTGTGAAAAACGATGCTGATGAGTTAGTGCCAACTCGAGTTCAAACGGGTTGGCGTGTTTGTATTGATTATAGGAAGGTGAATGCTTTGACAAGAAAAGATCATTTTCCCTTTCCTTTCATTGACCAAATGCTGGAAAGGTTAGCGGGACATGAATATTATTGCTTTCTTGATGGTTATTCTGGTTATAACCAAATTCCCATAGCCCCTGAAGACCAAGAAAAGACCACTTTCACGTGTGCTTTTGGTACATTTGCCTACCGACGCATGTCATTTGGGCTATGCAATGCACCTGCTACCTTTCAAAGGTGTATGTTGAGCATTTTCTCTGATATGATAGAGCTATTTTTAGAAGTATTCATGGACGATTTTTCTGTCTTTGGGTCTAATTTTGATGAATGTTTGCACCACCTATCTTTAGTGTTAGTGCGGTGTAAAGAGAAGAATCTGGTACTTAACTGGGAGAAATGTCATTTTATGGTTCAAAAAGAAATTGTTCTTGGGCATATTATATCTAATAAAGGCATTGAAGTTGATAAAGCTAAAATTGATTTGATTTCACATCTTCCACCACCACGAACTGTGAAAGAAATGAGATCATTTTTAGGCCATGCTGGATTTTACAGAAGATTCATTAAAGACTTTAGTAAAATCTCAAGACCTTTGTGTAATCTTCTTGCAAAAGATATACCATTTGTCTTTGATGATGCTTGCAATAATGCCTTTCAGAAACTCAAATCAGAGTTAACATCTGCACCTATTATTCGGCCGCCTGATTGGAGACTACCTTCTGAAATCATGTGCGATGCCTCTGATTATGCTATTGGTGCTGTGTTGGGGCAGCGAATTAATAAACTTCCCCATGTGATTTACTATGCCAGTAAAGCATTGAATGACGCTCAACTTAATTATTCTACAATTGAAAAAGAGTTGCTGGCAGCAGTCTTTGCTCTAGATAAGTTTAGGTCTTATTTATTAGGATCTAAGGTCTATATCTATTCGGATCATGCTGCATTGAAGTATCTTTTATCTAAAAAAGATGCTAAACCTCGTCTTCTCCGATGGATATTATTGCTACAAGAATTTGATATTGAAATTCAGGATAAGAAAGGTTCCAAAAAAGTTGTAGCTGACCACTTATCTAGGTTGATAGTTGATTTTACTAATGAATCACTGCCCATTAATGAATCTTTTCCTGATGAGCAATTACTTGCAGTGTCCCAATTGCCTTGGTTTGCTGACATAGTTAACTATCTTGTAACTGAACAAATTCCAACTCATTGGTCTTCCCAAGATAGGTCTAAATTTTTTTCC
Source organism: Houttuynia cordata (assembly GCA_039654745.1). NCBI lineage: Eukaryota > Viridiplantae > Streptophyta > Magnoliopsida > Piperales > Saururaceae > Houttuynia > Houttuynia cordata. Next base: position 16,731,784 of record CM077504.1, read on the forward strand.
ATGGTTAAGTATTTCTTTTGGGATGATCCATACTTGTTCAAGTATTGTCCCGATCAGATTATTAGGAGATGTATTCCTGAACATGATCAACAAAGCATCATTTCTTTTTGTCATGATCAAGCTTGTGGGGGCCATTTTAGGTCTAAAAAGACTGCTGCACAGATTTTGCAGTGTGGATTTTATTGGCCTACTATTATCAAAGACTGTCATGCTTATTATTCAGCATGTGCAAGATGTCAGAAGTTAGGAGCACTTTCATGTCGTAACATGATGCCTTTAACCCCAATCCTTATTATAGACTTTTTTGATGTATGGGGTATTGACTTCATGGGACCTTTTCCTAACTCTTTTGGCAATCTTTATATCCTTGTAGGGGTAGACTATGTCTCTAAATGGGTTGAGACTATAGCATGCAAGACCAATGATCACAAAGTGGTGGTCCAATTCTTAAAAGACAATATTTTTGCACGTTTTGGTTCTCCTCGTGCTATCATAAGTGATGGGGGTAAACATTTCTGTAATAGGATTTTTGAACAGTTAATGAAGAAATATGGCATAACCCACAAAATTGCTACCCCATACCATCCTGAGACAAGCGGTCAAGTTGAGATTTCTAATCGGAAGATTAAGCATATTTTAGAAAAGATAGTCAATCCTAATCGCAAAGATTGGTCACTAAGACTCACCGATGCTTTGTGGGCTTACCGTACTGCATTTAAAACTCCCATTGAATGTCCCCATACCATATTGTTTACGGGAAAGCTTGTCATCTTCTTGTTGAAATTGAGCATAAAGCTTATTGGGCAACTAAGCACCTGAATTTTGATTTAAATAGAGCAGAAGTTCAAAGGAAACTGCGGTTGAATGAGTTAGATGAGCTTCGTAATGATGCTTATGAGTGTGCAAAATCATACAAGGATCGCATGAAAAAGGTTCATGATCAAAATATTCTGCGAAAATCTTTTACACTGGAGCAGAAAGTTCTTTTATACAATTCTCGTTTACATCTATTTCGGGTAAATTGAAGTCTCGATGGACAGGACCTTTTATAGTTTGTGTTGTTTATTCTCATGGGGCGGTTGAAATAGAAAACCCCAAGAATGGTGATATATTCAAAGTTAATGGTCATCGTCTTAAACCATTCTTGGAATTGCAGCAACCTCAGATTGATGAATTGAGTCTGGGAGACCCGACTTATCATGACTAAAGATTAATAGTTGTGTCTGGCTGAAGACATAAAACTTAGCGCTACTGGGAGGCAACCCAAGTTTTTAGAATTTTTATTTTTGTGCTTATTTCTTCTTATGCTATTCTTGTGCTTCACTTGTTCTTTTCATTTTGATAGATAATATAGCGTTTCAGTGGAGTGCAGGTACTATCTTTCCTTCCCTCATCTATTTATTTTCCTCAGTACTTATTTCATATTTTTTTACATTGAGGATAATGTTTCATGCAGGTTTGGGGGTATAGGAAGATATTTGTTTAGGATATCTTAGTTATTTTATTGCTTATTTTGAATTTTGTAAAAAAAAAATGTAAACAAAAAAAATTAAATTAAAAACAAAATTTTTTTTGCAGTTTTTAGGCTGCTTGTTAGTATTTTTACAGGTTTTGATAGTTTTTATCCCTTCGTGATGCATACTTCAATTTTTAAGAGATTAATTTACATTGGAAGTGTGAGTAAGTATATTGGAGGATAGAGACACTTAACTGAGAAATAGCATTCTGTTACAGTCCTTTTGGATATCAAGTGCTTGAGCTAATAAAACTCACTCACACACACCAGTTACATAAAATAATACCTTCTAGAGATTTGTTGAATACTAATCTTCAGTGGGATGTCTTTAGTCATAGTCATTGGATGATGGGTAGTTATCTGTTAAGCTTAAAAGATCATGATAGACCATTTACTTGGCAATGGCAAGGGCAAGGGCTTGGAACTGGAAATAGGTTGAGAGTATAATACAGCCTGGACAGAATAAGAACTTGAAAATATATATGCTGAAAATGAAAAAAAAATGGAAACGAAAATAAAGAAAAGAGCTACTTGACTATTATAGGATTAACTTAGGCTGATGCTCAGGACCGAAGCAGTCCATCTTAAAACCTAATGCCCTAAGTCGAACTTGCTGGGAGTCATTGGCCTGAGTCATTGTTAAACCAAAGCATCTTGAAGTCAGGCCTTACACAGTCCTATTGCAAAAAAGAGTCTATGGTGTATTATCCTCTCAAATCTAGAATGTTAGACCCGAAGGAGGCGCGCATGCATTTGTGCTATCATGAACCTAAAGATTACAATGACTATGTAGATTCTGATGTTCTTTGGTTAATGGGTAACACTGGATCTGTGTGAAACAGAGATTTAGAGTGTATTGCTACAATGTTCTACACTTTCTATTATTTAAAGTATCATGTATATCATATTGAGCAGAAATTTCCAAGATGAAGGTGTAGAATAAAACCACTTGCTTGAGCGTTTCTATATTCCAGTTGATTATAAATGCAAGTACGTGTGGTTAGTTTTCAAAAGTATTGTAGTGTGCATTTGAAGGGATAATAGGTTCTGTGTTTTGAAGTGTTTAGTTGACTTCCTTCTCATTTAGATAAAGAATAAGGTTAATTTTATAAATACATGTTTGTGGGTAGCATGGCTGCAAACCCTCACGAGACTTCACTCGTCCATCCAGGGACACCTGGGGGTTTAAAAGACTTGTTGCATATGCTAAATGCAATCGTGATTCCCTATGACAGTGACATTTATTTTTGAGTAGCTTTATTGTTTTTCTTTTGTGTTTTGCTTGAGGACTAGCAAAATCTAGGTTTGGGGGTATTTGTTATACATGAAAAATACACATTTTTATATGCCTTTTTACCTGTTTGTTAGTCATAATTTCTAATTAAAATAAGGAATAACGTGAGTTTTAGTACTTAGTTGAGTAATTAGGAATTGAATAAGTATTTTGCTTTAAATGACTCAATTTAGATATGTTTTGTAATTTTATGAATATTTGGTTCGTCTAATTTGGGACATGTTTTATTTTGTATAGGTTCAAGTGCTCAGACTGCGGAATAGTCAAAGTGAAGCCATTAGACGTGTTTTGAAGTGCCAAAGCGACCAAAGAGCTGAGATCACGCGCAGAGAAGATCTGGACCGTTGATGTTCATTGATGAGGAAGACGGGCACAGAATGAAAGTACATAGCATTCAGATTCAATCCGGCGGTTGAGATTGCTTCAACAGGTATTAATTGAGAGAAAGAAAAAAAAGAAAAAGAAAGAGGAGAACATAAACCGGTTCGTCCGTTCGGGTCGAAGGAAAAAAAAAGAAAAAAAAAACAAAAGACAACCCGAGCCTATGGCTCGGGTGTCTAACTGGAAAGAGCTCTGTTCGAGCGGCCGACAGAGGCATAGAGGAGGCTCATGGCCGACGGCGGCCATGGGCGAGGCTCTGGGTTCCGTCGGCGATGCAATCACAGCGACGGTGAGGTGGCAAGGTCACGACGGAGGTTCCGGTGAAGTCGATTGATAGCAATTGTGGAGTTCGACGATAGAGAAGAAGGAAAGTCGCGATTTGGAAAGATTCCGATAGAGGGGAAGCTGAATCGGGGCGGACGCATTTCAAATTGGTTTCAAAGAGGTAAGATACCTATTTGATTTCGATTGGAGGTATGAAAAGGGGCAGATTTGGATCAGCAAAAGGCTGTGCATTTGGGCGTTTTGGGCATTGTTTTGAGTAGCTTAAAGTTGGTATTTTTAATATAAAATTGAATGGGATTGGAAGCTATTCAAAGGGCTAATCAACTGATTTGGAAGATAGCCAAAGGGAAGGTTTTGATTTGCACGAAATTGGCTTAGGAAAGGCCCGATTTTGGAAGAACAAAGGACTGTTCTTGCAATCTATAAAAACAGAGTCACGAGCAGAGAGTTGGGGGAGATCCGACAGAAAAGACGATCGGAATAGTTTTCTTTTCAATTTTAGTTCCAGAAAATTTTCTTTTTCTCACTTTTGTTTTCATCTTGGTTATTGTTGTTATTACTTTTGGAGCTGTCTCAGATTGAATCTCTAACGGACGATTGCTGGGGCCTGGAAGAGGATTTCTCCTTTATTTTGAAATTCTTGTAAGTTATACTCATTCTTAATTAAGATGAATTTTAATATTTTTGTAGTTCAATTAGATAGCATGAGTAGCTAATTTACTATCTAAGGCTGAGATAAAGCCATGATTAGTTGTAGGAATGTATTATTATTCATGTGATGTAATTGTTCTCATAAATTAATGCGCTTTAATAATTGTTATTCTCGAATCAATTGCATTGAGTTATATGTTTAATATGCTATGCTTTGGAACTCTTGTTTTCACATTTATTACATCTCTAATATAGTTGGAGTTCATTTATTTTACCTTTTCTCTTCGATTCCGAAAATACATGTTATGTAAGCCTATAAATAGGCCTCTTATGTAATGGAAAGTATATGGAATAAGCAGTTCCCCAATCTCCCTTCTTCTCCCTTGCTTCACCCCTCGTCCCCTCTCTGTGTGCGCTGCCAAGCTTGCAGAGGGGTCTCCTCCAGCATCACTTCCCTTTCTCTCCCCCTCTCTCTCGATCTTCAGTCCCCTATAGTTTATGAGATACATCATTGGTATTGGAGCATCACGATCCTTGGCCACGTTCGACTACCTTCGCGATGGCAAAGACCACTCAATAAAACGAAGCAGATCAGCACTCTCCAGTCGAACCAGCAATACCATGCGTCTTGAACAATGAGGCTGCGCTAGTGTTGTTGTTTTAATTAATCTTCTTAATTTTACTCGCAAGTGTACGAATAGTGTTTAGAGTATAGTCGCACAATTCTCACGAGGTCGAACCCACAGGGACTTGTGTTTTTGGAATTCTAATTCGAAGATCAGATTATTACCCTTGTTGAAGAATTAAATTGATTTGATTCACTACAACTACGACTAATCGAAGACTCAATGCAATTAAACAACTTTAACTAACAAATTAATATAAAAGTAATTAAGTAATATATGAAAAAGAAACTAATTGATAAATAAAAAATTAGAACTTTAATCAGGAATTTAAAACACTAGGGCATAAGAATCAACACATGACAATCATATGAATAATTATCCTCAATCTGCAATTGTTCTCACGATTATCTCGTAGAGAATTGGAATTCAATCTATTCTCCTACGGAAGATTTCAGCATGGAAGCATATAAATTTTGAAATAAACTTGGTCTTCTCTAGCATATCAACATATGAAATTCAAATCATTACTTGTATCCATCATTAATCAAAATCCTTAGTTTGAGGCCATAATTACTACCAATTGACCCCAACTAACTATACCTTTGATTAATTACGAATTTCAAATTCCAACTTAGCTCCTTGATCATTTCTTCATGGGCTTGAGCCTTCGCATTGTCTTGAGCTTCTTGGGCCTTAGTATTCCTGGACTAAGAAACACATCAAGAACACCCATGTTATAATGGAGGATAGGATCTTGATTGTTGTATTGATATTGCTTGAATTGTTTGAGCTGTTTGATTTCTTTGTTATATTGGGCGAGTGTAGATTGTAAGAAGAAAGCACATCTTGGAAAACTAGGAAAAAAATATATAAATTATTTGAGACAATCTTACCCAGATTTAGTTAGTAATTATCTTGTCTCATTTCGAGGACGAAATGCCCAATAAGGAGGGGAGGATGTAACGACCCCAAATTTTAAAAAAAAATTTAAATAAAAGTATAATTGTTGGCGTCTTGAATTGAGAAACCATAATTGTTTGGACTATGGTAATTGTTGAATAGATAAATAGGGTTGGTAATTATCTTACAGTCCTACTTGAATTACGAATATGATTTAATGATGTAACTAGAACTAGTTTCCATTTTCAAACTAGGATTCTGAGTGTCCAACCTTGCGCAGGAGTTGTGCCTGGCGTTAGGGTCAGGTGCAGAGACGTGCTTGGCACTAGGGTTTGGTCTGACGCCAGGTTTAAATAAGAACCTAATTCATACTTATACTCTTGTGACCTTGCTTGAATTATATGCATTTTTGTTATGTTAAAATTGTAGTAATCGATTGCGATCGCTTACATGATTCGTTTTTCCATTCTACGTATTGTGTTAAGAAAGAACCCTGATTTGTGTTGGTCTTTCCTTGTTGCTGCCATCTTCAAGTGCGACCTTGCTATTTAGTTTTAAATGTCCAGATTCCTAAAGTTAAGAATTATTAAATCAAGGTTATAACATTGCTAAACATCTAGGGTATTACTAAGCATTACATTCAGTCTCGGAATAGTTTTCATTCTTGTCCAGACTGATTTCTGCACTGACACCTTGTACGAGATAATTCTTAAGTAATTAAAAAAATCAAAAAAATTTGTCATTAGTTGTGTTATGCTCTAATCTTATAAGGCTATCTCCAGTAATTTTCTCCAGTCCAGAAAGTTTCTGTATTGTTCTCAGGAGGCGTGTCTTTTTACCCCTTCTATTCTGGATAGATTTAGCATTCTTTAATTCTACTGATCTAGATAATGTTCGTAACCAAGTGTATTGACAAAACATCCATGTTCAATCATCTATCAACCTATATTTACGTATCATGTGATTAATTCTCCTATGATGAGGTGCTATAAAAGTATCATACAAAGTTTATAAAAGAAGCCTATCTTTGTTGGGTTACATATCTTTAGTTTATTTATTTCAAATACTCTATCGACCCTTTATGAGGCCTTAATCTACTAATACAAATTAGTTATACTACGCTGATATGTTTTTAATTAATTATATATGACTTATAATTAGAATTCAGTAATACTAAAAATTCTACAAGTATTATCAAATTCTCTAAAAACGATGACCGATCAAGGTGTAATGTCTTAAATTAGTTACATACATATATACGAGTAATGGGGAAATATTATTATCTATTACAAATATAATAGCTATGAGTCTTCATTTCATGAATCGGTCTTTAGGTTTACAACCTATTGTATCATCAACTTTCTGCCTTTTCTATACACTTTGAGCACCAATATGAAATTTAGGTCTTCTATCACTCTTAAAACCACGATGAGCAGCATTTCTTATGTCTTTCTGAGGTTTCTTACATAATTCAATTACATGTAATGCTTATGTGTTTGCTTGAATACTTATAGTAGTCCTTTCTCTATACTTTGCATTATGAAATACTCGATTGAAGTCTCCTCAGGGATTGACGTATATTTGTAGTTTGCATTATGAAATACTCGATTGAAGTTTCCTAAGAGATTAGTTTATCTCTAATGAAAATCAAAGTATGCTCAATAAGCCTTGACAAAAACATTGATCTTGCGAGGTCTCTGTATTTATATTTGGGATTAGCTTATTCCGTGATTAACGTATCCCTGCCGTATCGAAGAACCATGTACACTTTTTAGATTATTAGGCATCATGGAAGGCCTACACAGTCTCCGCCAATTGTGTCCATGAACACTGATAGGGCCCACGTCCTAAACTCATGGCAGGCTTCTTATCGAGGACCCCTAGTGGCGAATGTGTACGTTGTCTACTTGCGGGTGACAATGATGTGAGAGCAGAAATTCACTCAATCTTAGCGTTATCAATAGTTGTGGAGTCTGATTGCTTCAGTAGGTGGTTTGAATTTCCTGACATTAATAATAAATCATCTCTTTCAATTGTCTTGTAATATATTGCAAGTTCATGTTACAACTTCTTCCAATGAATCGTATTATTTTTTAATTGTCTTGTTATATTCTATTTGGCATTTCTATGGAATACTCATGTATCCTGCGATGTAGGTTTAGTTACTCATAGCTCGTAGAGGAGAGTTGGACTTAACGGTGGCTCAAATCTTAGACTTTATAATTGCTGTTTATTTTGATGATTTTGTAATAATGACTTTTAGACCGTTAGAGAAGATAATAAGTTATTATTTATTATTTATTTTAGATTTTTATTTATAAATAGTTTGTTCCTTGAGAGTTTGTCATTTTACACTTATCATTATGTTTGTGTGAATGACAGCGCAATCATCTGTGATGCCTTAAGTATTCAGTATATTTAAAAGAGACGCACTATGGTAAGAGTTGAAAATTTGGGGCGTGACAACTATGGATCCCTTCCATGCTTATGGCGCTTTCTATCATTCCATATCTTCTTTACCAATTGGTCATTTAAGCCACGCATCACAGTTGTACCAGCAACTATAGAAGTGTTACTTGCTAATATTGGTGCTGTATCACCCTCATCATCATCATCAAAGTCATCGTCCCATATGTCTTCTTTATTTTCCCTTCGCAAGAGGTTGCGAAGCACACTAGTTGACACAACTACTTTAGCCTAAGTTTTGTATGGGAACATTGGTGGTCGTTTACATATTTCAAAGCGACTTTTCCACACAACAAAAGACCTTTCAATTGATTCTTTAAGGATGAATGGTGTTGATTAAATAACACTAGTGCAGTTTTTGGTAACCTCTCTGGAGTATTACCAAACTCCTTCAAATGATAGTGAGTTTTACGAAAAGGAGCCAAAAAACCTGGGATGTTTGCAAATCCTGCATCCACCAACATATATTTACCTTAGAGAGTGACCAAGAATATAATTAAATTAACACCTATTATCAATGAATATGGAAAAACACAAAGTTGGAAGTCCACACGTGCCAGCAACAATAGTCTTTTACTTGGTGAAGTCAATGCCATCTTCAAAAGGCTAGCATCGGTAAGTTTGAGTGATATGACCTTTCCTCTTCTAAAACCTCATTTGATCCTTTCCTAAAATATGAGTTGAAACATGAGAACCATCAAGTGTATCAATACAATCCTGCATCAAAGTATTTTTTTAACAAGACAATAACACAGACATCGTAGTTTGAAGAAAAATAAAATGAAGTCATACCTTGAAATATGGGAAGATTATTTCATCATTAAAAATATAAGGGTGTAAATAATATGTAGGAGCTTTGATATAATCTTATGCAATAGCCAAAATTGCGTCTATCACTTTATTGCTAGTTGTTCACACATAATGCCAAAAGTGCTCTCTAGTAATATAGTACCTTTGACCATTGACCAAAATGATTAATGTCATGGCCACCTGCTCTTCAAGAGTAACATATCTAGTGTCATTTAGAAGACCCTTTTGCTTGAAAATCAAACATAATTTTCTAAAGGGTTCAGGTTACATCCTATAAATATCCCTAAACAATTCTCGATTAAGGGTCAATGCCTTTCTTATGTAATTAGTACCACCTTTTCTAAAGACGTATCTATGATGATTTTTAAGCAACTATAATGACAAAAGTAATGGCCCAAAGCAATAGGAACCACCACGATAGCCATTTTGGCGACATCACAATCCATGACACCTATGACCAAATAACATACACACATATTAAGACAATATCTATCATAGTAAATGCTTCCTTCGCCAATCACCTATGCTCTCCCAAATCATTATAAATAGAGAGATTCGAGCAATAAAACTTAACCAAGAATCATAAAATATGAAAATACCCATCATCAGTCCATCACAACGAGGTAGTTCAAGCCAATCACAAGGACGTACTAAAGAACAAGAGATTTAAAAGCTTTCCAACCCCAAATCGGAGAGGAAACCAATCAACGATCCAAGCTTTCTTCTTGATTCCTCCGAACAATAGCCTCCTTCTCTTCTTTTGGTGTTAAAAGCAAAACGCACCCAAAGCCCTAGGGAAAAGCCTTTTATAGTAAAAAAAAGAAGAAGGGCATAAAATTGTACAAATTAACCAAACTATCCTTACCATCGACATCCGTCATCGACACAATAGATGTAACACCTTAGGTTTCATTAATGATTTTCCATGCAAAATACATAGAAATGCAACAGACGTCCTTTCGATAAATATGAGAAAACATATTCCTAGGGTGTCCAATAGTTTTTTTGTCATTTCAAAATACATCAGAATATATAATATTTTATAAATTTGACCAAATAAAATGCCAGCCCAGATCCGGTCCTTGTACACAATAAATAAACTTATATTGGCTCTCTCTAGCTTACATAAAATAATAAAAGTTAAATTACATTCTACAAATTTGTCGAGCATCCTCGCTTCTCACAACTCCAATTCCCACGTCCCCAACTACGTATTCTATGACACCTAGGTCTCTCTTAAGAGTTCTTTGATGTTCTAATACTTCCTGAGGTTCTTAAAACTCTTTGTCTAACTCTTCTACTTACATTCACACTTCAAGGGCGCTCTACCCTATACCTCGATCTATTGTCAATGTGTTCCTTATAAGATATAATCTTTTGTGGAATTGTTCATGATATATTCTTTCAGGATCTAATGTCTTGCGGAAGTAACCCTGATGTTCTTACTTTCTTCATTTGACTTCCATCAGCAGACCTGACAAAGAGTCCCAAAGGGAATTCATGGTCCCATCCGGTTTTGAATATGAGCACAATTAACTTTTTTGTAATCATGCATGCATTCTTAATCTCTTGAAGATTTAAGCGTTCAAGACGGCCAACCTTGTTACAAAGCTTGTGCCTTCCGATTGGCATAGTTGCTCTCGTGGCACACTGATTTTTTTCCTATCTCATCTTGCATGGTCCAAGTGAATACTCAGAGAGAAGGTAATACTTCTTTCATTTAGGTTATGGTCTTGAACCATGAGTTTTCAACTCTCATTCTCACCCTAACATGATAATTTATGTTTCCTACATTCTGTTGTAACCTCTTTTGTTACCACATTCCTTCTACTAATTGCCACATGTCATTCTACATATTACATCTAATACTTAGACTCTTCTTAGTCCTATACTTGCGCTTTTAGAGCATTCAAGTCTCTATCATCTATTGGAAACATATTAAGCAGTAATTATTCAATTCATATAAGAGACTACTTAAATACAACAACTTGCATTTAAATTCCTAGATTCAATTCTAGTATCAAATGCAAAGAATACTTACCAATCCTTCATTTATTTCTAGTTGTCATTACAACTGTAAAAGGTACTTACCTTTTTGGATTCTATCTTATTCTTCTGCTTCAATATTCATTGACAATCCATCATTGACAAGTACTCTTATCTGTGATTGATGAACTCTGTCTTCAAGTTCCATCATTTATTGCTCCACTCATATTATTTCAATGGTTGTTTCTTTAAGGCACAATGTACTTCAACTTCTTTCTATACATGTATTTCTTTCTGCTCACTAGCAGATTTCAGTGACACTATGTTCAACGACAATTGACTTGTCATTGGTTGCAAGGATCTTACAAAAATAATTTTTGAATTCTATTAAGCATATTACTTCTTCTACTTCAAATCCAATTATACGTGAACATACTTCTTCTTAATAGTTAATAAATGGTACTATTCAGTTCAATGACAACTATCAATGGACTTTTCGATGGCTGCTTGTCGTAGTCTCAAATAGAGAACAGAACCTGCCGAGACAGAATTCCACTTCTCTATTTGGTCATTCCTTCATTCAAATATTGATTTAAGACAAAGATGCATAACTAAACGTTCTACTTTATGAATCATGTATTCAATTCAATAAGACAAACATGATTCTATTCCTTCCTTAAACATGCATTGAAGACCATAACTATGATCAAATTCATAACTTCCATATAATAAACTTACCTTGCTCTACCATGATCTAAAGCATGGTGTCAGCCCTTCACTGACATGAATGTCATAAATCTATGATGAATTAGCCTACTTTTAAGCATGTGTTAACCATATAAACATGCAAATCAATCAAATAAGTATGCATAGATCCTTAAACATGCAATCATCTATCATAATTCATCATACTAGGAAATTTTTATTTTTGAATTTAAGATTTAATTGAGTTTGAGTGAATCCTACCTCAACAATACCAAAATACTCCTTCTCCTTCTCCTGTGTTCCTTCCTCTTCTCTCTAGCCTCCGACGAGCTCATCTCTATGTAGGGTTTTTAGAGAGTCCAATTAATCCTTCATAAGAAGGAAATAGAGTATTTATAGTTTGGGTTTAAGATAAGCACAAGGTTTTATAGGTGAAAACATGAGTGCAATTTTCTGAATTATCAATGATAACTCATGAGCTACAAATGAAATGTCTTTGAACACTTGTCGTTGAATTTTTGTTTCAACAAAACCCGACCCGAGATAAAACCCGCAATACCCGACCCTACCCAAGAACCCGAGATAAAACCCAAGATTTTAATAAAATAATTAATATAATTATAAAAATCTTTAATAAAAAATTATATATATTATAAAATAAGTGATTTAAATGGTATATCTCGGGCATCCGACCCGAGATAGAATCCGGATTTTAAAACCTTGGAACTGACCCTACCCGAGATAGGACCCGACCCGGGCCAATGTCAGGTCGGTTCCATCTGGGCTGGGTCGGGTCTGGGTTTTTGGTGCAACCCTATATTTTAAAACCTGCTTTGGCCTTCATAAGCGTAAGATCTTTTATGTAGTGATCTTTTGGTATAAACGTCCGGTATGCTTCAATTCGACAATCTGCATTAAGCCCAGTCTTAGACGCACACTAAAATATAATTCAATTAAAATGAGTAACACATATAAAATTGTCAAATTAATTATTAAATTATAAATTACCAAATTAACACTAAAATACATACTTATTTTTATTTAAGCAAGAAATGGCACTAGCAAATATGTATAAAAGAATATAAAATAGTGTATATTTTGTGTATACCAATCATTCATCAGCACATTAATATGTATTCTAAGAGGCAAATATGTGGAAATATTATTACTATGTGTATTCATGCGAGAGTGGTTGAATAATGTAGCATCAGTGTTTAGTGCATGTTTATGTCAGAACATTTCATGAATGCTTGAAAGTTAAGCATTGATTTCATGCCAACTGATACATAAAATTTTGTAGGATATGAAGCATCGTGATTCTTCTTATCACGATTAGTAAATGGTATGTGAGTAAACGCTCATAACGTGCAAACCAGATAACAGGTCGAAACTCGGGGGAGGTTACAAACTAAGTGAATCACTAAAATGATGTGCATGCGCTTTGTGGTAGAATATCTTGGTTAGAGAAACATAACAGAAGAATTAAAAAATGCTTTGAGTTGCATGCTTCAATGTTTGAGCCTCATGCTGCTTTCAGTGGATAAGATTGAGGATGGCCATTAATCTCCTTCCAGTTTATGATGGACTCCCCGTTGTGAATGATGGATGAATCAGTAGAGGATTTGGCATTTCGTCATCAATTTAATTGTTTTTTAAAAAGCATGTTCGAGAGGAATCCTTATGTGATTAATGAGATATTGCTGCGGGGCCTAAGATACCAGAACAAGCCTATTGGAGGAATGTTTGCCTACATTACCATAGATTTGCTTATGGGTATGATGCCAACCTAACCTTCCATGTAGAGTATTAGAGAAAAGAAAATCAGCCCAAATTTTGGTCGTTATAGAAAGTTTTACAGATTATGAATGCCTATTATAAAAAGTTTGTTAAAGATCAACGTACACACATAATACACTATCTGTATCTTAAGTTGCTAAAGTGTCGATTGAAGGGAACAATGGATCCAATGTTCAAGAAAAGAGATCATTCGACATGGGCAGGTCATTGTAACAAATACTATGGGGCTGTTTGGTTTGTGAATTTTAATGAATCTGAGGCAAGTTAAGAGAGAAATTATTCAGCCTGAATTGGTGTAAAATCGGAATATCGTTTGGTTGTTGAATTAAAAATATTCAGTCCTAATTTAGTGAATCTCCTCATTAGAGGATTCACAAATTAAGCATGAATTGGGGAGCCCAAATTCATAAACCAAACATGATTCAGTTAGTTATCTCCAAATTCAGGCTGAATTTGCAGCCAAATTCCCATCTTTGTTGGAAAGCTGGGAAGTCCTTCTTGATTTGCTGCTTCGCAGCTTGTATTTATTTTTGAGGCACAATCCTCGCTTTTTAGTGCATTCTTAGTTAAAAAAAAACTATGTTCTCAAAACTTGATGGCAAGCTCTTGCCCAGTGAAATTGAAGACAAAGCTTTTGGTGTGTAGTGCAATTCTTGATGTCCAATTATCTATGCGTTACCACCAAGTATACACGATTGCTACTATACTTGCTAATCTATGCACTACCATGAAGTACACGCGAATTTTATTAAACCCAAGTTGAGTTACTATAAAGCTACATTAAATTGGGCTAGATGCCACTCTCAAGCTTTACCGTGCATTCGGCAAGAGGCTTTTTTCTACCTCTGTCTCTCCCTTTCAAACACAGAGACTTGAGCATATACACCCGCAGGAGAGGTTAGCCGTTAGAGAAACCAGTTCTGCACAGAACATATGAAAATTGGTGAGAATTTTATTTGGGAAAAGGAAGCCAAGACTTCTAACATTCATTATAAGCAAATTAAAACTCGCTTATATATTCGCCAATGCTATCAATAGTCTTGATTTCTCCTTTTTATGTGAGTGAAGTCAATAATTTCTAATGTCAGCTCTGATTTGTAGGGACTTGTTAATTACAAGGAAAGCTACCCTGATTCGACAGTTAACAAAGTCAATACAACCATGGTGGCACGAACAGACAAAATAGGAGGCAGTCATCGATGTCAGCATTAAGCCCCTCATTTCACCAATCAGATACTCAGCTCACAGGATCAAATAACGTCCATTGATACAGGCAGAGCACTGGTAGTCCAAGCAAGCCAAATCATCAATCCTTGGGATTGATTCCTGTCTCCTGATGGGTTATACCTTGATTTGTGTTTTCTATTATGTAAATTGTTATATAAGGCAATGAAATTCTCTCAGTCAATTGAGATATGATTTTGGGGTACTACTTTTCTGTCATGAACCACCATGATACTATGAATAACTTTCTTGGTCACTTTTCATAGATACAGCTTTTTCAAATGAATTAATTTTTCAGTTCATTCCAAAAAACTGTACGTATCTATTAAAAGTGGCCAGAGGGAGAGTACGAAAAACTAGTCTTGCTTTGGAAAGAATTGATTATAATTCTCTTTTCTATAAAAATCAACTACTTACGACACAATAACGATGTTGTCCTGTTCCTGTATTACGTCTCTAATTCTTCTACTTTGGCATGAAACGTCATAGGCCATGAAAATCTCTCATATGAAGGTGATGTTTGGATGCCTTTTGATTCACAAAGGAAAATTCATTCCTCGTCTTTTTTCCATTACCTAAAAGGAATGACATTGGCAGGTTGTTTGGAAGTACCACTTTAAAAATAAAAGAAAAAAAATTAAGGGTCAGAGTTAAAGGGGTAAGACTGTTAAAAATATTTTTAGTTGCCTTTGAAAAACAGTAAAAATTGATTTTATATTTTAATCCTCTTCTTAAGGAGGTTTAAGGTAGAAAAGAAAAAGGACCCTTAAGGGATGAAAAGAGATTTCTGGCGGCAAAATCTTTTCGTGTAGGAAAGGTGTTTCCAAACGTTTTTTTTTTTTTTTGGAAATGAAGATAAGGTTTTTCTGCACTAAACTTTTTTCTTGTAAAAAATGTGCTTCCAAACACTTTTTGTTGGAAAGAACCTTTCCTCGTTTTAAAAATTCCTTTCTGCCCTATAACAAGGACATTCAAACAGCACCGAAGAATCTCGTGATGCAATCCTACCAGCGGCTTCTTTTGCCGTGTGCAGTACCAACGCACGAGGCCCAAGATGATTGGAGGAGGAAATACTTTATTTATTTGCTGAACACTTGATTTTATTTATTTGCTGAACACTTGATGAAGAACAAGATAAAGATGCCGATGATTGATGATGATTAACCTCTAGATGACTGCACACAAAGTTGGTCCTTGTCTTTTTCATCAAAGCAACCGGCAGCATCACTGTACAGATAAGAAAACTAAACAACCATTTCAGGAATGCGCATTGAAGGCGAGTTCCAACAATGCTGAATGAAATGGGAACAGCTGAATGTATACTTGCCGTTGCCACTTTCCTTATTGGACAAACTAGCTTTCGCTGTAGCGCAAAAACCCTGAGATCAGTCGGCCTCACATGATGTGACGGCTCCTGCGCTACAGCACAGGCTAGCCCTACTCTATCTCCCTTTAACCTGTCACACTCCGGAAAAAGGGAAAACTGGTGCAGGATTTTTTGCTAAACAAAAGTAAACGAAGGGCATATGAACTTGTTTTTACAGGATGTAGCCATTAGTGTGCTGGTTGGGCGTCAACTCGGCTTGTGGCACTTCGAAGGGAAGAGGAAGTTTGGTTAGATCTATGAGAGGAAAACCACTTCTTGAAAAAGCTAGTTCATTAATCCTTTCATAAATTCCATGGCAATGCAACCCCAGTTGCCTCTCCCATTCATTGTTTGCTGCAAACTTCCAGATGTCAGGGAAAGCCACGAAGGACATACACATATCTCTTAAGTGTACTAAATCGGACTACTTCCTTATAGTTGAAAAGGAAAACGCATTAATTTAAAGAACCAATCCACCCATGTCCCCAGGGGTGAAGTCTATGTGCATCAAACAAAGAAATGGGATGGAAATAATATCTCCGATTTATCACATGCTAAAAGGCTTATTAAGGGCTGTTTGACACCCCTAAAGGGATTGGATTTAGGGTTTTGACCCAAGCCAAGATATCCCGTCATTATTATTATTATTATTATTATTATTGTTATTATTATTATTATTATTATTTTGCCTACATCATTCTTTTCCCTACGAGCGAATTCAGGATGAGGCAGAGTGCAATTCACATAAAGAATAAACAATGGTAGCTACCAGATTGCTATTCATGAATTATATGATATTGCTATAATAATTAGTTTCGGTTGTCGGTACTCGATCTCTACCTTCGACACAAACACATGCAGAGCTGCCCTTTTTCCTTTTCAACCCTCAGAAAGGGCCTTTAAGCCCTTCTCTTTGGGAACCAAACAGTCCCCAGCTTATTTGATCCAATTCTTTAGTTAGTTGAACAAGGATAGAGTAAAAAGCATTTATTTCCTTTCAATCTTGTGGGTGGAGACTCTGCCGTGTAATATTTTGCTTGTGCTGATTAATTTATTAGAACACCCGCAAGAACTAGCATGTCAAAAATAGTATTTTAGATTGAATATAAAAAAAACTTTTGGAAACTCAAGAACAGGAACTTCCACAGGCACATTGTGGAAATAGGAATCCCTATAGATGAGCGAGCAGATGGAGAGTCTCATGTCTGCTCAATAAATTCTGTTTGGAGGGTTCCTATCATATAGTGGGCCAACAGTACCGAGAGGACATGAGTGTGCATGTGTCGTATCTTACTGGAAACTAGGGTTTTTTAGTAGAAGTCTCAAGGAAGGCTGGAGAGACAAGGCCCAAGGGGGGATGCATTTGATCAACATACACAAGTTGAACTTCAATTAGTCTGGGAGCCTGTTGGTTGATGAGCTTTTAAGGATTCATTGAACAAAGAAATACAAGTTAGGCAAGTTGGTAGCCACGATGTAATTCAATAGTGACTTGCTTCGCTTTTCTGTGGTTCAAACGCGCTCAAACCATGGAAAATCGTATCGCCGATATATCGGTATCGGACACAAACCGATACACCGATACCACTCAATCTCGATTTTTCAAAATTTTCCATATATCGCCGATATATCGGTTTCGGACCGATATATCGGTATTTTTTTAATTAAAAAAAATATTTTTTTTAAAAAAAACTTTCATGTTTGTTTTCTATCCTAATATGCATATTTTGAAATGTATTCTTTGTTTAAATTAGTATAACTTATTTTAGAAGTTGGATTGTGAAAATATATGATAAAAACTAGTTTTTAACGACCGATATTTTTTTACACAATATCTCCGATATATCTCCGATATTTCGTCTCTTTGGCTGACCGATATTTTACCGATATCAGATACGACATTCCATGGCTCAAACTAAGCGTCATCTAGATAAGTTTGCCACGCCATCTCTTCCCTGAATCCGTACGGAAACAGGCTAAACCTTACAAACTGATTGAGCGAACATGAGAGAAATTATTCAGTGTGCTTAGCGTGGCACGTGAGAGATGCAACCTGCCAATGAGAATCTCCAGACTTTCGACGTCAAACACATTCAACGGTTTCATGCGAAGAAATTTTTTTTACTGCAAACATGAGAGGGGAAGCACTGTCATCAAATACCAAAAATGGCTCCCCTACTGTAGAGGTTGCGCACTCCGGTGCCTCTTCCCATGTTTAAAGAATAAAATTACTCTTCATATGAATAAATATACCGAGAATGATAGTTTAGCATAAAAAAAGGTTGAGCACAAATAAGACTTAGGATGTGTGGGAAGGTAACATTAGGGATGAATTCACATTTCTCTTTCTATTGTATCTATATCCGGTACCCCTATTGCACGTATTTGTGGGCCCACACAGAACCAGGGGCCCGCGAACATGGAAAGAGGACCATGGAAATAATGTGCATGACAAAGACAGGGGAATACAGATCTATACGACTCCTTTCAATGGACCAGTTGTCCAGCATTGATGTTCATTACTTCTTCGCTGAGTGTCATACTTTGGGAACCTAACTAAACTACAATGCAACTTGCTAATTTAATGACCTCTTTCTCGCTCTCTCTCTCTGAGGCACACATACACGCGTCACAGATCTTGGACAAATATTTCGTCTTTTTTTTAATGTATGCACGGGGGACATAAGGATTCATGTTAATTACGTTATTTGTCATGTGGGCAAGGAGCTATCACATGAGGCCCACATATTTAAATCATGGTGGTGACGGGAAGTGCAATTCCTAGGCTATCATATATTCACTCCCTTCATCGGAAATTACTATCATAATAAGGATTTCCAAGAATGTGTTATTTAAAGGTCTTACTGTTACTGTTATCTTCTGTACCTTTGCAAACAGGACAACGAAAATTATGAGTTAAAGTGTTGATGATTGAATCAAGGAAAACGCGCTGTCTTTAAGACAAAATTCGCCCTCTTTAACGATGCTTAAGATTCTTGGACGTCTGTCTCCCAGGATAAGACGATCAACCACGCGCTATAAGAGCACCTCCAAACAGCTCGCGCAGCAAACCACAATACGTAATGCTTTCACAGAAAGAATGAAGGGGAAAGAAGAAGAAACCCAGTAAAAGTACGCAAAAAAACCCGTTTTCATGACTTTATAGAAATCCAGTTAAAGGCCCGTTGAAAACACCATTTCCCGTTAAACGGACGTGTGCATCCGTTAACGGTCATTTCTATAAGAGAAAACAAACCGAACCAAACTAAAAGAAGTCATCCCAAAAATTAATTATCTTGTTGACCCAACCCAACCCGACCCAACCGGCTGCGCGTACGAACCGAACCGAGCCGAGTCGAGCCAACAGAACAGATGGCTCTTGGGATCTCCAGTCAACTAGGTTGGGTTGTCATTATGGTGATTCTTAATGTATAGGCTTCAAGCCCATTCCCCTCGATGAATTGCTCACTTGTTCTTTGGTCAAACCCTTAATAAGCGGATTCGCAATATTTTCTTTTGACCTAACATACTCAATGGAAATTATTCCACTAGAGAGCAATTATTTTATGGTATTATGCCTCCGACGTATATGTATGTTCTAGCACGTTTGCTGCGTATAGGTTCATCAACTTCTCCCTCTTGGTCTTCACTAGTTTTGCAACATCCAAAGTTCTTTTAAGAGAACTTTCCTTTTGTGAAGAATTCCATGGAAAAATATGTTCAAAAAATGAAGCATTTATAGATTCAATCACAGTATTTACATTTACATCAGGAATATCCGATTTACGAACAAGAAAGCGATATGCACTACTATTATTAGCATAACCAATGAATACGCAATCAATGGTCTTTGGTCCA
Organism: Houttuynia cordata; assembly: GCA_039654745.1. NCBI lineage: Eukaryota > Viridiplantae > Streptophyta > Magnoliopsida > Piperales > Saururaceae > Houttuynia > Houttuynia cordata. The sequence goes on from CM077504.1 coordinate 16,751,649, forward strand.
ATTTTAATCCTCTTGGGATTGGAGACCACCACTTTTGCTAGACACCCCCCACACTTTTAAGAAGTTGTAGGAAAGCTTTCGACCTTTCCATAATTCATATGGTGTTTGCAAAGTTTTCTTATGAGGTATTTTGTTGAGAATATAATTTGCTGAAAGCAAAGCTTCCCCAAAAGAGAAGAATCGTCAAGATGAGATTGGATGGATGAGATCGATACAATGGATTTTCGTTTAATAAAGAAAAAAAAGAAAAGAAGAAATATGAGCTGAATCGACCGGTTTAGTTCCGGTTCGGTTCAATAAAAGAAAAAAAGGAGAAATGACCCGAGCCGAAGCTCGGGCCTTCCAAAACAGAGGCGCTCGAGACTCTGCTCGAGCGCCGGTGAAGGACGAGGCGGCCTGACACTCCGGCGGGGCTGAGCTGTGTCCGTGGGCTGACGGCGGCGATGGACGGCAAAGAGGCGAGGCTCGACAATCGAAAAAATGGCAACTTGTGTTGAATCGGGAAAAGAGAGACTGATTCCTATTCAAATTAGAAATTCAATTGCATCTTCGATTGGGATGCGGATTTAGACTTGATTCAACTTCAATTAGGACTTGGACTCTGAAGTTCTTATAAAAACTAAAGAGAACGGGAGATTTGAGCAGAGCTTTGAAAGAGGACTATTTTAGGCCAAAAAAAAAACAGAGCTTTCGGGTTGATTCTTTGCCGGATTACGGTGGGGCTTTGGCCAGAAGAAGTGAAGAGGGAGAAAAGTGGGAAGAAGGAGGCCGGAGGAGGGTAGAAAGCCGCGATTTTGGATTGAATTGCAAAGCGCTACAGTGCCGCTACAACGACAGCGATCCAGAGAAGACGATGAATAGTACATCGTGAACAATAAAACTGCTACTGTGTACCCGTGAACAATGTTTTGTGAATTGTGTTTCCGGTGAATAGTGAATGATGACTCTGACAAATCAGCAGTGTTCTCCTCGTCCGATGGCCGGCTAGATTCGCGTCTAAGGCATAGATGAAACCCGAGTAAATTGGTTGTATCATTTTCTTTCTTTCATCTTAACTTTTACCTTAATTGGTGTATGGATCTTATTATACAATCACTGTTAATTTATTGAGGTTTAGGGGCCGTTTGGGGCGTGATTAAAAGCAAAACATCCAAATGGGATGTTTTACTACACTGTAGCATCTGGATATTTTATATATCCAGCTCAAACACCTCAGAACGTGTTTCAGCTGGATGTAAAAATCCACCTGGATGCTACAGTAGATATCCAGAATCCAGTCAGGATGTTTTGCAATAATCACGCCCCAAACGGCCCCTTATTCTATGTGCTCGAGAGAGGCTAGAGTGAATTCTTGTGAGCTTCAATCCAAGGAATACTTGCGTGTCCGAGAGGAACGTAAGTAGACTAAGGTGTTATAAAGGAATAAGGATTTATTGATTTATGCTCGAGAGAGATAGATCACAGTTCCATGTTTTAATCTATTATGTGTTACGTCTGAGAGGAGAGCACGATATTTTGAATTGACGAATATGTGTCCGAGAGGAATATGCTAGCCAATTATGAATTTATTCAAAAGAGAGCGAGAGACGATAAACTGGTTTATTTTGTTATGAATTCGAAGCCTTGGCACTTCTCCATATTTGTTTAATTAGTTCAAGTTTACTGCTTTCTTAGATTAAATTAAAAACAACTTTCTTTCACTTGAATTTGGTAAGATTATTCATCCGTCCCTTAGGTTCAACAACCCTAATACTCATTGTACTACAATTGCCTTGTGCACTTGTAAGGATTTATATTTAAACGATCAGTAGCCATTGGGCTGCGTGATAAGCATGAAATATACATATTTATATGCCTTATTTACCTATATGCTAGTGTAGTTTTTGTGATAAAACATGAATAAAATGGGTTATTTATGATTAGGGTAGTAATTAGGGGATTATTAATTAAATTTCTCTAATTAATTATTTTAGATGCATTAAAGAATTTAATAAATTATATTTTTATCATGTGTCTAATTTTAGTTTGTTTTTGTTATTGTAAGTTTAAAATGCGATTTGCAGATCAGTAGCAGGCGAGCGCATTAGACGTGTTTCGAAATGCCAAAGTGACTCAAGAGCTAATATCACGCGTATTGAAGATCTGAACCATTGATGAGCTACTTAAGAGAAGACGTGCGTGAAATTAAAATACAGACTTGTAGATTTGAATCGGCGGTGGAGATCGTTACGATGGGTTTTATTTGATTAAAAGAAAAAAAAGAAGGAAAAAGGATTAAACCAGCTGGTCCGGTTTGGGTCGAAATAAAGAAATAAAAAAAAAAGAAAACGAAACACCCGAACCGGAGCTCGGGTGTCTTCGTTCTAGATGAGAACAGAGCGCTCGAGCATCTGCTCGAGCGCCGGTGTGACAGAAGCGGCGACCCTGGTCGAGACGGCGGGTTGATAGACGATGGGTCACGGCTGGCCGGAGCTGGGCGGCGATCGAAGCGGCGGAGGTAGGAACTTGACGGCGGCCTGAGCTTGGCGGCGGAGCAGAATGGCGGAGGAGCAAAACAGCAAAAGGAAAGTTCTTGATTTGGAAATGTGCATGTAACAGAGCCGAATCGAAAGGCATCGAGGCAAATTGAGTTGCAGACGTGTTCCAGTTTGGTAAGCTTCCATATTCAGTTCGATTGGAAATGGAAAAGGGGCGATTAAGCTCAGTTGGGAAAGATTACAGGACTGCTCTTGCAGTCTATATAAACAGCACTGCCAGAAACAGAAGGGAAGAGCGCTTGGGGTTTTGACGAAACAGAGAACGGCTGGACGCTGTTTTCAGAGAAGAAACAGAGGCTTGTTCTTGCTGTTTGGGTACTGTTTTCCGTCGGATTTTAGCCGGAATTGAAGAAAAATCGAAGGGAGAGAAGAGGAGGAAGAAAAAAAGGAAGAAAGTCAGGTTTTTGGCTTCGGTGAACAGTGAACGCGAACTGCTACAGTGTCGGGGAACTCAAAACAATAACTTTTATTCATTTCAAATAGAAACTTACACCTAGTATCCTGGCATATAGATCAGAGCTTATTCAAATCTAATCAAACTATGGTTTCCTAACAATCATTCTCTCAAACTAATTCTTCAAAGATATTCATCAAAAATCTCCAAAGCTATTCCGACAGGCGCAAACACTAACTGCGAGTTCCCCTCGATCTCCCAACTACCATATGCGGCCACCTGTATCCTAAAGACTTAAACCTGAAGTACAGAGCGGTAAAGAGGGTTGCATCATCCTTGGCTTGCATATACACCGGATGATATTTCACCACCTGTGCCTCCTGCACTTGATGCACTGGAAGGAATTCATCCAGAAAGTCTACTTGATGTTCAGGGGATCCTGGTCCCACACCATCTACCCATTCAACTGGAAAATAAAACTCCTCAGCTAGTGGATGGATGCCTTCTACTGCTTCGGGCTTAGGTTCAAGATCAATCAGGTAAGGCTCTTCCTTGGTTCCCAACCCTATATCACCCTGTATCTAGTTGGCTAGCCACTGCTGGGCTGCCTCCTGTTGGTCCTTCTCGTAAATCCTACCACTTCGTGTTTTCACCATTATACCTTATTCACAACACCAAAGGTTTCAAGGTCAGATTACTACTCCTCTAAGTCTTCTAGAGTTCTACACTCACAACTAATACTATTATCTAAAAATCTTGTATAACAGACAATTGTCTAAGTTATTCGGGAAATGCTCTGATACCAAGCTGTCATGCCCCGAATTTCACAACCCTGAATAATGCGCGGAAGCACTAACTCGGTTAAGGTAATGAGGCTGAAACCCGGGCCGCGACCGAATACTCGATCACATCGTCTTCTCATTCCAGAATGCTTAACCAATATCCGTTATACAAAAATCTTAAATAAAAATAAATAAACTATACTATTACAATAATCCAGTCAACAATTCATTAAACCATCAAAATAAATTCAGCACACAGGTTGATAAGTTCTCCATGAATAAGAAATTAAAAACAATAAATAAATCCACTGCTATCAACTTTCCACCATCGAGCTCCTTCACACGTATCTTGTTAGTTCCTTTCCACTTTGAGTCCTGCATCGAGAGATGCATGAGTATTTCGAAAGAAATACCCAGTAGGAGCCAAGAAAAATCCACAACATAATAATAATAAAGGAAATGCTGACAACATGGTATAAAGACATGTTTAGGAAGATCAGGTTGAGCAAATACGGAGTTCACTTACCTGGACTATAATCATCATCAAAGACCATCAACAGTCGAGAATAAATAAACATTAACTCAGATCCCAAACGTACAAAGCATCGGGAGGAAATAATAATGAATACTGACTCCAAACATACAGAGTATCGGAGATAACAATTTCTGCTCTCTGTTCAGTCCACTTCCCCTATGGACATCAATACCAGATCATACTAGAGGTTCTACAGAGGAACTCGGCCATGCGTCTATGGATGCTGGCCCCATCGGTGCTTACGGGCACAATGGGCTGAGACTGCAGACCTTCCGTAATATCATACAGTCTAAAGCGCACGCGTTGCCGTCATCGGCTGAACTACAGAGGTTCAGATATCATCTGAGATCACAAAGGATCTAGCAATGGCTCGTGAGCATACTATGAATCCAACTAAGAGTGTTCATCAGAACTCCTAGTGGAGAAACAATTTACATAGAACTGAATCAATCTAGAAATATCAAGTGCTCTCTCATCTAGAGACTCAAACATCAATCTTCCAAAATATGACTCACCGAGGAGTAAAGTAACAATCTCATTGATACAATATGAATTGACTCTCATAGGAGTGAGTACTCAAGAAATACAGTCTGAATTGACTCACATAGGAGTAACCAAAGAATTCTCAATGTTCAATCACAGGATGACTCAAGACTGAGACTCATCAGAAATAACTCATTAAACACCTTCACCATACATAGCTCCAATCAAGACATCATCGATTCTGACAATATTGAGGATTATATGACGTTGGTATAAGATGGTAGGGTCTAGGAAACTAAACCCTAACCGAGAATCTAAGATTTCAAGTTTGACGCCAAAGATACTATATTGGTAGAATAATGCCCCACGAAGGAATGACTCGGTCTGACATGACTCACTCTCTGGATTGGATCAATTACTAGATGTTACTAACTTCATCTCTCTAGATTTTATATAGTTACTACAGTTTATCATTAGGTATATCACATAGGTTTTAATATAAGGTATAGTTTAAACAACCCGGAAATATACTGTTATCTGCACAACAACTCCATTCTCTGGCTCACCACGGTCTTCACAGAACATATTCTAATCTGAAATTTTTATGACAGATAGTTACATGTCTCTAGTTTCTAACCCAATTGACGGCATAATTTTCCGAGTTTTGTATATTTAATTATAGTTTTTTTATCACAGTCTGTTGGCACAAGACTAAGTCTGGCCGAGATCATTAATTATAAACTTACTTAATCAATACAGTCTATTACTCAATTAAACACTTATTAATGCATTCTAGACTTATTACATTATTCTCCTGGGCATTTACTAACTCCCAATTGTTCTGCAATTAATTAGATTCTTAACTACATTGTTAATCCCAAAATTGATTGTACATATTCATATGGTTTAGACATGTAGACTATAATTAGGACTATTAATTCAGGACATACCCATACTAAATCATGAGATAATTAGGGTACAATAAATCTCATACTCCAATAACTCTTTTTCACAAAAATTGTTACTTTAATAATTAGTATCATAAGGTATGTATCATTATGCCAAAACAGTTTTGTACAAATACTTCCCTTTATTGGCCGATATGACCCAAAATAGATAATTAACGTGAGACAGGAAAACTGACGACCCAAAGCTAATCTTGGAGGCTGAAACATCTGAATACCAGTACGCATTAACCACAAGTTTTAAACTTTAAGGATTAATCACAGCATATGATTGAAATCTGGAATCCGGTATGACCCACATGATCACATAACAACGAAACTAAGGAAAGAAGACATCCATATAAGGACATACAATTGTACAACGTCCAACAGAATGTACTCATCTCGACCAAAGTAGCAAGCATATGGTGAGATCTAAGTGGAGTCATGCATGAGAAGTATTTAATTTATTAGGATCGGGTGCAATAGTCATCATGTTCAAAATAATAAATGGTAAACCATTGAATTGAACGACACCAATATCAAACGGATCATCATTCATATAGATATTCACATCAGTGCCCAAGTATCATAATCATCACGAAATATCACAATTTATAGTATGGAATTGTGGGAAAAAGAGCACCTACCTCGCAAGACAAAAAAATCCGATTTTTCTTTTACGCGAGTTGTCTCCTTCGAATCACCTCTCTTGCTTTCGCGATCCAAGCACTACGGCTCGCACTACCACCCCTTAGGTCACTGTAGAAGGCTGAAAGGAGAATGGACGGGACCCCCTTTGCTGGTTTGCACATCTCTCAAATTCTCAAAGGGATGGCGGTCTCTCACTTTGCGAGTTTAAATAGCAAGTGTCCTATTCTCCTAGGACACATCTCCACCGTCGATTTTCTCCTAATCCAAAGGCCACGAATGATCACCAAAAATAAGCCTTCCACTTGCCCAAGACGTTCCCCCAAATTAATTCCTCATTTAGTTAGGATTTTCTTTAATTAAGGAGTTTCAAAACTCTAATTGGGTTACACATACTTAAGACAATTTTTTCCCAAATTGGATTCAACCTTCCACCATTGATGGCTACCTAATCTAAGGCCACGATCTACCCCAAATCAAGGCACGATCTCCCTCTTGAATACCATCACTTCTTCTAGCAGTTTCCCAATTCCAATGGACGCCTAATTGCCTTGATCATCTCGTCCAAAATTGGCTAGTAAATCTTGGGTAACCTCTTTATTAAACTCTAATTGACTCTCCATACTAATTGACGTAACCTATCCCATTTAGTTAGGGGATTAAGTCAAATCAAGTAGTTACTTAAAATAGGATTTGTAACTTCCTAATTGAAAACCAATTCCACCATCTTCTCCCATCTCCATACGTGTCACTAATGAGTTTAGTAACTGCCAATTACCCCACTAATCACGTCCAAAATTTCCTTCCTTCGGATTCCTTAAATTTCCAATTTAAAAGTCCCAATTCTAATCAAATTCAAATCGGATTTTTAATTCTATTTCAAATCTTTTTAAACCACCAATCATAATTCATCAAATTAAGAGAATTACCTACTTACCTTGCATAAGATTTCCCCATTTTAATAAATAAAAAATTCTGGGTATTACAGTAAACATACCGATTTTTTGTGTGTTACAGTCAAACTCTCATCCTTACTATACGAGATAACCGTCTCCCTGGTGCCCAGGTCAACACTTACAAATTGAGTTCAACTCAGTAACTACTAATATTACTACAACTCTAACTAAAAAGTTACCCTCATGCACAACTCTTTACACGAAATGTTGCACCCCACACTACATAAGCCTGGCGCTTAGCGCCTGGCCCCACAATGGTGTCAGGTGTTCTCATACCCTTGCGCCAAGCCCAGCCTCAACGCCCGGGTAACCTGATCAAATTTAGTCCTATGCTAAACCTCGTTCTAATGCATCAAATGAATTGAAACACATAACAAAACAAGTCATACGAAAAATTCAAATTGGCAACTAGACTTCCCTAATTTAGGTGGATCATATGAAATAATAATGTTTTATTTTTTTGTACAAATTTTTTGGTCGTTACCGACCCCGAATTCAGAGACAAAGTAAAATTGTTGCCTATTCTGAAAAACGAGAATCAGAGAAGGACTTTTACAGAATGAACTGTGTTCTTTTTTTCTTATTGTTTTTTGTTTTTGGCACTCATATATAGATATGAAGCCAACGAACATCATTTCACAAAGGGAGATGAACGGGCATAATTGTTCGTTGTCCACCCAAGCACCTATCTTACCGTTTGATTATAATCAACAGCTCCTAAGCTCCAAAAAGTAATTGGTTGTTTGATAAAAAATCTAAAGTTCTAATTGTTTAGTAATAAATGTGCCACAATGCGCCCATTAACCCACGCCATGAGCATGCGTGCGTGCATGTGTCCACCTTTGGTGCACCCATGAATATGTATACACTTGTTTTGGGGAGAGTCTCTACACTAATAATAGATATAATAAGAGAGAAAGCTTCCTTATCCTGTTAGACCAAGGTGTCTTTCATATGTGGGACTAAAGAAATCTCCCAACATAGAGATTTCTCTCTAAACTTAGCAAAAGACAAAAATAGAGTGAAAGTGAATTTCCCTCAAACTCCTAGTTCAATCAAATAATCAATGTGGGCCTAAATCATGAAACTATTATTAGTGGGCTTCACAATTCACATTCTATGACCTTCGTTTTTTTTCATTAATTGAAGATGTCATTGAGCTAAGAAAAGAAAGAGAAAGCAAAAAGCAGAGATTACAATCCTTCCTTGAAAAGGGAAATGAAACCGTTTACGAGTGGAAAGAAAAGAAAAAAGCTAAAGAAGCTAAAAACTAGAAGAAAAAAAATTTAACGTACTACTTACTAATTCTTCCTACATATTCTAGGGCCATTCTTATAGTTATGGTGATGAAACAACTTTTTTCCCTACCAGAACCATTTCCCACTTTTACTCGTGACATGCGTTACGTACGCTATAGGTTATTTCATGCCGGCCTGTTTCATCAACAATTACCTGGTCGATTAACCATTACTCCTCACCCATTCCGTCACTAAATTGATATTCACACTAATCCTCATTCCAGTGCGATTTTCAATTGTTTCAAGTAAAACATGTCATTCTTTTTCTTTTGATTATTCAAGTACAACTTTCCATCCTCTTCAAAATGCAATGTTTTAAAGCTTCTTGATCTTGAATCTTGTCAAGATAAAGTAGTTTGCAATAGAATTATGGCCAATATCTTCCAAAAAAAATGTAGAAAAAGAAAATAGATTATATTAGTAAAAATACTAACTCTCAAAACATAAGGCATCAACTTAAACGTCAAACTGGTACATGATAAACCATCTGCAACTATATCTTCTATGCAACGTACCAAACCAATATCAAATGTGTTAAACCTCTAAACTTGTGAGCACTGTCCACCTTATGAAAATGTCAATATGTCGAACTGGCAATCGAAGACAATGCCATTTGAGGAAAACATGAAGCGCACAACATTCAGATCTCTCCCTCGGTTTCTACTAATAGTCTGATCTGGTTTTTTTAAATGAATACTTCATTTTAGAAATACCAAACCAGACTATTAATATGGAACAGAGGAAGTATAGGATTAAACCAAGTAACAATACCAAGGGGAGCATCATACACATCAAAGCAGCTAGTAAGCAAGCCAATGTTCTAAAACTCAAGACTCGGACTCGACTCTATATGCCATGGAGTGGAGTCGACTCGGAGTCATGACGGAGTAATAATGGAGTCATGCAGGTGAAAGTTTTCTATTTTTGAGGAGGATATAAAGCAAAATTACACTATAAATTTTATCAGACACAAAAAAAGAATTATAATACTTTTCTATAAATTAGCAAATAATACATGTCATTATAGTAGTTTTGCTTATATAAGGAGTGAAATAAGAGATTATGACATGGAGTCCCGGAGTTAAGCATTGTTGGTTAGTAGATACCCTTTTTGGTTTTAAACGAAGATGTAAATTCAGTGCAAAAACAAACTAAATTACATAACAAATTTATTTTTCTTGAGGCATGAATTGACTCGTTTCTTTAAATAATCATCGCTCAATATGGAGAAATTAATCCTTGAGCTAAGAAACCAATGACAATTAATGAAAAAAAATATACTACAAAATTTGAATAAATTTGAGAAAAATAAAATATTTAATACAAGGATTAAATGTATTATTATTAATACAAGATCACATATATGTAATTGTCCTTTAATACAATATGTGAAATACCTTTTATGCAAGTTCGAAATTGCGGTTATTATATTTAATACCTTTTAATACAATATACGTTGATAAAGCATATTTTCAACGGTATTTATCCGTCCCTTAAAGAGATCAAAACTATTTAGCGACAGTTTGAAATCCGTCGCTATATCTAGCGACAAAGGGGCGGATATTATGAAGGGATTTAGCGACGGAATTTGTCCGTCGCTAAAGGCAATTTTTTTTTCACTAGGGTCCTAACCCGAGTCATGCAAGTTTGAGTCAGCAGGCGAGTCTGACTCGTTTTGCAACTGAGCCGAGTTGACTCGGACGAGTCTATGGAGTCAAAACCGAGTTTTCAAACTATGAGCAAGATTACATAATTGTTGCCCACCAACTCAAAGATACAATTATCTATTTACAGTAAATATTATGATTAAAACTGAGTTCAAACTAAGCATATTAGAACATTAGCCACAACATTGAATGAGGGTCAGAAGAAAGAGGAGGGGGGATCCTTGCGACTAGAACTAAACAGCCAATCATCCCTTATGATCTAAACCAATATAGTTTAGGTTATATGGTTTAAGATTGAATCAGGCAGTTTAGATTATATGGTTTAAGATTGAATCAGGCAAAACCTTGACTTTATCTTTAGCATTTAATTTCGTAGAAGTATAGATCAGATGGTAAAGCTGTAGAGTGGGAGCCATTGGCGACCTAATCCTTGTGGGATGACAACTAAAAAGTCAACCGTGTTATTTTAGCAATCTCTTCAAAAAGTTGAACCATCCTAGTAGTCACAGGAATAAGTCTAGTAGGACCAACATTATGTGAGGAACTAATGAATTCTAGAAGTTCACTTTTAGTGTAATCATTATTTCTCCTTGAATTCTTCTTTGCATTATATCCCCTATCAAATGGTGCATTTTTATCTTGAGACAATTCTTCAATAGTCGAGCTTATAGGGTCTTAAATCTGACAACCAACACCATTCAAGAATCTATCAATGTGGTTGTTCATGATGCAAAAATTGAAGAAGGTTCTCAAGACCATCCTAAAGAAGATGAAGGAGCACTAGAAGAGGCTCCCACTACTGAGCTCATATCCTCTCCTCCTCCTTCAAACAATGACCTGAAAGAAGTACAGGATCATCCTATAACTCAAGTCATTGGTGACCTCGTGGCTCTATTCTAACTAGACAACAAGCTAAAATAATAAACAGTCATTTTTGTTTCACCTCTAACATAGAATCTAAGAATGTTGATAAAGCTTTCAAAGATGAACATTGGATTAGTGCCATGCAAGAAGAGCTAAATCAATTTGTTAGAAATGAGGTATGGTACCTAGTTCCTAGAACAAGTGATATAAATGTCATAGGAACTAAGTGGATTTTTAAGAACAAAAGTGATGAAAATGGGAAGGTTGTTAGAAACAAGGCTAGATTAGTTGCCCAAGGGTACACCCAAATTGAGGGGATAGACTTCGAGGAAACCTTTACTCATGTAGCTAGGTTAGAGTCTATTAGGTTCTTGATGGCCATTGCTTGTTATTTACAATTTAAATTATATCAAATGGATGTCAAAAGTGCATTTTTAATGGAGTACTTAATAAGGAAGTATATGTTGAACAACCAAAAGGATTCATTGATCGTAAACTTCCTCATCATGTATATAGGCTCAAAAAGGCACTTTATGGTCTAAAACAAGCACCACATGCATGGTATGAGAGATTGACCTCATTCTTGGTCAATAATGATTTTTGTCGAGGAAGTGTTGATAAAACACTTTTTGTACAAAAGACCAAAGATTTCATCTTGATTGCTCAAATATATGTAGATGATATTGTCTTTGGATCTACTGATGAGAAAAGAACTACTGAGTTTGCCAACCTTATGAAATCAGAATTTGAAATGAGTATGGTAGGAGAACTTTCCTTCATTCTAGATTTTCAGGTCAAACAATTAAAAGAAGGAATTTTCGTGTCTCAAACCAAATATGCTAGGGAGCTAGTCAAGCGTTTTGGTCTTGACTCTGGTAGGCATGTAGCTACTCCTATGAGTACCACATTAAAGCTGAGTAAGGATAGTGATGGAAAAAGTGCAAATTCTCATGTTTATAGGAGTATGATTGGTGGCCTACTTTAATTGACTGCTAGCAGACCTGACATATCATTTAGTGTAGGAGCATGCGCGCGATTTCAAGCTGATCCTAAAGAATCCCATTTAACTGCTATTAAACGAATTATCAGGTATGTAGCAGAAACCTCAGATCTAGGGCTCTGGTATCCATATGACACTTGTACTGCTCTAGCTGGATACTCAGATGCAGATTGGGCAGGCAACTTAGTTGATAGAAAATCCACAAGTGGTGGATATTTTTATGTTGGAAACTGTCTAGTTGCCTGGCATAGTAAGAAACAAGCTTTTATTTCTCTGCCTACTGCAGAAGCCAAGTACATTGCCGCTGGTAGCTGTTGCGCTCAATTATTATGGATGAAGCAAATACTTCAGGATTATGGAATCCAATAAGTGACCATGAGCGTATACTGTGACAACACTAGTGCTATAAATATTTCCAAAAATCCTGTTCAACATTCACGGACTAAGCACATTGATATTAGGCATCATTTCATCTGTGAATTAGTTGAGGATAATATAGTTGCACTAGAATATATTTCTACTAATAATCAACTAGCTGATATTATGACTAAACCATTGGACTCCCTAAGATTTACTAATCTTCGAAAGTCCATTGGAATTTGTGCTAGTTAGATTAGTTTCGTATTTTTTTTCTTTCTTTTTTGTTTTCTTTTGTTGTTTTTGCTTCTGTTGTATGGTTTTTTTAAAAGAAAATTTTTTTTAAAAAAATATATAGTTGTTCAGGTTTTGAAAAGTCACGGTCAAATTTTATTGAGTACTATCATCAAAAGTGACACCGCAACTACCATTTCGGGCACACGCATTGACGGAGTAACATCCGGTCTTGCGAGAGTAGCCTCCCCTCGCATTGGCTCGCACATATGCGCCGTGACGTGGATGCATGCGTAGCATGCCTCCACCGTGAGACCCCTTGAATGGGACCCACCCATTGTAGTCGGTATCTTCCCATGTACCCGAACGAGTTCATAGGTTTGCACTCATACGAAAATCACCATTATTTTGGTTTGGAAATCATTAGAGTTACTATTCTCTTAAGATAGTAACTAAGGCATTGATTGTTTACTTTCCCATTTTGTTGATGGTGTATGTTTTGATCCTATGTAACATCTAATTGCTTATGCTTTCATACTCTTTCTATGATATGCTTTAATGTCATTTCTCTATTAGGTACTTTGAACTTAATGTATTCTCGTTATTGTGCTTTAATGCTAAACCTCTCTTAGTTACATTTTTAATGTATGACTCCCGCTTGTTCTATACAATTCTTATCTAACCTCGCCAATTTGTTTGACAAAAAGGGGGAGAGAGAAATTCCCACCTAGTGTACTAGAATGTGTTTGTCTTACAGGGTAAAACTTGGCAAGCCCAACAAAAGAGGAATTGCTTCATTAGAGAGGATTGCAACTTAGGGGGAGTTACAAATTGAGCCTCTAATATATATAATCATTTTGGTCATTCAAATTGACAAGGGGTAACTTGTTAGGGTAAAATTTAGGAGTGTGATTTTGTCTCTTAATGTATATCAATTTAATGTATAAAAATATATGGGGTATGTGAGAGAAAAAATGGGGTATATGTACAAATTAGGGTACATGTACAAATTGGGCTATACGAAGAGATTGAGAGGAGACAATCTCAAGATGAAGCCAATACAAAGTGGATCTTGAAGAGAAAGCCACCACAAGATGAAGCCACCAAGGTGAGGAAGGCACTCCAAGGTGAAGCTCAAGGAAAATGAAGATTGTAAAAGCCCAAGACAATGTAGGAGCACACCACAAAGCCCATGGCCAAGGCACTACTTAAAAGCAACTTATTGAAGGCCCAACATGAAGACATACAAGAGGAGTGCATATTTTCTAGAGGATCAACTCACAACCATTAGATCATCCATAGTTGTCCTCTAGGCCCATAGCTTTTGGATCAAATTTGTTGGGTTAAAAATATTCTAAGAAGAACCCACTAACCAAAGTGATCCAAAGCTTCTTCCAAAGCCCACCTAAGATCCTTAGGAAAAGACACCTAGAAAAAGCCCATTTGTGAAATGGGTTCATGGGCTAAAGGAACTGTTGTTGTTTTAATTAGTCTCCTAATTTTACTCGCAAGTGTACGAATCGTGTTTGGAGTATAGTCGCACAATTCTTACGAGGTCGAACCCACAGGGACTTGTGTAGCGGAAATCTAATCGAACCCTAACTAAACCCTTGAACTAGCTATGAAATTGTAAAGATTGATTAACAAATAATGACTAATAAAAATCAATTAACGGAATAAAAATCTGAACTTTATCAACTTAATAAAATACTAAGGCTTCGGAATCGGCATGCAGTAAATTGTAGAGAACCCTAACCCTTCAATCATTTATCATTCTCCAAATACTCGTAACAATCTAGAATCCTATTCACGTTGTTACGGAAAATTTTTACTTTAATGCACAATTACTCATATAAAAATCACGTCCTTCATGCTATTTAAATTAACAGCTCAAATTACTAGATGTATCCACTTACGAGTAAATCACAACTAGTATCCGATTTGTTTTTTAATCAATTAAAATAAGCATGCATTGACAATAGTAATTCCAAATCATAGCAAAAACATGATTAATGCTATATCCGTAATTAACTACGCAATTAACACATGAACGCATAATCAATTAACGCACAATTCTACAATAAAAATATCAACTTTCATGAAAACGGAAATCCCTATAATTACTGCAGCCTCATCCTAGCCTTAGCAACTAACTTAGCCAATCATACTAACAAAAACACATGTATAATTCATAATTGAACTCATCTAAATTGAAAAATAAAATTGACTTACAAGAATTTGATATTAAATGAAATATAGCAGAACTGTACTCTCAGTCGACTGTTCCCGGCAACAGTTTGAATCAGACTTCTTCTTCAAAGCAGTGCACAACCGGAATGGAAATTGAAACAGAAAAAAATTCACTTTTAAGATGAGTAAGACACACTGTTCCTCTTCCCAACACTGGCCAGTACAATCCAGCTTCAACGCATCAAAACAACCGAGATAAAATGAAACAGAAAAAAAAAACCTTTAAAATTGCAAAGAAAATAAAATCTACTGTTATGGTTGTCTTCCCCGGGGGTCGGACTGCCGAACTCAATGCAGATTCAAATACATAAAGCAAAACAGAAAAAAAAACAGAAGAAAGACAACAAACTCAAATTGAACTGCAAAGAAAATGTGAAATAGAACTGTTGCTCGTCTTCCTCTCGAACTACCCGTCGTCTTCTCTGTCGACTTGCCGGCCGTCGAGCTTAGCTGCCTCAGGCCGCCGGAAGCCGTGATCGATTCCACTGCCAAGAGCGCTCGAGCTGCTCGAGCGTTCTCTGTTTCAGAAACCGAACACCCGAGCCAGCGGCTCGGGTTTTGTTGTTTTTTTTTTCTTTTTTTTTCAATGAACCGGCCGAACGGTTCGGCTTTTCTCTCTTATTTTTTTTCTTTTTTTTTCTTTAACTTGGCTGAAACCCGTCGTATCAATGTCATTCGTCGGATCAATCTGAATGCTCCTCATTTAATTCCACGCCCGTCTTCTTCATCAGTGAACATCAACGGTCCAGATCTTCTCTGCGCGTGATCTCAGATCTTGGGTCACTTTGGCATTTCAAAACCCGTCTAACGGCTTCACTTTTGGCTGTTCAACAGTACGAGCATGCGAACCTATACAAAATAAAACATGTCCCAAATTAGACGTACCAAATATTTATAAAATTACGGAACAGTGTTAAATTGAGCAATTTAGAGAGCCTTATTTATTTAATTCCGAATTACTGAACAAATGACTAAAATTCACTTTATTCCTCATTTTAATTGGAAAACATGACTAACAAATAGGTAAAAAGGCATATAAAAATGTGTATTTTTCATGCTTAACAAATACCTCCAAACCTAGATTTTGCTAGTCCTCAAGCAAAACACAAAAGAAAAATAATAAAACTACTCAAAAATAAATGCCACTGTCGTAGGGAATCACGATTGCATTTAGCATATGCAACAAGCCTTTTAAACCCCCAGGTGTCCCTGGCTGGACGAGTGAAGTCTCGTGAGGGTTTGCAGCCATGCTACCCACAAACATGTATTTATAAAATTAACCTTATTCTTTATCTAAATGAGAAATAAATCAACTAAACACTTCAAAACACAGAACCTATTATCCCTTCAAATACACATTGCAATACTTAAGAAAACTAACCACACGTACTTGCATTTATAATCAACTGGAATATAGAAGCGCTCAAGTAAGTGGTTTTATTCTACACCTTCATCTTGGAAATTTCTGCTCAATATGATATAGCATGATACTTTAAATAATAAAAAGTGTAGAACATTGTAGCAATACACTCTAAATCTCTGTTTCATACAGATCCAGTGTTACCCATTAACCAAAGAACATCAGAATCTACATGGCCATCGTAATCTTTAGGTTCATGATAGCACAGATGCTTGCGCGCCTCCTTCGGGTCCAACATTCTAGATTTGAGAGGATAATACACCATAGACTTTTTTTTTTTTCATAAGGACTGTGTAAGGCCTGACTTCAAGATGCTTAGGTTTAGCAATGACTCAGGCCAATGACTCCCAGCCAGTTGGCTTAGGGCATTAGGTTTTAAGATGGACCGCTTCGGACCTGAGCATCAGCCTAAGTTAATCCTATAATAGTCAAGCAGCCCCTTTTCTTTATTTTCGTTTCCATTTTTTTTCATCATTTTTTTTTATTTTCAGCATATATATTTTCAAGCATCTTTATTCTGTCCAGGCTGTATTATACTCTCAACCTATTTCCGGTTCCAAGCCCTTGCCATAGCCAAGTAAATGGTCTATCATGATCTTTTAAGCTCAACAGATAACCACATATCAACCAATGACTCTGACTAAAGACATCCCACTGAAGATTAGTATTCAACAAATCTCTAGAAGGTATTACTTTATGTAACTGGTGTGTGTGAGTGAGTTTTATTAGCTCAAGCACTTGATCCAAGAGGACTGTAACATAATGCTATTTCTCAGTTAAGTGTCTCTATCCTCCAGTATACTTACTCACACTTCCAATGTAAATTAATCTCTTAAAAATTGAAGTATGCATCACGAAGGGATAAACTACCAAAACCTATAAAAATACTAACAAACAACCTAAAAACTACAAAATTTTGATTTTAATAATTTTTTTTTTGACTGAAAAATTCAAAACAAGCAAGAAAATAACTTAAGATATCCTAAACAAATATCTTCCTATACCCCCAAACCTGCATGAAACATTGTCCTCAATGTAAAAAGATATGAAATAAGTACTGAGGAAAATAAATAGACGAGGGAAGGAAAGATAGTACCTACACTCCACTGAAACGCTATAGTATCTATCAACATGAAAAGAACAAGTGAAGCACAAGAATAACCTAAGAAAAATAAGCACAAAAATAAAAATTCTAAAAACTTGGGTTGCCTCCCAGTAGCGCTAAGTTTTACGTCGTCAGCCAGACACAGCTATTAATCATTAGTCATGATAAGTCGGGTCAGCCAGACTCAATTCATCAATCTGAGGTTGCTGCAATTCCAAGAATGGTTTAAGTCGATGACCGTTAACTTTGAATATATCACCATTCTTGGGGTTTTCTATTTCAACTGCTCCATGAGGATAAACAACACGAACTAGAAAAGGTCTTGTCCATCGAGACTTCAATTTACCCGGAAACAAATGTAAACGAGAATTGTATAAAAGAACTTTCTGCCCCGATGTAAAAGATTTTCGCAGAATATTTTGATCATGAACCTTTTTCATGCGATCCTTGTACGATTTTGCACACTCATAAGCGTCATTACGAAGCTCATCCAACTCATTCAATTGCAGTTTCCTTTGAATACCTGCTCTATTTAAATCAAAATTCAGGTGCTTAATTGCCCAATAAGCTTTATGCTCAATTTCAACAGGAAGATGACAAGCTTTCCCGTAGACAATACGGTATGGAGACATTCCAATGGGAGTTTTAAAGGCAGTACGGTAAGCCCACAAAGCATCGGTGAGTCGCAGTGACCAATCTTTGCGATTCGGATTGACTGTCTTTTCTAAAATATGCTTAATCTCCCTATTAGAAATCTCAACTTGACCGCTTGTCTGGGGATGGTATGGGGTAGCAATTTTGTGGGTTATGCCATATTTCTTCATTAACTGTTCAAAAACCCTATTGCAGAAATGTTTTCCCCCATCACTTATGATAGCACGAGGAGAACCAAAACGTGCAAAAATATTGTCTCTTAAAAATTGGACCACCACTTTGTGGTCATTGGTTTTACATGCTACAGCCTCTACCCATTTAGAGACATAGTCTACCCCCACAAGGATATAAAGATTGCCAAAAGAGTTAGGAAAAGGTCCCATGAAGTCAATACCCCATACATCAAAAAGGTCTATAATAAGGATTGGGGTTAAAGGCATCATGTTACGACGTGAAAGTGCTCCTAACTTCTGACATCTTTCACATGCTGAACAATAAGCATGACAGTCTTTAAAAATAGTAGGCCAATAAAATCCACACTGCAAAATCTTTGCAGCAGTCTTTTTAGAACTAAAATGACCCCCACATGCTTGATCATGACAAAAAGAAATGATGCTTTGTTGATCATGTTCCGGAATACATCTCCTAATAATCTGATCGGGACAATACTTGAACAAGTATGGATCATCCCAAAAGAAATACTTAACCCTGGACAAAAATTTGGACCTATCTTGGGAAGACCAATGAGATGGAATTTGTTCAGTTACCAGATAATTAACTATGTCTGCAAACCAAGGCAACTGGGACACTGCAAGTAATTGCTCATCAGGAAAAGATTCAGTTATGGGCAATGATTCATCAGTAAAATCAACTATCAACCTAGATAAGTGGTCGGCTACAACATTTTCGGAACCTTTCTTATCCCGAATTTCAATATCAAATTCCTGTAGCAATAATATCCATCGGAGAAGACGAGGTTTAGCATCTTTTTTAGATAAAAGATACTTCAATGCAGCATGATCCGAATAGATATAGACCTTCGATCCCAATAGGTAAGACCGAAACTTATCTAGAGCAAAGACTACTGCCAGTAATTCTTTTTCAGTTGTAGAATAATTAAGTTGAGCATCATTCAATGTTTTACTGGCATAGTAAATCACATGGGGAAGTTTATTAATTCGCTGCCCCAACACAGCACCAATAGCATAATCAGAGGCATCGCACATTATTTCAAAAGGTAGGCTCCAATCAGGTGGCCGAATAATAGGTGCGGATGTTAACTCTGATTTGAGTTTCTGAAAGGCATTATTGCAAGCATCATCAAAGACAAATGGTGTATCTTTTGCAAGAAGATTACACAAGGGTCTAGAAATTTTACTAAAGTCTTTAATGAATCTTCTGTAAAATCCAGCATGGCCTAAAAATGATCTGATTTCTTTCACAGTTCGTGGTGGTGGAAGATGTGAAATCAAATCAACTTTAGCTTTATCAACTTCAATGCCTTTATTAGATATAATATGCCCAAGAACAATTCCTTTTTGAACCATAAAATGACATTTCTCCCAGTTAAGCACCAGATTCTTCTCTTTACACCTCACTAACACTAAAGATAGATGGTGCAGACATTCATCAAAAGTAGACCCAAAGACAGAAAAGTCGTCCATGAATACCTCTAAAAATCGCTCTACCATTTCAGAGAAAATGCTCAACATGCACCTTTGAAAGGTAGCAGGTGCATTGCATAGGCCAAAGGGCATGCGACGGTAGGCAAAGGTACCAAAAGGACACGTGAAAGTGGTCTTTTCTTGGTCTTCAGGGGCTATGGGAATTTGGTTATAACCAGAATAACCATCAAGGAAGCAATAGTATTCATGTCCCGCTAACCTTTCCAGCATTTGGTCAATGAAAGGAAGGGGAAAATGATCTTTTCTTGTCAAAGCATTCAACTTCCTATAATCAATACAGACACGCCAACCCGTTTGAACTCGAGTTGGCACTAACTCATCAGCATCGTTTTTCACAACAGTTATGCCAGACTTTTTCGGCACAACTTGAACAGGACTTACCCATTTACTATCAGAGATTGGGTAGATAACTCCTACATCTAAAAGCTTAAGGATTTCAGCTCGAACAACTTCTTGCATTACAGGGTTAAGACGCCTTTGAGATTCACGAGAAGGCTTGGCATCATCCTCCAAATGAATTCTATGCATAACAATAGAAGGACTGATGCCTTTAATATCTGCAATGGTTCACCCTATGGCTTCTTTGTGCTTTACAAGAACATCAAGCAGTTTACGCTCTTGAGCCACATCTAGGTCAGATGCAATAATGATAGGTAAGGACTCAGCAGGACCTAAATAAGCATATTTCAGAGTATCCGGCAATGGTTTCAGGTCTAATTTAGGTGGCTCAACACTAGATGGAACTACTGGTGATGATGATAAGGCAAGAGGTTCCACTTTTGGTTGCCACCGTTCAGTACTCATCAGATGTACAGACTCAAGCAATGAGTTTACTTGTTCAATTGACTGATCGATATCAAATTCACAGCCAAAATGTGTTAAGCATGCCTCTAAAGGATCTTGGGAATGTGTTTGAAGAAATGTTTCATGGATAAGTATTTCAATCAGGTTTATTTCATTCACATCATCCATGTCAGGTGGTTGTTTACTGATGTCAAAGATGTTCAATTCCACCTTCATATTCCCAAACGAAATTTGCATCACTCCATTTCTGCAATTAATAATAGCATTAGATGTAGCTAGAAATGGACGACCCAAAATGACAGGTATTTGCCCACTTATGTTCGGAACAAGTTGAGTATCAAGGACAACAAAGTCCACAGGGAAATAAAATGTATCAACCTTTATCAAAACATCCTCAACAACACCTCGAGGAATTTTAACCGAATGGTCAGCTAATTGAAGTGTCATTGTCGTGGGTTTTAGTTCTCCAAGACCTAATTGCACATACACAGAGTAGGGCAATAAATTCACACTTGCCCCCAGATCTAACAAGGCTCGCTCAATCTGATGTTTCCCTATCATGCATGAAATTGTGGGACAACCAGGGTCCTTATATTTGATAGGAAATTTACATTGAATGACAGAGCTGACTTGTTCTGCTAGAAACGCCTTTTTTGGAACATTATTTTTCTTTTTGACAGAGACTAGATCTTTCAAAAATTTTGCATATGAAGGCACTTGTTGGATTGCCTCTAGAAAAGGAATGTTTATTTGTACTTGTTTAAACACTTCTAGAATATCTCCATATTGTGCACTTTTTTTAGGATTGACTAGTCTTTGCGGATAAGGTGCCCTAGGTACAAAATTCCTAGGTGGAGAATCACTGTCAACAGTTGGAGAAGAATCTTTAGTCTCTATTTCAGTCTTAGTGTTCTCACTTTCTTCTTTTTCAGGAGTTTCAATTTTATTATCAATTTGCTTTCCAGACCTAAGGGTAATGACTGATTGAACATGTTCCTCATTCTGTGAAGAATTAGAGCTACTACCAATAGAAAATTGGCCCTTCTGGTTAGGCACAGGTTGACTAGGGAATCTCCCTCTCTCTCTTTCTGCTAATTGAGTAGCCAGTTGACCAACTTGAGTCTCTAACTTAGCAATTGCTTGAGTATTCATGTGTGTAGAGTTCTTCATCTCAAGCATAGCTTGGTTAGTTGACTGAATGACTTGGCTTGTAGATTGGATGAAAGATTTGAGAGTGTCATCTAACGAGGATTATTTTTGTGTAAGACCCTGAGATTGAGTGATAGGTTGTTGATATTGGGTAGGAGGTTGAGACAAGGCTGGATAAGGTGGGTTATTCTGCCTAAACTGATTATGCATCGGTTGCATAGGCTGCCCACCTACATTCATAGGTGGTTGACTTTGTCTCCAGGAGAAATTTGGATGATTTCTCCAACTTGAATTGTAAGTTTCAGAGAAAGGATTGCCTGTCGGCTTCCCATAATTGTTTAGAACATTGACTTGTTCTGCATAACACTCTGGATAAGTATTCATGGAAGGGCAGTGCAGAGATATATGCATCGGGCTAGCACACACAGAGCATGCTTCATTCATGTTGAGGGCATTGATGCTTCGGTTCAAACTCAGGGCATCTATTTTCTTGGTTAGCGCATCGAGTTTGACCTTAACATCTACATCATCTTTGATTTCGTAGAGACCTCCCTTCTTAGGAGCTTGATGTTGTCTCTCCCTATGACTTACGAAATCCCACTGTTGGGACCTTTCAGCTAATCGCTCTAAGAAATTATACGCTGCTTCACCTCCTAAGTCTAAGAAAGCACCGCCATTCATTGATTCAATCATGTTGCGGTGTGTTTGAGTTAAGCCATTGTAAAAATGTTGTATTAACCTCCATGTTTCAAACCCATGATGTGGACATTTTAGTAAAAGGTCTTTAAATCTTTCCCAACTCTCATAAAATTTTTCATTTTCATCTTCCATAAAGTCAGTGATTTCTCTCTTTAATTCATTGGTTTTGGCCATTGGGAAGAATTTGGACAAGAATTTGCTCACCAACATATCCCATGTTGTGACAGAGTCAGCGGGAAGAGAATTTAACCATGCCTTGGCCTTGTCCTTCAAAGAGAAGGGGAAAAGGCGCAGTCGAACAGACTCATCAGAGAAGTCTGTGAACCTAAAAGTTGCACAAATTTCTAGAAAATCCTTTACATGCATGTAAGGATCCTCTCTGTTAAGACCATGATAATTGGGCAACAGTTGAATTATCTGAGGTTTTAGTTCAAAATGCTTTGCAGAGGTTGCAGGCAACACTATGCAAGATGGAGGGTTGATTGTGATCGGAGAAAATAACTCCCTCAGAGATTTCTCAGGTTGATCTTCCATTTTGAATGAAAGATCAATTTTTGTTTCACTATTCTCTAAAGGATTAGAATTATTGCTAACCAGACGCAATGTGTGATCACGTGTCCACGTGGTCATCCACCGTCAATCAACTCTCACGTGTTTTAAAAATTTTTAATTTTTTTTAATTTTTTAATTTTTTTAATTTTTTATTTTATTTGACCTAAAATTAACTGCAAGGGTAAAATTAGTCTTAGAATTTGATTTCCTACAAAGCCCCGGCAACGGCGCCAAAAACTTGTTGTTTTAATTAGTCTCCTAATTTTACTCGCAAGTGTACGAATCGTGTTTGGAGTATAGTCGCACAATTCTTACGAGGTCGAACCCACAGGGACTTGTGTAGCGGAAATCTAATCGAACCCTAACTAAACCCTTGAACTAGCTATGAAATTGTAAAGATTGATTAACAAATAATGACTAATAAAAATCAATTAACGGAATAAAAATCTGAACTTTATCAACTTAATAAAATACTAAGGCTTCGGAATCGGCATGCAGTAAATTGTAGAGAACCCTAACCCTTCAATCATTTATCATTCTCCAAATACTCGTAACAATCTAGAATCCTATTCACGTTGTTACGGAAAATTTTTACTTTAATGCACAATTACTCATATAAAAATCACGTCCTTCATGCTATTTAAATTAACAGCTCAAATTACTAGATGTATCCACTTACGAGTAAATCACAACTAGTATCCGATTTGTTTTTTAATCAATTAAAATAAGCATGCATTGACAATAGTAATTCCAAATCATAGCAAAAACATGATTAATGCTATATCCGTAATTAACTACGCAATTAACACATGAACGCATAATCAATTAACGCACAATTCTACAATAAAAATATCAACTTTCATGAAAACGGAAATCCCTATAATTACTGCAGCCTCATCCTAGCCTTAGCAACTAACTTAGCCAATCATACTAACAAAAACACATTTATAATTCATAATTGAACTCATCTAAATTGAAAAATAAAATTGACTTACAAGAATTTGATATTAAATGAAATATAGCAGAACTGTACTCTCAGTCGACTGTTCCCGGCAACAGTTTGAATCAGACTTCTTCTTCAAAGCAGCGCACAACCGGAATGGAAATTGAAACAGAAAAAAATTCACTTTTAATTGAAAGTAAAATAGCTTACAAGATTTTTCGAAATTAAGACACACTGTTCCTCTTCCCAACGCTGGCCAGTACAATCCAGCTTCAACGCATCAAAACAACCGAGATAAAATGAAACAGAAAAAAAAAAACTTTAAAATTGCAAAGAAAATAAAATCTACTGTTATGGTTGTCTTCCCCGGGGGTCGGACTGCCGAACTCAATGCAGATTCAAATACATAAAGCAAAACAGAAAAAAAACAGAAGAAAGACAACAAACTCAAATTGAACTGCAAAGAAAATGTGAAATAGAACTGTTGCTCGTCTTCCTCTCGAACTACCCGTCGTCTTCTCTGTCGACTTGCCGGCCGTCGAGCTTAGCTGCCTCAGGCCGCCGGAAGCCGTGATCGATTCCACCGCCAAGAGCGCTCTAGCTGCTCGAGCGTTCTCTGTTTCAGAAACCGAACACCCGAGCCAGCGGCTCGGGTTTTGTTTTTTTTTTTTTCTTTTTTTTTTCAATGAACCGGCCGAACGGTTCGGCTTTTCTCTCTTATTTTTTTTCTTTTTTTTTTCTTTAACTTGGCTGAAACCCGTCGTATCAATGTCATTCGTCGAATCAATCTGAATGCTCCTCATTAAATTCCACGCCCGTCTTCTTCATCAGTGAACATCAACGGTCCAGATCTTCTCTGCGCGTGATCTCAGATCTTGGGTCGCTTTGGCATTTCAAAACCCGTCTAACGGCTTCACTTTTGGCTGTTCAACAGTACGAGCATGCGAACCTATACAAAATAAAACATGTCCCAAATTAGACGTACCAAATATTTATAAAATTACGGAACAGTGTTAAATTGAGCAATTTAGAGAGCCTTATTTATTTAATTCCGAATTACTGAACAAATGACTAAAATTCACTTTATTCCTCATTTTAATTGGAAAATATGACTAACAAATAGGTAAAAAGGCATATAAAAATGTATATTTTTCATGCTTAACAGGAACCACCCATAAATAGGTTAATAAGAGAACTACTAATGGGTGGGTGGATATGAGGTGTATCCACCCGTGGGTGGGTGGATTGGGTGGGTGGATATGAGGTGTATCCACCCGTGGGTGGGTGGATATGAAGAATCCACTCAAGGATGGATTGATACACACTTCCCTCTCCCTCTATAAATACCCATCTTTTGGAGAGAAATGGGCAAGCCATATCCTAAAAACCTCTTAGCCTTATTCTTTGCAAATCATTTAGAGCCTTGAGTGTTCTTGATTATTCTTCCTCTCATTTCTTTAAAAGGGGTTCAAGATCTTGTTATGAGATCTTAGGAAGATATTCAAGTCCTCTAGAACTTTGATGCTCTTGATTATTCTTCCTCTCCTTTCTTTGAAATGGGTTCAAGATCTTGCTATAAGATCTTATGAAGAGATTCAAGTCATCTTGGATCATGGTTTCTTGGAGCATATAGAATCACCCTTTAGAAACTAAAGCTCCCACTTGACCTTGAGCCAAATACTTCCAAATCCTCTCAAAGGTCTTGGTTACTTTGATCTACTCTCCGGTCCCTCATTAGTGATTCGATGGGTTCATACAATTGACCCTTGAGAGTAGTTCAAAGTATCTTTGGCCATGGTTTCACTTTATCCTATAGAAAAATTCTTAGAGAAATCAATCCCTTGTCCAAAACGCCTCTACAATTTCAGAGCATCATTAGTTCAAGCCAAGGATGGACAATGGAAGGCCATTAGCTCAATACTAGTTGAGCAAAATGGGTAGGATATCTCACATCCTCCATTCTAGGGTATGTACTCTAGTCACTCCTACTTCCTAGAGTAAGTACTCTTAAATCTATTCTTTACATGTGTTAGATTGTGGTGTAGACCATAAGGTCAAACCACTTTACAGAGAGAGTTAGGTCGGTGTGACCCATAGTGAGTGTGGATTCATTCTTGTATAGTTCCCGGTGATCTAAACAAAACTGGTGAGTGTATGATGTTGTGGGTGAGCTAAAAACTCTCACTTAGTGGATGTCAGAGGTTCTTTGGATTAGGTGCTCCGAGTGTGGACGTACCCATTAAAGCAAGTTGCTTGACGGCGAACCACTATAAATCTTTGTGTGATTGCTTGTGTTTGCTCGTCTTGCATATTGTTACATACACATTGCACACCTCTTAAGTCTCTCTCACTTATGCGCTTCCAATTACTTGCTAATAAGAGAATGTTGCATTGAATGATTGCTAATAAGAGAATGTTGCATTGAATGATTATCTAAGTTAAAATTATCTGTTAGTAAAATAGAGTGAGAGTTTTTAAGTGGTTGTCCTATTCATCCCCCCCTCTAGGACTAAAGAGCACTTTCAGTGGGAAACTGAGGTTGTCCGATCGGAGACAACGATGGTTGTATGATTCAGGGGGCTGTCTGATCGGAGACGATGATAGCGACAGAGGAGTCGACTTAGAGCTGACGGTGGCAAAAGGTGGAAATCACGGCGGGTGTCCGATCGGAGACGACGTCGAGAGAGGTATGGACTTATTGCTACACAACGGTGATCCCAGCGGTTGTCCGGGCTGAGATGATGACGGCAGAGGGAAGGGGACGAGCTTGGCGGCATAGGGATGGGGAACCCATGTTTGGGAATGAAAAACCCAAAATGAGGGGAAACCTTATTTCAGGATTTGAGCAAAGTAATTCCAAAATTTAGGAGGGCAAATACAGTCAATTTTACACCTCAATAGATCTTTCTAACACACAAAAACCGCTAATAGCACATGTTTCCAAGTAAAATCCCTTTTATCAGCTTAAAATCGTTTTTTTTTCAAAAAGCTGCCTTTCATACAGGATTTTTCCCCAAAGTGCACCCTAAAATCCGCCTCCCAAACACACCCGAACCCTTCAACCTTTGCAAGGTATACTGGCTGTTGGAGAAAGAAAGGAAAGAGAGAAGATTATTAGGGAAGAGGAAGGATTATTCCATAGATCCAAAAACATATCTAGTTTAGTGACTCATTGTTCTCTATCTAGAGCTTGTCATACAACCGACTTCTACTTTTTTCTATTACTCTGTGTGGTTAATTGTTCACCATGGTAGCTGACAAGTTCACATGGCCTTGCCAAGTCCACGTGGTGTCTTCCATGTTGGCTCGTTGTCAATTATTATAGTTCGGTTGAGAATTAGGGGTGAGAATCACATAACCTAGGCCATAAGGGCTGTGAGAAAATTACTTTGGAGGGCATAATATTAGAGATGCATAATCCTCCCTCATAGTAGGGCATAACATTAGTAGGGTATAGTAGAGCCCGACCCTACCCGAGATAGGACCTGAGATTCCTAAACCCGACTCTACCCGAGATAAAACCCGCAATACCCGAGAACCTGAGATAGGAACCGAGATTTCAATAAAATAATTAATATAATTATAAAATATTTAATAAAATAATTGATATAATTATAATAATAAAAAAAGAACAAACATAAAGTTATTTTGGTTTGCATATATTATAAAATTAGGGTTTAAATGGTAAATCTCGGGTAGGGTCGATTCTTAGGTATTTTAAAGCCAAATCCAACCCTATCAAAGATAGAAGCGCATTTTTAAATCTTGGAACCGACCCTACCCGAGATAGGACCCAACCCGACCCAAGTCAATGTCTGGTCGGTTCCATTCGGGTTGGGTCGGGTCAGCCCTACATCATAGTCCTACTGTAGAGGACGTATCGGCACACAACATTGGCACATTTATAAACTTTGTGCGAAACTCATATGGAGAAAAGTTCCATGCAAGGCAAAAAATTCTCTGTGGAACCTCCCTCCACTTGGAACAATAGAGACATTGATGCCTTATCTTCATAAACATTTTCATGTGTAGTTCAGACTTACAACGAACACCATAGTTAGGTCATTTCTTACAATTATTCATTTATCATCATACGCAAAGGGGTTCTAACAACTATCACTAGCAGTTTTTTTAGTGATAATGCTTTGTATATTTATTTACGTGACCAATCTACAACTACTGTAACTTAAGTATCAACATCCACAAATAAAGCAATACATCTCACAAATCCAAGACGAAAACGCAAAGGAAGGAAATAGAGGGAAAAATCTAAGATTGAAATTATAATAAGGAAGATAGCATCTACTTCTCATTTTTTATCGATTTTTGCCTATTTTTTTAGTCTTCTTTATTTTTTAGTGCTTTTTTTTGTCATGATGATAGCCTAACTATGTTCTAAGAATAAGGAAGAACAAAAAAAAAATGGGCGAAAAAAATAGCCATGGCCTATCATATAATCAAATACATGATAGCCTTGGCTATCGTGTCATCGATTACACGATAGTACTGCTATCAGGTAATTGCCCAATTTAGTGGGACATACTTAACGATTCATATCTTCTTCATTTCTTATCCTTTTTTGCCCATTTTTATCATGATGACATCATAAGGATCTTGAGATAATATCCAAAAAAATATAGCTAAATCCACAATAAATAGCATGCAATGTCCCAATATAGTTAGGCTATCATCATAACAAGAAAGAACACTAAAAATAAGGAATAACAAAAAAATGGGCAAAAACGGATGAAAAATGAAAGAGATAACGCTATCGTGTAATCGATGATATGATAGCCTGGGGTATCGTGTATTCGACTGCTATGTGTAATAAATACACGATGGCTATTTTTTTGGGACAAACTTCAACGATTCATATCTATCTCATTTCTGATCAATTTTTGTCTATTTTTCCTTATTTTTAGTGTTATTTCTTGTTATGATGATAGTCTAACTATGTTGGGACACTGCATGCTATTTATCGTGAATTTTGTTGTATTTTTTTGGATATTATATCAAGATCCTTATGATATCATCATGATAAAAATAGGCGAAAACGGATAAGAAATGAAGAAGATATGAATTGTTAAAGTATATCCCACTAAAATGGGCAATTACGTGATAGCAGTACTATCGTGTAATCGATGACACCAGAGCCAGGGTTATCGTGTATTTGATTATACGATAGGCCAAGGCCATTGTGTAATCGAATACACGATAGCTATTTTTTGGGACAAACTTTAGCGATTCATATCTCTTTAATTTCTGATCGATTTTTGTCTATTTTTTTCATTCTTCCTTATTTTTAATGCTCTTTCTTATCATGATAGTATAACTATGTTAGGACACCGCATACTATTTATCGTAAATTTTGATGTATTTTTTTAGATATTATCTCAAGATCTTTATGATATCATCATTGTAAAAAAGATCACTAAAAAATAAGGAAGAACAAAAAAAATTGAAGAAAATGGATAAAAAATGAGTGATATATGAATCGTTGAAGTATAAAACTTACAAGAAGTAACATGAAAAACAGTATAGTTAGAATTTAGGGTTAGGGTTCACGAGGGCCAAATAAGATCAGGTGCCGAAACTAGGTTATATGGGATGAATCCAGAAAAATCAAGTAATACGACAATCCGAGCTGATCGGCCAGGTAATATGAAAATCTCACCTAATGTCCATTGTATATCCTCCAGCAAGTGGAACTGAAGTCATCACTCATCAAGATCGATAACTCACAGTTAGATGTGCGCTCCAACAAACAGGATCCTCCCCGTAGACAATAAGTCTTCCCGCTTCATAACAGCTTGCACGATGCTTGAATTGATGCCTCACGTACATACAAACTTAGGGCAGTGCATTTTGTTGGAATAAATAATAAATGAACAAAAATAATTATTTTCTAACGGTTCGAACTTTTATGAAACAAGGTTATCTTTCAGGGTATTAGAGCCCTGGGTTCAAGTGTTGTTGGAAACATTTATACCTCAATTGTATTCCATGTGCTGTACACTTGTGGATGCTTAAACGTTAAGGAGATATCAGAATATACAATAAATGTGTAAAGATTTCCACTTCCTAATAACTCAAGCTTTTAAAAAACTTAATTATCTTTCACATTTTGGGCACGTTAGCAATCTGGCTCTGCTAGCTAGCTTAGCTACGAGCCGTGGCATTACTTTTCATGTTTGATTAATTAGTTCGTTAGATAGGAAAATGATATTTGTCTGTTAGACCCCAAAGGTTTAGTGGAGCAGTCCTGGATTCGAATCTGGCCAGGGCACTATTCTACTGTAGTAGAGCGGGCGGTGGTTATTCACCCACAAAAAAACTACCTTTAGAAAACGAACGCAAATCTGTTGCATAGTGCAACGCTTAGCCACCAATGGGACGCTGACATATCAGCACCTCAAACACTGTCCTATATTAGCTGTACCATTTACCCACGTGAGTAGGGCTTGAGGCGCTGAATGTCAGAATCCCATTGGTGGTTAATGCTGCGGAGGGTTGCGTTCTTAGAAAACGGTAGACGACAACCATGATCATCCCTTAAGAAAAGAAGTTCCCACAGCAGTAAATACAATCTGAAGCTCAATAGTAAACCTTATCAGACAAAAAACAAAAGCAAAAACAAAAAGAAAAGAAAAAAAATCACCACAAGTTCTTTTCACTCCATGCTTTAAATATCAAAACAGACAATCCAATCTATTTACAATAGTAGTAACACGACACTGCAAGCTCATTCGTGGATTATAGTGGATATGAGAAGCGTCGCCTCATCACTGGGTAGTGCTGCATCCTCTGCAAAACATGCAGCCATGAAGCTTCACCATTTACCATAATTAAAACAAAATCAAAATTCTGCAGAATATACTGCAAATTCTGTTTAATTTTTCATTAATGTTCTGCCCAATTTACTAAAATTGTTGTATCCAAAGGAACGTAGAACTTACTTCAAATTGTCATTTTCTCATTAATCAAGCTAAAAACATAAATTAAAGTTCTGAAGAATTCTACTGCAAATTGTTGCACCCAATAGAACCTAAGACAATATGACCATTTGAGTTCTATCCTATGTGGAAAATTGGATATGAACTTAGACACTCAGTATATGTGACGGAAAAAAAAAGAACAACAACAAAAAATGAATACCTGGAAGAGAAACGGGCCAGTGACTCATTAGTTGATCAAACAGCCCTTCTTCCTTTTGGGCACTAGTTTTCTCATCACTCACATCCTCTACTTTTTTTTCTTCACTCTGTTTCTGCTCCTCAGCAAAGTAGCTTCTCATGAGCCTCAAATTTCTTGGAGAAACTAAGCTCTCGCTCTCATCAACACTGTCATCCATCTTCCTCTCCCTCATGAATTTGGGAGTGTCATCCCTGAGTATTTATTTGGTTTTTGAGCTAGGCCAGCAGCTGCGTGCTCTGCAACCACTGCGTGGCTTTTGTCGATTGATTTGAAGGCTGCGTTAAATTGGTCCTTGTCTCAGTTCGACATGTGTAAACCATGCGTACGATGGTGATCCACGCATAACCAAGCACGTCGAAAGTAGCACAACCGTCCACCACAAATTGACCCTCCACTTGGCAGTAAGAGATAATGCATTGCAGATCTTATTCGTCTCATCTACGGTAATATTTGCATGTGCAGTTCTTATTCTTCTCAAGTACGGTAATATTTGCAGGCACACGGACTGGCAGTGCAATTATCGGTGGTGTATTTCTTTGAGAGGAATTATTCTTAGAGAAACGGCCCCAATCAAGGAGTTTCGGGTTACAGTAGATATCAACGGTCAGCGTTAAGTTCTTATTTTTTCGCTTTAATTATGTATGAGTTTATTAGACATTTACAAGATAATATACTTTAGTGTATGCTTTTTACAGATGATGTAATTTTAATTGATGAAAATATAGTAGGTTTAAATGTAAAATTAGAATTGTGGAGGGATGCTCTAGAATAAAAAATTTTTATAATAAGTAGGATTAAGACAGAATGCATGGAATTTAATTTTAAGGAAGGTAGAACTGTAGGTAGAGACTTAGTTGAAATAGATGAGCAAGAAGCGCAAATGTGCGATCAATTCTGTTACTTAGAATTCATTATCCATAAAGAAGGGGATATTAATAGTGATGTGGTGCATATGATAAATGCAGGGTGGGTAAAGTGGAAGGCAGCCTCGGGAGTGTTGTATGATAGGCATGTTCCAAAAAGGTTTAAAGGCAAGTTCTATAGAATAGTCATTAGGCCTGCAATACTCTATGAGTGGGGTATTGGGCACCAAAGAGAAGTCATATAGATAAGTTAGATGTAGCCGAAATGATAATGTTAAGGTGGATGGGTAGGATAACTAGGAGAGATAGGATTAGAAATAAATATATTCATAATAGTTTAGGGGTAGCTCCTTTAGGGGAAAAGCTGAGGGAATGTAGGTTGCGTTGGTTTGGGTATACACAAAGAAGACCAATAGATGCCCTTATGATAAAATTAGAAGTGATGCATTTAAACGATGTTAAAAGAGGGAGAGGGAGACCTAAGAGAACATGAACGGAGTTAATAAAAAAATATTTGACTTTACTATCTTATACAAAAGAGGTAGCCCAAAATAGGCCTGAATGAAGGAGTGCAACTTGATTATGATTATGATTTGACAAATTTCCTGTTTTAGTTAGGACTATCTGGCGCTGGAGCTGAGCTTGGCGCTAGGGCCTTAGCAGTGCCTGGGCGCCAAGGTTAGGTCTGGCACCAGGGCTGAGCCAAAGTTGTATGAGATAATAGTGTAGATATCTTTTGTTAGCACATTCGTAATTTGAAAAGGAATAGGAGAATCAGGATGAACGATGGAGATGTGATTTAGAGTTGAATTTGTTCAGTTACTAAGTTACCTTATTAGAGTAAATTTAAATTGGTCAAAGCCTAAAGTTGCAATATATCTTAGATGCTAAAAGGGAATGAGTGCCTTATAATTTGAAAGTTAAAAGGTAGTTGGCTAGGATAAGGATGAATTGATTTGAGATTAGCAAGAATCCAAATTTAACTGGGAGCCAAATTGGTTGGGCGCCAGGGTAACTTTTGGGGAGACTTTTGATTAGACGGAGAAGATTTTGTTGGACTTAGATTAAAGGAGGAGATTGCACTTCAATCGGAACTAGGAAACCCTAGAACTATAAATAAAAAGGGAACCAGTTGGCTATTGCATTGGCCGACCATTCTCTTTTCTCTCTCCTCCTCCCTCTCTAATTCCCTCAACCCCTCTTCTCTCTTTCTTGGCCTCATCATCCAATTGCTGGCTGACCTGTTTTGGCGACGAGGAGAACTTACACGTGACTGGATTTTTCTATAACGCGAGAAGGATTTCCATCGTAATGAGGTAGGATGATTTTACATAGTCTCTTCTAAGTTTTTCAATTCTTGAATGCCTAGTTTCCTTTTGATTTGGATGTTGAATAATGATATTCTTGTGCTGATATTGATGATCCATATTCATGTGTGTGATCTCTAGTATCGAAGTCTTGTTCTATATTATTTGGATGAAGTTATTCATCGGTAAATTCGTGTTGATTCCTTATTGTCACGCTATTCTAGTGTGCGACATTTCCGCCCCACTAAAGTTGTTTCAGCCGATAGGGACTGTTATGTGTGTAGAAAGGTGAATCATTGTTCATGTTTCCGAATTAGACTTAAATCATGTAAAAAAATACAATTCTATCAACCTAAATTCCTTCTATTTGTCATAAT
This sequence comes from Houttuynia cordata, assembly GCA_039654745.1. Taxonomy (NCBI): domain Eukaryota; kingdom Viridiplantae; phylum Streptophyta; class Magnoliopsida; order Piperales; family Saururaceae; genus Houttuynia; species Houttuynia cordata. Next base: position 16,785,353 of record CM077504.1, read on the forward strand.
AAATTCCAGACAACATAAAAGAGGTATTACATAAAAGTCATGAGAACCGCTTAGGTATATAATTGATTAAAAAATACATAAGGCTTAAACAGTGATACCCGACCTTTTTAGCAATCCCATTAAAGACTGCAAACTAAAGGCGGCTACAGTAGCTGACAAGGTACGGGGTGTGTCTTTGTGAAGTCACACATCGCCACATTACTCTTCTGGGAGTCATTGCTATAAAATACTTAATTCTAAGTAAGTATACTAATTAAGTAAGGTTTAAACCACAATGAGACCTATTAAGTTGTTCTCGGGTTAAAATAGTGCTCTAAGCCAGAACTGTTTTAGGGCCGACGACCTGTACTAAAACGGTCATAATAAATTCTACATGAGTCGGAAAAATATGCCATTTTTTGTTGGATTCTCGGCTCAAAGGTACTGTGAAAATTTTCTTACCAGATTCTTCACATCTGAATGTGAGAATTTTGTAAACATATCTATTCTATTTTGAAGAGAATACTATTCAATACAATAAAATTGGGCATTAGCGACGGTTTTATTTATGTCGATAAAAAAACCATAGTTAAAGATACATTTTTACGACATAAAATGATCCTGGGTAAAGGTATAATATTTGCGACAGACATTGACGACAGAAAATAGACTGTCAATAATAGTAGCTACTCTCCACGGTTTGTTATCCGTGGTTAAATGGTAATATATATTTTATCTAAAATTCTTTATCCATAGTTAAAATGTCAGTCGCTACCTGCTGAGACGGATTTTTATCGACAGATTAAACTCCGTCGCACCGATAGTTTTTGTGACAGATTTATAATCTGTCGCTAAAAAGTTAATCTTTCACCCCTAACAGATTACAAGCCGTCAGATGAAAACCCTGATTTTTAACCCCATCAGGCTCTCCCCTGTACCCATTCTCTCCGATTCTCTCGGGTTGCCATCTCCGCTTCTCCCACCCACGGATCCCGGCACCATTCTGTCCGTCGTCTCAACATCGACCAATCCCCAGTCTCAAGGAAGGACCTGCTTCTTTCTACCTCCTCTCCCTCAGGCGGCCAGACCTCTTCTCTTGCTGGCGTACGAACAACGGCCTTTGTCTCCCTTTGGCTGTCAGTCCAGCTCTGACGAACCTTCTCTCCGATCCGCCGCCCGCCAAAGTCCCAGCTCCTCCGGCCCTCCTTTGTGCTCTGATGGCTTCTCTCCCATCCCTCCTTCCTCTCAGACTCCGACTCCTCATCTTGGCCGGATTGGCAGACGCCGATTTTTCGGCCTTGGTCGCTCCGCCGAATGTCGCTATGGATCGAGGTGACAGAAGCGTGTCCGCGCAAGATTTTGCCTTTCTACAGGAACAGTTGGTGTTCGACCATGATGCTCACGATGCTCGCCCTTCTGTTTCGTCTGGTAAGTCCTCCAATGACGCCATCTCGATTTGCAATGTTATTAATTTAGCTCAAGGTGGGAATTTTGATGCCAATACGGAGAAGTTTTTGAGGCAGTATCGGGGAAAATTGAATGAGGCTTTGGTGATTGATGTGTTGAAGATGTTGAAAAGTCCTAAATTGGGTGTCAAGTTCTTCATCTGGGCTGGTCGGCAGATTGGGCAGTATCGTGTCTGTTGATTGCTAGTTCTTCTCTGGAAGAGAACCCACGCTCATTCATTACAATAAATTTAGAAAGGACCTTCATTTTCTGGGTTGTTGTCTAAGATTGTTTTGGTATACTGCAAATTGGATACTTATCTTAAAATATATTGTGATGATACAACAGAGGATGGGGTGTTCAATTATGTAAAATAAAAAAAGAATTGCATGTCTGTTTCGTAGTTTGCTCTGTGGTCCATGTTCTTTTATGGGGTATATTTGGTGGGGCTTTTCCTTTGGTGTAATGCTAACTAGGATTGATAGTTGTGTGTCTCTGCTTTCTTGGAACTCTGTGATCTTTCATGAAGTTTACTGGGTTCTGTAGCTTCATTATCATATTTGAAATATAGATCCCTCTTTAATGGTCTGTTTTATATGAACATTTGATGCATAGATTCACAGTAGTTATATGTTTCTGCTTTTGCGAGTATTGCATGACCATCATGAGGCTTGCAGGGTTCTGTAGCTTTCATACATGGAAACTAGATTCCTTCATAATGGTAAGTTTTAAATGAACACCTGATGCTTAGATTACAGGGTACCGAAATGAATTATTATCTTCACATTTAAATAAAAAGTTTCCAAATTTTTGGGTTATGAGGTAGTAACTGAGATTAGGATGAGCTTTTTCAGTATTTCTGCAAGGATACCATATGTAACCAGAAAGTCAGCATCGATCTCACTTGAAGCCTCTACCAATGATTTTTGCACTATAGCTTCTAATTAGGAGATGATAGCATTATGTAAGGAAGTTATGCCAAAAAGGAAGTAGGATAAAGAAGAGGATAGAATAGTGAAAAAATAGTTTCAGAATTGAATTTGAAATGTCATAATTGTGTTCTACCTAAACTTACATGGATGAGAATGAAAAATTTGAATATTTGGAATCGGTCGATCTTCACATGAGTTTAGTTCTGAAGAAACTGAAAAACATTGTGTAAATGGCGAAACTGCTATAAAAAGTGGAATGCAGATCTGAAAAACACTTTGTATAAGACTTTAAACAATGTAGACTTGAGTTCTGGTACTCTTGTTTTCTTTCTACCTTAGCAACAAATTCCTGTGAACTGTGTTGACAAGAATCAAATGTCTGTTTTTCAATTTATTAATCTTCTTATGTTGTATAAACTACTATCACTAGTAGGTTAGTCATGAAGCACCAATGACAGGAGGGTTTGGTGCTGAAATCGCAGCTTCAATTGCTGAAAGCTGTTTTCTCAGGGACATACAACTACTATCGCAGCTTCAATTTTGCTTCTTTATCTTCTCCAAAATTAGAAAGAGATTAAGTTACTTTACTTCTTTTAAATTTTTCTATTGACTCTTTCTGGTTGAGGATGGATCATTCATGTCATAAAGTTAATTTTCAGTTTACTTTATGTTCAACTGCTTACAAAGAAGAGGAATTGGAGATTGGCTGGTGTAAGCGTTCTATCCAGTGTCCATTGGACCATCCTTCAAGCAGCCACTACAACTAATAAAGACTCCTCCTTTATGCCACTGCCTTCCCCTTCTCATATGATGGTCATGAATCTGTACGCTGCAGTCGCCTTTGGAGTTTCTTTCAAAAACGCTGGCTATCTTTCTGCATTACTTTCAACAATAGAACCTCTCTTTTATTCAGGGACAAGGCAGACATTCATTCTGAAAGAAGAGTTTCTGTCACACATCACAAAATCAATAAAAAAATTTACCGCAGTATGCTGCCACAGTAAGTGTAAGTCCCTTGACACATTTGGGACTCGGCCTGGCCTCTGGGCAGTCAAAATGGTTGTCCTCTAATTCTTCTTCGTCGGGAGTCACCGGCGAGAGCATTGAACAGGACCTGATCAGGAAGGTTGTCGATGGCAAGAGCAGTAATGTGACTCTGGACGATTTTCCCTACTATCTGAGGTAAGAAGCCTGACTTGTTGATGATTTTATGGTAGTTAATGTAATGATGTTTGAATATTCTTACTTTATGATGTCATAGATATCCTGCCAGAATGTTTAATTTGTTATAGCTCTCTGGCCTCAATAGAGATATTCGAACAACAGATGTTAGTTCCTTTTCTGTTTCCATTTAGTTTGTTGCTTGAGCTTTAAGAGTTGTGGATGAAGCCCTGATTCTAAAGTGTCGGCATAGGCTTTGGCCTTTGAATAGCGGCTTTGATTAGTCTTCCTCTGTTACCTGTCTTTCCCAATTATGTGATACAATCTTTATAAGTTGCTTTCATTGTGGGAGTAGCAATCTGTTTTAAGATGCCTTGCTGCAATATTGCTTATGTCAAATCTTTCCTCATTTATATTGAACAATGTGCTGCGTTAGGGTGATGTTTTCTGAGATCTGTTAATGGGGATTTTCCTGGATTGTTGTTTTATATTGAACAGATTCTGAGTTTTTGATGTGGAATTTTTGGCGGACAGCATTGTCATTTCTTGGATTACTTGCTTCTGTGATGTGTTGTCTTTCACAAATCTATTTCAACTGTCATTTATCTTCTCTGCACACACCATATGCACTGAGGAAGTGGAGTAGAGGAGCTAAATGGCACGTATTTGTTGATGGCCAAAAATATCATGTATTTGTTGCATGAAAGGAAATGAAATTTTCTCATTTGGCTCCTATGTAATTGCTATGATTAAATGGCTTGGTAAATCTAGGTAACAGGGCCTTTAAGGCTAATGATGTTCCATTGCTCTTATTTTTTAAGATTATAAGGTTAAAAAACAATAAAGCGGTGGAACATGAAAATAATCTAATGGCAATAATGAGCATGCAAATGAGAAAGCCTTCCAGATTTGGGCGTGCATTATGCCATTCAGATTTGATCATGTATTATTCTAGATTGTTTTTTGTTAGTATCATATCCCATTTGCTGTCTTCAACAAAACTCTGCTTTTTTTTATCATCTTCCACCATTTAGTCGGACCTTGTTTGTGACATCTCTTTTGCTTGTGATCATTAAAGACAGGAATGCTGAGCTTCAGGAACGGACTAGAAAATTTAGAAAGCAAGCCACTGCAATAGCTGAGTGGGACCGAAGAATTTTGCAGAATTGGGACATTCTGCTTAGACTGGAGGTAGTTTCTTCATGCTCAATTATTGTAATGCAGGATTTGGGCACCCCATAGCTTTGGCATATTTTCAATAGCTATTGAATCCAATCGACTGGGTTGAAATTACCATATCATTCAATTCTGTTCACATATTGATAATGTTTAGAAAGTTATCTAAAGAATGATATGGAAGCCCACTTAATTCTGTTTGGACCCTATCATTGTACTGTAACTGCAAAGTGATGTTGCAAAAATTGTGGAGACACAGACTAGCTTGGGACGGCAACTGGAGTTGATTGAAACTCATCAACAAGAGGTTTGTGTTACAAGAGGTTTGTGTTATAGCTTTGAAGGCATTACTGTCTACATTTTTTCTGCAGTTTGCATCGATCTGGCATCATTGTAGGCATCTTATTGCATGGATGTTATCCTGTATCTATTCCTTTCGTGAGAGTACTTGTTAAGAACAGTTCTCAATGTGGTGGTTGCCTCTTAGTTGAGTATAAAATGATGTTTTATTTTGGTCCTCGAAGGTTTATTATTGTTTGTTCTTTCTTTAGGTTGACAAGGCTTTGAGGAGGAAGTTGAACGTATATACAAGGATGAAAAAGGATTGTTGCTTGAAGATGAAGCTGCGTCCATGTGAATAACCTTTGCTTTGATTAATTTTTTTGTCTGTGTATTTTCTTTAGCACTAATTACTTCTTTTTTAAAGCCTTTTAACATTTTCGTGATGATATTATCTGCCTTTTTCCTTTTTGACTCCTGTTTTCAACTTGAAATTGCTTATATAATCTCAAATAAAAATGTGTAAAACTATTTATAGATTAACTTTAGTCCTGTCTTGGGTTTCATAGTCAATTGTATTCATGTTACTTCTGCATATTGTTGTAAGATAATAATATATACATATATGTTATATAATGTGGTACTAATTATATGAATAATATATGAGAATATCTTTTGCATTTATGAATAATGCTTGTTATCTATATTTAGCACAGCAGGAACAAGTTGCTATTTTTTTTTATTTTTTTGAAGTCTGTACCGACAGATAAAATCTTTCACAAATGAGCTAAAACCGTCAAAATAGGTATTTAACGGAGTCTAGAGTCTGTCTTTAAAACCGTCGCTAAAATTTATACCGACGGATAAAAAACTCGATACATATATTCTCGACAGAAAAATTCCCTTTTGTGATGGCAATACACGTCTAAAAAACATGTTTTCAACGGAATTTATCTGTCACTAAAGATTTTTTTTCCAATCTACTTTAGCAAAAAAGAATTAGCGACATTTGAAAGTTTGTCGTTATATCTATCGATAAAGCTAATTAGCAACGGTTCACTGTTATCCGTCGTCAATGAACAATCCGTCGTCAATAAAAATATTAACAACGGAAAAGATACTTTTAGCGACGGATTTTTTCGTCGATAAAGGCCATTTTTGTTGTACGTATTGTAAACTTGTGAACTACTAATAAAAGTGATATGATTAATGTTGTAAACTCTTATTAGTAACGTCTTAAGTGCCTGTAATTAATGGTAGGGATAGTAGGGCATTCTACAAATAATTATGAGAAATAAAATAATTGCAATTGGTTTCATTGAAAACCGGATGATTGTATACAAAACCGTAATTATATAACTAAAGGTATGACTTAAGATGGTAAAACATTGATTGTAAAAGCCTTAAAAAACCCTTCATCTCTTTTTGGGTCATGTCTCGTGTGTGTCTCTCTCAAAGGATTTTCATTACGAGTATAGAACATCGTTGTTGAAAGTTTCTGTTGAGATTATTTGTTGTGAGATAGTTGTGTCCTCTAGTATGGTTGGAAGACTTTGTATGCTTGTAACTTCTTTTTCTTTTAGTGTGATGGTCGCTATGTCAATCGATCCCTCTGTATTATATTGATTGGATTAACATACTTGTAAGGTTATCTCCCATTATAGGCAGCCTAGCAAGTTTCCCCAGGGTTAGAGACTTCATATCCTCAAAAGTACCTTTCTTGGGAAACTACTATAGTATGCTCATTAAGCCATGATGGACTATTTCAGGGTGAACGATTTCATATAGTTAAAAGTATATGTGCAAGAGCTTAGATTTATTTGGACTTTGTGATACTTTGTATGCTTCAAGGCTCTCACCCAAAGAGAGGCAACACATGTACGTTTTTAGGGTGGGTAGACATCATGACAGATCTGACAGTCTCCATCCATTGTGTTCGTGAGCACTGATGGGGCCCTATCTTCGGCTATTTAGACATCACGAAAGGTACAGGGAATAGCAAGACTTTGTATGATCAAAATTCTTTGAGAGCAGAAATTATATATCTTCTTACACTTTGAATATTATGGAGTTTGATGGATATTGATGTTCCTTATGATGATGAAATTTCCAGTCTTTCTATTGATAGATATTCTGTTGTTCAGCTTAATATTATTTTACTTCTGCATTACAATGATCTTTCTTGAATCTTCTTTATATCTCTGTTATGTTTTTGCATACTACTGAATATATCTTCGGAGTACCCACACATCCTATGATGCAGGTTTAGCTGAGAATTGAATCAAAAGAGTAGCAGGAAGTTAGAGATCATGAAGACAATATCAATTAAACTTTCTATTTCAAATTTATTCAGCAAACTTTGTAATAAATGGTGTTTGTGCTAATAGCAAACTATGTTGGATTATTGATTTAGTGCATCATATATTTTTCATTTAATTAATAGTCTCATCCAAGATAAATGTTCATTTATACATCTTATGATGATTGTGTAAATGACATCGCAATTTTCCACGTTGCATCCTAAGTGGGCTTTATTATATTCATACTATGATAAAGCCGAAAATTTGGGACGTGACACTTATCTTCTCTTGTATTGACGAAGAAGAAAAGGGAAATACCCCCTATTAAGCTTGCTCAAAGGGTACAATGTACAAAAGGTGAATAGACTAAAGAGATTAGACATGCCTTTAACTTTTAGGATGGCAGAGAAAATCCACTTGGAAAGCAACAACGAAAGAAGAGATGCTCAAGTGATTTGTTTTTCGTTTTGCATAAGATACAGTCATCCACAATTGTAATTTATTTCCTTTAAATTAAGCCTTGTCAAAGTGAGCAATCTACCTTTTTTCAGTGAGTGATCCTTCATGGAACATCATCAACCCAAGGTATAAAAGAATGACGATTGACGTAGAAATTGATGCTTAAACCACACAAAAGAGGACCAAATGTTTTCTAAGTCATTACTACTCATTAACTATAAATGATACACCCTCCGGTCACTTTTAATAGATACAATTTTTTTTAAATACACTAAAAAAATAGTTCAGTTGAAAAAACCTGTATCTATATATTAAAAGTGACTGGACCCTCCGTCTGGATATATTATTGCCCTAGTTAGTCCATTTTTGGACTACGAAGGGAGTAGAAACAGATACGGTTCACAAACTCGTTTCGAAATCTTTTGGGTGTTTAAACGATTATGTTTGCATCATCCAAATGACTGCTATATTAGGAAGCCAAAAAACCTGCAGATGGACTTGTGCGTTTTCCTAGTGCTTCTCCAAATAGAGACTTGAATCAGGGATACCGGCTTATTATAAAAATGGTCAATTGCATACTCATAGTTATTGGTCTGAATTTTTCTCATTGTCATACATTTTTTTAGGAGGGATTTTCAAATAGCAGGTCGAAGTTGCCTAGGTATAGAGCAGCACGGAATTCTGCAAATATTATCCTTTGATAGGTTTTGATAATTAGTTTATTATTAAACAAATTCCATTGTATCATTGAATCAGTTGCATGATATCGTTACAAAATTATGAGTATATTACTCCCTCTGTTCCAAAATACTATGTATATTTAAAAATATTCACTATTCCATAATACTGTGTACATTTTGCCAAATCACGTGACTTCTTCTTTCCAAAATTGGAAGAGACTTGGAAGGATTGGCCTGGTGTCATATATACACAAATTTTTTTCCAAAAACTCTGCCATAGAGACAATGAACACGACAGTGGGCATCTTGGAAGTGATGTAAAAGAGGTGTTTGCATTTTAGAGATATTTAATGTTCATAGTTCCATGCAATGTTGTGACCAGGACACAATTCCCATTAACTCTTCCGTTCCATGAAGCCTGTCTGCATTTGAAAAAAACACGACTCCATCATTACATGGCTTACTTTTGCTCCCTCACCACCAAAAAGTCAAAGTGGGGCAAAAACTGTTTTTTCTATGGCCATTAGAGTCCAATAAATTTAACTCATTTTCAAATGCGGACAGATTTCATTGAACAGAGAGAGTACGTATTTGGCCATAACTACAAGAAACTGGAAAATTAATGAGTATTTAGAAGTTTGTAGCTTTTATTATGCTAAAGTTGAAAAGAATTTTTTTGATGTTGTTACCACATTTATTGTTGGGTTTTGTTTAACGGGTAGATGTACGTACTGTGTTACATCCTATTTGATGGAGTTTGTGTGTACAAAGGCCTCCAAACTGTTTATGCATTCACATAGTGTGTGTAGGACTGTGTAAGTATGTGTGCAGTTTTATTTTAGTCATGTTAAAGGTTTTTTTTGGTAATTGAATATTGCATTAACTAAAGCCCGAAGACAAATATTACAAAGGAAGGAAGATCAAAAGATCAACCAAAAGAAGGAAAAAATCCCAATAATTCCGACAAACGAAGCCTAGAAATAAAAACAAATTCCTAAGAAAAGAGCAATGTAAAAAGATTACATTATCAAGTCTATGAACATGCAAAAGAGCTTGCATATGTTGTATTATTGAGGCTTATCTTGCCTTTTCCCTTAAAAAATTCTTCGGTTCCTCTCCTTCCAAATGAAAGTGACAAAAATGGTGAACAACTCTTTGATGAGCTTTCCAGAGTGCTTATTATGCTTAATACCAACCAACCACTGCAATTCAGAGTTGGAGTCTACGATGTCATGAGCCAGTTTGCAGATTCTCAAAATGAAGCGCCAAACTATTATAAATAATCTACATTGGAACAAAATATGAGGAACAGATTCCTCGTTTCTGGAACATAAAGAGCACCTGTTCACCAGATGTATGCCTTTAATCTTCAATAGATTCAAGGTGAGTAATCCGCCACTCAAAGCAAGCCATGCAAAGAAAGAAGAACTATTAATCCTGTGTTTGAACCAAAGTAGATCATACCACTCAACAGTCGGGTTAACCTCCCTGAAAGGATTCCACGCGCTTTTCAATGAGAAAGATCCTGGGGAGGTTTGCCAACCACAAAAATCAAGATAGAGTTGGAGTGTTAGATTCTTAAAAGTTCATCAATTCTCTTGATCTCAAGGTATCTGACATGTGAAGCTGCCAAACACCTTGATGAAGAGAGTAAAAAAGGTGATCCCCCATGGAGCTGCCCAACTGAGTGATAGTATGAAGACCAAACTGCCTACGAATGGATGAGGATCTTTTCACGTGAATATGGAATTTTTGGAACCTACATTTAGATGGCAATGAAGTTTATAAAGTCTCTCATTTCCAAAAGATTGCGCCATGCATAAGAACAACCTCGAGCCTTGGCTGCCCATATAGAAACATTACTTAAGTAGACTCGATGAATCCAATGGCACCACAAGGACTCTTTATTTGTCAACACCCGCCAAAACAGTTTACTTAAGGCCGCATTGTTCAAATCTTGGATGCTACGAATACCCAGCCCCCCTTCTTTCAATGGTCGGCACAGCTTCTACTATGAGATGTTATGGAAACCTTTAGAAGTAGAGACTCCTCTCAATAAGAAATTAGCCAAGATGCTTTCCACCTTACGATAAGCCTTCTTAGGCAATTTGAAGCATGATGTCCAAAAATGTTAGCCCTCCTAGCACTGTCTTAATGAGTTCAATCCTACCCTCATAAGACAGAAGTGCAGCTTTCCATCCATCCACCCTTTTGTTAATCTTTTCAAAAAGAGGATAACAAGTTGCATAGGTAATTCATTTGGAAGAAAGAGGCATGGCCAAATATCTAGGGTGCGTTTGGATGCTGATAAGTGAAAGGCTGAAAATTTATATCAGCCTGAAAATAATCAAGGGGATTTTTCTGATTGGTGACAACCCGTTTGGGAACATGAAAGTAATCAGGCGTCAGGGTGAAATTTTGAGGCCTGATTTGCGAAAGGTGAAACATGTTTGGGAACTGAAAATAAATCACGTTGATGTGTGCTTGGAAAGGAATATTCGTCATCTTCGGGTATCGTGTAATCGATTACACGATAGGAAGAGCTATCGTGTAATCGATTACACGATAGCTTTTTAATGGGACAAACTTTAACGATGTATTTTTTACTCATTTCCGATCTGTTTTAACCCTTTTTTTTTCATTCTTCCTCATTTTTAGTGCTCTTTCTTATAATGATGATATCATAAAGATGTTGAACCACCACGTACTATTTATTGTGGATTTTGTGGGATTTTTTATAATAAAATATCAAGGTCATTAGGATATTATGATGTTCAGAAAGAGCATAAAAATAAGGAAGAACAAAAAAAATAGCCAAAAACGGACTAAAAATGAAGGAGATATGAATTGTTGAAGTTTTTCCCATTTTAATGGGGAATTACACGATCAATGTGCTATCATGTAATTGATTACGCGATAGCACACTTTATAGTGTAATCGATTACACGATAGCTCACTGTATCGTGTAATCGATTCCACGATAGCTGAGCTATCATCTAATCTAATGCACGATAGCCTAGTTATCGTGTATTGCAGCTATCGTGTAATCGATTACATGATAGTACTGGTTATCGTGCAATCGATTACACGATAGATTTTTAATGGGACAAACTTCAATGATGCGTTTCTTACTCATTTCTGATCCATTTTGGCAAATTTTTTGTTCCATTCTTCTTCATTTTTAATGCTTTTCTTATAATGATGATATCATAAATACGTTGAGCCACCACGTACTATTTATTATAGATTTTGTAGGATTTTTTTAATAAAATATCAAGGTCATTAGGATATCATGATGATCAGAAAGAGCATAAAAATAAGGAAGAATAAAAAAAATGGCCGAAAATAGACTAAAAATGAGGGAGATATGAACTGTTGAAGTTTATTCCATTTTAATGAGGAATTACACGATCCAGTGTGCTATTGTGTAATCATTTACATGATAGCACACTTTATAGTGTAATCGATTACACGATAGCTCATGGTATCGTATAATCGATTCCACGATAGCCGAGCTATCGTGTAATCTAATGCAAGATAGCCTATCGTGTAATCCAACGCACGATAGCCTAGTTATCGTGTGTTGGATTACACGATAGCTGAGCTATCCTGTAATCCAACGCACAATAAACATGATAGCACTGGTTATCGTGTCATTGATTGCACAATAACTTTTTTAATGAGACAAACTTCAACGATGCGTGTATTATTAATTTCTGATCTGTTTTGGCTCAATTTTTTTCATTCTTCCTCATTTTTAGTGCTCTTTCTTATAATGATGAAAAAAAATGTCCGAAAATGGACTAAAAATTTCTTTGGCAATTTAAAACAAGAAGTCCAATAGATTTGAAGGCTATTTCAACCTATCTTTAACAAAAGCTGATTGATTGTATGACACCAAAGAAGGAAGCACACATACAAGTCTATTTGCCATGATTTTAGATATTATCTTATAAATAAAATTACAAAGTGCAATAGGATGAAACTCATCAAAACTTTTGGCATCCAAAGACTTAGGTACAAAAGTTAAGAAGGTAGCATTTACCTCCCTGTAGATACTTCCACACTCAAAGAAATCTTTGACTGCACAAATCACATCATGTCCCACCATAACCCAAAAGGCCACAAAGAACTCTTTTATGAACCCGACGCTTTGTTGTTTGGACAGCTCATAATGACCAGCTTAATCTCGTCTTCATCCACCTAACGAGATAGAGAGAGGCTGCCTCATCTGATAGCAATTTGCATTTAAAAGGAATGACACAAGGTAGACAAGGCACCAATGGAGTGAAAATGCCAGAAAAATATAACTCCGCTTCGTGGCCAATATCTTCTGGCTTATCAAAGAAATATAAATCCTCTCTATAAGACCATGATAATTAGGCAAAAGTTGAATTATTTGGGTTTTAGTTCAAAATGTTTTGCAGAGGTTGTAGGCAACACTATGCAAGATGGAGGGTTGATTGTGATTGGAGAAAATAACTCCCTTAGAGATTTCTCGGGTTAGTCTTCTATTTTAAATGAAAAATCAATTTTAGTTTCACTTTTCTCTACTGGATTATAATTAGTTCTAACCAGACACAGTGTGTGATCACGTGTCCACATGGTCATACACAGTCAATCAACTCTCACGTGTGTAAATTTTTTTTATTTTTTTACCTAAAATTAACTGCAAGGGTATAATTAGTCTTAAAATTTGATTTTCTACAAGTCCCCGATAACGGCGCCAAAAACTTGTTGTTATTTTAATTAATCTCTTAATTTTACTCGCAAGTGTACGAATTATATTTAGAGTACAGTCGCACAATTTTACGAGGTTGAACCCATAGGGACTTATATGGCAGAAATCTAGTCGAACCTAACTAAACCCTTGAACTAAATATTAAATTTCAGAAATTGATTAACTAACAAACAACTAATTAAATTAATTAAAGAGATAAAAAATCTGAACTTTACAAAATTAATAAAATACTAAGGCTTTGGAATCGGCATGCAGTAATTTATAGAGAATCCTAAACTTTCAATCATTTATCATTCTCCAGGATACTCGTAACAATCTAGAATCCTATTCACGTTGTTACGGAAGATCTTACTTTAACGCACAAATATTCATACACAATTCACGCCCTTCATGCTATTTTAATTAACAATTCAAATCACTAGATGTATTCATAGCAAAAACTTGATTGATGCTATATCCGTAATTAACTAAGTAATTAAAACAAGAATGCATAAACATTATCGCACAAGTCTAGGAGAAAAATATCAACTTTTCACAGGTCAAGCATTCTCTACAATCACTACAGCCTCATCCAAGCCTTAGTAACAAATCTAGACAAACATATTAACTAGAACATAAGCAAAATTAATAATAAACTCATTAAAATTAAGAAACAACTTACTTGACTTGAAGAATTAAGTAAAAATATCAACTTTGATCTTCCTTTGAATCAGCCACAAAGTGTCACTCCTTGCACTTGAATCTCCGGAATTACAATTGAAATTAAATTACACAAGTGAAAAATAAAAATCTAAAACTTAATTTACAAATTGTAAAAAAAACTTAAAAACTTCGAACTGTGAAATGAAAATCTCGACTGTCAGCCTCGGTTGTCTCTCGGCCGCTACAGTTCATTACATAACTCAACAAAACAATAACTTCAGATGTAAATAAAACAAAAAAATAAATAAAACTTTTTTAACTGGAAATTGCTCTTCGGTCATCTTTCTATCCTCTGTCAGCCCTCGACTATGGCTCTCTGCTTTGTTTTTATAGACAAAACTTGCCATTCTGATTTTCGAGTAAAAATTGAAATTTCCAAATTGCTGCCATCAATTCGTCCAAAACCCAGCAGTTTTCCATTCAAATCTCGTCCAAATTTGTAAAAAAATCCAAGCTTTCCTCTTCGAAACAGGGCCGAAGCATCCAATATGAAGCTTCCCAATCCAGCACAAATCTGCCTCTTTTTGTAATCTTCAATGGATTTGAAAATGGAAGCTTACCAATATTATCCGGATTTACACTCAGATTTCCCGATTTAGCTCTGTCGCACCTTCCAAATCGAAAGCTTCCCCTTTTTTGTTCTGCTCTTTGCCGCTGCGCTGGAACCATCGTGACCGCCGCCATCGCTTCTTCTCCAGTCCTCGTCGGCACTGACCTCGTCGTCACCCATGGCTGCCCATCTCTCTGTCGGTCTCTTCGTCTTCCTCTATAGCGCTGGAACCTACGGCCTCACACTAGCCTCTGCATCATCCACCGTTGAGCCCACTTTCAGACACTCCGCCATCGGACCATGGCCCCTCGCCTTTGAGTGCTCGCCATCACTCGAGCAGAGCTCGAGTGTTGGTCGCTCTGTTAGACACCCGAGCCATCAGCTCGGGTTTCATCTTTTCTTTTTTTTTTATTTCGACCCAACCCGACAACTGGTTCGGTTCGGTTTCCTTTTTTTTTTTTTTTCAATTGAGCTGAAACCTGTCGTATCATCTTCATTCGTCGGATTAAATCTGAACGTCCGTAGTTTAATTCTGCGCCCATCTTCTCTTAAATGGACATCAACGGTTCAGATCTTTTTTGCGCATGATCTCACATTAGCCGTTCCGCAGTCCGAGCACTTGATCATATACGAAATAAAATCTGTCCCACATTAGACGCACCAAATAATTCATAAAATTACGTAACATATTTAAATTGAGACATTTAAAGCGCATTGTTTATTTAATTTCTAATTACTAAATTAATTACTAATAATCCACTTTATTCTTTATTTTAACTAGTAAATATGACTAAGAAATAGGTAAAAAAGGCATATAAAAATGTGTATTTTTCATGTGTAACAAATACCCCTAAACCTAGATTTTGCTAGTCCTCGAGCAAAACACAAAAAAATAAAAACACGAACAATAAAACTACTTCAAAAATAAATGCCACTGTCGTAGGGAATGACGATTGTATTTAACATATGTAACAAGCCTTTTAACCCCCAGGTGTCCCTGGCTGGATGAGTGAAGTCTCGTGAGGGTTTGCAGCCATGCTACCCACAAACATGTATTTATAAAATTAACATTATTTATCTAAGTGACATTAAATCAAACTAAACACTACAAAACACACAATCCTATTATCCCTTTAAATACACACCACAATACTTAAGAAAACTAACCACATGTACTTGCATTTATAATCAACTGGAATATAGAAGCCCTCAAGCAAGTAGTTTTATTCTACACCTTCATCTTGGAAATTTCTGCTCAATATGATATAGCATATTAATTAAAATTGTAATGATGCAGAACATTGTAGCAATACACTATAAATCTCTGTTTTACACATATCCGTGTGACCCATTAGTCAAAGAACATCAAAATCTACATAATCATCTCAATCTCTAGGTTCATGATCGAACAAATGTTTACGCTCCTCCTTCGGGTCCAACATTCTCGATTTGAGAGGATAATACACCATAGACTTTTTTTTGTATTTTTTTTATGAGGCTGTGCAATGCCTAACTTCAAGATGCTTAGGTTTAATAATGACTCAGGCCAATGACTCCCAACCAGTTGGCTTAGGGCATTAGGTTTTAAGTATGGACTGCTTCGGACTTGAGCATCCGCCTAAGTTAATCCTATAAAGTTAAGCAGCCCTGAGCTGTTGTATTTTTTTTCTTTTTTTTAACAAATATATTTTTTCAGCGATATTTATTTTGTCGAGGTTGTATTATACTCTCAACCTATTTCTGGTCCATGCCTCGGCCATATTGCCAAGTAAATGGTCTAATCATAATCGTTTAAGCTCAACAATAACCATGTATCAACTAATGACTTCGACCAAAGTTATCCCACTGCAGATTAGTACTCAACAAATTTCTAGAGGATATTACTTTATATAACTGGTGTGTGTGAGCGAGTTTTATTAGCTCAAGCACTTGATCCAAAAGGACTGTAACAGAATGCTATTTCTCAGTTAAGTGTCTCTATCCTCCAGTATGCTTACTCACACTTCCAATGTAAATTAGCTTCTTAAAAATTGAAGTATGCATCACGAAGGGATAAACTACCAAAACCTATAAAAATACTAGCAAACAACCTAAAAACTAAATTTTTTATTGAAGCTTTTTCTTGAAGCAAAATGCAAGATAAGAAAGAAAATATCTAAGTTATCCTAAGCAAATATCTTTCTACACCCCCAAACCTGTATGAAACATTGTCCTCAATGTAAAAATATATGAAATAAGTACTGAGGAAAATAAATAGATGAGGGAAGGAAAGATAGTACCTTGGCTCCACTGAAAAGCTATATTATCTATCAAAAGAAAAAGAACAAGTGAAGCACAAGAATAGAAAAATAAGTAATAAACACAAAACTAAAAATTCTAAAAACTTGGGTTGCCTCCCAGCAGCGCTAAGTTTAACATCTTCAGCCAGACACAGCTATTAGTTCACTCATTAGGTGATGTTGCAGATTTTGCCAAGGATTAAATGTGAGACCACAGAGAACAAAAGTATGACCAGGTGATATTTCTCAAATTGTAAATTAATGTTCCCAGCCTTCACTTCAATATCTCCCACCTAGACTCTCTGGGGAACAAAAAAGAGTATGGGATGGGAACAACACTGACAACAACAATGGTCCCCTTAGGATCAAGCTCATCTATGGGTGGGTCATCCATTCTCGCCACTAATTGATGTGGTAGTAATGGCGCCCAGGGATAGGCGACTGGAATATCTAAGTCTGGACTTAGTGGATGTTCATTCACTACTTCTTGTAACTGTGCAGGCACCACCTATAGGTGGAAGAATAATGTGGCCATCTAGATGTCCTGTGAGAATCATGAACCTAAAAATATGAGTGATTGAAAATAATGAAAAACCAAAAACAAGTAAAGAAAACTAAACTTACTATTGTCATTGAAGGAAATAACTTTGACGGATTCAAATATTATCGAGTTGTAGATGATGTATTTCTCACAGAATATGTAGTACATGACAAAACATATGCATTGATCAAAATTGTACATGATGTGAACAATGGTGGTGTTGCCATTGTTGTTGTCACATTTGTGAATGTTGATCAACATTATATATTAAGCGAGTCAGCAATTGCATCACATATTGCATCACATAGCCTCAACGTGACCCGATCATCATTTACTTGCATCTGATCTACCCCTCCACCACTGGAAGATGCACCATCTGCGCCACCTGTGAGACTACTGTCAATGTATGGTGCATCTCCTTCGAATTATGGAAGTAACCAGTCCCTCATGTTGGGGTCAGTGTTGCCATGGTGTTGCTCATGGACAAAATTATGCAATGCTGCACAAGTGTACACCAATTTTGACTGCATCTCTATTGGATAAGTGGGCATATTGTTCAAGATGTGCCAACATTTCTTCAATGCTCCAAATGCCCGTTCAACTATATTCGGTAAGGAAGCGTGCCTGTAGTTGTACGTCTCATTCCGGCCACTTGCACGTCGCTGTTGAAATTGTGCTATATGATACCTCTGGCCTGTACCCTTGTACGGGCCCAAGAAGCCAACCTTCTGCGCATATCCTGCGTCAACGACATAGTACTTGCCACGTGGTGGCATTGGAAAACCAGCAATGGGATCTTGCAATACCGAATCTAAAACGCGTTGATCATGCGCAGACCCCTCCCAACCCGTGACGACATATGTGAAGCGCATGCTAAAATCACACACACACATGACATTTTTTGTTGTGTTTTTTTCTTTCCCTCTATAGGCATTGTTCACATCCGCCTCCACCTTCGCCATGACATGCATTCCATCAATCGTTCCCACACAATCCTTAAACCATGGCCAATACATGATGTTGTTCCTAATGTAATTTGGGACTACATCGAGTGGCACAATATTATTTATTTTTGACGCAAACCATGGCTCTAATGCCCCATAAACGTTATAAATATGCATGTGAATAGTTTCCTTGGAGTGAGAAAATTCGTGCCCCAGTTTACGCACCAAAGTACCGTGACCCAATAGCTCACAAAATATCATGAGCTGTTGTTCCACCGAAACTCCTCGGCTGTCTTTTAGACCAGATAGTTTGGCTTGCCTGCATAATTCTATGAATACTGTTTTGTTTATTCTCACCCAGTCTCTACACATTCTATCGTTCGTTACGTTGTATAGCATATCACTCACCATTTCCTCTCCCCTCGTCCTATGTGGATGGACAATATTTCGAGGCGGAGGACTGCTCACCTATTGCTCCCAATACCGTGCAAGTCCCAATACTATATTGTCATCGTCGTCTCCATCAAACATATTCTACATGGACACGTTTAATATGTGTTATAGTTGTATACGGTAAGTGTAGTTGGTAGATGATATCTCATAAAATAACAGAAATTGCTTACCCAAGGGTCCATTATGGCCGTCTAACGTCAGCAAGGTGTGACTGTCAACACTGACTACATGAGTTCAAAAAAGGATAACAGTAGTAAATTTTTGGTTATAGCCCAATATAGTTCCTATTAGTAGAGAATTTCATGACTTTTGAGTATACATCTACAAATAGCATGTACATGAACCGCAAAAAATAAATTGGCCTCATAGAATTTAACTTCTGTTTGTTATCAAACACTTCACATGTATCAAATAGACCAGTCTGAATGTACTTCGCAAAATGCCATAGCAGGACAATAAGTTATTAGGTACGCGGTGCATTCCTGGATGGTTGTGCTCATCACCAATGGGTGGTGAACAAGGCTCCCAATTTGTGGGTCCCTTGTGGGCCCTTATGACAAATTGGGTATCCATGTCAATTACCTGTTGGGTGGTGAGCATATGCGCCGCGTAGTTAATAATTTTTCCAGCAAGACAAGTACATGAGAAGTACTGTGAAAACAATCTATTTGTTGATAATCTAAAGCACATGCAGACAAGAACTAGTTATAGTCCTTTTGCACATATATAGTTCATTGTCTGAATGCATGTAGATGATCCAGAGAGCATGCATGTAGTATATATCTTGTCAAACAGAAGGACATTACTGAATGAAATGAATCGTACTAAGTTCAGATATGCTGAATATATGCTGCTCAGATGTCCCATGGTTTCAGCGGCTCATGCAAATACATCAAGAAAATATGTTTAACTGGCTGATATCAGCAAGCATATGAATCAGCAAGCATGTGATCATAAGAAGTGAAGTAACTAATTTTAAAGAGCAGGAGAAAGAGTTGAAGCCTATAAAAAAAGTGTTGAACTATTACATATACAGGTAACTAAGATTACCTGCGCAGGAGAAACGTCTTTTGCAGAGAGAGGAGGGATATGAGTAAACTACACTGAAGGGTTGCTCTCATTCTAATATATAGGCAACACACACAAGTCACATGCCACAGATGTCACGAGCCTTACAGTCAATATTCTCCACATTCACATGCATCAAATATGTCACGAGCCTTACAGGCAATAGTATATCAACAACAGTGAAAGGTCTGAAATAAAGAAAGGTCTGAAATAATATCCCAATCATAACACACAGTCTGAATGTTTGAAATGTCTGGTAGTGTTCCTTAGTTTCTCACATTACCATAACCCGTCACACCTATGCTGGTGGATTCATCGCCTTCCATTGTCCCCGCAGCCAAGCTTCTGCATATACAACATCGTCCTCCATTGTCAGCCACAAACGCCTTTTATGTTCATCAAGCATCAGTGACAAGCCTTCTATGTACATCGGATTAGTCACATCAAACTCCGGCAACTGGTGCATTAGAAGTTGTGATCTCCGGTATTCTTCACTCTCCTTCGCAGCTATCGCCATTTCTCGTGCTGCCGGCTCAGCGAGGATGTACACTTGCCTCAATGCTATGGCATTGCGAGCACACATGGCGTCACACATGGAATTGAAGGCGGTGGAGACGTCTGATGAGTCACCAGCCTTCCTCTTTGACCTACTAGTCGGCTTGACCACGGGTGAAGGGTTCACTGGAGCAGTGGGAGCATGAGGGGGCATTTGACTGGGGAGTGCGTGGTCATCAGAGGGTACCTACAAAAAATGAATCCACATAAAAGGAAGAAGCATGAGCAAACAAGAGACAAAAGAAACAGGATTACAATTTGAGAAAATGACATCTGAATTCATTCTGGCTGGTTTCTTCACAAGTGCATTAGCAACATAATAGATTTCTGGTTGCAATAAACAAAAATATATTTAAAAGTTATCAACTGTCTATCCATCTTCAAATAAATTGACAAAAATTGTGTGCAACTCTCCATTAATTTCTGGTTTGAAAGCTGCACCCATTTCATACAGCTTGTCAACCAAGGGCAAGTCTGAGACCATGCAAATGTGATTAACCAACTACAGTAGAATAATCTATCCTCCATCACACACCATGTATAGAAGGCAAATTGATCACAATATTTTCAATCCATGACTCATTCCAAAACTAATACTATATCCTCCCACATTAGCAATCCACTATGGTTTTCAAAATGAACTAAGAATAGTTCATTTTGCATAACCAAATGGGACACTTAATATGAGACATGGAGTCTCTTTTGCAGTAACTGGTTTCTCATAAAGGTGAATTTGTGGGTTCGAGTACGACAAGGACATTTGAATTCCATGTTTTCCTGCTGCCATAAAGAAGCAATAAATTTCATGAGCATGTGCTAACATAACTTTCTATTAAGCACTATGAAAACCTGCTCAGCAAGAGCTTTCAAAAGATATGGAACAAAAAAGGCATAATAAAGAAGTACAATATATATGTGAAAAGAAGTACTAAAGTTTGACATATCAAAATCAGGTCAGCCTTATAGTTAAAAAATAGCTCCTAGGCTTCTGAGTGTATTGCACAACTCTATACTACAAGCTTGAATTTTCAGCATCAACTGCATAGTGCATACAGTAAACGGAGTGTGGATTCATTATCTCAATTTAATTATCTATTGTCTTTGCTCCCTTAGCTTCGCATCCACCCTTTACAAAGACAAATTTGAGGGAACAAGTAGAAGATGTCCTTACAATAGCTTTACAATATTCTGGCGGCTTCAAGAGAAATAATTGTTCAACCATGGGTGGGAAAGGATCCTTAAACACAGGCCATAAAAATGCCATGTGAAATCCTTCAAGTGAAATAGTAAAAACAAATTTGTTAAGACCACCTTCCTTTTTTTTTGCATTCATATGCATTGCTTTCATAGGATTTAAAGCCCTCAAAGCCTGTTTTCCTCCTGTTGTTACAGCAGCATAAGAACTCAATGTATACACTCGAGTCTCATAAAATCAAGATCACCTTCCGAAAAATTTCATGTCATTTGTTTCCTGTTTCTCTTTTTTTGGATTTTTTCAAGAAAAATATAATCTTGGCATATAATACACAAAATTTCAATCCTAGGACAACTTTAGGTCACTCATATGATTTGATAATCTTGGCCTATAATACACAAAAATAATGGTAAAAATTACAAACAAAACAATGTTTGAGAATGTGATGGTAGAGAAATGTTGAAATTAAATGCACACCTAATTGAAATGGATTTGAGAGACGAGGCAAGAAGCAGACCACCTCTCCTCCCGCCACAACATTTTCAGAAGGAAGAAGATACAATAATCTAAAACAAGAAAGTGGACATGATTATAACCTGGGATGGGTTCACAAATGTAGGAATACTTGGGAGTGCATGTGGAAGGGGGTTGCATGATTATCCTCATCAAGGAGACTGGTGAAGGGTCCATATTGGCTCTCTCCAATCTCCTCTCCCAAGTACTGATCGAAGTCATTAGGTTGTATCCTCGGTATTTCGTCTTCTGTGCAACCCACTTGCAGCTGCTACTTTGATGCTTCAGCCACATCGGTAGCATGCTTCTGCTTATGACGTCCATCATAAGCATGGTCCCCCATAGCATGGTTGCCATCGAATATAATCTTCAGTAGTTGTACTAGGTCATCTGTGTATCCCCAAGTCTTTAGGCGCATTGCCTTAGGGTGCTTCTGCAACAACAACAACAGTGAAATGAGTCATACTAATATATATATATATATATATATATATATATATATATATAATTATGGGAAAGGTACATTGAAAACAACTGTGGAATTGGGAAAAAAACATTCACCTCCTTAAATTGCTTCCAAAAATCTAGATTACCAGATGTGTAGGTACCAGTAGATGGGTTAAACCCACATCCAGTGTGATTAGACATCCATTTCTAAGCATTGTAGTGGTACCTAGCCTTGTCGTAATGAGTCTTTATTGCATCAGAATTCACGTGTATGTCCCTTTTCCTCAATTCCTCACTGACAAGTGCATAGCCTATGGGTTCAAGTCCCTTGCCCTTTCTATGTCCAGCAATCAGAGCATTAGAGTATGCTATGATCCATGCATAGTGCTCCTCCTTGCCCCAACACTCTACCTGTTTCGCATATTTCCCTTTCTTGGCTGGACTTGCCATCTCAACAAAGGAGACATATGAGAGGAAAGGCATCAAGAGCAATCAGTATTAATACACAACATATCTTATACCCTAGGCAGCAAATACAAAACAAAAAATAATATTCAAACACCATAGACCACAACTCTACATACGTTTTGCCGCAGCATCCTTTAATAAAAAAACTGTTAATAAACAGAAGGAAGCATCACAGGGCATGACACAATGCATAAATGGGAAATAATTAGGTGCAAAACAACCAGCCTAAAATTGCATGTAAATGAGATGTAAGAGAACATCATTTTACAAAGTTACCTACACACGTGTGAACAAAACTTTCCACATACAACATTATCATATAGCAAAATCAGCAAATATTGGAGGGGAGAGGAGGTGGTGTTACCTGTCAATGTGGCTGGAATTGGTCGCTCAAGGAAGAACTTTTTGGGAGGCAAGAAAGGCACCTGAGAGGGAGACGAGCCATTTAGAGGAGAGCATTAACACCAAATTATAATACCAAATCTCATCAAATATCTATTATCTCCAAACATCATCAAAGCAATTTAATAGGCCAAGCAAACAAGCCTTCAAATCCATGACACATGAAGAGAACAAAAATGGAATTATGTGAGATCAAAAGCCTTATAAAAATGTGCATGGAGGACGAGCATTTCTAGTTAATTTATACATAAGACAATCAGTGCATTCAAGATAACTCTTTCTTTATCTTGGAGCCATTCAATTAGTCATCAAAGATAACTACGAAGGTAATAAACCAATCACACTATATATATACAATGACTTCTTTTCCTTTGTAACCATTGTGACCCTCAAGGACCAGATGTTCTACATTGTCCAAGATATTGATTTTACTCTAAAATACTTAACTTAAAGACTTCTGTCCAATCATTATTTTTTGTAATTGTATCAACAAATGGAGTGATAAACAAGACTTCCAAATGCAATAGTAAAGGAAAACACGAAATTAGGAAGTAATAAAATAGAACTGTTCCATTACAAATATCACAATCAGATGCACGATCGGCAGATGAGACTTGAACTAGGTAACACCACATCAAAAATGAGAGTATATGCATACTTCTGGCAAGAACAAAATGAAACACCACAAACCATGAAGCATTAGAATGATAACATGTAGAGGCAAAAAGAACATACCCAAGAGTAGGTTTCTCTTTTGAGCTGTGAACAGGGAGAAAAGGAGATAGAAAAAGTCAGTGAACGGTACAAATGTGAACGCAATATCATTCGCCCATAAAATAATAAATACTAACACCAGACAAGTTGCACCAGATTCCCAAAAACACTTGATAAAAAGTCGATTGAATGATAAAAATCAGTAAATGATCTAAATGCGTATGTGCATATATCAGCCAACATAATGCAATTACGTACAAACACACTAACATGACATAGAAAAAAATGATGCCAAAGGATACAACATAAAACAGACAATTAAATGTAAATGATCCAAAATGCATATGCAAAATACTCCTACATATATCAATCAACATGAATTAATCACAAACGAACATATGACCTAGATAGGATTCTCCATCAAATTTGAATAACAAAAACAATATCATCTACATTTCAACCCCGCCCAAGTGCATGCACATATCCAAACACACCCATTTCACAGAAAAAATGATCCCCCAATCGCACAAATCAAATAACAAACTTCAAAACAAATGCAAACAAAAAATCAAGAAACACCTAAAACCCCAGAAAAATGCGATCTTTTTCCACCACAAACCAGAAAATCATTCTTATACAAAAAAGCCAGGAATTCCTCGCCAAGACTCCACCTTTCCCCCCACAAACCCACAAAAAATAAGCAGATTTTAATAACAACCCAGATCGGCAATTAGGCAACAAGAAGCTCAACATGGAAAATATATAATCAGAGAGAGAGAGAGAGAGAGAAGGAGAGGATGGTGGTGAAGCTGGATATATCGAGAGGGATCGCGGGCTGCCTGTTGCTGGACATGTTCCACAGAGAGAGAGAGAGAGAGAGATCTGTCGTGTGTTTCTCTTGACCACCACCACCGGCCTCAACATCACGTCCACCAAATCGATTTCTCATCGTACTTTCAAGAACAAACAGGTAGATCGTTGAACATTCGGATGGTAGAAGAGAGATTGATCATCAGCCAAGCTCACCTGTGTCGAAGCGAAAGGAGATCGAAAGGGCTGATCATTTAAATATAAACCCTTGCAAGTGCACAAGGCAATTGTACTACAGTGAGTATTAAAGGGTTGTCAAACCTCAAGGACAGATGAATAATCTTACCAAATTCAAGTGAAAGAAAGTTGCAATTTTTAATTTAATCTAAGAAAGCAGTAGACTTTAACTAATTAAACGAATATGGAGAAGTGCCAAGGCTTCGAATCCACGACACAATAAACCAGCTTATCATCTCTCTCTTTTGAATAAATTCTTAATTGGCTAGCATATTCCTCTCGGACATATACTTGTCAATTCAAAATATTGTGCTCTCCTCTCGGATGTAACAAATAAGCAATTAAAATATGGAACTGTGATCTATCTCTCTCGAGCATAAATCAATGAAATCTTATTCTTTTATAACACCTTAGTCTACTTACGTTCCTCTCGGACACGTAAGTATTCCTCGGATTGAAATTAACAAGAATTCACTCTAGCCTCTCTCGAGTACATAGAATAAACCTCAATAAATTAACAGTGATTCTATAATAAGATTCATACACTAATCAAGGTAAAAGTTAAGATGAGATAAAGAAAACGATACAACCAATTTACTCGGGTTTCATCTACACCTTGGACGGAGATTTAGCCAGCCATCGGATGAGGAGAATGCTGCTGATTTGATAGAGTCATCATTTACTATTCACTGGAAAACACTATTCACAGAACACTATTCATGGGTTACTGTAGCAATTTACTGTTCATGCACTATTCATCGTCTTCCTCAAGCAGCCGCGCACTGTAGCAAATCGCGGAAGTTACTGTAGCAGTCCAAAATTCAGACCTTTTCCTCCTCTCCTCCGGCCGTTGCTTCCTCTTCCCCCTCCTTTTCCAGCCAAAAACACGCCGGAAAGCCTCTGCTTTCCGGCGAGAAATACCTTCCAAAGCTCCTGCTTTTCCCGGCTGGGGTGTCTCTTCAAAGCTTTGTTTTCTTTCTGTCAAAACTCCTCTTTTCAGTTCCTCCTCCTTTTATAGACCTCGAGAAAGCCAAGAGTCCAATTCGAATCCTTTTTCCATTTTGGATCGAGTTTTCTATTCGAGCACGCCTCTTCTGGCCCTCCGATTCCGGCACGACTCCCTCTATTTTTGTTTCCCGATTGAGCACCCACCGTCATTCCGCTGTTGTTAATTTCTCCGCCATGGTCATCGCCGCCGGTCCGCCACCAAGTTTGCCATGAACCCATCGCCGTCAGCCTTGCCGATCCGCCGCCATCCTTGCCGGCACTCGAGCAGACACCCGAGCTTCTCTGTTCTGGAAGGCCCGAGCTTCGGCTCGGGTCATTTCGGTTTTTACTTTTTCTTGAACCGAACCGAACTGGAATGGAACTGGTTCAGTTCTATTCTTTTTTTCTTTATTAAACGAAAAACCGTTGTATCGATCTCATCCATCCAATCTCATCTTGACGGTTTTTTACTTTAGTCATGTATCTTTCGCGCGCTATATTTCTAATGATCACAACTTTTTGCTCAGAACTCCGAATTGCGAACGGTCAGTGGCGTTGGAAAGCTGACTTTGTGAACTTTAACATGAATCTTAAATTAGTCCCATCAGAGATATGCAATCAAAGTAATTAAGGTTAACCATTAGAGTCACGTTTCACTGCATTTCTGCATCTTGCTCTCATTTCCTACAAAAACCAAAAACTATATTAAAGTAGTAGTAATTCTAATCAAACACTAGCATAAACATAAGTTTAGAGATAATAAAATGCATATTTCATGTTTAGATCAGTGTGAGGACGGAGAATCCGGCGACGGAGGCGAGAAGTAGAGGATCACCATGAGGGAGGGGAGAGAATCACCATGGTGGCACTAGGGCTGGAGGAAAAGGAGGGCAGTGACAAGCGAGGGGCAGTGGGAAAAAATCAGAGAGAGTGATAATTTTCGGAAGTCAGCCGATTCTCGTTCGAACGAGAATCAATGATTTTAGGTTTTTTTCGGCTGATTTGGTGATTTTTTTCTCGAATCACCGTCAGCCGTGATATTTGGACAAATCAAAAACCAAACGGCCTGATTGGTGATTGGTGATTTTTTTCACCTTTTACCATCAGCAACTCCCATCACTAAAATCAGTAACCAAACGTCCATCACAAGATTCAGCCCCTTTCAGGCTGATTTTTTCAAATAATCAGAAAACAAACGCACCCTATGTCCGAAACCAAGGCAACTGGGACACTGCAAGTAATTGCTTATCAGGAAAAGATTCAGTTATGGGCAATGATTCCTCAGTGAAATCCACTATCAACCTAGATAGTAGTCGGCTACAACATTTTCGGAACCTTTTTTATCCCGAATTTCAATATCAAATTCCTGTTGCAACAATATCCATTGGAGAAGACGAGGTTTAACATCTTCTTTAGATAAAAGATACTTCAATGCAGCATGATCCGAATAGATATAGACCTTAGATCACAATAAATAAGACCTAAATTTATCTAGAGCAAAAACTACTGCCAGCAACTCCTTTTCAGTTATAGAATAATTAAGTTGAGCATCATTCAGTATTTTACTTGCGTAGTAAATCACATGGGGAAGTTTATTAATTCGTTGCCCCAACACAGCACCAGTAGCATAATCAGAGGCATCACACATTATCTCAAAAGGTAGGCTCCAATCAGGCGGCCGAATAATAAGTGCAAATGTTAACTCTGATTTGAGTTCTTAAAGGCATTATTGCAAACATCATCAAAGACAAATGGTGTATTTTTTGCAAGAAGATTACACAAAGGCCTTGAAATTTTATTGAAGTCTTTGATGAATCTTCTATAAAATTCAGCATGGCCTAAAAATGATCTGATTTCTTTCACAGTTCGTGGTGGTGGAAGATGAGAAATCAAATCAATTTTGGCTTTATCAACCTCAATGCCTTTATGAGATATAATATGCCCAAGAACAATTCCTTTTTGAACCATAAAATAGCATTTCTCTAAGTTAAGTACCAGATTCTTCTCTTTACACCGCACCAACACTAATGATAGGTGGTTCAAACATTCATCAAAATTAGACCTAAAGACAGAAAAATCGTCCATGAATACCTCTAGAAATTGCTCTACCATATCAGAGAAAATACTCAACATACACATTTGAAAGGTAGCAGGTGCATTGTATAGCCCAAAAGGCATGCGACGGTAGGCAAAGATACCAAAAGGACAAGTGAAAGTGGTCTTTTCTTGGTCTTCAGAGGCTATGGGAATTTGGTTATACCCAGAATAACTATCAAGAAAGTAATAATATTCATGTCCCACTATCCTCTCCAGCATTTGGTCAATGAAAGGAAGGGGAAAATGATCTTTTTTTTGTCAAAGCATTCAACTTCCGATAATCAATACAAACACGCCAACCTGTTTGAACTCGAATTAGCACTAACTCATCGGCATCATTTTTCACAACAGTTATGCCAGACTTTTTTAGCACAACTTGAACAGGACTTACCCATTTACTGTCAGAGATTGGGTAGATAACTCCTACAACCAACAACTTTAGGATTTCAGCTCGAACCTCTTCCTGCATTACAGGGTTGAGATGGCTTTGGGATTCATGAGAAGGCTTGACATCATCATCCAAATGAATTATATGCATAACAACAGAGGGACTGATGCCTTTAATGTCAGCAATGGTCCACCCTAAGGCTTCTTTGATCTTCTCAAGAACATCTAGTAATTTACGCTCTTGAGCCACATCTAAGTCAGATGCAATAATGACAGGTAGGGAATCAGCAGGACCTAAATAAGTATATTTTAGAGTATCAGGCAATTGTTTTAGGTCCAGCTTAGGTGGCTCAACACTAGATGGAATTACTAGTGATGTTGATAAGGCAAGAGGCTCCACTTTTGGTTGCCACCATTCAGTACTCATGAAAGGTACGGACTCAAGCAATGAGATCACTTGTTCAATTGACTGATCGATATCAAATTCACAACCAAAGTGAGTTAACCAGGCCTCTAAGGGATCCTGAGAATGTGTTTGAATAAATGTTTCATGGATAAGTGTTTCAATCAGGTTTATTTCATTCACATCATCAATATCAGATGGTTGTTTACTGATGTCAAGGATGTATAATTCCACCTTCATATTCCCAAAAGAAATTTGCATCACTCCATTTCTATAATTAATGATAGCATTAAATGTAGCTAGAAATGGACGACCCAAAATGACAGGTATTTTCCCACTTATGTTTGGAACAGGTTGAGTATCTAGGACAACAAAGTCCACAGGAAAATAAAATGTATCAACATTAATCAAAACATCCTCAACAACACCTCGAGGAATTTTAACCAAACAGTCAGCTAACTGAAGTGTCATTGAAGTGGGTTTTAGCTCTCCCAGACCTAATTGCACATACACAGAATATGGCAATAAATTCACACTCGCCCCCAAATCTAACAAGCACGCCCAATTTAATGTTTCCCTATCATGCATGAAATTGTGGGACAACCAGGGTCCTTATATTTGATAGGAAATTTACATTGAATGACAGAGCTGACTTGTTCAGCTAGGAATGCTTTCTTAGGAACATTATTTTTCCTTTTAACAGAGACTAGATCTTTCAAAAATTTTGCATATGAAGGCACTTGTTGAATTGCATCTAGAAAAAGAATGTTTATTTGAACTTGTTTAAACACTTCTAAAACATCTCTAAATTGTGCATCTTTTTAAGATTGATCGGTCTTTGTGGGTAAGGTGCGTTAGATACAAAATTCCTAAGTGGAGAATCACTGTCAACAACTGGAGAAGAATTAACTTCTTTAGTTTCTATTTTAGGCTTAGTGTTCTCACTTTCTTCTTGTTCAGCTACTTCTGTCTTATTATCAACATGTTTTCCAGATCTAAAGGAGATAATTAATTGAACATGCTCCTCATTCTGTGAAGAATTGGAGTTGCTACCAATGGAGAATTATCCCTTCTGGTTAGGCACAGGTTGACTAGGGAATCTCCCTCTTTCTCTTTCTGCTAATTGAGTAGCCAACTGACCAACCTGAGTCTCTAACTTAGCAATTGCTTGAGTATTCATGTGTGTAGAGTTTTTCATCTCAAGCATAGCTTGGTTGGTTGATTGAATAACTTGGCTTGTAGATTGAATGAAAAATTTTAGAGTGTCTTCCAATGATGATTAAGACACTGAGATTGAGTAGCGGGTTGTTGATATTGGGTATGAGGTTGAGACAAAACAGGATAAGGTGAGTTATTCTGCCTAAGCTGATTATGCATGGGTTGCATGGGCTGCCCACCTACATTCACAGGTGGTTGACTCTGTCTTCAAGAGAAATTTGGATGATTTCTCCAACCTGAATTGTAAGTTTTAGAAAAGGAATTTCCTATCGGCTTCCCATAATTACTCAGGACATTAACTTGTTCTACATAACACTCGGGATATGCATTCAATGAAGGACAGTTCAGAGATGTATGCATCGGGCTAGCACACACAGAGCATGCTTCATTCATGTTGAGAGCATTGATGTTTCGGTTCAAACTCAGGGCATCTATTTTCTTGGTTAGCACATCGAGTTTGACCTTAACATCTACGTCCTTTTTGATCTCATAGAAGCCTCCTTTCTTAGGAGATTGATGCTATCTCTCACTGACTTACAAAATCCCACTCTTGAGATCTTTCAGCTAATCGCTCTAAGAAATTATGCGCAACTTCACCTCTTAAATCTAAGAAAGCACCGCCATTCATTGATTCAATCATATTGCGATGTGTTTGAGTTAAACGATTATGAAAGTGTTGAATTAACCTCCATGTTTCAAACCCATGATGTGGACATTTTAATAATAGATCTTTGAATATTTCCCAACTCTCATAAAATTTTTCATTTTCATCTTCTATGAAATCAATGATTTCTCTTTTTAATTAATTGGTTTTGGCCATTCGGAAGAATTTTGACAAAAATTTACTCACCAACATATCCCATGTTGTGATAGAATCAGCGGGAAGAGAATTTAACCATGCCTTGGCCTTGTCCTTCAAAGAGAAGGGGAAAAGGCGTAGACGAACAGACTCATCTGAGAAGTCTGTAAATCTAAAAGTTGCACAAATTTCTAGAAAATTCTTTACATGCATGTAAGGATCATCTCTGTTAAGACCATTAGGCAAAAGTTGAATTATCTGGGGTTTCAGTTCAAAATATTTTGCACAGGGTGTAGGCAACACTATGCAAGATGGAAGGTTGATTGTGATTGGAGAAAATAACTCCCTCAGAGATTTCTCGGGTTGGTCTTCCATTTTAAATGAAAGATCAATTTCAGTTTCACTTTTCTCTACTGGATTATAATCAGTTCTAACCATGGTTAGTTATAATTAGTTCTAACCATTTTAAATGAAAGATTAATTATAATTAGTGTGTGATCACGTGTCCACATGGTCATACACAGTCAATCAACTCACACGTGTGTAAATTTATTTTAAATTTTTTTGATTTTTTTACCTAAAATTAACTGCAAGGTCAAGCTTTGCTCTTCGAAACAGGGCCGAAGCATCCAATATGAAGCTTCCCAATCCAACATAAATCTGCCCCTTTTTGAAATCCTCAATGGATTTGAAAATGGAAGCTTATCATTATGATCCGGATTTACACTCAGATTTCCCGATTTAGCTCTGTCGCACCTTCGAAATCGAAAGCTTCCTTTTTCTTTGCTCTTTGCCGCTGTGCCGGAACCATCGTGACTGCCGCCATCACTTCTTCTCCGTCGGAATCGCCATGCTGTTCTTCCTTAACGCCTCCAGTCGTCGTCAACACCGACCTGGTCGTCACCCATGGCCGCCCATCTCTCTGTCAACCTCTTCGTCTTCCTCTATAGCGCCGAAACCTACGGCCTCACTCCAACCTCTGCATTGTCCGCCGTCGAGCCCACTTTCTGACCCTCCGTCATCGGACCATGGCCCCTCGCCGTTGAGTGCTTGCCATCGCTTGAGCAGAGCTCGAGCTCTGCTCTGTCGTTTGCTCTGTTAGAAACCCGAGCCATCGGCTCGGATTTCATCTTTTTTTTTATTTCGACCTGAATTGACAAACTGGTTTGGTTCGGTTTCCTTTTATTTATTTTTTTACATTGAGCTGAAACCTGTCATATCATCTTCATCTGCCAGATCGAATCTTAACACCCGTAGTTTAATTCCGTGCCCGTCTTCTCTTAAATGGACATCAACGGTTCAGATCTTTTCTGCGCATGATCTCAACTCTTGGGTCACTTTGGCACTTCAAAACCCACTTAATGGCTTCACTTTGGCCGTTCCGCAGTCCAAGCACTTGAACCTATACAAAATAAAATATGTCCCACATTAGACGCACCAAATAATTCATAAAATTACGGAACATATTTAAATTGAGCCATTTAAAGTGAATTATTTATTTAATTCTTAATTACTAAACTAATTACTAATAATCCACTTTATTCCTTATTTAAACTAGGAAATATGGCTAACAAATAGGTAAAAAGCATATAGAAATGTGTATTTTTCATGTGTAACAGTAAACAATTTAGAAGAGGGGATATCCACTAACTCAGCTATAAGTAAGAAGTCATTAAATTGGTTAACATCTCTTAGGGGAACAACATTACCACCAAGTTTTTCCTCCTCTGACGTAATGGCATTAAAATCTCCCATCAATAACCACGGATCTGACAAAGTGCCCTTGATGTTTATCAAAATCATGCCACATAGTTGCCCTTTCCTCTAGAGAATTAGAAGCATAAACCAACGTAAAATGAAAAAGAAATCCATCTGAAATAGATCTCACCTGACAATGCACATCTGAGATGACTCTGATAACTTAGGGACATGTAAGATATTTGGATTCCAGAATAAAAGGAGGCGACCACTTATTGCGGACTCAATATTATGAATATTGTCCCAACCTCTGAGAATATATGTAATCCTTGGAAGAGCTCGACTTTTAATTTTTGTTTCACATAATCCCAGAGGAGCCAGATTATTTTCATGAACTAAATCGGCAACAACCGATTTTTTTGTCCGTTGGCTTAGGCCATGGACATTCCAAGTACATAATGCCATTATTTGGATTTGGGAGGCTTGCCGCTCCCTCGCCTGTTGCTTTTTGGGTTTTCTCTTGGATTTGCAGATGAGCTAATTCACTTCGAGTCATAACAGTCTTAGCAATGTGTTGTCTCCGTCCCTGAGCAGAAGAAGAGCAAGATGTGCCCTCTTCTTCACCCTTTGATGAGGCACGGATTGACACAGGTTTGCTATGTAAAGCATCAGCCATAGGAGGAAGGTTCACATACAGATTCACCTTATTCATTTGAACATTTGTCAAACCTTCATTAACCATTGCATTAGAGATGTCTGAGGGTATGTTTGTTTGAGGCACCACGGAAGGGTTAGTCGGGCCAATGGGACCCAAAAACATACCTATGGTTGCATTAATGTTGGACAAAGGTGTTTGTTCTCTCATGTGACTCAAACCCATTCTGAAGGTAGCACTGACTTGAGGCATGGGTGCTGGAACCTCCCTAGAACACATGCTAGGCAATTCCAAATTACCATTCTTAGAAATTTTGCCACTATTCAATACCAAATCAGGATTTTGATGTATGAGCAAATTCGGGCCTGAATTATGAATAACTTGAGTAAGCGATCCTCACAAATTTGGTAGGTTATGCACCAAATCCGCCCAGCTATCACAAGAGATTCTGCCCCAAAGACTTGCACTTGAGTAGCTTGTGCTTGTGAGATCACACGCCTTGTTATATTATCTAATGGCTCAGACTGAATCCTCTGAATTCCATCTAGATTCTCCTCTACCTCAACATGCAACTGGTTGGAAACTATGGCAGTGCCGACATTACCAATCGCAACCCAAACTTGTGAGTAGGTGCAAGCAGCCACTTCATGGCCGAAGGTTTTGCATCTACTACAAAGAGGAGGCTTCCACTCATAAACAATGGGTTATGGGAAGGTGGACCCATTGGTTCTGTGCACATCGACTCTTGAAGGGTGAAGGAAGCAGTAACCTCCACACAAATTCGTGGGTATGCTAGTCTCTTCCACTCAACCATGAGTTGGTCCATATATAGTGGCTTTTCAATAGTGCTCACAGCCCGACCAAGAATTTCTAGTTTCTAGTATTGTGGTGGGAGGTTGGGAAACCTTATCCAAACTGGAATAGACGAGAGCATCTCCCGTGTCGGCTTCATATTTGCGTTCCAACACTTGAGTATAAGCGGTCTGCCCGCTATTGACCAAATTACACAAAGAACTTTTGTGCAATCATCTTCATTGGAGAATTTGAAGAGAAAAAAACCATCCGAAAGAGAAATAATCTCAAAGGTTGCACGCATCTTCCACATGTATTCAACAACCACTTTGAGGCCATTGTAATAGGGACGTTTGCCGAGAAGATAGCCGACAAGGGTGAACTTCCAGCGCTCCCTTTCGGCCTCAAGGAGATCCTCTGGTACGGCAACATAGGTTTAGTTGCGAAGTTCAGGAAAATCTAGAAGGGAGGTGCTGGCTTTTGATGAATTTTCTTGAAAAAGGGCACTCCATGAGGGAGTACGAGAAGGAGGAGGAGCAGACATGGTGGGGGAGAGTCAGGAGGGTTGGAGAGGGCGCGAGTGAGCAACAAACGGGGTGAAGGCTTTCCAGCCTAACTTCATTCACTCCCTCCTTGGCATTTTGTCAAACAGGTAAGATGCATAATATAGGACGGAGAGGGGAGGGGGCACCGGAAAAGGGAGAGGGCGGTGGTCTAAGGCAATCTCATGAAGGGGAGGAGAATGGTGATCGGCATTTGTTGATTAATGCTGTTTTTGGATCGAAGCCACCAATCTCTGATGATATTTTGGCTAAAGCGTTCCAGTTTGACAAGAAGGTGGTGGTGGACTTTCTCCAATCTCCTACATTCCAAAAAATTGAAACTTTTAGTGGCAGAAGAGCGAGGCAGAGCTTTACCAGCGAGGTGGAGGTTGAGGCGGGAGGTGCTGAAGTTCCAATTGTTATAAGGGTCTCATTCCTGATATTCTAATCAGTAGTTTCCCATTCTTTCTCCCCTGAATAAAAGATCGCCGTAAGAAAGTGAAGACGGTCAAATTGGCCTTGACTAATTTCTGATCATAGTATTCTTGAAAATGTGCCATTCCATATAGAAAAAAAAATGTGACTTGAACTTTAATACAAAATTTATCCATACCTCCACTGAGATGCATATCTCACACCAGTTCATGAGCCAGAAGTATATTTTCGCCGATGAGTCGACCCTGAACAAAAATTAATTGGTTGTGTCTGATGAGTTCTGGAAGCACTTAAGAATGTCTGTTAGCCAATTATTTATTAATAGACTTATAAATAAAATAGAACAGAGAGATTGGCCCAAAGTCATCAAAGCTTCTTGAGTTACTAGACCTGGGGGTCAAAGTCAAGAAAATGTGATTCATGAAATGCAACATGAATCCTTTATTGAAGAAGTACTTTACTGCCTCTATAAAATTTTCACCAATAATATCCCAAAAGAAAGTAAAAAATTCCTTCTAGAAACCATCAGGGCCGGAAGCTTCCCCGTTAGGGGAAGCAAACACCACATTCTTAATTTCATCTGAATGAATCTGCGCAATCAACAAAGCCTTAAGCTCGTCAGTCAAAGTTCTTTGAAAGTTAATATTTATCTCCTCATATTCTTGAGATGGAGAAAACAAGTTTTTAAAAAAAACTCTCCGCTTGTCGAATCTCGTGCATTATTGAAAGTCGTACCTAGACCATTCTCAATCTCATGAATTGAATTAACAACCGAGTGAGAAGCAACAAATGCATGAAAAAATTTTGAGCACTTATCTCCATCCCAAAGCCAGTTAACTCTTGAATTTAGTTTATAGAAAGAAGTCAAGATTTTTTCTTCCTATACCAGCCGCTTTCTAGCTTACTTTTCCAAAAGCCATGCTTCCTCATCATAAGGATCAGCTTGAATTCTCACCTAAATATCATAAAGTTCTAACAGAGCCTCATTTTTTTTTTTTAACTTCACCAAAATGATCCCTGTTCCATAACTTGAGAGCCTCTTTCACAGCCTACAACTTTTTAAATAAAATAAATAGAGGGCTTCCATCAACATGGGCACGCCAAGCTTTTTTGACAATATTTTTCACAGAGGGGTCCTCCAACCACATTGTGAAGAATTTGAAGGGCTTAGGTACGACTCATGATCAAATTAGCATTTTCTCTTCGATTATTCCAAGTGAAATCAACCGGACAAGGGATCTATTGGAGGCCTGCATTTAAAATACAATCATTAAAGGGTCATTTGGGGCGTGATTATTGCAAAAATATTCAGACTGGATATTGGATATATACTGTAGCATCCATGTGGATTTTTACATCCAGCTGAAACACCTCTTTCAGCTGGATATATAAAATATCCAGATGCTACAGTGTAGCAAAACATCCCATCTGGATGTTTTACTTTTAATCACGCCCCAAACGGCCCCTTAAATATATCTAGCTCCCATCGCAAAGGAAGCTTCCCCCTCCCCCACACACACGTTCTGATGCATCTCTGACTGCATTAAAATCATAAATCATGATCCAGGGACTCTAAATACTAGTGTGTATATAACATAGGCGGCTATAAAGACAAGATCTTTTATGAGGATCATTATAACCATATATGGAGTTCTCTAAATACTACTCCTGATCAACAGACCTGATTCAACAGAGTTTAGATTGTCAATGGCTTTCCAGCCACACAATGTTAAAACGGAGTCTCTCAATCTGGCGCCTTTTGATCTTTGTCTCACAATGATTAATCAAAAATAAATTATTACTTCGAACGAGGTCCTGTACTGCAGACCTCTCAGACCTGTGTCCTAGACCACAGGTGTTCCAACAACAAATGGACAACAGAAATGATCAGGAGTAGTCACCCCTTTCTTCTTCTTTTTC
Source organism: Houttuynia cordata (assembly GCA_039654745.1). NCBI lineage: Eukaryota > Viridiplantae > Streptophyta > Magnoliopsida > Piperales > Saururaceae > Houttuynia > Houttuynia cordata. The sequence goes on from CM077504.1 coordinate 16,822,317, forward strand.
TTTCTCCCTCTGCCGGTTGTCACAAGAGGATGGCCATCACAATTATTTTTTGCTTGTTGCACCTGCATAGGAGGTTGGATTCTTCGAGAATTTACTTGCAAAGATAAACTGCAAGACTCAGAATTCTCTTCTTTCTCCAAATTGTTAAGTACGTCGAATGCTTTAGGAGATGTTGCAACATGAGAAGGAGCAATATGACAATAGAGCGCGTTGCACGCTTGCAAGATGAGGACCAATCAAATTCTTCCTGGATGTCCCCACCCCCATATCTCCATTAGGACTAACTTGAGCCCTTGGATTATCAATCACGAATAATGGTGTTCCATCATGAGCGTGCAATTGCTTCCCATCAATTAAATATGGGTGTCCCTTAATACCTGTCCGAATTACCACAGGAGTGCCCTCAAGACGATCACATGCTTGCGTCTCTCCAAGGTTGCTGATCAGTAGGGATTTTGATGTGAGTATTTTAATGAATTGCACAATCATACTATTGGCAAAGAACTGGATGAGTTATACAGTTACTGAGATTCATTATCTATCTTCTTTGTAAGCTTTCATCTTTTTATTACTATTTACTTTTTGAGGGGGGAGGATTATTCTGCTTGATGGTAGTAGATGTACTACTGTTCCCAATGCTAGTCTTTGGTAAAGGATGGTTGGCATCTGAAAGGGCGTATTCCTGGGAGATTATAACATGGAGGGAAGAACCAGTCATGTCAGATCATAGTAGCTACCGTTACCCACGCCCAGAATTTGGATCCCACATTGGTCAGGGTATAGGACCAAAAATGATTGAATGAGGGCCATCAAGGATGGTGCCCTGCCACTTTGTGCCCACTCCATGTTGTGAAGCAAACTAAGGTCCGGTCCAACTTTGTTAAATCCAACATGGCTGTTGTTTTATGAATGTATAATATTATTCAAGGGTACTCTGGTAGTCGGGCTATTATTGTACAAGCATGCAGTTACTCCTACCGTCCAACATTACCTGTCCTCATTAGAAAACCAAAATGAACAAAAATCAGTTTATTTTGGTTTTCTATTGAGGACAGATAATTTTGGATGGAGGGAAGTATTTAATCTCGTTGAGGAGGATCATTGTTAGGCTTATTAGGAGTTCAATATTTATTGGCATTTAGCTTATGAAGTCCATAAACAGTTAGGGCTAGGCCTAATTCCTTAAACTTTGAAGGTTAATGATAAAGAGAATTGGAATCCAAGAGTAGAGAGTTATCCAATTATGCCTAAACCCTTCTCCTCTTTGTTTAAATTAATGCCCGTTCTGTTTGTATTTTTGCCCCTTGCTTTCAATATTCCTACAAAAGTCTACCCCAGCATTCTGAAGCAATTGTTCATCTTTCCAAGCTTAACTTGGTGTTGTGCAGGATCGCCTAGAATGGCCAACTAGCATGCATGTATCTATATATTTCCTGCTTTTCCCAATTTCAACTTAATATCTCTAGATTGCTGGTTGTAATTCTTAAATGGCAGTCAAACATGTTCTTTTAGCATGCGAGGCTGTTGTACCTCAAACTGTTTTACCCTTATTTATCATCTATTGGTGTAAGGCCCAAAAATTAGAGGACTTTAGGGTGAAAGGGAAGACCAAGACGTACAGGGTTTCTGGCAAGTGGCAATAAGAAGAGCATGATTGCGGAACACTTTCGCCGTAGATATTGCATATGACGGAGCTGTATGGACTATGGAGAGATAGAAATCATGCCATTTAAAGTATACGTCACCGTGGAATACATGGTTTGAGTAAAAAAATAAAAGTGTATAATGGGGATTTTATGCTGGGGATAATGTTTATGATGGACGAATAGGTTTGTTGTTGACCTCATATGTGGTACACCACTTTAAGCAGTTGGGGGAGTGCAGCAATTTCAGATGTAGTTTCCTCGCTCATATATATGTAACATGCACTCAAAAGAGATCGTCTAGAGGATATCTCAGTTTTTGGGGTAGGAGGGTGTTCTAGAATAGAGAGCATTCATTTTTGTCAAGACTTGAGATAAGGGACATGATGTAGACTCTCGTCTACAACGGAGAGGAGGCGGCTTTTGTTGTTGTTTTAATTAGTCTCCTAATTTTACTCGCAAGTGTACGAATCGGATTTGCAGTATAATCGCACAATTTTTACGAGGTCGAACCCACAGGGACTTGTGTAGCGGAATTCTAATTCGAAGATCAGATTATTACCCTTGTTGAAGAATTAAATTGATTTGACTCACTACAACTACGATTAATCGAAGACTCAATGCAATTAAACAGCTTTAACTAAGAAATTAATCTAAAGACAATTAAATAATCTATGAAAAAGAAACTAATCGACAAATAAAAAATGAAGCTTTAATCAAGAATTTAAGACATTAGGGCATAAGAATCAGCACATGACAATCATAGGAATATTTCTTTTAAAATCAGCAATTGTTTTCACGATTATCTCGTAGAGAATTGGAATTCAATCTATTCTCCTACGGAAAATTTCAGCATTAAAGCATATAAATTTTTAAATAGAATTTTGCATTCTCTTGCATATCAACAGATGAAATTCAAATCATTAGCTGTATCTATTATACGATGAATCACAGGTAATACCCAAATATCATATTAAACACATACCTCATTGCAATTAATTTGAGAATAACAATCATTAAAACGCATTAATTTAGACAAAACAATTGCATCACATGAATAATATTCCTACAACTAATCATGGCTTCATCTCAGCCCTAGACAGGGATTTAGCTACTCATACCAGAAAATTGAATTGCAAAAATAATGGAATTCATTTGAACTAATAATTAAATCAACTTACAAGAATTTCTGAGTAATAGAAAATAAACCAGAAAGATACTGTTCCTCTTCCCGGAGGGTTACTGTTCCTCTCGGATTACTGTTCACAGCTCCAATCCACAGCAGAAAACAGAAAAATACAAAGATCATTCACCAGAAATCACTCTCGAAAATGAAAAAAACAGAAACTTTGAACTCTCGAACTGCCGGTCGTCTTCTCTGTCGAACTGCCGGCTCTCTTCTTGTTCTGCTATTGCTCTGGTTATATAGAGCCCTAAAAAATCCCAACTTTCCAAATCGAGGACGCCTTCTCAAATCCGGAATCAAACCACAGACTTTCCTAATCGAGCACGCCACTGCCAAAAAAAATCCACCTTTTCCTCCTCCGTCGCGGCCTCGTGACTGCCGCCATCTGCTCTCCTCGTCGCCGTGACCGCCGTCAGCTTCGACCTCCACCGTGTTCGCCGACGATCGCTCTGCCATCTGCTCTGCTCGTTGCTCCGTCGCTCGTTGGTCGCCTCGCCTTTCTGCTCAAGCCGCCGTCAAACTCTGGTGGTCACCGCCGTCGAGCCCAGGTTGCCAGAATCGATTCCACCGGGACCCAGCTGCCGTGCACCTTGATCGCCGCCGTCGGCCAGCAGAGCTCCTCCTCTGTTTCAGAAACAGAACACCTGAGCCCCGACTGAACAGAACACCCGAGCCCCGCTTGGGTGTTGTTTTTTTTTTTTTATATTTTTTTTTCAATGAACCGGCCGAACGGTTCGGCTTTTCTCTCTTCTTTTTTTTTTCTTTCTTTTTTTTTCTTTAACTTGGCTAAAACCCGTCGTATCAATGTCATTCGTCGGATCAAATCTGAATGCTCTGTATTCTAATTCCACGCCCGTCTTCTCTTGACTGACTCATCAACGGATCAGATCTTTTCTGCGAGTGATATCAGCTCCTGGGTCCGTTTAATGGCTTCACTTTTGGCTGTTCAGCAGTATGGGCATTTGCACCTATACAAAATAAAATATGTCCCAAATTAGACGTACCAAATATTTATAAAATTACGGAACAGTGTTAAATTGAGCAATTTAGAGAGCCTTATTTAATTAATTCCTAATTACTTAGAAAATTACCAAAATTCACTTTATTCCTCGTTTTAATTGGAAAACATGACTAACAAATAGGTAAAAAGGCATATAAAAATGTGTATTTTTCATGCTTAACAAATACCCCCAAACCTATATTTTGCTAGTCCTCAAGCAAAACACAAAAGAAAAATAATAAAACTACTCAAAAATAAATGCCACTGTCGTAGGGAACCACGATTGCATTTAGCATATGCAACAAGCCTTTTAAACCCCCAGGTGTCCCTGGCTGGACGAGTGAAGTCTCGTGAGGGTTTGCAGCCATGCTACCCACAAACATGTATTTATAAAATTAACCTTACTCTTTATCTAAATGAGAAAGGAGTTAACTAAACACTTCAAAACACAAAACCTATTATCCCTTCAAATACACACTGCAATACTTAAGAAAACTAACCACACGTACTTGCATTTATAATCAACTGGAATATAGAAGCGCTCAAGTAAGTGGTTTTATTCTACACCTTCATCTTGGAAATTTCTTCTCAATATGATATAGCATGATACTTTAAATAATAGAAAGTGTAGAACATTGTAGCAATACACTCTAAATCTCTGTTTTACACAGATCCAGTGTTACCCATTAACCAAAGAACATCAGAATCTACATAGCCATCGTAATCTTTAGGTTCATGATAGCACAGATGCTTGCGCGCCTCCTTCGGGTCCAACATTCTAGATTTGAGAGGATAATACACCATAGACTTTTTTTTTTTTCATTAGGACTGTGTAAGGCCTGACTTCAAGATGCTTAGGTTTAGCAATGACTCAGGCCAATGACTCCCAGCCAGTTGGCTTAGGGCATTAGGTTTTAAGATGGACCGCTTCGGACCTGAGCATCAGCCTAAGTTAATCCTATAATAGTCAAGCAGCCCCTTTTCTTTATTTTCGTTTCCATTTTTTTTTCATTTTTTTTTCATTTTCATCATATATATTTTCAAGCACATCTTTATTCTGTCCAGGCTGTATTATACTCTCAACCTATTTCCGGTTCCAAGCCCTTGCCATAGCCAAGTAAATGGTCTATCATGATCTTTTAAGCTCAACAGACAACCACATATCATCCAATGACTCTGACTAAAGACATCCCACTTAAAATTAGTATTCAACAAATCTCTAGAAGGTATTACTTTATGTAACTGGTGTGTGTGAGTGAGTTTTATTAGCTCAAGCACTTGATCCAAGAGGATTGTAACAGAATGCTATTTCTCAGTTAAGTGTCTCTATCCTCCAGTATACTTACTCACACTTCCAATGTAAATTAATCTCTTAAAAATTGAAGTATGCATCACGAAGGGATAAACTACCAAAACCTATAAAAATACTAACAAACAGCCTAAAATCTAATTTTTTTTTTAATTTTTAATTTTTTTTTTAACTTGAAAATTCAAAACAAGCAAGAAAATCACTAAGATATCCTAAACAAATATCTTCCTATACCCCCAAACCTGCATGAAACATTGTCCTCAATGTAAAAGATATAAAATAAATACTGAGGAAAATAAATAGACGAGGGAGGGAAAAATAGTACCTGCACTCCACTGAAACGCTATAGTATCTATCAACATGAAAAGAACAAGTGAAGCACAAGAATAACATAAGAAAAATAAGCTCAAAAATAAAAATTTTAAAAACTTGGGTTGCCTCCCAGTAGCGCTAAGTTTTACGTCTTCAGCCAGACACAGCTATTACTTCACTCAGTAATGGATGATGCAGATTCTACCAAGGATTTAGCGTGAGACCACAGAGAATAAAAATATGACCAACTGACATCCCTCAAATTGCAAAAGAATGTTCCCAGACTTCTCTTCAATCTCTCCCACCTAGACTCTCTTGGGAACAAAAACGAATATGAAATGGGAACAGCATTGACAGCAGCTATGGGTCCCTGAAGATCAAGCTCATCTATGGGTGAATCATCCATACTCCCCGCTAACAGATGTGGTAGTAATGGTGCCCAAGGATAGACGACTGGAATATCTATGTCTGGACTCAGTGGATGTTCATTCACTACTTCTTCTAACTGTGCAGGCATCACCCATAGGTGTAAGAATATGGCAGCCACCTAGATATCCTGTGAGAATCATGAACCTAAAAATATGAGTGATAAATAATGAAAAATAAAGCAAGCAAAGAAAACTAAACCCACTAAGCACAAAACAAATTACAGCAACTTTAGTCATTATAAGTCGGGTCAGCCAGACTCAATTCATCAATCTGAGGTTGCTGCAATTCCAAGAATGGTTTAAGACGATGACCATTAACTTTGAATATATCACCATTCTTTGGGTTTTCTATTTCAACTGCTTCATGAGGATAAACAACACGAACTAGAAAAGGTCCTGTCCATCGAGACTTCAATTTACCCGGAAACAGATGTAATCGAGAATTGTATAAAAGAACTTTCTGCCCCGATGTAAAAGATTTTCGCAGAATATTTTGATCATGAACCTTTTTCATACGATCCTTGTATGATTTTGCACATTCATAAGCATCATTACGAAGCTCATCCAACTCATTCAACTGCAGTTTCCTTTGAATACCCGCTCTATTGAGATCAAAATTCAGGTGCTTAATTGCCCAATAAGCTTTATGCTCAATTTCAACAGGAAGATGACATACTTTCCCATAAACAATACGGTAGGGAGACATTCCAATGGGAGTTTTAAATGCAGTACGGTAAGCCCACAAAGCATCGGTGAGTCTCAGTGACCAATCTTTGCGATTCGGATTGACTGTCTTTTCCAAAATATGCTTAATCTCCCTATTAGAAATCTCAACTTGACCACTTGTCTGGGGATGGTATGGGGTAGCAATTTTATGGGTTATGCCATATTTCTTCATTAACTGTTCAAAAACCCTATTACAGAAATGTTTTCCCCCATCACTTATGATAGCACGAGGAGAACCAAAACGTGCAAAAATGTTGTCTTTCAAGAATTGGACCACCACTTTGTGGTCATTGGTTTTGCATGCTGCAGCCTCTACCCATTTAGAGACGTAGTCTACCCCCACAAGGATATAAAGATTGCCAAAAGAGTTAGGAAAAGGTCCCATGAAGTCAATACCCCATACATCAAAAAGGTCTATAATAAGGATTGGGGTTAAAGGCATCATGTTACGGCGTGAAAGTGCTCCTAACTTCTGACATCTTTCACATGCTGAACAATAAGCATGACAGTCTTTAAAAATAGTAGGCCAATAAAATCCACACTGCAAAATCTTTGCAGCAGTCTTTTTAGAACTAAAATGACCCCCACATGCTTGATCATGACAAAAAGAAATGATGCTTTGTTGATCATGTTCCGGAATACATCTCCTAATAATCTGATCGGGACAATACTTGAACAAGTATGGATCATCCCAAAAGAAATACTTAACCCTGGACAAAAATTTGGACCTATCTTGGGAAGACCAATGAGATGGAATTTGTTCAGTTACCAGATAATTAACTATGTCTGCAAACCAAGGCAACTGGGACACTGCAAGTAATTGCTCATCAGGAAAAGATTCAGTTATGGGCAATGATTCATCAGTAAAATCAACTATCAACCTAGATAAGTGGTCGGCTACAACATTTTCAGAACCTTTCTTATCCCGAATTTCAATATCAAATTCCTGTAGCAATAATATCCATCGGAGAAGACGAGGTTTAGCATCTTTTTTAGATAAAAGATACTTCAATGCAGCATGATCCGAATAGATATAGACCTTCGATCCCAATAAGTAAGACCGAAACTTATCTAGAGCAAAGACTACTGCCAGTAATTCTTTCTCAGTTGTAGAATAATTAAGTTGAGCATCATTCAATGTTTTACTGGCATAGTAAATCACATGGGGAAGTTTATTAATTCGCTGCCCCAACACAGCACCAATAGCATAATCAGAGGCATCGCACATTATCTCAAAAGGTAGGCTCCAATCAGGTGGCCGAATAATAGGTGTAGATGTTAACTCTGATTTGAGTTTGTGAAAGGCATTATTGCAAGCATCATCAAAGACAAATGATGTATCTTTTGCAAGAAGATTACACAAAGGCCTTGAAATTTTACTAAAGTCTTTAATGAATCTTCTGTAAAATCCAGTATGGCCTAAAAATGATCTGATTTCTTTCACAGTTCGTGGTGGTGGAAGATGTGAAATCAAATCAACTTTAGCTTTATCAACTTCAATGCCTTTATTAGATATAATATGCCCAAGAACAATTCCTTTTTGAACCATAAAATGACATTTCTCCCAGTTAAGCACCAGATTCTTCTCTTTACACCTCACTAACACTAAAGATAGATGGTGCAGACATTCATCAAAAGTAGACCCAAAGACAGAAAAATCGTCCATGAATACCTCTAAAAATCGCTCTACCATATCAGAGAAAATGCTCAACATACACCTTTGAAAGGTAGCAGGTGCATTGCATAGGCCAAAGGGCATGCGACGGTAGGCAAAGTTACCGAAAGGACACGTGAAAGTGATCTTTTCTTGGTCTTCAGGGGCTATGGGAATTTGGTTATAACCAGAATAACCATCAAGGAAGCAATAATATTCATGTCCCGCTAACCTTTCCAGCATTTGGTCAATGAAAGGAAGGGGAAAATGATCTTTTCTTGTCAAAGCATTCAACTTCCTATAATCAATACAGACACGCCAGCCCGTTTGAACTCGAGTTGGCACTAACTCATCAGCGTCGTTTTTCACTACAGTTATGCCAGACTTTTTCGGTACAACTTGAACAGGACTGACCCATTTACTATCAGAAATTGGGTAGATAACTCCTACATCTAAAAGCTTAAGGATTTCAGCTCGAACAACTTCTTGCATTACAGGGTTAAGACGCCTTTGGGATTCACGAGAAGGCTTGGCATCATCCTCCAAATGAATTCTATGCATAACAATAGAAGGACTGATGCCTTTAATATCTGCAATGGTCCACCCTATGGCTTCTTTGTGCTTTACAAGAACATCAAGTAGTTTACGCTCTTGAGCCACATCTAGGTCAGATGCAATAATGACAGGTAAGGACTCAGCAGGACCTAAATAAGCATATTTCAGAGTATCCGGCAATGGTTTCAGGTCTAATTTAGGTGGCTCAATACTAGATGGAACTACTGGTGATGATGATAAGGTAAGAGGCTCCACTTTTGGTTGCCACCGTTCAGTACTCATCAGAGGTACAGACTCAAGCAATGAGTTTACTTGTTCAATTGACTGATCGATATCAAATTCACAGCCAAAATGTGTTAAGCATGCCTCTAAAGGATCTTGGGAATGTGTTTGAAGAAATGTTTCATGGACAAGTGATTCAATCAGGTTTATTTCATTCACATCATCCATGTCAGGTGGTTGTTTACTGATGTCAAAGATGTTCAATTCCACCTTCATATTCCCAAACGAAATTTGCATCACTCCATTTCTGCAATTAATAATAGCATTAGATGTAGCTAGAAATGGACGACCCAAAATGACAGGTATTTGCCCACTTATGTTCGGAACAGGTTGAGTATCAAGGACAACAAAGTCCACAGGGAAATAAAATGTATCAACCTTTATCAGAACATCCTCAACAACACCTCTAGGAATTTTAACCGAACGGTCAGCTAATTGAAGTGTCATTGTCGTGGGTTTTAGTTCTCCAAGACCTAATTGCACATACACAGAGTAGGGCAATAAATTCACACTTGCCCCCAGATCTAACAAGGCTCGCTCAATCTGATGTTTCCCTATCATGCATGAAATTGTGGGACAACCAGGGTCCTTATATTTGATAGGAAATTTACATTGAATGACAGAGCTGACTTGTTCTGCTAGAAACGCCTTTTTTGGAACATTATTTTTCTTTTTGACAGAGACTAGATCTTTCAAAAATTTTGCATATGAAGGCACTTGTTGGATTGCATCTAAAAAAGGAATGTTTATTTGCACTTGTTTAAAAACTTCTAGAATATCTCTATATTGTGCACCTTTTTAGGATTGACTAGTCTTTGCGGATAAGGTGCCCTAGGTACAAAATTCCTAGGTGGAGAATCACTGTCAACAGTTGGAGAAGAATCCTTAGTCTCTATTTCAGTCTTAGTGTTCTCACTTTCTTCTTTTTCAGGAGTTTCAATTTTATTATCAATTTGCTTTCCAGACCTAAGGGTAATGACTGATTGAACATGTTCCTCATTCTGTGAAGAATTAGAGCTACTACCAATGGAAAATTGGCCATTCTGGTTAGGCACAGGTTGACTAGGGAATCTCCCTCTCTCTCTTTCTGCTAATTGAGTAGCCAATTGACCAACTTAAGTCTCTAACTTGGCAATTGCTTGAGTATTCATGTGTGTAGAGTTCTTCATCTCAAGCATAGCTTGGTTAGTTGACTGAATGACTTGGCTTGTAGATTGGATGAAAGATTTGAAAGTGTCCTCTAAAGAGGATTGTTTTTGTGTAAGACCCTGAGATTGAGTGACAGGTTGTTGATATTGGGTAGGAGGTTGAGACAAAGCTGGATAAGGTGGGTTATTCTGCCTAAACTGATTATGCATGGGTTGCATAGGCTGCCCACCTACATTCATAGGTGGTTGACTTTGTCTCCAGGAGAAATTTGGATGATTTCTCCAACTTGAATTGTAAGTTTCAGAGAAAGGATTGCCTGTCGGCTTCCCATAATTGTTTAGAACATTGACTTGTTCTGCATAACACTCTGGATAAGTATTCATGGAAGGGCAGTTCAGAGATGTATGCATCGGGCTAGCACACACAGAGCATGCTTCATTCATGTTGAGGGCATTGATGCTTCGGTTCAAACTCAGGGCATCTATTTTCTTGGTTAGCGCATCGAGTTTGACCTTAACATCTACGTCATCTTTAATCTCGTAGAGACCTCCCTTCTTAGGAGCTTGATGTTGTCTCTCCCTATGACCTGCAAAATCCCACTGTTGGGACCTTTCAGCTAATCGCTCTAAGAAGTTATAAGCTGCTTCACCTCCCAAGTCTAAGAAAGCACCGCCATTCATTGATTGAATCATGTTGCGGTGTGTTTGAGTTAAGCCATTGTAAAAATGTTGTATTAACCTCCATGTTTCAAACCCATGATGTGGACATTTTACTAAAAGGTCTTTAAAACTTTCCCAACTCTCATAAAATTTTTAATTTTCATCTTCCATAAAGTCAGTGATTTCTCTCTTTAATTCATTGGTTTTGGCCATTGGGAAGAATTTGGACAAGAATTTGCTCACCAACATATCCCATGTTGTGACAGAGTCAGCGGGAAGAGAATTTAACCACGCCTTGGCCTTGTCCTTCAAAGAGAAGGGGAAAAGGCGCAGACGAACAGACTCATCAGAGAAGTCTGTGAACCTAAAAGTTGCACAAATTTCTAGAAAATCCTTTACATGCATGTAAGGATCCTCTCTGTTAAGACCATGATAATTGGGCAATAGTTGAATTATCTGAGGTTTTAGTTCAAAATGTTTTGCAGAGGTTGCAGGCAACACTATGCAAGATGGAGGGTTGATTGTGATCGGAGAAAATAACTCCCTCAGAGATTTCTCAGGTTGATCTTCCATTTTGAATGAAAGATCAATTTTTGTTTCACTATTCTCTAAAGGATTAGAATTATTGCTAACCAGACGCAGTGTGTGATCACGTGTCCACGTGGTCATCCACCGTTAATCAACTACCCTCACGTGTTTTAAAATTTTTAATTAATTTTTTTAATTTTAATTTTTTTTGACCTAAAATTAACTGCAAGGGTAAAATTAGTCTTAGAATTTGATTTCCTACAAGTCCCCGGCAACGGTGCCAAAAACTTGTTGTTGTTTTAATTAGTCTCCTAATTTTACTCGCAAGTGTACGAATCGGATTTGCAGTATAATCGCACAATTTTTACGAGGTCGAACCCACAGGGACTTGTGTAGCGGAATTCTAATTCGAAGATCAGATTATTACCCTTGTTGAAGAATTAAATTGATTTGACTCACTACAACTACGATTAATCGAAGACTCAATGCAATTAAACAGCTTTAACTAAGAAATTAATCTAAAGACAATTAAATAATCTATGAAAAAGAAACTAATCGACAAATAAAAATTGAAGCTTTAATCAAGAATTTAAGACACTAGGGCATAAGAATCAGCACATGACAATCATAGGAATATTTCTTTTAAAATCAGCAATTGTTTTCACGATTATCTCGTAGAGAATTGGAATTCAATCTATTCTCCTACGGAAAATTTCAGCATTAAAGCATATAAATTTTTAAATAGAATTTTGCATTCTCTTGCATATCAACAGATGAAATTCAAATCATTAGCTGTATCCATTATACGATGAATCACAAGTAATACCCAAATATCATATTAAACACATACCTCATTGCAATTAATTTGAGAATAACAATCATTAAAACGCATTAATTTAGACAAAACAATTGCATCACATGAATAATATTCCTACAACTAATCATGGCTTCATCTCAGCCCTAGACAGGGATTTAGCTACTCATACCAGAAAATTGAATTGCAAAAATAATGGCATTCATTTGAACTAATAATTAAATCAACTTACAAGAATTTCTGAGTAATAGAAAATAAACCAGAAAGATACTGTTACTCTTCCCGGAGGGTTACTGTTCCTCTCGGATTACTGTTCACAGCTCCAATCCACAGCATAAAACAGAAAAATACAAAGATCATTCACCGGAAATCACTCTCGAAAATGAAAAAAAACAGAAACTTTGAACTCTCGAACTTTCTCTCTCGAACTGCCGGTCGTCTTCTCTGTCGAACTGCCGGCTCTCTTCTTGTTCTGCTATTACTCTGGTTATATAGAGCCCTCAAAAATCCCAACTTTCCAAATCGAGGACGCCTTCTCAAATCCGGAATCAAACCACAGACTTTCCTAATCGAGAACGCCACTGCCAAAAAAAATCCACCTTTTCCTCCTCCGTCGCGGCCTCGTGACTGCCGCCATCTGCTCTCCTCGTCGCCGTGACCGCCGTCAGCTTCGATCTCCACCGTGTTCGCCGACGATCGTTCTGCCATCTGCTCTGCTCGTTGCTCCGCCGCTCGTTGGTCGCCTCGTCTTTCTGCTCAAGCCGCCGTCAAACTCTGATGGTCACCGCCGTCGAGCCCAGGTTGCCAGAATCGATTCCACCGGGACCCAGCCGCCGTGCACCTTGATCGCCGCCGTCGGCCAGTAGAGCTCCTCCTCTGTTTCAGAAACAGAACACCTGAGCCCCGACTGAACAGAACACCCGAGCCCCGCTCGGGTGTTGTTTTTTTTTTATATATTTTTTTTTCAATGAACCGGCCGAACGGTTCGGCTTTTCTCTCTTCTTTTTTTTTTCTTTCTTTTTTTTTCTTTAACTTGGCTAAAACCCGTCGTATCAATGTCATTCGTCGGATCAAATCTGAATGCTCTGTATTCTAATTCCACGCCCGTCTTCTCTTGACTGACTCGTCAACGGATCAGATCTTTTCTGCGAGTGATATCAGCTCCTAGGTCCGTCTAATGGCTTCACTTTTGGCTGTTCAGCAGTATGGGCATTTGAACCTATACAAAATAAAATATGTCCCAAATTAAACGTACCAAATATTTATAAAATTACGGAACAGTGTTAAATTGAGCAATTTAGAGAGCCTTATTTAATTAATTCCTAATTACTTAGAAAATTACCAAAATTCACTTTATTCCTCGTTTTAATTGGAAAACATGACTAACAAATGGGTAAAAAGGCATATAAAAATGTGTATTTTTCATGCTTAACAGCTTTGGTAGAGGCGGAAGTGTCGGAGTCGCAAAAGGCAATGGCAAGGCAAGCACCATGGTGGAATAAGTCGTCATGGGTGTGACACCAACAACAACTCCGATGGAAAGAGGTTGAAAGCTCGCATCTTGCATGAGACACAGCTGCCTATCAATAGAAACAGTGGGTACGGGTTGTCCAACGAGGGAAGGTAGGTCTACTCGTATAAGCAGTTTGGCCAAAGCGTAGATGAAGGGCCTGCTCAAAGTCGTCCCATGTAGAATCTGGGTGACGCCCAATGCATAGCACGCCCTTCCATATGAAAGGAAGCCAACTCACAACGCTCATGAGCGAGGGTCTGATGAAAGTGGAATAAGCGTTTGGCACGTAAAATCCACACATCTGGATCGCGTCCATTAAAGACAGGAAACGTGATACGTACCGGCCGAGTCTGGATATTGCCCTCATGGTCAATAGGGGCATCCGCGTATCGACGGTCCACACGTCCACATCCATGATATTTAACATTATCAGGAAACTTGTCATCGAACGCATAATAATCATCCACATTAGCATAAGCAAATGGTTTTGGGGCCTGAAAACCCAGGATGCACCAGAACATATAGAGAGGGACCCACAACTAGACCCACGTGAGGCGGTGGGGTGCCTAATAGATGAACGGGCCAGATCTAAGAAATGGGTTGGGGCGGCATGGCAACATAAGAACTCGGACCAGATCTGGGCAACGGGCCGGATCCAAGAAGAACGGGTCCATCTGGACCCACATGAATAAAACCTGTGGGTACTCCCGAGCCCAGGTGTGGAGGGATTCGGCAAGGGGAGAAGAATCGATCAGGGCGGCAGCAGCTAGAGGCCAAGAGGCGATGTTGACTGCGGTGGCGGCGGTGACCACAAGAGCTCCCCAGAAGAGTTGAACGAAGGGAGAGCATCGACTTGGAGGAGTTGGGGAGGCTCAACGAGAGGTACGGTGGAGGCGGCAGGAGGGGAAGGGCCGGAGGAGGGAATCTGGCTGGAGGAAGGCGGACGCGGCCTGGCGGAAGGCGGGGAAGCATAATGGCGCCACCTTTGGTGAGGTGGTGCTGTCGACCGAGGGAGGCGGCAGGATTGGGAGGAAGGACTGTCACCGCCATTGAAGGGAAAGGCCGGGCACCGCCACGGTCTCCGACAGAACCGAGAAAGAGGGTGTCGGCAAGGAGACGACGGCCACTACACCAACGGTCAAGAGAGAGGACGCGACGGAAATTAGTGGCACCAGTGAGCCAAAGTGGTCGATGGGACGAACCAAGATGGAGCTGAATCCATTGTGAAGGTTCACGACAGCGCTAGGCCCTGCCATGGCAACATACCGGACGATGGCAAGTGCATGCCGGCAGACAAAGACAAAGGCGAAAACAAGGACGGAGAGGCACCGAAGCTCAGAGCAGCCGACACTGACAGGCGATGCACAGACAGCAGGAGCTCCTCAAAGCGACGATTGTTTGCCTCTTGGCAACGATCGGTCGCTTGTTGGCTCACGTCGATCGCATGCAATAAATCGGTAAATTTTCGATCTTGTGCATCCAATTTTGCTTCCAATTGGATATTGCGGGTAGTCTCTTGTGTGAGGGCGGTAATTGGGACTTCGTGAAAGTTTGATGGCTTAGGCGTCACGGACGAGGGCCCGGAGGACGTCGGCGGTGGGTCAGGGCTCTTACGACGGTCGCCTGTCATAGCGGCATCAAGGGTGGGTTGGGTGGGAAACAGGGTCGAAAACGGATCTGATACCAATGATGTAGACTATCGTCTATAATGGAAAAGAGCAAAAGGAAATAGAAAAGCTAAGCTAGAACAAAATAAACGAGATAAACTAATCTGTATTTTCTCTGTTTTCCGGTTTTGGCCATAGGCCTCACATATTTAAAGAGTGAGAATATCCTAATCCTAATACAAGTAGTAATTCCTAACTAGGAAACATTATTCAGATAAGAAATCCTATTCCTAATATATATAAATGACACTAATTGAGTCCATAACTGGACAATATGTTACCATAGTCACTCTATCATCATATTTTTTACCACTCCTCCATAACTACGTAATACGATTAGTTTGAATTATGCGAATGTGCTTTATCTCTCATTTTCTTATATTATGTGCCTGCATGAATATTTTTTCTTTAAATAATTTAGCTAGTTTTTCAATGTCTCTCTTTTTTTTTCAGCAAAGGGTTACATGATGCAGTTACATGCTTAAAACTGTTCGTATCACTGAAGTTGATTAAGCAATGAGTGAAAGTAGCTTGCTGGGTCTGCGTAGAAAGAGGTCTACAGTTACATTTGGAATAAGTGAAGTCTAATGGCACTTTTTTCTAATTTAGATCAACTAACAGGGCCTTTTAAAAAACAAACACAATTAACAAAGCTAGTGCCTCAACTCATGGAACTGTTGAAAAATTATACTTGGGAGGGATTGTACTTTACCTTACTGTGTTGAATAATATCACAATTGAACCTGAAAGAGCATATAAATCGAAATTGTTCGAGACACAGTTTGCACTACTGACTCCGAAACAGATATTGCCGCCCCCCACGTGCACAGGTTTCCTTCGACAGTTTGTTCTGAAGATACAACGAACCGCTGGTCGACGAGTGGTGCACTACAACAAGTGTGACCCCAAACTCAGAGAGGAAGTAAAACTGTTGTCTTTTCGGAAAAGAGTATTAGAGAAGAAGAATGAGGAGTTTTCCAAAACGAAGTGTATTATGTGTCTTTTATTTTTTGTTTCAGGCAGCTATATATAGATTTAAAACTGTAATACCCAAAAAATCGGTATGTTTACTAAAACTGCTATTTTAGGAAACTAGTCTAAAATAGGAAAAAGTTTCCTATTTTTAATTTTGGTGATGTCATATAATATGGTCGGTTAAATTATTAGTTTGATACATGTAAATTGTGTAATTGGTAGACCAGATTAAGAAGGACACTAGGGCGCGAGGAACAGCCCTAGCGCTGGGCTCAACATGGCGCTGAGGCTAGCCTGGCACTAGGAGCTAGGTGCACCTGATGCCAGAAGTGGGGGTCAGGCGCCAGGGTACAAGTGCAGAGTGTCTTGACTTAGGGATGCGGGAGCAAATTGTGGAAGGATTTGATTTGATTTGGATTCCTTTTTGGTAAACCGATGGAGATTATGGTAAACTTAGGGAGAATCAATGATAATTAATTGAGATTATTTCCAAGACTTTCCCTAGCCTATAAGAGTCGAGCCAAATTTGAAATGGCGTCCTTTTGGAAGGAGGAAAATTGGAAATCGCATAAGTGATTGTTGTAACCTAAGTGACAAAGTACGGGTACGGCAATAAAACAGCGAGGTAAGCGTACAAAACAAAATGATAGAAAGCAGAATATACGGGAAAATAACGTGAAAAAAAGGGAAAATAATAAAAATAAAAAATTAATATAGTAGGTATATAAATGTTAAAGAATAACATATTTCAAAGTTGCGCATTTAAAAAAGGAGTTGTGTGTTTAAACGCGTTTATCGAGAAAAAATACATTTATTTCGGGGAAAACAAGTTTTCCCGTTTTAAATGCGGAGTTTTACGGCTGAGTGGGAGATTTAGAATCCTTTTTTTTATAATTAAAAATTTTATATAGAAAAAATAAAGGAGAGTACAAAGGACGAGAGATTACAATCAACTCCTTAACTCAAGGAGAGCTTAATGGAAGACCCCCCCTAAAAAACCCCTAAGCCAAAGGAGGCTCGAAAGGCAAATGACAAACACTAACGAGCAGTCTCATTAACAGAGTTACGCAAACGATTTTTGAGCAAGAGTAAATAAGAGGAATAAATGTAGAGTTTGACTCAAAATAATTCGACAAGTCATTAAACCCACAATTTAATGACCAGTCAAGGCCAAATTCGTCCAATCCCGACACCCCGACGCCTAACCCGGTGAAATTGTCTAATTCAATGGTCACTCGGTGGCCATCGAAAAGGAGGAGTAGAACTCGGTAGAGCCACATTGGCGACCCAGTAACCACCAGGCAACGACGAGATCTCTATCGTAGGTCTAAGGGGGTAGCAAGTGGTGGTGGGAAGAGCCCAACACATGGGAAAGAAGAGAAAAAGATGAAGGAGCAGCAGCTTTGAGGAAGAATCCGAGAAGGACGTGACAACTCCAGGTCTCATGATAGAAGTCGAGATCATGGGCATTCCAATCCGTCCAGGAGGACTAAAGTGAGAGACAACCATGATTATAGAAGATGATGGAGTTGGAGCAGCAACTGGCTCATGGAAGAAGATGATGGAACTAGAGCAACAACTCACTCAAGAAAGAAGATGATGAAGCTGGAGCAACATCTCAGCTCAAGAAAGTAGATGGTGGAGCTGGAGCAGCAACTTGCTCAATGAAGAAGATGATGAAGCTAGAGTAGCAGCTCAGTGCCCTCCAAGAAGCTCTGACAAGGAATCCTCCAAGATGATGGAGCAGTAGACTATATATGGGGGAGAAGCTAAAAATGCTTGATTCTCCAAGAAGATGATGGAGCAGCAAACTCCGGGATAAAGTAAAAAAAGTTTGATTCCTGATAATTTAAATATTAAACCCTGCAAGTTGCACAAGACAATTGTACTACAGTATGTATTTAAGGTTGTCGAACCTCAGGGATGGATGATTAATCTACCAAATTCAAAAGAAAAGTTGTTTTGATTTAATCTAAGAAAAACAATAAACTTCAGCTACTTTAAATGAGTTGTAATAATATGGAAAAGTACCAAGGCTCCGAATCCACCACGGAATAAACTAGTTCTATCGTCTCTCTCTCTTTTTTATAGATTCATAGTTGATTAGTGTATTCCTCTCGGACATACACTGGTCAATTCAAAATATATGCAACTCCTCTCGGACGTAACACTTAATCAATTAAACCATTGAATTGTGACACTCTCTCTTATGCATAGATAAATGAAACTTTATTAGCAAATAACACCTTAGTCTACGTATGTTCTTCTCTGACACACAAATATTCCTCGGATTGAAATTCTTATGAATCACTCTAGCCTCTCTCGAGCACATAGAATAAATCTCAAAGAATTAACGATGAAAATATAACAAAGATCCATATATCAACTAAGATAAAATTAAGAATAGATAAAGAAATGACAAAACCAGTTTACTCGGGCTTCATCTACGCCTTGGAAAGAGTTTAGGCGCGCTTTAGAAGAGAAACACAAGTCATCTTCTTCTTAATCATTTTCTTCTTCTCTCCTTCTTCTCCTTTGCTATAGCCGTCACAAACTCTCCGCAAAAGAACTCTTCTCTAGCCTCCAAGATGTCTCTGAAGTCTGAAGATGTTCCCCCTTAAGGCATATATCTAGGAGTGAAGAAAAACCAAGAAACCCCCTTCCAAATCCATCTTGAAATAGGTCTTGTTTTAAGTTTGCCGAATACGGCGATCGATCACTTCCTTTGCTGATCGATCGCTTCCCGATCGATCTCGTCTTACAACGTTTCTCCACTTTATCCCGCGATCGTTCACAACTCCTCTTCATATGCCGATCGATCGCGTTAGTGTGCTGATCGATCATACACTGTATAACCAAAAACTCCAGTAGATGCTATCGATCGTAAATAGGATGCTCAATCGCTTCCTTCGTCCGCGGATTCTTCTTTGGGTCAGGAGATCAATTGCGTAAGTCTGGCGATTGATCAGCCACTGTTCAATCGCCAAAATATTTTGCTTATTTTCCTCTTCTTGTGCCAAAAGGATTGCAAGTCTTCTTCTCCTACAACGATAAAAAATAATATTAAAGTACCAGTAAATCTAATCAAACACTAACATAAACATAAGTTTAAGAGCAAATAAAATGTACAATTCAAGTATAGATCACACCCCCAAACCTACATTTTGTTAGTCCCTAGGAAAATTAAATCACACAAAATAAACTAAAGGAAGTAAAGTAGAAAAATAAATACCACTTTCGTAGGGAACACGATTGCATTGAGCATATGCAACAAGCCATTAAACCTTTAGGTGTCCCTAGTAGGACAAGTTGTGTCTCGTGAGGGTTTGCAACTATGTGACCCACAAACATGTACTTATGAAATTAACCTAATTAATCTAAGTAAGGAAGAAATAAAAAATAAACACTACAAAATAAACAATCCTATTGTCCCTTAAAATGCAAATCACAATGATTAAGAAAATCAACCACACGTACTTGCATTTATAATCAACTGTAACATTGTAGTAAAAGTGCAAATCAAGTAAGTGGTTTATTCTACACTTTGATCTTAGAAATTTCTGCTCAATATGATATAACATGATACTTTAAATAGTAAAAATGTAGAACATTGTAGCAATACATTTTAAATCTCTATTTTGCACATATCCAGTGTAACACATCAATCAAAGAACATCAGAATCTACATCGTCATCTCAATCGCTAGGTTCATGATAGAACAATGCCTACACGCCTCCTTCGGGTCCAACATTCTAGATTTTAGAGGATAATACACCATAGACTTTTTTGTTTTAATCAGACTGTGCAATGCCTAACTTCAAGATGCTTAGGTTTAACAAAACTTAGGCCAATGACTCCTAGCCAGTTGGCTTAGGTCATTAGGTTTTAAGTATGGACCGCTTCGGACCTGAGCATCAGCCTAAGTTAATCCTATAAAGTCAAGAGCTCCGAGCTTTCTTTTATTTTTTTAGAATATATATTATTTTCAGTGATATTTATTTCGTCTAGGTTGTATTATACTCTCAATCTATTTCCGGTCCATGCCTCCACCATAATGCTAAGTAAGTGGTCTATCATGATCGTTTAAGTTCAACAATAACAATGTATCAACTAATGACCTAACCCATGTTATCCCACTGTAGATTAGTAGTCAACAAAATTTTAGAGGGGATTACTTTATGTACTAGTGTGTGAGAGTGAGTTTTATTAGCTCAAGCACTTGATCCAAGAGGATTGTAACAGAAAGATATTCATAGTTAACTGTATCTATCCTCCAATATAATTACTCACACTTCAAATGTAAATTAATCTCTTAAAAATTGAAGTATGCATATTCAAGGGATAAACTATCAGAACCTATGAAAAATACTAACAAACAAACTAAGAACTATTTTTTTTTAAAATCAAGCAATATCCTCTCCCCCAAACCTATCATAAACATTGTCCTCAATGTGTATGAAATATAAAACTACAATGATAACATAAGTAGGAAAGGAAAAACAGGAAAGAATACACCTGAATACATGGGTTGTCTCCCACCAAGCGCTAAGTTTAATGTCTTCAGCCAGACTGAGCCAACAATCAATTTGTAGGGCTCGGATCATCCAAGTATACAATCATTTCCTCCATATCTGCAGCAACCTCGATATAGGGCTTCAATCGATGACCATTGACTTTGAATGTACTCCCATCTTTTGGACTGTGAATCGCAACAGCTCCATGGGAAAACACTTCTTTCACAATAAACGGCCTTGACCACCGAGAATGGAACTTTCCTGGAAATAAATGCAACCGCGAATTGTAGAGCAACACCTTCTGATCAGGCGCAAAGGACTTCCTTGAAATCATCTTGTTATGCATAGCTTTAGTCCTCATCTTGTATAACTTGGCATTGTCATATGCATCAAATCGCATCTCCTCTAACTCATTAAGTTGGAGTTTGCGATTTTCACCGGCTATTTCCATATCAAAATTGTATGCTTTAATAGCCCAGTAAGCCCGATGTTCCAACTCAACAGGTAAATGGCAGGCCTTGCCATATACAAAACGGTAAGGAGACATGCTAATAAGAGTTTTGAAAGCCGTCCGATAAGCCCAAAGTGCATCATTCAACCGCAATGACCAGTCTTTCCTATCAAGGTGCACCATCTTCTCAAGAATTTGCTTAATTTAGTGATTTGAAACCTCTACCTGTTCACTCGTTTGCGGATGATACGGAGTTGCGACTTTGTGTGTGACAGAGTACTTCTTGAGAAGAGCATCGAAAGATCGGTTACAAAAATGAGTACCCCCATCACTAATTATAGCACGAGGAATTCCAAACTTGCTGAAAATATTCGACTTTAGAAAATCCAACACAAACTTTATGGTCATTAGTCCTAGTGGCAACAACTTCAATCCACTTGGACACATAATCAATAGCAACAAGAATATACATATAACCAAAAGATGGTGAAAAATGGCCCATAAAATCGATACCCCATACATCAAATAATTCAACAATCAGGATGGGTTGTAGGGGCATCATGTCCCTTTTTGAAAGGGCTCCGAGTTTTTGACACCTATCACAAGATTGGAAAAAAGCATGGGTGTCTTTGAACAATGTGGGCAAGTAAAAGCCACTTTGAAGCACTTTGGCCCCAGTTTTCTTCCCACCGAAGTGTCCACCACAAGCATCAGAATGACAAAAAGATAGGATGCTATGAAATTCATTCTCGGGGACACATCGTCTTATCACTTGGTCTGAACATATCTTAAAAAATCAGGGTCATCCCAATAATAATGTTTGACTCGTGAGAAGAACAAGTCTATCATTTTTAGACCACTGAGATGGGATTTGACCTACAACAAGATAATTCACAATATGCGCAAACCACGATGGGGAAGTAGTGGAGACAGCAAAGAGCTGCTCATCAGGGAATGAATCCCGTAGAGGTTCAGGTCTGGAAAGTTCATGGAGAGGAATTCTAGAAAGACGATCAGCCACTACATTTTCTGAACCCTTTTTTATCCTTTTTCAGCAGTGGTGTAGTTTAATTGTGCATCATTGAGTGTCTTGCTAGCATAGTAAATAACATGAAGAATTTTATTGATGCGTTGGCCTAACACTACCATTATTGCATAATTAGATGCGTCACACAAAATCTCGAAGGGCAGTGTATAATTAAGGGGTTGAATGATTGGGGAGCTAGAGAGGAGGGTTTTGAGCTTTATAAAAGCTGCCTAACATGATTCATCAAACTCAAATGGGCACGTCTTGACCAAGACGGTGACATAATGAACGTGAAATTTTGCTAAAATCTTTGATGAAACCCTGCATAGCCAAGGAAAGAATGTATTTGCTTAACAGTGGTAGCTGGTGGAAGATTAGAAATAAGGTCCACCTTGGCTCTGTCAATCTCAATGCCCCGTTTAGAGATAATGTGACCTAACACAAGCCCCTGTTGAACCATAAAATGACTCTTTTTCCAACTTAGAACTAGATTCGTTTCCTGACATCGTTTCAAAACGAAAAAGAGATTGTGCAAGCAATCATCAAAACAAGCACCAAACACAGAAAAGTCATCCATAAAAACTTCTAAGAATTTATCAATCATATCAAAAAATATGGACATCATGCATCACTGAAATGTTGCAGGGGCATTGCAAAGACCAAAGGGCATCCTATGATATGCAAATGTACCAAAGGGGCACGTAAAAATCATCTTTTCCTGATCCTTGGGATAAACCGACACCTGATTGTACCCTGAGTACCCATCTAGAAAATAATGAAATACTTGGCCAGGTAACTTCTCAAGGATTTGGTCAATGAATGGTAAAGGGAAGTGATATTTGCTTTCTGTAACCAATGCACACTTGCCATCCCGTGGTCTCTCTCACTCGCACAAGCTCGCTCTCAGAATTAGGTTTCACCGTTAAGCCCGATTTCTTAGGTATTACCTGGATGGGGCTCACCCATTCACCTTTACAGATAGGGTAAATGATACCAGCATCTAAAAGTTTCACTACCTCTTTCATCACAGCATCCCTCATGTGAGGATTCAAACACCTCTGCCCCTCTCTAGATGGTTTGCCATGGTCCTCAAGGTTTATTTTATGCATACAGACAGAGGGGTCTATACCCCATAGGTTGGCCACTGTCCATCCTATAGCTCTCCAGTGGGTAGCCAGGATCTGCAACAACTGGGTTTTTTCCACACTAGACAGGCTAGAGGATATAATAACAGGAAGAGTGTCATTGGGTCCTAGAAAGGCGTATTTTAGGGAGCTAGGAAGGGGTTTCAATTCAAGCGATGGTGGGGACACTATAGAGGGTTTTATCGGTGGGGTAGTAGACACAGGTAGTGGTTCGGGATGGGGTCTCCATTGGACGGATCCACAGTGTAGTGTTGCCACTAAGTGGTTATGTACCTCCTCAAGGTCAGGTGTGCCCTCATATGCATCTAGACAGTCGTAAAAGAGGGTATGCTCTAGCATCTCTCAACACGGCAAAGGGTAGGAACTCCTGCACTAGATCATCTAGGTCATCCACCATAAAGCACTCAGCTTCGCAAGAAGGTTGTTGGGAAGCATTAAAGATGTTAAGTTTGACATTCATGTTCCTGATGAGACATCCATAAGCCCTAACCTACAGTTTATATTGGCATTGGCTGTGGCAAGGAAAGGGCGGCCAAGGATAAAAGGTATCTGGGTTTTGGAGTTGGCTGCCGGTTCCATGTTTAAGACAACAAAATCGACATGGAAGTAGAACGGGTCAACTCCCACAAGGACATCCTCCATAACTCCTCTAGGTCTCCATATAGATATGTCTACTAACTACAAGGTGACTGAGGTGGGTTGTAAATCTCCTAGGCCAAGTTGTTCATAAATGGAATAAGGAAGGAGATTCACACTGGCCCCTAAATCCAAGAGAGCCCGGCTAATGGTATGGTCACCTATAACAATGGAGACAACAGGGACACCTGGGTCCTTATATTTAGGTGGAAGGTGTCATGTCAACAGAGAGCTCACTTGGTCTGTCAGAAGACCTTTTCGGTGACATTGGCTTTGGCTTTATGTTTTTGTGTACAAAGGTCTTTCAAAAACTTGGCATAGCCAGACACCAGTTTTATGGCATATAACAGGGGAAGGTTGATCTTAACCTGCTTAAACACCTCTAACATCTCCTCCATTCTTTGATGGGATTTGCTAAACGGGGAGGGTTTGTTAAGGCATTGTGGGAAGGGTGCCTTAGGTATATAGGATCTTTCGTTCTTAGTCTCGGTTGGGGCATCCTACTGGTTTGGAGAACTAACGGGTATAGTCTTGGTTGGCGTATGTTTTCTAAGTGGCTCAGGGGAGGTTTTCTCACTCGAAGTACCAACGGACGAGTCCCTAACCCGATGGTTGACTTGTTTACCATTCCTTAGGGTAGTGCACCTGCTCATTTGGGTAATGTGAACCCTCAATTGCAAATTGGCCTCTAGGTTTCTACTGGGGTTGACTGGGCAAGGTAGCTACTTCTCTCCTGTTCATTGACTGGGCCAACTGTCCTAACTGTGTCTCTATCTTGGCGATGGATTGGGTGTGGGAATGGACAAGCTGGGCCTAGGTCCGTAGCTCACCTCTCATCTCCTTTTGTTCAGTTTTTATCTCGGTTAAGGCCATGAGGAGGGTAGACTGGGTGGCTAACATTTGGGTCATCTGGTCTTCTAAGGTCGGTCGCCGAGTTGATTGGCCAAATGGGGGAGCTGAGGCTGGTTAGTAAGGCGGTTATTGGCTTGGGAAGTCTTGTCTTGGGGCTGGATTAAGAATAGGCCCTGGGTTAGGTTGCCTCTAGGAAAAATTAGGTTGATTTTGCTACCCATGATTGTATGTGTTGGAGTAGGGGTTGTTGTTGGCTCTGGGAAAGGTTTGTGTAACGTTGACATGCTCCTATATTAGTGTGAGGCTGAAGGGCAGTCAACGATGATATGCATGGGACTTGCACAGATGGTGTAGGCATCTTGAAATGGTGGGGTGTAGGGTGAAGACCGAGAAAAAAATCGGTCAAATCTTTCTGTCAAAGATTCCACCTAGTGCTCTCACATCTGCTCTATGTGTTGTTCTATGTCTTTTGCTGCTGTGGGAGCAAGAGCATACCTCCCTTTATATAGAAAAAAGGGAGCAAGAGGAAACATGTAAAGACAAATGGATTAAAGAAATTGGTGGGGCCAGTGGGGGGTGCCTCCATTCGGCGCCGTTTGGCTCCGATTGCTGCTCCGCACCTCCAACCTTTTTTAATTCAGCCACCCTCCATCACGATCACCTTTTCTTTATGTTTTGTCTCCATCTCTAACACTGGTTAGGTGTTTGGTTGAGGGAGAGATTTCTGGTGCCGGTCTAGATGTTTTTGAGGACGAACCAAATATGCCACAGAAGCTCCAAAGAATGGACAATGTTGTATTGTCTCCTCATCGAGCAGTCCTAATGACAGGCCTTCTCAAAACTGCTAATATTGGTAAACTTGAAGGCCTTTTTCACCGGTGGAGTATTGATTATTGACATGCATTTGGAGCTGGTAGCTTAAATTGTTTGCTCTGATTGCACATGATGCAGCCTACTCAATCTAAATCCTTCTAGCATTATCTGTTTCTATATACTCACTGAAAGTGCGCATATATGCTACATAGTCAATGTATTCCCTCCTTAAATCATGCTAGGAAATAATGTCAAGACATTGAATTGGTCCAACTTATATATTCTTCGAATTTTTCTGATGTGTGTTCAAATTGGCCTTTAAGATATTCTAAATGTGTTGTTCAATGCAAAGAGTTTCACTGCAAATTTTTTGTATCTGCCATCAGGTCTATCCTGCCAAGGTATAAAAACATTCGAGTTTGTGTTTCACAACAAGTAGATAATTCTGAGGCTTTGATGGGGTTCGGTTTGGTTAGAGAGAAAAAGATTGAAATAGAAAAAAGTAGATAATAATGAGGCTTTGATGGGGTCTGTTTGGTTAGAGAGAAAAAAAAAAGAAATAGAAAAAAATTGAATGAGAAAAAGAAGAACAAGAAAAGAAAAGAAAATGAGGGGAAGCCAGAGTTTTCTTGCATTTTCTTTCTGTTTGAGAAAGAAAAAGGCATAACTGGTGTTTTTGCGTGGTCCACGTGATAGAAAATAGAGATTCTGCGGTCAGCTTTCTGTCTATCCAAACGCTTAAAAAAGAAAAGACTTAAGCTTTTCTAGTTTTTTCTTCTCCTTTCTTGCTGGCCAAACACAACCATGATCGATGTTAACATTTGGAGAGAAAAGACAGAGGCACACCCAAAGGAACTGAATGAGGCCCGCTATCAAAGGTCTTCTGTTCTCTGTAGCTTTCTTTTCTTTGTGCATGGACTCTTGCAAAATAAATAGCTTTTCCTTGTGGATGTGTTTTTTTGCCAACCCCTCATTTAGGCAGCCCACCCCATGTTAAGGGAGCGGGCTGCCTAAAAAGGGAAAATGACAAAAATATGTCCATTTCCTCATTTGCTTTTCTTTCACCCCTTCTTTCTAAGTAAGAAAAAGATATACTCCCTCCGTCCAGATTTATTATCTCCCTAATTAGTTCATAAATCCTAATGGAGGGAGTATTCAAGTTGGAGAAGCCACTTCTTATATATAATGCTTTTCTTGTTGAAGCCAATAACTTTTTTTTTATTTCATCGATAAAGGGTGTGAACTTAATAGAGTTTTTTCCATATTACCTGGCGCCAAAGTTCATATTCCCATATTACCAAGTTTTTCCCGTGAAATCTCATATGACCCGGAATCTGGACTTGATGTACCCAAAATGCCCTTTCTTCTATTTTTTCGTGTTAACACTGTGCGAAGAGGCGTGTTGTGTACAACACGAAAAGAGGGTGAAGTTCTCCGGCGATTTACATCGGCGACGTCACCGGCGACCGGCGAGTTGGAGCGGCGATTCAACCGGCGGAATACACGGACGAGTTCGAGCCTATTCGCGTCCCCCATCTCGATATCGAGCTGCCCCCCTGCTGGATTTCGACGACACGACTGAGGGAGAGTGGACAAAGGCGACGATTTGAAGCGCATCCGTCGGGATTTCTGATCTTCAACCTTCAGAAGACCCCCGCGGCTCCCTCCGCCTGCATGCAACAGGCGGATTGACCGGATTGAGCTTCGGTTGACGGCGAGGAAGACTGTGAAAGGCACCTGCGAGGAAATACACACATACAGACGACTAAACTGCGGTAAGTTACAACTATCCTTACTGATTTTAGTTTCATAAGGTCCGACATTTGAATTTTTTATTTTTACTATGAACTATAAAGTCGTGTCTATAGTAGACACGACTGTGTATTTAGTTGTGTCCGCGACGACACGACTTTTATATTTTCGTGTTGCACCGAGGACACTTTTCTAGTGACCACTATACCTCACTCCTTGCAGATGGATAAAAAAATAGATGAGTCTATGGAGGAAATACCATCGGAAGAGGAGGAGGATCATGATTTTGTCTTCGCACCTCGGCAGCGAAATCAGAGGGGCAGGAAAAGGAAGGCTCCGATGGACCGACCAGTGAAGAGAACATATAATGCGCGACCGGTGCTGAAGACGTGTTGTCAACCGGGAGCGATGAAAAAGTGTGCGGCCCTCCTACAGCGTCACCAAATATGTGCCCAGGTGATCAAAGAGGCTGGTTTCGCTGTCATTTTTGAAGGTGAGAACGTTGTTGTATCTCGGAACCTCCTCGACCATTTGGTCAGGTACTGGGATGAGTCGGCGAAGGTCTTCAATATCAAGGGTAGGAGGCTACATTTCACAGAGGAAGATGTTGCCCTTATCACCGGATTGCCCGCAAAGGGCGACAGAGTTGAGGTCCTCCCCTCCTTGACACGCCGACCGGAAGGTCAATTCTTCAGAAAGTACTTCGCCGCGAGGAGAGCAGACATTCCACACATTGAGGAAATGATAGACAAGCTTAGCGCGGGCGAACTGAAGATGGAAGAGGAGGACATTGCGAGGATGATCATCTGCCTCCTCTTCTGCATGGTGTTGTTTCCACACAGCACTAGAGCGGTTCATCCCTCTTTGTACCGTTACATTGACGACCTCCCAAGATTGAGGTCATACAATTGGGCTGGGGCTATACATAAAATGTTGGTTTCTGGTATAACCCATACCAGCCGCCTAGTGGGAGCGAGATCGCAAGGAGAGTGCCTGGGCGGTGGATGCCTAAATGGCGCCGCATATGTCCTTCAGGTATGTAGCAATCATAGTCTTCCATCGGGAAAAAGTCTTATACAATACCACTATATATATAGTCGTGTATGATAGAACACGACTATATTTATAGTCGTCTATTATAGAACTCGACTACGTATATAGTCGTGTTCTTGACGACACGACCATAGTTCAATTCGTGTTGAACTTATAGCCGACTAAGGCAACCGCGCATTGTTATAATGTTTTCATCTGTTTAATATGCAGATTTGGTTTTTCGAGCACACGACAATCTTCCATCCTGTCATGGGCCCTACCAGCCCACGGGCGAAAAGATGGCCAGGAAGTGGGGCCCTCATTACAGAGGTGAAGAAAGGTGCACAGAAGAAGCACCGCATGGCCGACTATTGGACGGGAGTGTTCCACAATCTTCAAATAGGGGAGGAACTCGTCGACGTAATCATCCCCATGGCCGGAGAGGCATATCTCCTTGCTTCGTCAACCTCAGGGCCCCATCCTCCACGACGGCAGAGACCGGAGAGGCCGGAAATGAAGGTCAACAACATCCTGATGCGAAAACATGAACAACATCAGTGTTTTAGAAGGATACTCGTGTCGTCGAAGACACGACTGTATGAGTAGTCGTGTCTTCGACGACACAACTTTGTTATAGTCGTCTCTTACAGAAAACAAATTTATACTTACCACATGGTATAAAGATGTCACTTCAAACTGCCGTAATGATAGCGGTTGAACTCGAACTGTTCCAGCACTCTGATTCCTCATCTGATTGATATGATTCTGTGCATATTTTGTTAACGGAGTCGGTAGGCCGTCTGCCTCTATTCGGCGTCTCTGAAAATGGACGCTTGTGGTCGCCCGCGTTTGCTCGATCAACCGAGTTATTGGCAAAACCTTGCCTTTAGAAGCATATTATTTACACTTTCTGACGCGTTCGACGTGAGAGTGCCGTACCTTTTACCCGGATATTCTACGTTCGCCCAATGTGTTTTCGGAATATTGTCAACATATTTCCAGGCCGCCTCATTGTGTTCCTTCATCTTCGCCATCGTAGCGTCGAATTCTGGTCTCCTGAAGCATTTTGCAGCTCGGAATAGGAGTTCCTTCTGGTACTTATCCTTCCAAGTATTAAGCATATTTGCGGCCATATGCCATAGGCAAAACCCATGGTGAGCCTCGGGAAAGACATCGGCGACCGCTCTCAGAAGGCCCTTCTGTCTATCAGAGACAATCGTGTCCAGGGATGCCGGGGGGTCCGTAAAGATAAAACATTTAAGTAAGGTGAGGAACCACGTCCTGTACAAGTGAGAGACAAGCATATTAAACATAGAATGCTTCAGGTTGTTACAAGGTCGTCTATAAGCAAAAGACGACTGTATGAGTAGTCGTGTTGTCGACGACACAACTGTGTGCCCAGTCGTGTCGTGCAAAACACGACTACGTATATAGTCGTCTTTCCTGGTTCTAAACTTACCACGTTTTGATATTCTCTTTATCCACAATTGCATATGCAAGACACATTAATTGTTGATTGCCGTCGATTGCTGTAGCAACCAATAATACTCCAGGGTACTTTCCTTTTAGGAATGTTCCATCAAGCATGAGCAACGGTCTCAGTGTTCTTCGGAATGCTCTCGCAACCGGGCCGAACATCCAAAACACACGTCTGAAGTCGTAGCCGGCTAACTCAATTGGGATATCAGGTATATCAGCTGATCTTTCGATGACCACATGTGTACCTGCGTTAGACCGCTCTAATTCCCTTCCGTAATGTGGCAAAATACGATAAGCGTCTTCAGGGTTGCCATCGATCAATCGGATCAATTCCTCTTTCGCCCTCCATGCCCTTTTATAGTTGACTGTGACGCCCCAATGCTTCTCAATGTATTGTTGGATATTTGAGATTTTTATGGAGTTTGAATCCTTATGGAGGCCATGACACTTCCTCGCAATCCAGAGGTGAAAAGCCAATGGATGATCTTTCGAACTTAGAGAAGTGTCACATGTATGCCGTTCTTCCCTCCTTGTTACGCTGACTCCATCAAGTCTGTTCGACGCTCGTATGTACCACTTGCACCCCGAAACCTTGCAACTTGCAGCGAATGTGTCCTTGCTCTCATCCGCTACTTTGAACATGAACTTCCTCTTGATTGCCAGATCAGTTAGAACCATCTTGAACTGCTTGACGCTTTCGAATCTAGCCCCTAAGGTAAGTTGTGCCTCGTAGTCTTCTGCTTGCAAACTTCCGGTCAACATCGTCTCCTCTTCACAATGTTTTGAAGGACCGGCCTGTGCAGAATAGGTACCCCAATCCCAACCACCATCACCCTCAATATTGAGATAGTCATCGTCCTCCGACGCGACAGATTTCCCTTTACCTGTGTCTCTTGCCGTTGGACCTCTAGAAGTTGATCTTCCCGTGTGATATGGCTGGCTGAAATGTGGTACTGTAAGAGGCTCATCCCACTCATCTGCAGACCACGGTAATTCATCTTCATCCAACAATTCTTCTTCATCTGGACTGGAATCTTCATCTTCATCTTCTTCTTCATCTTCACCTTCTTCTCCATCTCCGACACTGCGGGAAAAAACATGTATGAATGGACTTGACAAAACGATAGCACGTACTATGAGGTATTGTTTTATGCAACACGAATTGATTTATAGTCGTCTACGATTGAACACGACTAGGTATATAGTCGTGTTCAATACGGCACGATAAAACTTTTAGTCGTGTACTATTATAGTCGACTATAATAGCACACCAGTTGCCTGTATCCGCGCCTTAGAAGTCTCACCTCGCATTGTCTCCATCTCTTCCTCCTTCGACTGCTGATGCGGGTGTCTTATTGCCCGGGCTGGACGGCCTCTCCGGCGGTGTGTTACTGCCCGGCATCACTTCTGCCTCTGGTAGCCTCTCGGCCGGGCTGCTATTCGCATTGGCATTTATTTCCTTATTGAGAGTCGATGTCTCCATGTTATTGCCCGTAGAAGTCCACTCCACGTAGAGGCGGAGTAGTCCATTTGTGCCTTGCTTGCTCTTGTGAAGTATAAATATTGACTCCACGTCTTTATCTTCTTCAAGGAGAAATGTGTATTCTTCAGAGTCAACACGATATGACAAAGTTAATGTACCAGGTGTAGACTTAAGCGGTAATCTTTCTTCCACTAGCTGCAACAGTTCCAGGTACTTTACTCGTGTATCTATAGGCAGGAGCTTCCGTATCCCGCCCACGTACTTACCAGAATTCGTCAAAACTCCATCGTAGTGTAAACAAAGAACTATCTTCTCCATCCGTACCTGCCATTAAAAAACCGATATAAGTTAAAAATCCGTGAGACACGATATATTGAAAACCGTATATGAGTGCAACGTCTATGAGTCGTGTTTCATCAAATACGACTATTGTTACAGTCGTGTTGTCGACGACACGACTGTAACAACAGTTGAAAACTTCCCAAGTTTTCAACTTTCTTCTCTGGAACCAACTTTCATGATAGAAATCGTCGTATTTTAACTTCACCTACCAGTTTTTCGATGTACCTTGCCTCCGTTGAAGTTGTTTTCCAATACCCGATCTTTCCCGCTCGTTTTCCCGCTTGTTGCCGCGAAGATGACCTTTTCGGAGTTCGACGGCGCCGGCGCCGGCGATGATATGGGCGGAGCGGCCGGACGGAACGCCTTCTTCTCCGACTAGCGGTAGCTTCTCCGGGTAGTCGCTCCCTTTCCGGGTAATATGGAAAACCAAAGTGTGGGTGCCTTATACCTAAACCTAAGGGCATTTTGGGTACTTTCCGGGTCATATGGAAGGAAGAAAAGGATTCCGGGTAATATGAGAAACCCGTGTTTGGCGCCAGGTCAGACGTAAAAAGCTCGGACTTAATATGGTAGCCATGTGGATATGACCTCGAAAACAATGTGTCAGAAATTTCAAATACCGGAGAATATATACAAGAGAATTCAGTAAATGGGCATTTCTAGTGTCCATATTGATTACGAAACAAAAGCAGTTTTTTCTTGCACATTGGCCCAAATGCCACATTTTAGAAAATCTCTTCAAGAGGAGATTTTTTTTACAATAGTGGCTTTTGTGTAGGGCGCGATATAAAAATGATTCCAATGCCCCTCATTCATTAAATGGATGTGGGAGGTTCATTCATTCTTTCTTTCTCTGATTAAGGGTAAAACTTCACATGAGGCATAAATTCTTTATCTAAAATATGTCAATCCAAACAAGCCTTAAAGGTTAATTTTTAAAAAAATTACTTTAGGGGTGGACATTACCATACGGGTCATATTTTTGCTTTTCTATAGCAAAAACGATTCTATCTTCAACAAAAGAAAAAAAGATTAGGTAGTGTTTTTCAGTATTCGTATCAATCCAAAGACAAAACACTGTTGTATAGTAGTAAAAACTAAAGGGGTCTAGAGTAGACAGAGAGAGGCGGCTAGGGTTTGTAGCAGGTGCTTCCCCTGTCTGGCCGATGCCTATCTGCCCTAGCCGGCCGGTGTTCTTCCAAGCCAGCAACGTGGTGGGAGGGAGACGAGGCTACAGGGAACTCGTGGGCTGGCCCTTAATTTGGGTTGCTTCAACGGCCTCCACCACCTTATCTTCTGTCTGTCCGGCAGCTTTCAAGCGTCCGTGACCAGCAACCTTCGGCTCTCCACCATTCCCACATCGATCTATCCTCTTCCCTCCTTCATCACACTCTCCTCCCCCCTCGCTCCCTCCTGACACCTTTCCAACCTTTTTCTCCACCATGCTTACTGAAGCCAAAACGTTGTGTTTTTTATGTTGATGTTGTATGTTTTATATGTAGGTATTGTGTGTTTGGGAAATCCATTCATGGGGCTTCGGTTTGGTAGTCCATGGTAGCAAAGTGGAGGTCAATTTTGGGGATGCCGGTTGGTTCATTGGCGATGGCGTTTTGGTTGCTAGCCTACTCCATGGGTGTGTCCCGTCGGCCCTCCAAGCTGATGGGTAGAGGTATGTGAGTCATGGCTGATGATTTCAGCATGAAAAGACGAACACAACGTTGGTCACCGGTGGATTGTGCCGACCGCTATGTCGGGTGGCAGTTTTATCTTTGTGGGGGTCCATGTTGGGGCACTCATGCTTATGGTGTTCCTGCTACCTCTAGGTGGAGCGACTTCCTTCAGGTTGTATTGGAGCCCAACAGGCTAGTGGCAATGAAAACCTACTCAAGCCAACTCTTAAGGTGACTACTGGTGGAGTTGGAGTGCGGAGTCTTGTTCATCACGAGAGGTCTGAAAGGTGTGCCATGGACAGAATCACACATTAATCTTGGGTCATGTTAGGGCTTTATTATGTGGAGAGCGAGTTTGTAATATGTATGTATGACCTCTCTCGGCCCTTGCTTGTGTACCAAACACCCGTTGTATGACCTTTCGTTATTAATGAAATGTTCAACATAAAAAAACGAAAACAACGTAAGCAAAAGCGGTTGCCAAACACGCCCTAAATATATATCTAAATAAATTTAGGATGGATAGTTCACCACCCCACGGTCTTAGCCTGTCCACCAGCCCTATATACAGACCGTGATGGACATTTGCCTACCATGTGAAGGGGTGGGCTGGCTATATCGTTGGGTGGGTGAGATTATCGTGTAGCCCCGAACTGTAAGACTAGTTTTGATATAAAATTGTATGAGCGCTAAGACTATGAAAGACTAATCGTAGTATATAATAATATATAAAACATACTCCCTCCGGCCACTTTTAATCAATACAATTTTCTTTAACAGATACTATTTTGTTCAAATGAACTAAATTTTAGTTGATTTGAAGAAAACTGTATCTACTAAAGAAAACTGTATTTATTACAAGTGACCAGAGGGCCTAGTTCGGTAGAGCCGTAGACCATGATATGATTTCTGAATTTCAATAATTTAAGTGTATGCCTTCCTTAACTCAGCTGAAACTCGTAGTTAAGTTAATTGAAATGGTTTTAGAGTGGAGTCCGAGTCTTATAGCTTTCAAAAATTCATCTATAGGACTTACACATCTCAGTATAAATAGATCTGGCTCTATAGTATAAATAAGGATCTCTGGCCATTTGTGAGGACCAAGCTGGTTATAGGCTGTGGTCGGCAGAAATGTCTGAAAAATAAGACAACAAAGATAGATATCAAAATTGTATTGCTGAATGGAAGAACATTTTGTACCATCCAACTGGAATCATATTCACAAATAAAGCATATCAAGCTACATATATGATATGAGTACATTTAGACTGGTTACGCAAATTAGACTATTCTTTTCTTTATTAAAAAAATTAAACTATTCTTACTCTTTCCTAAATTGTACTGATAACATGTGGAGTACTCGAAGCCAGCGGAATCCACATCATGATTATCTCACTTCAAATCTTCTATAAATCATTTATAAAATATTCTAATTAGCTTCATTGTCTATAATTTATAGAAGATGATGAAGTAGAAAGTTGCCGATGCATGGAAGTCCAGCCAATAAGATCACATGGCCAACCTTTATCTATCAACCCTGAGGAACTCCAAAGATACCCTCTTAATTCTTTTCAAGCTAAAGAGACCACCGATTGGTTTAGCTTGTAGCTCATAGTCATACTTTGTCATTGTAATTTGATTATGTGGATCTAAACTGGCAGCAGCAAAGCTGCAAAGAGTATTAAAATGTTTTCTGGCCTTCAAGAACAGCTATCATCCAGTTTGCTTAGATTTAGGGAATCAGATATCCTAACTGGAGGGACAATTGATGGGACAACTCTCTAGTCTCTATTGGCTCACTACTTGTCCTGTTTCAAAACAAGCCATCCACACGTGTCATATCTATTCCAAGGACATGGTGTGTCTTGCTAAAATTGAGGGCAATTTTTTTTCCTATGGCTACAACTGCCCAAGGCCACGGACAACTCATACACACAGAACCGACTATTCGAAGATCTCCCTTGTGTCTGGTCGAGACTCGAACCCAAGTCTTCACCATGCACATATAGGAAACTGAAGCCCAACGTGCCAATGTCTTTTGGGGACATAGGCCAGCTTCAGTTATATCGAAGCAAGTAATAGTTGAATTGCCTACCCAATTACTACATGTGTTACACTGGTTGCATCTCTTGTTGCCCTATTCAAATCCACCGGTGAAGCTTCACCATGCCACACATGGATGATGCTGGTTCAGGAATCCGACAGTTCATGCAATTTACGTGCATTTTTTACACTATTGCTAGAAATAGTACCAATTCCCCGTCACACAATGCATGAAAGGCACCGTGAGTTCATACCTATAAAAAAGCTTATAGAGATTTAATTTGACATTATCAAGTAAACATGAATATATAAAACTAAATTTCGGGTACATGTCTTTTATATCTTTATGAATGCCAATGACATGCCAAAAAAAAAAAAACAAAGAATGTGCATGACTAAATGAGTGGGCACATGTTTGGTTTACTTTACTATCTCTCTGCACCTGTTTTGTTGTTTTCTGGAATTTGGGAACAATGCAGTTTACATATTTGGACAGACAAATGGGTATGGCCACACAAGTGGGGAGTCTCTACTTGACATACAGCCTAGTTCACCTGGCACCCTGCGTTGGGTGAAACTCAAATGGAGTGTCCTTATCTATGTGCTTAAAAAGAAATGTAATCAGCTAGTGGAGCTTTACCAGCGGACGATTACTTGGCGCACAGGTACTTGCCGCACACACTATTGCACCCGCCGGAGAAAAGATTGCGGGTTTCATGTACGGAATGTGCGCTACCATCGTGGCACTGATCCCAAGTGATCGACGGCTGGTGACGTTTCACGACTACGCTGGTTAAGTTTCATCATGCCATAAGTCTACATCTTATATGATCATCTGAACATGGATTTGAGTTGAAATTAGAGAAGTGTCTCAAATTGTCTTTAGAAACAAACATTGAGACAGTGAATGATTGAGAGACGGCTAGAGGAGATGGAGATAAAACAAGGGAAGGCCAATGGGGTACATGTGATGGCCAATGGAGATGATGTCCAATCAAAAGGGGACACACAAGCCTTGTCTTTATCGCTGGCGGCTTTTACTCCCCACATGAGCTTCCTGTTCCTTTCCGGATCTTCCTAACGTAATGTTTTCAATGAATGTCGCAGCCTCATGCAAAACACCACACAGCAAGACAAGCTAGCCTCCTGCTTTTCTCTTTGTACCTGTGGGCTGTTTTTCTCTTTGTACCTGACTTAAAATTTTTTTACATAACAGTACATGTAAGGTTCAATGATCTTTTTAAGTGGTTAATAAAATTTCCTTTCGTAACAAAATCTAAGCTCAAGATGGAGAGAATACATCGGTAAGATTTCTAGAACATCGATAATTTGATAGATGCAAAATAAAACTATATTTTGATTGTCCTGGATTCGATCTTAGCATGCCAAATTAGAATATGCTCGTGTAAATTAGATGCACGTTTGTTTTATTTGTGTTATACTAAGTACTAAGTGCACTTTCAACATAGTATAGGATAATGAAGATAGTATAGGATAATAACGCAACTATATAACTTGGTGGATGGAACACCATTGCAAATTGTCCAATGCTGACTTCTATAATTGTGGTATCATGCTCCATACTCCATTTGAGTCTGTGACTCCATAAAGACTTCGAGTCGACTCAACTCCATAGTGTTTGAAGTAGAGACTGCGTCTTAGTTTTCGAACATTGTAAAAAGGATCTGCTTTCCCAAAAGAAAAAAATAACTATAAATTCATATATTGAATTGGGAATTTGGGATGGGAACAAATCTATACATCTGTCCAAGTTGGATTATTGATTGAACAACTTTTTCCTGAAAGAGACTCAGGCATGCCTTCTGGTCGGCCTTTTGGGTAGTAATCTTCCGTGAACATGCACTCTCCGTATTCACATACCATGAATAAGGAAAAAAACTGAAGAGTGTATGGACCAACACAAGAAGCTATACACAAGGAACTCCATTATCAACAGCTCATGGCGACAAAAAAGACTATTCCCAGAGACAGCACGTCCACTCCACCATTCAACATTCATCCCAGCATATATCAACTCAATTTTTTTAGTGATTGAGAGATTTTTTCCATTGTCATTGCTCAATGTTGCGATACACGTGTGCCCCATCTTCACATCAATCATACAGCTCCCACCACTTTTTATTTTATCCACCACATTTTATACATCCCAATGTCACTTCTGTTTCAGTTCAACGTTTGTATGAGTTTTCAGTTTGGGTCTCCTCTAGGGTACTTGTGTCACTTTGGCATGAGAGAGCCACCGGGTGAACATGTCAAGCGTGTGCATGTCGGCTCTGTAATGCTTCTGTGTGAAATTGAGGAGTGTGGACCATGTGAAGTCAGGGTACCTCCTAGGGTTGTCATGGTCCACCAGCTCCTTAGGTGGCTTCACCACCTTCTCCATCTCCGGGCAAAGGAAGAAGGCCAAGGACACTCTTGGCGTCAGATTGTTCACCACCGCACGGTGCAGGCAGCTCCGGTACCGTCCATTCGACAATGCCTGGAGGGGGCAATAATTTGGGCAAACTTGTTTCAATTAATTTTCTAGTATATACGAATTAACGAAACTTGGACTAGACCACCAAAAAGAGGCTTACCATAAAAGTGTCACCGATGTTCACAACGAAGGCGTCTGTTTGCGGGCGGATGGACCGCCATTCGCCTTCAACAAAGACTTGGAGACCGCCAACCAGGTCTTGGTGGAGGATGGTGAGGGAGGTTGGGTCACAATGGGGGCCAGTGCCTAGCGTGAGATCAGGCTGCTGGCATGGTGGATAGTAGTTGAGTCTCATAATAGAGTCATTGCACTTGAAGAAGTCCCTGTAGTGTGTCCTGTCCACTCCAAGGCTTAGCCCCAATAGCTCCATAATGCTAAGTGAAACTGAGCTCATAGCTTCACAGTACTTTTGACAAACCACTCTATATATGCCATCAAACATAAGAAAAAAATATGTAAGCGTTTGCTATGCATTGTAATTGATGACATTTTAATCAAACTATTTACAGCCGGCATTCGTCTTAGCATGCACCTCAGGCTTTCAGGCCGCACGATTTCTATCGCATGGCCGGCTTTATTACATGGGGCTCAATCGGGTTTGGACCCCTTCACTGAGATCCAACGGCTCACGATGCACCCGGCTCATATTATTGAATATCTGACCCCGAGATGTTAACTATTTCCATCTACTTGTGAGGTGATAATCAGAAAAGATGGTCACTTACCCTGTTTCCTTGAACTCATTGCCTAGAACACTAACAAAGTAGTCCTCCACCATGTTCGGAGGCCGGCAAGATGAAGCTGAGTAGCGGAATGAGAGAGTCTCCTTCCATGGAAGCTTAGAAGAGAACCTGCCAGTGAAGCTGCTAGCATATCCACAACTCTCTCCAGGCTTCCTCTTGGCCCTCTGCTTCTCGTCCAGCGTCTGAGCGAAGAAGTCATGGACTCTCCGGTGAGTCTCTGCTATAAGCTTTGTGGATATGCCATGATTGACCACTAGGAAGAATCCATGGCTCTCACAGGCTTCACTAACAAGCTTGACCGTCTCGGAGGTCTTTCCGGAGAGGAAGCTGCCAAGGTCAATGATCGGAACAGCGAGCTCCTCGGCATGGCAGGGTTTCTCGTCCTCCGGCCACACGAATTGGCTGGGAATGTCGGATTGGTGACGGAGAAGCGCAGTATCGAAAACAACTTGAGAGGGAGAAGAGGAGAGCATTTTTGGTTTAGGGGGTCTTTCTTTATGCTCCTGATCAAAGGGAGAAGGTGGCTTAGTTGTTTGTATGCTAAACTAAGGTGAAATGGTTGGAATATATACATGCGAGGAATGGGGATGGAGGAAGATAAGAGTGATTGGGAAAAGAATGACGGGGAAGTGAATAAATATTTGTAGGGAACATTGAAGGAAAAGCCAAGGCCGGCCCCAGGGAAAGCTCGTAAACAAAAGTGGGAATCTTTGTAGATTTAAGTTGTGGTGAAGAACTTTCAAGTGTGTTTGTATGTACCCATATGAGGTAACAAATGGAGGAGTTATTTAGTGAGAAGGCCTTACCAATGGGACAGCAGAAGTGGACATACAATGGAACTTACAAGTCGGTCCTACCTACATTGTGCATTTTGTCAAACGTTCTTTTTTATGAATATATATTAGATACCGCTACCCAAACATAATCATAAGTATCTTTGTTTTTGTTAACTAAGCATGATTATAATTGCTAGGTAAGGATTGTTTTATTCATGGAGTGAGGAGACACATGAAACCATTGTTTTCTTCTTTTATACTTAAACTACTCCCTCCATCCCATAGTAATTATCTGGATTTGGAAAAAAAATTCTATATTAATTGGTCAATTCAAATTATCTTCTCATGGCAATTAATAGACAAATAAAAAGGATTAGTGGAAAGTCTGAGTTTGGTGAGTGAAGAACGGCTATCTAGGAGTGAAGATCCACCGTGAAAGGCTCTCATCTGGCAGCCAGCCCTATAGGAGACCATTCTCGTGAAAAATTTCACCTAGACCCTTTCCAGCCACTCCTAAACTCAGGTCACTTAAAGGACTCATGGCACCCTGTGTTCGCAGACTTCCTTTTCACCATGATTGTCCGAATAGCCGAAAACTGCATGCATACGATTTCGTGAGGATCCGTGATCCCTCTAGAAGTCAGAACTAGAGCTGCCGATTGAAACTCAAGAAGTTAGAACTCGGAAATTCATGGAATAAGGGATTTATAGTCCCATAATCACTTTGGTGACTACGCCATTCAGTCAAGCATCAAATTAAGTACTTCTCTGAAGAATTTTAATCGGTTCATTTATCAACCAAGGGTATTCAAGTCTCATTCACTTAAAACTAAACCCCTTCAATCATTGTTAATGATAATTACTCGTAACCTCACAGATTACTTTGTTCATTAATCAAGTCATCCTAATCCCATGGTTGACAGTAACTCTCATGTCTAGACTCTAGCAGTCTATCACACACCACGTACATATCGTGTCAGTTACTAACCCTAAGTGCTGATGCTAACATCATTCATCTACAAGCATGATTGAATCAAACGTCTAATGACATCAATGTAGTTAGACTAACAATCTTTCCAAAAGCCAATTCGCACATGCAAAGGCATCACAACCATCAGGAATATCTCAACAATAAAAAAGAGAGTAGGTGTCGACAACCCTCTTGACAACATCTATTGTTGTCGATGGACGATCCCACAGTAATCAAGCTTTCGGGTGAACACTCTATCGACATAGTGGACAGGCTTCTCGATCGACAGTGAGGCTGCATTCTAGAATCGCAAAACACAATTATCTCACACTCCACGAGGTCAACCCAATCTTCAATCATGCGTACAATGATTTCGCATTAATATACAAGCATATTAACATGATACAAGAGCTTAATTCATCCCAGAAGAACGGGCTAGCTTGTCGTGTTGACTAGTCGTCTTGTCAACAACCCTGTTGACATAGTCGAGGGCTTATCGATAGAGATTGGATTTCCAAAAAAAAAAAGATGAAAGTAGAACTTTTCCTTGAATCCACAAATCTCAACCAATTACCACAATCATAGACAATCAATCCACATCCATTTATCTGGATACCAGAGTCTAAGTATTCTAAAAACATAAACTCTTAACTTAAAGCATCAAGAATAGGGATTTACATCTAATCATCAACCACATAATTATGTCCTTCCATGTCCACCAGATGGGAGATTAATATCTCTTAACATTCTTGATCATAGAATATAATAATCCACGATAACTTACCCTTGCAAATTGGGGTTTGACATCTCCCTTTATGGATCCAAACCAAAATAATCTCAAGAAATATGCTTAAATCATAAGTAGAGACGAATATCCATCATAAATCATACTGATTGATTGTATTTTTAACTGTTTTTACTCGCAATTACACGAGACTACGTATAGACTAGTGGAAACGAGGTCGAACCCAAAGGACTTGGTTGATTAACCTAATTCTAATGAAAAGATTGAATTTTATGTAACAAGTTATAACAGAATGAAAAGTTCTAATTTTTAATTAAACAAAGCAAGAAAATTTACGTGAAGAAAATAATCTAAGAAGAAGCATACTAAGACTTCAAATCCACCCTAACTAAATAGCTTTTCTCTCCGTTAACCCGTGTTATGACAAAATTTGGGAGTATGATTTTGTCTCTTAATGTATGTCAATTTAATGTACAAAAATATATGGGGTATGTGAGAGGAAAATGGGGTATATGTACAAATTGTGTACATGTACATGAAGAGATTGAGAGGAGACAATTTCAAAATGAAGCACCAAGGTAAGGAAAGCACCCAAGATGAAGCTCAAGGAATCTCAAGGAAAATAAAGATTGCAAAAGCCCAAGACAAAATGAGGGCGCGCGCCACAAAGAGAAGGCCCAACATAAAGAAGAGAATGCACACCACAAAGCCTATGTTCAAGACACTACCTATTATAGGCCCATAGCTTTTGGATAAAATTGGTTGGGTTCAAAGTATTCCAAGAAAAACCCACTAACCAAAGTGATCCAAAGCTTCTTCCAAAGCCCACCTAAGATCCTTAGGAAAAGACACATAGAAAAAGCCCATTTGTAAAATGGGCCCATGGGCCAAAGTGATCCCAAGTGATCTAAGGACACAACCATAGATCATTGATCTATTGGTTGAACCAAAGTGATCCCAAGTGATCCTAAACCATCCCAAGGAGGATCTTTGCCTATAAATAGACCTCTATCCTTCTCCTCTTGGGCATGGATTTTGACTAGCCTCTTGGGCTTAGCTTGGTTCTCCTCTCCTCATCTTTAGCTAAGCTCTTGAGTGCTAAGTCATTCCATCAATGGATCTTCACTTTCTCTCTTTTGTATAGCTTACTTCTTGAGTTCCTACTCTATATGAAAGTCTATTCCTAAAAAGAGAACATACTTCTCTATCTTATAGAGAATATGATAAGTGAATCCATGGAACACCCACCTTGTTCTTTAGCTACTAAGTTCTCTCATGTTATCATTGAGTCATAGCTTAAGGAAGCACATATCCTTTTACTGGTTTCACTTGGTTTTCCAAGGAGCCAAGGCTAAGTGCCACTTGTAGAAGTGATTGCTTGTAGGTTATTCTTCTTCCCTTTCAAGTTTTCATCGGAATCTATCCTCATAACTTGAGGAAGAAAGAATGTTCTATATGGCCTAGGTTTCTTAGATACTCTATGATCCAACCTTAGAGAAACCAATCCCTTGTCCAAAAAGCCTCTACAATTTCGGAGCATCCACTACAAAAAAAGTGGGCAATAGTGACATTTTTACAGAGACGTTTCACCTAAACATCATTAATAGGAGTCACGTAGCACCCGCGCGCGGGGGGTTGAGGAGAAAATCCCGCGCGCGCACGATTTCCCGTTTCCCACTCCCGTCATGGTTCTCCTCCCTCGCTTCTCCCTAAACCCTAGCCCCGTCTCTACCCCGCTCCATTTTCGTCCCTCGGCGGCGACAGACGCCCAATTTCGAGCGAGATCTTCAGCGGAGTAGTTTCAATCAGAAGCAATGGTAAGATTCCTAATCGCCTTGCTTGTTTGGCTTGATTCCTCTTCTTATAAAGCATCAATTAATTCCTCTTCTTTCTCTTTTTAAAAAGGTGAAACTTTAATGAATTTCAATTTCGAAGCACTTAATTAATTGTGTTTCATGCGAAGATTCTGAACAATTATGTAATTGAGTTCGATTGATTTTACGTTTGTCAAAGCTCCTTTTATCGTGTTTTAAGCTAGACATGTACAGTCGTATTTTCAGGGTGGAATGTTGTCGACAGAACTTAGGCACAAGCCATGAAGTATGATTATCTGCTCCACAAATTATCACAAAAAAAAAAATCTGCTCCACAAACTTGAAGCCCAATTGGTTGCTTTCAAGGAAGATGTAGCCTATTCTCCACATTGTTAATTATGTTACTTTTATACTGTGATGCAATCACTACAAAACTTTTAAATTTATGTGTTACTTTACATAGTGATAAAATGTATAAGGACCTGTCCTTAGGTTTCCTGGAACCTAAATAGGTTGCTCAGTTTCTACACCAGATGCTGGTAGAAAAAATAAAAAAGATGCTATAGGTAAGACAGTTAGAATGTAATTTGATATAACTGACAGAAAACTGGCATAACAATCTAGGATATACCCAAATTGCATTAAAAAGGACTGCAAGCTTTATATTTTTGATGACTAAATGCATTATTGCTGAGCCTAAAATCTAAATAGCTAAAGAGAATTTTTGATTCATGGTCAGTGTTGAAGCTTGGCCGTAGGATGGAGTATATTACACCGTAGTAACTTCTGATACTTATAGGTTTTTCTTATGGGATCTGATTTATTATTCCACTCTATTATGACCTTAAATATAAAAAAAAGATGCTTACAAGTTTTTTCGTGGATAGATTGAAAACTAGAAATGTTTGGATAAGAAGGCAAAACTGGACTATTCCAACATGAAAAAAGAAGCTATTACTTTAAAATAAGTAACTCAAGGTCATTGCTCTTATCTGTTTATATAGAAGTTTTTTAATAGCCTATATGAAGCCTCTTAAAGCTAAAAATCGGAGTTATTTACGAATCTCGTGATAGGATTTCATATGGTTATTTGTAGGATGCTCAATATGTTTCATGTTCTATTATATGCTTTTTGAGAGGTTTTTATGGTTGAACATTACAAAAAGCTTAAGTAGACCTTCATGTAACGTTGCATGCGATCCTCATTGTTTCCAATTCGTATAAATTAATAAGTTTGTGTAGCACATGATGTCATTAACTATATCAAGGTTATAGATAGATTTTGTAAGGTTATGAAACCAGGCTTTGGAGATGCTTTTTTATTTCTAATGGA
Source organism: Houttuynia cordata (assembly GCA_039654745.1). NCBI lineage: Eukaryota > Viridiplantae > Streptophyta > Magnoliopsida > Piperales > Saururaceae > Houttuynia > Houttuynia cordata. The sequence goes on from CM077504.1 coordinate 16,866,834, forward strand.
TGTCTAGTAGGGGATTTTTTTTTATACATGTCTAGTAATAGATTATAATAGGATGTAATTAAATAGCAGAGCTACGTTGTAGCATCTGTCATTAGTAGGAACCATTAGATTTTTAAAAAATTTTAAACCTCCTTTACATTGGTTTGTTGCTAGAAACAGCCAAATAGGTTCTGGAAGAAAGTAAAAACTTGCAGCCATCAGTATAAGCCTTCCTAATTGGTTGGCAGCTTAAGGTGAAAATTTTTGCTAATTAAAGTGATGAATATGCTGGAGCTGAGGTTGCTTAATTAAAGGAAGCACAGCTAATGATTAGAAAATGGCAGGTAGCCAAGATTCTCATTTTGGAGGCTCTCGGTCATTGATTTTTATTTGGATTGGTGAGAGGAATAAGCGTTAGTGGTAATCTGAAATTTAGAATTTGATGACTTTTGGAATTCAGCATCTCTGGTGATTGTTTCTATGCTTTATGATATTTGCCTTTAGGAATTGAAAATTTTTTCTTTAATTCTCTTAGTAGCAATTAATACTGAATTAATGCTGGAGCTGAGGTTGCTTAATTAAAGGAAACAAAGCTACCGATTAGAAAATGGCTGGTAGCCAAGATTCTCATTTTGGAGTTCTCATTGAATGGAGGAAAATGCTGATTTAGGAGCTCTGTTTTTTACTTTTTGGGTACAAATTTTGGAAAAGGTTGGCAGCCAAGATTCTCATTTTGGATTTCCCCTTGAATAGAAGAAGATTGCTGATTTAGGAGCTCTGTTTTTCTTGTACAAATTTTAGGAGCTCTCATTGGTGGTGATAAAATAAGGCAGAAGATTTGATTGAAAGAAAATAATAAAGGAGCTGCAATTTGATAGGCTCTGTGGAATTTGTCTTGGCAAAGGACATAGATTGGAAAACCTGCAAATGTTTAATGGGTATGTAGGGCCCATGTTGTATGTCTTTAAGACATGGAAAGCAAATTACAGATTCACACTAACTGCTAAGGAACTTTGTTCTGCAGGGATTAAAATCTATGTTATATAGTTCCTTTAAATTTCTTCTATGGCATGTGCTAATTTAATTCCCTGTCAATAATGATCAAGCGACCAGAAGATACAAATTTTGTGTAAGCTTCTCAGCCCTTTATTTACTTCTTTTTTAATACTTGTTTTGATTCTTGATCAGTTGCAAGATAAAGCTATGCATAAATTACTTGGCAAGATAAAGCTATGCATAAATTACCTGCTGCCTTGATCGCCCACGACCTCGCCGTTGCATCACATGCCCTAGACACCCGCGTACCGCCCAAGTTCGCCAGTTCTCCGACACCACCATGAGATCTTCTGGCTCAATCCGTGAGTTCTTCTGGCTCTTCTTAACAAGCATCAATTAATTCCTCTTCTTTCTCTTTTCAAAAAGGTGAAACTTTAATGAATTTTGATTTTGAAGCACTTAATTAATTGCGTTTCATGAGAAGATTTTGAACAATTATGTAATTTTTGAGGGATCATGGGCTTTTCATGACTTTCCATTAGTCTTCTCTATCACCAAGATAAACTAATGAAAATCAAAGCAGCAGTTAATTGGTAGCGTGTATATGTCAGATAATTTACAAATTCTTTTTGAGCTAGAGGGTTGTTGGTCTTCATTGATTTTACGTTTGTCAAAGGTCTTTTCATTGTGCTAATTCAACATAGGAAGATCTGTAAGAAGTCAAATTAAGTCCATGAAAATAATAGAAGCAGCTGGCCTTGTGCCAAAGAAAGAAGAAAAAGCCCTAGGTTATCCATGATGGAAGCTGGATGGATCAAGTTTGGGAAGAAAAGCTGCTTAAGGGAATACTCCATACATATTAGGTGTCCCATTTAGTTTTACAAGATCTGATATTACAAGCTTGCGGTCAGTTTTTTTCATCTCCGGACTAAACAGAGGCTATGGTTGAGGCACGAACGATAAAAAAATGCTGAAGGTGCACCAAGTTGCCTTCAGCATGTAATGACAGAACTCTTCATTTTAGTAGTAATTGAGTGTAAATTATCTCTCCATATGAAATGACAGGTAAGATAGTGAGTATTGCAAACAGTTCATCGTTCAAATTGAAAATAATCCAACAAAGCATTTTAGTAAAACTTTAGAAATCATCCCGTTATAAGGCAGAGCAAGCTTATACACACAAATTATTGTCGAAGAAGATATACATATTTAATATGCAATGTACCATCTTGAGTGTTGGGTTACTCATAATTTGAGAATTGCATCACTGATTGTAATGGTTCTCTATTTTGGTCTTTTGCTTTCAAGCAGCGTTTAATGCTGAGAGTTGCGTCAAGGACTGAAAATTATTTTTATTTTTATTTTTTAGGAGCTCTGTTATGCAATCCCTCAAAAATTCACAATGCAATTTGTCCATTGCTTCTCATCTGATATGGCGCTATAAGGGGTCATAACATATTGGCCCTTAAATGTTGTCTATTACTAGCACCATTATTCTAGAGTCTTTTTGTGCAAGATTGAAAAGATAAAACATTGTTGATTGATTTTTTTTTTATTAGTGAGGACTTATATGTTTAAGTATTAAGGACTGAAACAAATTTTTTTCATGGTGGTTTGGATAGTTGAGGTGTGCCTGCTACTATTGGTCAAGTTACTCCCTATAAGAGGAAAAAAAGGTATTGCATTCCAGTTAATCTTTTTTTATGCACGAGAACTTTTAAGTTATAGGGAGCATACAGATTGGATGTTAAAAGAGGGCATTGTTTCTGTTTCAATTTGGATTTTTTTGGCTATGAAACTTTGTTGTTGGACATGCGTAGTTGAATTTATTTGATACTTATGAGTGTAATGGAGTTTTTATTATACATAGTTGCATATACTTGGATGTTGCTGGCTAATTTGCATTCTCTTTGTAAATATGACTCTCTTACAATTCAAATCATGCCCCCTTTTTGTAAAGCAGATATTACCCATTATGGATAAGAGTTGGATGCAGAAAAGTAGGGTTTCAAGTGAATATAATGTGGGGGTTGAAGGGTTTCTTGATTTCGCGGAATCTCATGGAACACCTATTAATGGGAAGTTCAAGTGTCCTTGCATTAAATGTGGTAATGTCTATTACCACGATAGGGAGATGATACATGAGCATTTGATATGCAATGGGATCATCCAAAATTATACTGTGTGGTTTTATCATGGAGAAGATATCCTCGAAGCTACTTTTGCGAGTAATAATATTGAGGGCAATGGAGCAGATGAGGATGATACATGTGACGACATCAGAACTCTGTTGCATGATGTGTTTGAAGGACCAATTCAAGGGGATCTTGCCAATGAAGTTACAAGTAATGAACCTACTATAAATGCTAACTTCAACAAACTAGCAATAGATGCTGAGACAAAGTTATACCCAGGGTGCACAACACAGACAAGACTTTCTTTCATGGTTAGGTTATGGCATGTAAAAATCATGTGTGGATGGAGCAACAAATCGTTTGAGATGTTACTTGCCCTGTTGAGAAATTCCTTTCCTGAAGGTACTTTGCCAAGTAGTTTGTTCCAAAGTAAGAAACTTATTTCAGACTTGGGTTTAAATTACACTAAAATTGATGCTTGCCCCAAAGATTGTATGTTGTACTATGGAGATGATGCTGAGAGAGAGAGGTGCAAAATATGTAACACCTCACGATATAAGGAGGATGAAAATAATGAAGAATCCAATAGAAAGAAGACCCAAATGAAGATTTTGCGTTACTTTCCTCTCACCCCTCGTTTACAAAGGTTATATATGTCATCTAAAATTGCATCTGACATGAGATGGCATGAGAATGAGCGTACTAAGGACGGTATTATGAGGCATCCTGCAGATTCCCAAGCTTGGAAACATTTTGATGCAACCAATCTTGACTTTGCTGTAGAATGTCGCAATATTAGACTTGGATTGGCAAGTGATGGCTTCAACCCATTCAGGGCTATGAGTATTAAGTATAGCATATGGCCAGTGATATTGATGCCATACAACTTGCCTCCTTGGTTGTGTATGAAGCAATCGAACATGATCTTATCTATGCTTATCCCTGGTCCATGTGGCCCAGGAAATGACATTGACGTGTACTTGCGACCTTTAATCAATGAATTAAATGACTTGTGGACAAAGGGGGTCGATACTTATGATGCTTCTACAAAAGAAACATTTAAGTTGCGTGCAGCCTTGTTGTGGACAATTAGTGATTTCCCGGGTTATGCAATGTTGTCTGGTTGGAGTACGAAAGGTAAGTTGGCATGTCCTTTATGCCATAAGGACACATGTAGCCGACACTTGAAGAATGGAAAGAAACATTGTTATCTTGGACATCATCGATTCTTACCATCAAATCATATATTTCGAAGACATAAAAAGTCCTTTGATGGTACAGTAGTGTTTAGAGGTGCTCCAAATCCATTGTCTGGGATGGATGTGTTGAGCCAAGTACAACACAACAGACATGTCTTTGGGAAGAAGAAAGGGAGGAAACAAGCAAGGAGAGTGGATGAAGGGCTCTTGTATAACTGGAATAAGAAGAGCATATTCTTTGAGCTACCATATTGGAAATACAATTTAGTGAGACACAATTTAGATGTGATGCACATAGAAAAAAATGTATGTGATAACATACTAAAAACTTTGCTGAACATTGAACGGAAGACAAAAGATAATTTGAAGTCACGACTTGACTTGGTAGAAATGGGGTTGAGGCACGAGCTACATCCCAAGAGGCAAGAGGGCAATAACAGGGTATATCTACCATCAGCATGCTATTCAATGGACAAAAATGAGAGAGAAACTTTTTGTTGTGTTTTGAAACATTTGAAGGTTCCAGATGGCTATTCGTCTAACTTTGCTAGGTGCATTAATATTGAAGAATGCAAGATATATGGACTAAAAAGTCATGATTCACATGTTATAATTCAACAATTTCTTCCATTGGCAATCAGACAAGTTCTTCCAAAGAATGTAACAAGAGTCCTGATAGAGTTAAGTACATTCTTTCGGGAATTGTGCTCCAAGACACTTGTTACTGTTGATTTAGAAAGGCTTCAGAAGCTCATTGCTATAGTACTTTGTCACTTAGAGCGAATATTTCCACCCTCATTCTTCGATGTTATGGTTCACTTGCCTATACATCTTGCATTAGAGGCGCTCCTATGTGGTCCAGTACATTATCGGTCGATGTATCCAATCAAAAGGTAGTTTTATAATTTTATAGTGAATTCAACAATGATACTGAAACATGTGAAACTTATTGATACTTGTTAAAATTGTTTGCATGTAGATACTTGTACGTATTGAAATCCTATGTTCGCAATAGGGCTCAACCTGAAGGGTCCATAGCAGAAGCATATATTGCAGATGAATGCCTGACTTTTTGTTCTAGGTATTTATCGGATGTTGAAACAAGGTTGAGTCGACCTCCAAGGAACCCAGATGAAAATACAATGAGAGGTTCTTCACTTTTTAGGTTGAGCAATGTTGAATGGACACAAGCACATCGCTACATCTTGTTCAACCATGTTCTGGTTACAAGCTATCTACAGTAAGAATATGGCAATTCTATTATTGTATTATACCCATGTTTATTCAATCTTCGTAGATATATGACTCAATAACTTGCAGGGTTCACAATCATTACATAAGTTTCACTCATCAAAAAGCACGTCCACATGAACAACAAAGACTGCATAACGAACAATTTGTTGGTTGGTTTAAGGAACATGTAAGATGGGTAACTCAAGTATCAATAGATTTCTATATTTATATTTATTATTGCTAACTATTTAATTTACGTTTAAAAAAACAGATGCAAATGTTGCGAGCAAACAATACATCACTACCAATAGCTCTTTATTTGCTCACCGAAGGTCCACATTCTCTTGCTAGGAGATTTGGTAGATACACCATCAATGGCTATAGATTTCGAACAATAGAGAATGAGAATATGACAAAAACCCAAAACAGTGGTGTTGTCATGGAAACCGCGACTACAAGCTACGCAAGTACGAGGGATAAAAGACCGAGAATAGGAGAAATAACCTATTATGGACGTCTAACAGATATTATTGAATTGACATACTCAGCGGACCTCAAATTTGTTTTATTCAAGTGTGACTGGGTTGATGTGAAGACGCATGGAAGAGGAATTAAGACTGATGAGTTAGGGTTCACACTTGTGAATTTTACGTGTTTGTTGTTCTCTGGGCAGGATGTGGGTGATGAACCTTATGTGTTGGCATCTCAAGCGAGGCAAGTTTTCTACGTCACAGATCCAAATGACCCAAATTGGCATGTGGTCATGAAGACTAATCCGAAGGACTTGTATGATATGGGCGGCGAATCAGAGGAATTATTTGAGAGTGAGGCATATGGGAACCAAAGACTTCAAGACATTGTTGAAGATGATAATGATGGTGTGAATTGGGTGAGGGATGATGTGGTGGGAGCAACACTTGAGGCACCTCCTGAGATGCTTCACACTCATCAAAGTCATTCAGAGGATTTAATGGATGATGAAGATGAATTAATTTCTGATGTCCAATCTGATGGAGAAGAATATGAGGAACTATAATACTATTTTTGCATCGTGGGTGGTGAATGCAAGTGCAATTTTTATGATTCGTCTTTTATTAGGAAAATGGGCTCTATTTGCTTATATCTCTATTAGTTGTTTTTACTTAAGTTGGCTGGTCTGGCCCATAAACCCTATTTTAGTGTTTTTTTTTAATTTTTGCTTATGCCTTCTATTTGGAGTAATAAATAAACAATGCTTTTATTTATCATTTGGGTGAATTCTTTTCAAGTGAAATAAAGATTCCTTTTTGTTTGCATTAAATTGATGGCTTCTGTTCATTTTTATCTCCTGTTGTGATAGTCCAATGACTTGTTTTTCAATGTACATATATGAAAAATTTTGGGCAACCTATTTATTCTTCTAACGTTAGTACAGATGGATAGTTTGCCTCCAATGAATGATTCTACTACATATGAAACAAAGAAGGTTCGAGGTATAACCAAGTGCAAAAGCGTCAATGATTTGCCACCTGGTTCAAAAATGAAAGTGGACGTCCATGACAAGCAGCCAGTTGGAGAGAAAGCCACTAAATTGGCAAATTATTGTGGGACTTTGGTAAGGGATAATGCTATAGTGCCAATTGATAAACCATCTTGGCGTAAAGTAGACCCTTCTGTGAAACAACGTCTTTGGATAGCAGTAAAGGTAAGAATATTCTTGCATTACATATTTTTAAACGTTTTAACTATTGACTATCATTTTCTTAATATGTAGACCAAGTTTGAGTTGGATGATAGCATGGCAGATTTTGTCTTCAAGTCTCTAGGAAAAAAGTGGAGAAATTATAAGAGAACACTAAAGAGAGATTATTATGAAGCTGCACTCAAGTTGGATAAGGATCCTTTAAACAATAAGCCAGAACATGTAATCGAGCTACAATGGCAAGTGCTTGTTTCTTATTGGAACACGCCACTCGCAAAGGTAAAAGGTTAGGTAATTATCATTTGGATTAAATATTATTATGTAGTAAGTACTGGAAAAGATAAAATTATTTGTCAATAGGCAAAAAGCCAGAGAAATAAAGAAAGTCGGGGGAAGCATAAGCTTCCCCACACAAGTGGCACAAAAAGCATTGCTCGAGTACGCCATGAGCAGGTATGCATTGACTATACTATTGTTTACAACAATGTTTTTTCTTATAACTTACTAAAGCGAAGAATTGTCTTCACAGCGTCTAAAAAATAACTCTGAGCCTAGTCGAAGAACAATATTTAAGATCACACACGTCTCCAAAAATGGGTTGCCTGTGAATATTGAAGCAAAAGAAGTAATTGTAAGTATGTTTGTTTATTGTTATTTCATTCGCAAATGAGAAATGAAAATGATTTAGTTAGAATTCTCAAGTCGGTTATTTGATTTGAAGTAAGCAAATGACTTATGGACTGATGAAAATACTCCAATGTTTATATCATATCTTTGCAGGATAAAATGGATGAGACTTTCAAGACTCAACCGGAAGGGACGGAGGATGTCTTGTCTGTAAATGATGTTTATGCTCAGGTCATGGGACCAGAGAGAAATGGTCGTGTACGATGCATGGGATTAGGTCTGACTCCAACACAAGTTTTTGGTTCATCATCCAAGAATGATGGGTCATTAATGCAACTTGATGCAACAAGGGAGGAGCTGGAGAAAGTGGTGGCAGAAAAGGTTGTTGCTATGGAGGCAGAGCTAGCAGCCAAGGCTGCCACTATGGAGGCAGAAATGGATGCCAAAACTGCTGCTATGGAGAGACAATTTGAAGCGCAACTAGCAGAAAAAACAGCTGCTTTGGAGGCACAAATGGCTGCCAAGAATGCTGAGGTCGAGGAAAAATTACAAGCATTTATGCATAAGATGACGACCCTTACACAAGTAAATTTCAACCATTATTTTGGCTACAAACTATACCATTTAATAGTAGTTTTTAGGATATATTTTACTAGACTCTAAAGTTGGTTGTCTTGCAGGGAAAGAAGTAGAGACTGGGAGTATTTCAACAACTAAGTTCGTGCAAGTTTAATGAGTATGTATGTCTCAAGTTGCATGTCTTTTAGACATGGAAAGTACATATTCACACTAAGTACTAAGGAATTTTGTTCTACAGGGATTAAACGCTTATCCTTCTAATGATTTGGAAAGCACACAATTCTTGAATGTTGGAGCAGCTTACATGAATTTACGTCTTTCTAGTTTATTTTATTATGTTGTACATCCTTGAATGTAAAGAAGTTGACTTCCTTCAAGTTTCATGAATTTGATACTCAAAATTTTATTTCTCTTTATTTATGGGTTCTTAGTTTTATTCAGTCTGAATTGTATCACTCTGTCGCACATTTAGGTGTTTATCAATACTTCTGTAGAGATGCTAAAAATGTATAAGTTGCTTTGAAATTATGTACATACAGATAGAAAATTGCCTATTGCAGGTCTAATGATTGGAAAGTTATAGGAGGACATATGAACAGGCAGGGGTTGATATAGAAGGCAATACACCTGGGAGCTACAAGGAGCCTGGGGTTGGTTGGATGACTTGTTTCCTATTTGTTACAAGCTTTGTGGGGTTATTAGCTCTGGTTCCTCTAAGAAAAGTAAACCTTTTCACTTGCAGTTGTTTCTCAACAGTAATTATGTTGATACAAGGTAGATGTATCATATTGGATTTGTTGAGTTTAATAATTTCTTCCTGTGCTATTATACTGTAATTAATTTCTTTCACAGGTTGTTTCTCTTGAAAATCCTTTATATAGAAGATAATTTTTCATACAATTTGTCAAACAAGAGTAGCATGTTCATTCTAAATAATAAAGGATTTGGTGAAATCTCTTCTTATAATCCTTTTCGACTTTTTTGTTCTAATGGAATTGTTGTTATTTTCCAGATCATGATAATTGACTACAAATTGACATATCCTAGCGGCACAGCTATTGTTGTCCTCATCAATGGCTTCCATACTCCTCAGGGAGATAAGCTGGCCATGTAATGATTCATTTCTCCAAATGGATCATGTTTTGAAAATTCAGAGCCTTGATATATACCAATACAAAGAACATTCTTGTGCAGGCAACAAGTCCAGGGATTCACCCTTTTCACTTTTGTGACCTGTGTTTTATTTTTTTAAGCTTGCACAATTTGCATTTCTGAGCAGGTTACTCACTGCTGCAATGGCTTGGCCTGTCCCAGTGATCATTTATATTGGGATCATCCTCTCTACCTTGGGTGCAGCACTTCAGAGTTTAACAAGGGCACCACGTCTGCTTGCAGCAATAGCTAATGATGACATTCTACCTGTCCTAAAATATTTTAAGGTTGCAGGTGGCAGTGAGCCACACCTTGCAACTCCTTTTACAACCTTCATATGTATTGGTTGTGTTCTTATTGGAAATTTGGATCTTATCACACCAACCATAACCATGTTTTTCACTTTTTCCTGTTATGTTATTCTCGGGTAAACTTATCTTGTTTTCTTCTGGATCTTCTTGATGCTCCAAGCTGGCATCCTCGATGGAAGTTTCACCATTGGAGCCTCTCATTACTTGGTGCCTTATTATGTATTGGTATGCTGACCTTCCAATTTCGGATATAATTTTGTTAGAAGATATCTCGTTATGGATTATCGGAATCTTACTTTGAGATATTCATTGTCAGAAAATTGCCGTCAGCTTAAGCATTTGGGTTTTATTGATTAGGCAACATGATATCAAAGTGATTGGAGATGTCACAAAGGGCGGCATCTAATGGGGTTGATTTTTGTGGGGTCCTGAGAAATATTGAGCTTACAGAAAAATTGAGATGGTTTAAAAACAGCTTTCGGAAGGTAAAGGATGAAGAGGATTTGCACGAGCAAGTGGCTCCTAATCATTATTATTTACAAGGTTTATTTCGATTAAATCAGGTAAGCATATTCTGTTGCACCACCCTCAACTAACTCTTGAATCATTTTGATGTTTTCTACATAGTATTTTGTTTAAATGTCTCTGCTTTTGTTTATCTCCTGTTTTTTAATTTGGTAAATGTCAGGGATTGGATATGATGAATGATGGAAGTAGAGGTTGTTCTAAAGTAAGGCATTTTTTGAGACGAGCTGGAGGACTTCAGCGACAAATACAATGGTCACAAGGTTGCATAAAGTTTAGTCGACCTTTCCAAGTGGCTGTAATTCTCATGTTGACCATATTTTTAATTGGTAAGTCAACTAGTTGATGGTTATACACTTTTAAAAAAACTTCGTCAGTTAGTTTGAAATTAAGTTAATACTAGCAAAGGTCGGTTTTGTGGACCTAGCCGTGTTGCTCTTTCCGGCCTCTTTAGTGGGTTTGCTAAAGTATTACTCCCTCTGTCTCATTTGAAAATTCATGACCCATATTAATTGTCACATTTCTTTTATCCTTCTTATAGCAATTAGTGCATGGACTAAGAAGGTTAATTGTAAGGCTTCCTTAAAATATCACTTTTCTCAAATGTGGTTATTATGGGACGGGAGGGAGTATATTATTTAATGTTTAGCTGTACTTAACTTTTTGCTGCTTGTCAATAGATTGTGAGAATATTGACCGAGCAATTTAGTTTTTTTTTTTCACGTTAGAACAGTTCTGATAACAGTTTTATACTGATTGTTCTGTCAAAGGAGTAGCCTGAATAATGTGTATAGTGTTGAACATACCCTAAAAGCTTATCAGAAAGCAGTATGAGAAGTTTGCAGGGTTATAATGTCTAAACTGAAGATAAATGGCTCTCTCCTCTTATTAATAATTAGATGCCAAACACAAATGTTTTCACTCATGTTCTATCTCTAGCTAGCTGCTCTTCATTATAAACTTACTGTCTAATTGAAGTTTGTTTTTCACTCATTATATGCACACTTGGCTTGTTTCCAGAATGAAGTAAAACACTTCCAATTTTTGGAACATGAAACTGAGAAACTTCACATTTGTTACAGGTATTCATCTCAATTGCTCTCATTGTAGGATATGGACGGTACAATTTTACCAAGATTCTTGTCATCACACTCAAAACTCATATCTGCATCATTTATGAGGGGATAAATGCTGGGGAGTAGATTTCTCTGTGAACCTGGCAGTGTGTTAGTCAGGCTTAATAAACACCTTTACCATTAGTTGTGCTCGTTTGACCAATTTTAAGTTTAATGTTAGTGATCTGTTCATTCGCTTTTCCAAGGAATTCAAATGGTGTGCTTGTGAGAGTAGTCACCAGGCCATTTGTAATAAACGTCTGATATAGTCTTTCTTTAAAACCTCCATCAATTTGTGAAATTATATATTGTCTTTCTTTTAGGTGGGAAAAAAATGGATCTGAAGTTTCATGTACCTCTATCTCTCAAATAGCGGAACTCGCTAATTAAGGTGGTTGGAGTTATGCCAGAAGACCTGGGAATTTTTCCAACGCGGCGCACTTATAAATTTATCTCCGTCATGTATATTTTTTGTATGCATCTGCATCTCAAATGTAGATTCTTGGATCTGGCAAATAAAATGTAGATTTTTTGAAAGGCAAATAGGCCTATCACCAGGATTTGCAGAGTAATTGCTTGAACCTGTTAAAATAGGAGGACAGAAGATGCTATCTTATATTCCTTCAGATGCAACAGAATTTAAGCGAGAGATATATCTGGTGAGTGGTTTCATAATTTCAGGATATGGTTAGGTGTTTCCACTTCCTTGTTTGATTTCTTTGTCTATCTGCTCTTGGTGATGCACTTACGTAGGTTGGTTTATTGGAAAGTTAGCATATAGAGTGCTTTTGTTTTAGGTTCTTATATGAGAGAAAAAAGTACTGGTTTTCTCTGTGATTTGCACTTCGGCTTCCTATTTTTTTGTCAACTCAGTTTCGTTCTCATTAACCCCCCAATTAATAGTCTTAGTACATTTTGAAAAACCAAATTGGATTGTTAGTGTGGAATAGGGGGTTATTATTTATCATTTGATTGATTTATCTTATCTTACGAATAAAAAGAGCAAGCTCTCAACATTAATTTGTTACCTTCAGGTTCAAGCCCATGGATCAGATACTGATATTTATTCTTGTCTTTTGCAGATTAATGGAATACTAAATGTGGTGAGGTGGGAATTATGAGAAAGGACAATTCGAAGAGAATTTCCAACGTAGATATGGATACATATAAAGATGTGCAATATGACATCTTATAATTTGTTGAAATATATTGTTTGATGTAAATTCATGTGGAAAACAATATTACACTTTTGATAATGTGAGACAGATGGTTTAAAGTGAATTATTATTTTTTATTATTAAAAAAACAATTTTCAACGACGCTCTGAAAAACGTCGCTAAAACTCAGTGTATAAGGGGGGCCATTCAGCGACGCTAGAACAAACGACACTAATGATTATTTCCCACGCGTTTCTAAACGTCGCTAATTCTTTTTGCGACATTTTCTCAAAGCATTCCTTCCAACCAGAAACGTCACTAATAACTTTTGCCATCGTTCATCAAAGGGTTGCTAAAAGAATTAATGACGTTTTACAAACGTCGCTACAAGCGTCACTAATACCTTCAGCGACGCTGCATTTAGTGTCATTTGTTAATAGCGTCGCTAATACTTATAGTGACGCTTTTTAGACTTATAGCGACGTTTTGTTAGCGTCGCTATAACCTATTTTTTTTGTAGTGATCATTAGGTGAATCCAAGGGTGGATAATCGAAGGCCATTAGCTCAATACTAGTTTGAGAAAACTGGGTAGGATACCTTACATCCTCCCTTCAAGGGTAAGTACTCTAGTCACTATTCCATCCTAGAGTAAGTACTCTTAAATCTCTCTGTTATGTGTGTTAGATTGTGTAGTAGACCATAGGGTCGAACCATTCATTTGAAAGTGTTGGGTCGGTGTGACCCATAGTGAGTGTGGAATCACTCTTGTATGGTTCCCGGTGATCCAAGCAAAACCGGTAGGTATATGATGTTGTGGGTGAACTAGAAACCCTCACTTAGTAAATATCGGAGATCCCTTGGATTAGGTGCTCCGAGAGTGGACGTACCCGTTGAAGCGATTTGCTTGGCGGCGAACCACTATAAATCCTTGTGTGATTAATTGTGTTTGCTCATTTTGCATATTATTTTACACCTACTCACGCACACTTTCCTCACCTCTTAAGTCTCTCTCATTCATGCGCTTCCAATTGCTTACTAACGTGAGAATGTTGTATGGAATGATTGTTTAAATTCATATCCGTTAGTAAAATAGAGTGAGTCTTTTAAGTGGTTGTCCTATTCACCCCCCCCCCCCCCCCCCTTCTAGGACTAAAGAGCACTTTCAAGTGGTATCAGAGCAAGGTCACTCTTACTCAGGTGATAGCATCTTGAGTGTGATCCAAGTGCTCTTAATGGCTAGATTTGAGAGCTCGTGCAACTCCTCCATTTGATGGTAGTAACTATGCATATTAGAAAAATCGCATGAAGACCTTCTTGAAGGCTCATGATGAATTGGTATGGTATTGCGTAGAAAATGGTTGGAAACTACCCACTGGAACCATAGAAACAAATGGGATTACCACTGAGCGTCCCTTAAATATACTTAGGTGGTCTGAGATGGATAAAAAATTGAGTATGGGAAATAATAAAGCTCTTAGTGCCATTACTTGTGTTGTATCCTCTGATGAGTATAAACGTATATGTTTGTCTGAGAGTGCTAAGGAAGCTTGGGATATTTTAGAAGTGTCTCATGAAAGAACTAGTTTAGTTAAGAAATCTAAACTCCAACTCCTTGTAACTAGGTTTGAAAATATCAAAATGGGAGAAGATGAAACATTCTTGGAATTCTATTCTAAACTTAATGATATTGTAAATTCCATGTGGGGTCTTGGTAAAAAACTACCTGAACCTGAGATTGTAGACAAAATCCTTAGGTCTCTCCCACTTAGATTTTCTCCTAAAGTGACAGCCATTGGGGAATGTAGAAATACTGACCTAATGAAAGTAGAAGATTTAGTTGGCTCTTTACAAACCTATGAATTTCAACTTCTCACACAGACTAACAAATCTATAGCTTTGAAAACCTCTAGCAAACAAAGTCAAGAGTCGGATGATGAGATGGATGAAGAAATTGCTTTCCTTGCTAAAAAGTTTGCTAAACATTTTAATGGAAGATTTAGAGGGAAAGATTTTCTAAAACTAAACCTATAAACAACTCAAAAAGAAAAACTAAATCAACCTCAAGAAACATTGAATGTTATAATTGTCATGATCTTGGTCATATTGCTACTGAGTGACCATTGAAGCAAAAATTTAAGAGAAAGGAAATAGTAGCTAAAGCTTCATGGGATGAATCCTCAGAAACTGAGGAAGACTCAGAAGATTCATCTGACCAAGATGAGGTAGAATATTTAAAAGTCTTTATGACCTCCTCATCAATCACTAATGACTTATTCAAGGAAGAAATACCAAAAGAAGAATCATCTCAAAATGATTCAAATTCACTTACCTCTAGCAATGATAATAATGACTTTTAAAGTTCATATAATTCTTTAGTCAAAGAAAGCATTGAAATGGCTAAGAAGATCACTATGTTAAAAAGGGAAAATCTTAGGTTGAAGAAAGAACTTGATTTTGCTATGAATGATAGGTAAACACAAGAAATTGATAAGTTGAAAAATGAATTGAAAATTAGTGAGGAGTTGCAAAAAAAGAAATTAGAAGAATTAAAAGAAGTCATCTCTGAAAACTCAACTCTAAAAGAAGAACTTAACAAACCCAAGAATGTTGATGAAGCTTTCAGAAATGAACATTGGATTAATGCAATGCAAGAAGAGCTAAATCAATTTGTTAGAAATGAGATATGGTACCTAGTTCCTAGAACAAGTGATATAAATGTCATAGGAACTAAGTGGATTTTTAAGAACAAAAGTGATGAAAATGGGAAGGTAGTTAGAAACAAGGCTAGATTAGTTGCTCAAGGGTACACCCAAATTGAGGGTATAGACTTTGAGGAAACCTTTGCCCCTATAGCTAGGTTAGAGTCTTTTAGGATCTTGATGGCCATTGCTTGTCATTTATAATTTAAATTATATCAAATGGATGTCAAAAGTGCTTTTTTATATGGAGTACTTAATGAGGAAGTATACGTTGAACAACCAAAAGGATTCATTGATCATGTATATAGACTCAAAAAGGTACTTTATGGCCTAAAGCAAGCACCACGTGCATGGTATGAGAGATTGACCTCATTCTTGGTCAATAATAATTTCTGTCGAGGAAGTGTTGACAAAACACTTTTTGTGCAAAAAGCCAAAGATTTCATTTTAATTGCTCAAATATATGTAGATGATATTGTCTTTGGGTCTAGTAGTGAGAAAAGAGCTACTGAATTTGCTAACCTTATGAAATCAGAGTTTGAAATGAGTATGGTAGGGGAACTTTCCTTCTTTCTGGATTTTCAGGTAAAACAATTAATAGAAGGAATTTTTGTGTCTCAAACTAAATATGCTAGGGAGCTAGTCAAGCGTTTTGGTCTTGTCTCTGGTAGACATGTAGCTACCCCTATGAGTACCACATTAAAGCTGAGCACGGATAGTGATGGAAAAAGTGTAGATTCTCATGATTATAGGAGTATGATTGGTAGCCTACTTTATCTAACTGCTAGCAGACCTAACATGTAACACCAGAAAAATCTGTATGTCTTTTGAAAACTGCTATTTTAGGAAATTGGTCTAAAATAGGAAAGTTTTCGTATCTTGTGATTTTTGGTCTGGTATATCATTTTGGTATGTGGAGTTCTATTTTGATGCTTGTTTGTCGATGGGAGTGATTATCCAGATTAGGCAGGTTTTTCGAGCACGTGAACTAGACTTGGCGCGGGAACCCGTCTAACGCCAGGGCCTCTTGAGTGTCAGAGCAAGGGCTAGTCACACGTGTGATTACACGTGTGGCGGAGCCAAAGGGTCGTGCTACCAGGTGTAGGATTCGTGCATGGTGGAACTACACATCACGTATGTGAGTCATCTTAACCGTTCATCTAAGAACCTTGTTCCAAGTCGCGTGTGGACCAAGAGAAAGAGCTACGTGGACCCTTAGCGGGTGCGCCATTACAATGGGTGACGTGGGCTACCCTTGGGCCCACGACTTGAAGGCCCAAATCATGGGAGCCTTGTGGGTTGCAATCTTCCTTTTTGGTAATTGATGAATCTTTACCTTAGTGAGCTAATTAGCTAATTGGCAATCAATTTAAAAGGGGTTTTAAATATGGCTAATTGAGATTAATTGAGGAGATTGATTGGCATTTAAGGATGATGCTAGAGCATATTCTCTCCAATCAGGAGGCCATGTGGCAAGATAAATCAAGCCAATCCATTTGAGGCTTGATTGGAGGAATTACACATTCAAACTTCGGTAATTAAGCTAATTAATTCAAAAACCTTCCATGCCATGATTCTAATTGATTCCTTAGAGCCTAATCACGTTCCTAATTGAAGATCCTAGATTAGTCTTGTGGGTTTGTGGCCCTTGGATCGATTGCGAATCAAGGGTGAAGATGGTAAGGGTTAGAACATAGGATTTCTATTTAAACCCACCATGGGGAAGGACCGGCACCCTTTTGGAGCCTTGGGAGTCGAACCAGCCTCTGTGAGCAGTCGCCCTGCCTCCTTTTCCCCTCCGTCCAGCAGTCTTGAAGACTTTGGATTGGTGGTCGTGGTGTGGAAGACCGACGAGACTTCGGTGCGGTGTAATCAGTGGCTTTTTACTCGTCAAAATTCGTTTCTTCATAAGCAAGTAGGATACTCTTTTCCCACGATTTCTATTCTGATTTTCTTGCACGATCATGAGTTGACACATGTCTGATCTTGTAGCTAATATCATGTTTTAATTGAATGTTACAAGTTGTTATTACATGATGTGAATTATATACATGTTTCATTTAGTACGTGTTATGGTGTACAGGAAATAATATACCCTTGTATTCTCATACTGATCCCTAGTTGACATCCCCACTGGTTTTCGTCATTCTATGCTGTTCGTGTCTCAATATAATGCTATGTTTAATTGCTGTCCAACAAAAGTTGGCTTCTTTATAGTCTTCTATGCCGATTCATGTCATGATTGTTCGTGTAACGTTAATCGGTATTCCATTGGTGGTGCTCTGTATAAGATATCTAAAATTCGATGTTTCACGGATGTCAATGCTCTCTGATGGATAAAGATGAGATATTTGGAACATATCAGAGCACTTCGGTGCATTCTCTTGTCCGGTATTATATGATCCATACGGGTATTGATGTGTCAAATTACAATTAGTACTATACACATTAATCGGGTAATCGAATGATGTATACACTATACTAATTAAAGGACTAGATTTCAATACAATCCATCCTCTGTGGTACCAGAGGAGGTCTGACATCATGCCAGAGCGTCTTGGGTCATAGAGGTGTCCAGAATTACATGACTCATTTAATATCAGTTGGATAATGGGATATGAAAAAGGAATTAGCAATCGGGTTGTAAAGTCTAATGGAAAACGAAGTAAATGCATAGATTTCAGAATCTTTTGGGTTCTGTAAGAATCATAAATAATATTAAAATAATGTCAGAGAGGGTCATTATTGAGTTAATAAAGTTTACATAATCAGTTAATGATTATAACTTAAGATAATTATTCTCGGCCAGGATTAGTCCTGCACCGACGAACCTGACTCAGAAAATGATAACTAATTATACAATAATCCAAAAATTAAGCCGTTTATCAAATTGTAAAATAGACACCTGAGGATATCTAGGATAAAAATTTCATAGTTTGGTTCACTGTGCATAGAGACCAGTGACCGGTTGAATTGGGCTGTTCTGTTTGGGACAAAACATTGTTTCTGGTTTTAAAGACTTGAAACCCTAATAATACTAAGAGGCAAGGGTTAAAACAATACTTAAAACTTTAATTAAGTATTATAGGACTTATAAGGCCTTGGGAACAGTAATCCTAAAAGATAATTATGGGTTTTAGAGTTGAAAATGTTGTCCTATATTAGATGACCCTTGTGTCTCAACTCTTGGTCTATTCTTGACTCAAGAGGATTCAATGCTTGACTTTTAACCGGTATCCATAACGTGGTCTAACTTAGACAAGTTATATGAATTGTTTCGTGCCGGGGATTGTCAACTCTAAGGATAGGTACGGAGAAAGTGGCAGAACGTGGAGCTTTGGCGAACCTTGTGGTGTGTCTCAGTGATGAGTCGCTTCGGTTGGGTCTCAATCGGGTTCCCATACCGATAAGTCGATTCGAGTTATGTTTGCACCTTGCTTTCTACTCCTATGAAGAGTCGAAATTAGAAAGTCTTGATTTAAGCCTCTTGATGATAAGGCCCAGATGTTTTCAAGAACTGTTTCTCCGCTTTGAGTCATTTATGAGAACTCTTAGTCGAAATCATAGTATGCTCACGAGCCATTGCTAGACCCATGGTGGTCTCTGATGATATTGAACCTCTGTAGTTCAGCCGATGACGGCAAACGCGTGCGCATTAGATTGTATGACATTATGGAAGGTCTGCAATCTCTGCCCATTGTGCCCGTAAGCACTGATGGGGCTAGCATCCCTAGACGCATGGCCGGGTTCCTCTGTAGAACCTCTAGGATGTTCTGGTATTGATGTCCATAGAGGAAGTGGACAGAACTGAGAGCAGAAATTGTTACCTCTGACACTTTAGATGTCCGGAGCAGATGTTGTTACTTTACCTCCATTACTCTACGTAAGTTTGGAGTCTCTGATATTGATCTTAACCTTCCTTGACTATGGTGTCTCAGATGGCAGTTGTTTCCAGATAAGTGAACTCGGTATTTGCTGAACCTGAGTTTTTGGACTTGTATCTATCTTTGAGTCTTTTGACCTTATTCTATTACTCTATTGTGGGTTTTCTTGTATCCTACTGGGTATTTCCTATGGAATGCTCATGCATCCTCTGATGCAGGAAATAAGGAGGAGCAGAAGTGATAGCGATCAATGGAGTTGACGGATGCAAGAGCGTAGAAGAATCGTTTCTTTGTTTTGATTAAGTTATGTTTTGATTTGATGAACTTGCGGCCTGCGAACCGTTTGATTTACGTTACTGTTGAAACTTTTAAGATGATGTAATATGATACTTAGATTTCTTTTCAGTTATTCTATATTTTTGTAAGTGAACGATGTTTAAGTCATATTGATCCTGCAAGTCCCATGAAATCGAATGGGGTAGATGAGGTCTCGAGTATTCGGTCCGTCCCAGGTTTCCTACCCTATAACCATTATTGGATTATCGCTTCCGCATATCTCGGGCCTTGGAAATTTGGGGCGTGACATGACATATCATTCAATGTAGGAGCATGTGCATGTTTTCAAGCTGATCCTAAAGAATCCCACTTGATTGTTGTTAAACAAATTATCAGGTATGTAGCAGAAACCTCAAATCTAGGGCTCTGGTATCCATATGGCACTTGTACTACTCGAGCTGGATATTCAGATGCTGATTGGGCAGGCAACTCAGTTGACAGAAAATCCACGAGTGGTGGATGCTTCTATAGTGGAAACTGTTTAGTTGCCTGGCATAGCAAGAAGCAAGCTTCTATTTCTCTATCTACTGCAGAAGCTAAGTATATTGCCACCGGTAGCTGTTGTGCTCAATTATTATGGATGAAGCAAATGCTTCAAGATTATGGAATCCAACAAAGGAACATGAGCATATACTGTGGCAACACTAGTGCTATAAATATTTCAAAAAATTCTGTTCAACATTCACACACTAAGCACATTGATATTAGGCATGATTTCATTCGTGAATTAGTTGAAGATAATATAGTTGCACTAGAATATGTTTCTTCTGATAATCAACTAGCTGATATTATGACTAAACCATTGGACTCGTTTAGATTTACTAATCTTCGAAAGTCCATTGGAATTTGTACTAGTTAGATTAGTTTCGTATTCTTTTTATTTTTTTTTCTATTTCTTTTTGTTTTGTTTTGTTGCATTTGTTTTTGTTATGGTTAGTTTTTTTTTGCAAAAAAAATTTTTTTTGGAAAATGATAAATTTAAAATCTCATAGATTTAATTCTTGTAGATAATTGCTGAAAGTTAGTAGGGATTTAAAAAAAAAAGTCTGAATTGTATTGGGTGCTATCACCCAAAGAAACAACACAACTAAGGGGTGTAATAACAACTATTTGTAGGCAGCACCCCAACTAACTATGGGTTATATATATAAAAGTCAGATTAGTTATGTTAAAACCCAAGCACTGTTCATATGTCTTCTCCGAGTGCATGCCCAGGCTCTGTTTTGATGCACTTGTTCTCAACCTTCAAGTTCCGGACGGCATGATTTGCTTGGAGCTCCGACAACATTTGTTTCGGCCATCTAATTCTTCCGGCAACATGTTCTCAGCCTACAGGTTCTTTTTCAGCAGAAATTCAACACCAAATCAAAACCAGAATCCTGGTTACTTTAGAAGCCGAGACTGCATCAAAACCAGAATTTTGCTTTAGCAGACTCCTCTCTTTCCCATTGGTCGAACACCTCTGAACCTCAAACTGCATCAAACAGACCTGAACACTCTGGACTGAAGTAAAGCCTGCCGGTCGGCCAAACCACCGACCTCCATCACCGAGATTCCTTTCTTGCTTCTTCAACCTTCTGTTCAGTGTTGTCTGATGCTACACATGACATACAGAATCATATCTGCTGACCAGTTCTTTATGTATGAAAATATTCATGGAAAGAACTCTATTAAAGAGGAATTCAAGGCTCAACTCCACAAAACAGAGTCTGTTGCAAAACACTCTTGGCTCTTATTGCAAAACAGAGTCAGTTGCTCATGGCTTCTCGAACCAGGCGTCCACACACCCAGCGAGCTGCCCAGTGCATGGAGGCACCGGTACAAGTCCCTGGTCTGCATCCGACGCTCGGCCAACCGGTTCCCACACATCTATCATCTGAAAAATGCCACCCCATCATCTGTGAGCGTGCATTTTCGGGAGGAGAATATCCGCTACTTCAGGAGGTGGAAGGGGTGCTCGTGACTCATGGGAATGGCTATGTGTCTCCCACACTTGTCCGAGGGATGTTCGGTGCCATCAATCTCGCAAAGTGCCCTCCAACATCATTTTATGTTACTGTGTGGGGTACTACACACATCGTCACTATCAGAGACATTGCTAAAATGCTTGGCATAGGCGTTCCCCAAGGGCAAGGGATCATTACCAGTATCGTAAATGACGAGTTGCTTCGTGAGGATGCTACTGCGCTGATTTGTGGAGGACCACGGCCATGGAAGAATCGATATGCTCTTGCTATTGCTCATCTCCTCCCAAGGTACCAAGTACTGCATGCTCTATTCGTACGCACCATATATCCACGCCTTACAAACAAATCAGAAATTTCACTTCGGATGGCTCTCTTGCTCTACCACCTTGGTTCTGGACATCACATTTACTTTGCCTCCTTAATAGTACAGTATATTCGAAGTTTCATGAAGGCGCTGGGAGTTAAGGGCTATCCATATGGGTACCTCATGACTCAAATTGCAATACAACATCTCGGGCTCGCTCCTCCGCCTCGTGAGCACATGCTGACCCCAGAGATTGTCAACATCGAGGCTCTTTGCTCGGCCTCATCCAAACCAAGCAACAAGGAGGTCCAGCTTTTCCACTTTCCCGCCGAGGAGTGTGCTCCAATGTGCCCAATCGACTCCATGTTACCACCAGCTCCATTGGCCGATCCTATGTCACCTCCGGCAGCACTGGTAGATGACTTCCTCCTTTCTTTTGATGCCTCAGATTTTGGCTTAAGCCCACCACCAACACCAGCTGCACCTCAAGATGGAGGCGCGTCCATATTTGCCCATGAGTTGTCCACCATGCAAGCTGAAGACGCCTTGCTGTCCAGCCGTCTCTCAGCCCTTGAGGGGATGGTCTCTGACCTCCATACACTTGTGTCCAGCCTCACAACAAATGTTCAACTGCTCCGGGATGATCTTGCCTCCGAAATCGGCCGTCTTAACACTAGCACTACCCTTTCCGGCGCACGCATTGATGGAGTAGCATCCGGTCTTGCGAGATTGGCCTCCCCTCGCATTGGCTCGCACATATGCGCCACGATGTGGATGCATGCGTAGCACGCCTCCACCATGGAACCCCTTGAATGGGGCCCACCTATTGCAGTCGGTATCCTCCCATGTACCTGACTACAATGCACAAGTTCATAGGTTTGCACTCAAATGAAAATCACCATTATTTTGGTTTGGGAATTACTAGAGTTACTAATCTCTTAGGACAGTAACTAAGGCATTGATTGTTTATTTTCCTATTTTGTTGATGGTGTATGTTTTGATCCTATGTAACATCTAGGTGCTTAGGCTTTCATGCTCTATGTCTCTATGCTTCCATACTCTTTCTATGCAATGCTTTAATGTCATTCCTCTATTAAGTACTTTGATCTTAATGTACTCTCTTGCTTATGCTTTAATGCTAAACCTCTCGTAGTTACAATTTTAATGTATGCCTCCCGTATATTCTATGCAATTCTTTATCTAAACTTTGCCAATTTTATTAACAAAAAGGGGGAGTACATGTCCCACCTATGGATGAGATTTTTCATGAATGTAGGTCCAATTGGCTTGTGCTTATGGGGAGCTTCTAAGGGGGAGTTGCTACTAAGGGGGAGTTGCATAATTAGAGAGAACTGCAACTTAGGAGAGTTGCTAATTGCGCCTATAAGTTGTAAGAATTTTTGTCATTCAAATTGACAAGGGGGAGCTTGTTAGGGCAAAATTTTGGAGTATGATTTTGTCTCTTAATGTATGTCAATTTAATGTACAAAAATATATGGGGTATGTGAGAGGAAAATGTGGTATATATACGAATTGGGTACATGTACAAATTGGGCTATATGAAGAGATTGAGAGGAGACAATTTCAAGATGAAGCACCAAGGTAAGGAAGGCACCCAAGATGAAGCTCAAGGAATCTCAAGGAAAATAAAGATTGCAAAAGCCCAAGACAAAATGAGGGAGCACACCACAAAGAGAAGGCCCAACACAAAGAAGAGAAGGCATACCACAAAGCCCATGATCAAGACACTACCTATTATAGGCCCATAGCTTTTGGATAAAATTGGTTGGGTTCAAAGTATTCCAAGAAAAACCCACTAACCAAAGTGATCCAAAGCTTCTTCCAAAGCCCACCTAAGATCCTTAGGAAAAGACACATAGAAAAAGCCCATTTGTAAAATGGGCCCATGGGCTAAAAGAACCAACCATAGATCTTAGATCTAATGGTAAGACCAAAGTGATCTCAAGTGATCCCAAGTGATCTAAGGACACAACCATAGATCATTGATCTATTAGTTGAACCAAAGTGATCCCAAGTGATCCTAAACCATCCCAAGGAGGATCTTTGCCTATAAATAGATCTCTATCCTTCTCCTCTTGGGCATGGATTTTGACTAGCCTCTTGGGCTTAGCTTGGTTCTCCTCTCCTCATCTTTAGCTAAGCTCTTGAGTGCTAAGTCATTCCATCAATGGATCTTCACTTTCTCTCTTTTATATAGCTTGCTTCTTGAGTTCCAACTCTATATGAAGTCTATACCTAAAAAAAGAACATACTTCTCTATCTTATAGAGAATATGATAAGTGAATCCATGGAACACCCACCTTGTTCTTAAGCTACTAAGTTCTCTCATGTTATCATTGAGTCATAGCTTAAGGAATCACATATCTTTTTACTGGTTTCACTTAGTTTTCCAAGGAGCCAAGGCTAAGTGCCACTTGTAGAAGTGATTGCTTGTAGGTTATTCTTCTTCCCTTTCAAGTTTTCATCGGAATCTATCCACATAACTTGAGGAAGAAGGAATGTTCTATATGGCCTAGGTTTCTTAGATACTCCATGATCCAACCTTAGAGAACCAATCCCTTGTCCAAAAAGCCTCTACAATTTCGGGGCATCATAGGTGAATCCAAGGGTGGACAATCGAAGGCCATTAGCTCAATACTAGTTTGAGCAAACCGGGTAGGATACCTTACATCCTCCCTTCAAGGGTAAGTACTCTAGTCACTATTCCATGCTAGAGTAAGTACTCTTAAATCTCTTTGTTACATATGTTAGATTGTGTAGTAGACCATAGGGTCGAACCATTCATTTGAGTGTGTTGGGTCGGTGTGACCCATAGTGAGTGTGGAATCACTCTTGTATGGTTCCCAGTGATCCAAGCAAAACCGGTAGGTGTATAATGTTGTGGGTGAACTAAAAACCCTCACTTAGTGAATATCAGAGGTCCCTTGGATTAGGTGCTTCGAGAGTGGACGTGCCCGTTGAAGCGAGTTGCTTAGCGGCGAACCACTATAAATCCTTGTGTGATTAATTGTGTTTGCTCATTTTGCATATTATTTTACACCTACTCATACACACTTTCCTCACCTCTTAAGTCTCTCTCATTTATGCACTTCCAATTGCTTACTAACGTGAGAATGTTGTATGGAATGATTGTTTAAATTCATATCCGTTAGTAAAATAGAGTGAGTCTTTTAAGTGGTTGTCCTATTCACCCTCCCTCTAGGACTAAAGAGCACTTTCAACCCGTACAATTTTAAGTGATCAATTATCCGTGCCCCTCTCGAAGTCACGAATAATTGTAATGTGTGCAGCTCTCTCGAACATGTAACTAAATAAATAAATCTAACTTAATTAATCTCCCTCTCTCGAGCAAAGATCAAATATAAAAATGCAATCTTTATTCAAATAGTACATCGAAATTTGCTAATACCTCTCGAACATTAGCAAACCCTTAGTTTAATTTCCCTAATAATCAACTCTACCATCTCTCGATAAGCAGAACAATTATAGCAAAATTTCATTAAGCATATGGAATAAAGTCGTCTACTTTAGAATTTCAAATAAATTCATGAGAATCATACACAATTTAGCAGGGCTTCATCTAGTCTTAGTACAAATAAAATTAGCTAAACATTAATAAAAAGGAAGAAAAAGCGTGATTCATTGAAGAAGTCATTTGCAATAACATTGTTCACCGATTACTGTTCATAGTACTGTAGCATTATAGCACAGTCACTATTCACTTGTCTTCCTCAATGAGCCAGTTACTGTAGCAATTCAAAACAGCACTGTAGTAGTTCACCGCAGTGCAAAATCGAGGCTTCCTTCTCCCTTCCTTCTTCTTCCCTTCCTCCGGCCTCGATACCACCGAAATCCGGCCAAAAACCACACCAGAATGCTCTATTTTCCGGCGGCTTCCTCTCTGTCAAGTTCTCTGTTTTTCTGCCCGGGAGTCCTCCAAAAGCTCTCGACCACTCTTTCGTTAGTACTCTTCAAAGTCCAATGCCTCAAAACAGTCCCTTTCCAAATGGTAGATGAACCCAAATCTTGTGCTAAATCGAGTTCGAATCTATTTGCTGAAGGTTTCCATTATGAGTACGTTTCAAATCCGAGCTAAACCTGTGCGCTGCTTTCCTAATTGAAACCAAATCCCCCTACAATCCTGAGCCACCCGACACGAACCCAAATTATGAGCTTTTTCTTTTTCTTTCGCTGTCGTCATTGAGCATCTATGTCAGCCGCCTCATCCTCATCCTCACCACCGTTCTAGCTTTTGTCATCGCCGCCGATCGTGAACCTCTATCGGCCACCAAGCTCACTGCCGCTATCCTTCCCGGCGTTCTTCGTCGTTCGAGCCCAGCCTCCATCAAACGGCCCTTCAGGTGTCTGCCGATCAGCATCGCCATCAACCCATGGCCTCGAGCTCCGTCGGACCACCCTCGAGCTATGTTCTGCTGAAAGGCCTGAGTTGCCATCTTTAATTCTAGCACGATTTTTAGTCCGATTCTGCCATCAATGCCGCTGTCTGCCTTGCCGTCACCGTACTTCACCGGCGTCGCCGTCATGATCGATCATTCATCGAGCTTCTCTCCGTCAAATGGCCGCCATCGCTCTGGTTAGAACATAGCTCGAACAGAGCTCTGTCTGTCTGCCATTTGTCGAGCTCCTATCCTCCGATCATCGTCGCTACTCCACCATCGAGCTCAGTCGTGAACCCATCAGACCCATCCACCGTTCTGCCGTCGCTATCCCTGCCGGCGCTCAAGCTGCTCGAGCGCTGCTCTGTTTCTGAAACAGACGGACGAGATTCGGCTCGGGCTGTCTTTTTTTTTCATGAACCGAACCGAACAGCTGACCCGATGAACCGGTCATTTCTCTTTTGATTGGGCTAAAACCCGTTGTAGCAATCTCCACCATTGGATCTTTGATCTCTTCTCAGAAACTATTTGACGTGCATTCACTTTTGGCAATTTACATCGGGAACTCTCAAAGCCTACATAAATAAAATTAAATATTAAATTAGATGCATAGTAAAATGTAATCTACTAAATCCAATTAATGCATCTAAATTAATCAATTAAGCGCATTTATTTATTAAACTCCTAATTGCTCACTTAACATGAATAACCATAATTTATCCTTATTTCAACTAAAATTACGACTAACATCTAAGTAGAGAGGCATATAAAAATATTTATATTTTGTAGATATCACATACATCAACAAATTTGAAATTTTGTCATCCAAACCAATGGCATGGATCTACCAATAAGTCTAGGGCTTTGTAGCTTTCCTACCTTTAATTGGCAAAGAATTGACTCAAAAGTCAAGCCCATTCCTCGAAGTGTCCAAACTCTGGCCTTTACCTCTTTCTTTTCGGTTAAGTGTGTGAGAATAAGATCCCAACAGCTACTTTCTTTGATTGTGCTTGAATTTGACCAGTTCAAATATGAAACTTCATGCTCATCAATTCCTATTTGATTGGGATATATACAACCATACTTTCCTTGTACATGATTAGTTACCTCAAATCATGGAATTCATCTCTTTAATAGCTTTCATTGTACATGACCAGTTACCTCAAATCATGGAATTTGTCCCTTTATATTTTTAAATTCAAATGTATTGTACTTCACATATATATATGAATAAAAAAACCACGAGGAAACTACCTTGGGTAGTTTCTCTCACATGGTATCAGAGCCCTAAAACCTTGATTTTTTTGTCCTCTTTCCAGGCCTCTTCTTCCACCAATTTATTTGATGTGCCTAATCTCAATGACTAACCACAGTAAGTGTTGGGTGTTCCACCCTTCCTGTGGTCAAGTCCATTAATCAGGAGATATCTCTGAAATTAGCCTCCACCAACTATCTTGTCTGGAAGGCCCAGGTACTTCTGGTTCTTCGGTGCCATCGGCTTCTTGGTTTTTTCAATGGCACAATTGTTCATCCTCTTGGCAGTGATGATTCAGATGATGCTCTCTTGTGGTTACGTCTCGATCAGATTGTTTTTGCTTGGCTCAACAACTCTCTCTCTCTCTGAGACTATTCCTCTGCAAGTTATTAATTCTGATTCAGTGCATGATTGTTGGTGCACTTTAGAGATTATTTGTGGTCACAATACATGGTCTCACATTAGACAGATGAAGACTGAATTGCAATCCCTGTCGAAGGGATCACAAGGCATGGCAAAATACCTTCAGCATGCCAAAGGACTTGCCCTAACTCTCGCAAGCGCGTGGAAAGCTTGTTGCTGATGATGATTTTATTGATTGGATTCTTCATAGTTTGAGTTTGGATTTTGATCTGATACATGCTGCCATTGACATCATGAAGAAGTGTCCATTTGTTAACGAGGTGACCTCTCTTCTATTGGATTTTGATCTTCGTCTCCAACATGCATTTGCCACA
Source organism: Houttuynia cordata (assembly GCA_039654745.1). NCBI lineage: Eukaryota > Viridiplantae > Streptophyta > Magnoliopsida > Piperales > Saururaceae > Houttuynia > Houttuynia cordata. Next base: position 16,895,124 of record CM077504.1, read on the forward strand.
ACGTTATATACGTCTCATCAATCCACTCGTGGTCGAAACTCCAATGGTGGGCATTCCTCTCATGGTGGACGCTCTACTCGTGGGTGTGGCTCTCAGCATCGGCACACTATAACAGCAACAATGGAGGACATGACCAACATCATTACAACACTGGCAATGGTGGCCGTGGCAATTGTGATCATGGTTGATGCGCAACAACAACCACAAAAGAGGTGCTCGTGGGTATTCATCTCTCTGTTGTAACTTTTGAAGGCGAGAATACTATCACCTGCTACAAATGTGGATGACCCCATCATAAGGCCAACAATTGTTTACTTAACAACTCTGCCTCTCTTGATCCTATTCAATCATTTGCCGCCATGCATATTGCTGATCAAGTTGATGATTCGGGTATCCAAACACGGGTGCTACGAATCACATGACTGCTGATTCTTCTCACATGGAAGGTATGACCTCTTGCTCTAGTTTTGATAAGGTAATGGTTGGCAATGGAGTAGGCTTATCTATTGCTAATGTTGGTGATATCCCTTTGCGCGACAAGCAATTATGTCTACATGATGCTCTTATGTCCCTTCTTTGAAGAAGAATTTACCAAGCGTCTCACAGTTTACTAAACATAATGCCCATTGTTTCATTTTTTATCCATGGGGTTTTGTGATTAAAGATCTCAAGACACGGAAGATATTGCTTGAAGGGTCGATGAGAGGTGGGCTACATCCAATCAGCATACACAGGATCTTGTGAGCCCTCCACTAGTTAGTTTATTTTCAAACAAGATGGACGGAGATACTTGGCATGCAAGATTGGGCCATCCCTCTTATGAAGTCTTGAAGAATCTTGTTTCATTGCTTCCATCCACAAGTAAGCCAATAAAGAATGTATGCTCGAGTTGTAAGCTTGGAAAAGCTAGTAAACTTCCATTTCCTTGCAGGGTGTCGTATTCTAATAAGCCTCTTTATACTCTTCATAGTGATGTATGGGGACCATCTAGTGTTATTTATGTTGATAACTTTCGGTATTATCTTATAATTGTGAATGAATGCACAAGATTTTTGTGGTATTTTCCCCTCCAACAAAAGTCAGAGATCGCCAATGTCTCTACTTCATTTATTCCAATGGTGGAAAGGCAATTTGATGCACATGTTAAAGTGGTTCAAACCGATGGGGATGGTGAATTCACAGGACATAATTTATAGGCTTATTGTCACGCCCCAAAATCCCATACCTCGATCGGAGTGCGGAAGCCAATCAATGATATACATTTGGAGGTAGAGAATTCCGAGCACGCGACCAAACAGTCGATTCTCCAAACCGATTACAATCATCTCAAAAGGACGTGTAACCGATTATGCCCGCAATCAGTATAATACAATAATAGACATCAATGAATACTATGAAATGAATTTACTTAATGATAATAATCCATTTAAAAAGGTCAAATAAACTAAACCTATAAGTCTATGGCACACAATTGCCAAAAATGTCATAAGCATCAATAAAAAGTAAAGCAAATAACTAAAGCGTTTTTAAACTCTTCTCGGCGCCTGCAATCGGCCATTCCACTACTGCACTTCCTGATCTCAATTTCTATTTGGGCCTGCATCAGAGGATGCTTGAGTATTTCATAGAAACACTCAGTAGGATGTAAAAATCCACTGAATGAAAACAAGCAGTATGAAGAGAATAAGGATAATAAGGGATGGTGAACATCTCACAACATCTAAACTGAACCGAGGTCTATACACCTGCAAGGTTAGTCAATAACAATTCCAACTCGCAAGTAAGGAAAACATCAATAAGGCTCCTACTACACATATGAGTAAGGAGAGAATATTAATCATATCAAAGGCTCCAGACATCGAAAGTGAAAGGAGTTACAATTTCTGCTTGCTGAACCTGGTCGCTCGCAAGTGACTAAACATACCAGAACCACCCTAGGGGTTCTCTCTTTGGAACCTTGCCATGCGTCTAGGATGCTGGCCCCACCAGTGCTTACGGACACGATGGGCGGAGACTGAGGACCTTCCGTAATGTCCACAATCTAACGTACGTATAGTGCCTCCTTTCGGGCAGTATGGAATCGCAATTTCATAATTATAAGTGACCTCGCAAGATCTAGCAATGGCTTATTTGAGCATACTATGAAACCACCATAGGGAGAGTCTCGCAAGGTCTCCAGTGGAAGAAACAATCATGAAATCAATATGAGCAATATCTCAAGGGAATAGAGGTCACAACACTCTAAGATCATAGGGTATCTCTTACCATGATAGACTCTCTAAAGGAGTATGGATAGAACATCAAAGTCTTTGGTCAACACATAACTCACTCATTGGAGTAGCATAGAATAACAAGACATTTCACACAAGGTGTAACATATAATCAATACGTACTTTTCATGCTCAGCCCTAGATAGGAATTCTTCATTCGCATTAGAGTGTTATAATACCAATATCAAAGATAAGGAATCAAGGAATTATCCTTCATAAATGAATTATATCTAACCCAATTCTTACTGTGATATTGCTTAAGTATATAGTCCAATTACTGTTATTAACATATTAATTGTCATTACATCATATTACATGATGATATTTGTATACTTAGTATTTTCTCTCATATTCTGCTCACTGTCTCCTACACAACAGTCCTATTCCAACGGCTACTGTGCTCTGTACAGTAAGACTTAACCTCTGAAATTTTTACTGATAATACCCTCGTGAGTCTAGTTTCTAACCCCACTCATTTTATATTTTTCCGATTTAATTTGAATTAGTTATGAATTATTTACCACCAACTGTCAGCACAGAAACAGTTCTGGCCGAGATTAGGACTCTTAATTAAACTTGATTATCTTACTTAATAACACATTATAAATGATAATACATTAATAACAGAACATATACTCCCCTCCTAGGTCAATTACAGAACCTAGAATTATCTGGAATTACTAAAGTTCACTCCTTTCTTGTGTTCTTATATAGATATCATAGTTTGTAACATTAATACACCCCAAACAAGACCATTGAAGTAAGACACAATTATAGACACAAACTCAACGTGGAACATCATTAACTAAACAATAACAGAACCTTTAATCCTCTGAAAAATTAATAAAGCATTCAACTTTATATGCGAATTCCCATCTAGAAGTGAAACATGAATGCACACATGATTTTATGACATACTACGCATAGAAATAGGGACATAACTCAATCATCTCGCAAGAATCCAAACAATGACCAAGGTGTTGAATCAAAACACTCATCAAAAACAGATATAATCAAAAAGGAGAGAAGAGGGGGAAAACCATCCTACTTAATCCTCCAAAGATCTCGCCTTTCTACGCGCCTCTCGTCTCTTCCGCTTCTTCCAAAGTTCCCGCTCCAAGCTCTCGCAAACTCCCACAAGAACAAGCCTCCAAGGAGATGGGTGAATGTGGGAAGGAGAAGGGGAAGCTCTCTGGACGTTCTAGGGCTAGAACAAGTCAATTATCTAGGGTTTATATAGAGTTGGGAGAGAATCTATTCTCAAACCAATCTTCCAAATCATGGATACTTTCAACCAATGGGAAGGCTTCAAAATCTTATAGGAGACGTGCAAATCAAGTCCCAATGGGATTTGGTATCTGTCCCAAATAAATCCACCCAAAGATAAGCTTGAAAACGCAAAACCGCAACCGGCGATCGATCAGCAATACGGCGATCGATCGTCGTATGCACTGTTTTAACACCATACGCTACTGCCGATAGATCGCTATTACAGCCCATCGATCGCTTTACGCGAAACACAAAATTCACAAATTCCAGTAACTACGATAGATCGGTTTGGTAAGGCGTCGATCGGCTCAGCTTGCCGATCGATCGTCTCTTATGGCGATCGATCGCTGTCACGTTTAATCAAATTCAATTTCTCATATCTTTTTACCCCGAACTCCAAATCTCACATAATAGGTGGCGTTGGAAAGCTCTTCTCACCAACTTTAATTTGCACAAGGCACAACACAATCAATTCAAATGTTAAGAGGGTCAAATTTCGGTTTTAAGGTACTTACTAATTTTCTGGATGTTACACTTATTTTCTTGAGTGTGGTATTTCGCACTTATAGTCTTGTCCAGGTATCCCTAAGCAAAACGGCCTAGCTGAGCATTAGTATGTAGTGGAAACGGGTCTCACCTTGCTGGCCCATGCCCGTGTTCCACCACAATATTGGAATGCGGCTTTTGCTGCAACAATATTTTTAATCAACCGTCTTCTTTCTAAATGTTTAAATGGCAGCTCCCCTTTTGCAAAATTATTTGGCACAACACCGGACTATACACACCTACGTATTTTTGGGTGTGCATGTTTTCCTTGCTTAGATCCATTTGGACGCTCAAAGCTACAATTCAAATCTGAATTATGTGTTTTTATGGGATATAGCGGACGCCACAAAGGTTACAATTGTCTTTCTCCAACTATCAGCAATATATATATTTGCCGACATGTGACTTTTGATGAGGTTACTTTTCCATTTGACAGGCTGTTGTGTCCCTGTGTGGCCGGTAGGGAAATGGTGTGTCCCCACGTGGCCGGTAGGGAACACGAAGTAGGGCCGAGCATCATGCCCGGGAAAGGGAAGGAAGACGGAGAGAAACGAGAAAGAAGATACTTTTCTTATGGCATAAAACCTAGAACGAAGAAGATGACCTCATTATAAAGAGGGCGCCGAGCATGGGCGTGCTGCTGAAGGGCCAGATCGTGGCCCGCTAATGGGCCCAATTTGTGCCATAAATTAATCCATTACAATCAAATTAAATCAACCCTAATGTCAATCATGGCTTATTACAATAATTCATGAAAGGAAACTAATCCTAATGATGAAATATTGCCTAAATAAAATTATGCTCCGGAGTTGTGCTGACGTACACAACACTCCACCATGCTCTGCTTTCACCTTGTCCTCAAGGCGACCAAGTAGTAAAATGCTTCATAAACGGCGCAAAAACTGCATTGAGCAGCACACTCTTGACACTAGCATGAGGTGCGAGCTTGATGTTGGTGAACTTGGCGTAACCGAAGAGGTCAGCGGCAGACACTGTGTGTTGTGATTTAGTTCTTCTCATGTACTCAAAAATACCAAATGATTCCTCCTCTTTCCCATGCAAAACAAGGATTTCAACCCTGGTTCCACACAAAGAATTATATTTCTCCTCCGATAGCTCAGCAGCTGTTGCATCCAATTTCATCCTTGCAAATTCATCAATAGGAAGTCCCTGCACAATAGTCCATTCACTATTGCGGCAAGTAACAGGGAATGAGTATATGAGACCAGCAGGTACATTGTAAGATCCATCCGCGTAAACTCCCATTGATACCCAAGTTCCCTCGGGATTCCGAAGAACCCAGTCACGTATGCGATCACAAGCAGAACTTGCAGCTGATAGCGAACTATAAAGCTTTCTGGCTTTGATGATAGCAGCACCACATTGTTGGACAGTGTTAATGAATTCTCCATTCAAACAAATGGCACCCAACATAGCTCCAAATACACTAATTCCTGGTTCAATTGGCATTTTCTGGATAATATCCCATGCATCTTCAAGCGTACCTATACAACCAAGAAGATCTACAATGGACCCATAATGGTCCATCAGAGGTCCCCATACTTGTGCTGCATAACATGGAAGTAATGGAGTCCCTCATCAACCAAACCTGAGTGGCTGCAAGCAGAGAACACGCACAAAAATGTCATATCATTTGGCAGTACTTCTATAGAAGCCTGCTCTGTAACACCCACTACAACAAAATCGGGCATTAACCACGGTTTTATTTCTGTCGCTAAAAGAATCGTGGATAAAGCTCTATTTTTACAAAAGAAAATGATCCGTGGAGAAAGGTATAGCATTTGCGACAGATTGTTACGACAAAAAAAACTGTCGATAATATTACCTATTCTCCACGGTGTATTTGTCGTGGTTAAAAAAATCGTGGGTAATAGATATATTATCCACGGTTTTTAATCCATGGTTAAAATGTCGGTCGGGAAACCCAAAACTTAATAATTTTTTTAAAAGGAAGAAGATCTAGACCATTGATTTGAAGGGCCAAGATTAAAACCCCATTGAATCTCCTCGACTTCCCTCAACAACATCGGACGATGCCCTAGCCTCTCCGTTCTCCAGCCTCAACCACAAGATGGTTTATAATAGATATTGACTAGGAAATTTCTGCAACTGCTAAGACTTGCGATAAACTTTCGTCCTTTTTTTCCATGAATATTATGTTGTGAACAGGATTTTAGCCACTGTTTTTTCACACAAAAAAGAATATATGAACTTGTGAAGACATAATTGTTGTCCTTTTCTTGATGCAGTATCATGTAGGCACTAATTTTGGTAGATGGGGATTTGCATATGTGAAGAAAAGCTATTATGATGATGCCCCTCTTGATGAATATGGTGTGTTTCTTGTTGTTTAGCTCAAACTACCCTGGTTATGGATATGGTTTCTTGGATTAAGCACTCAATTTAGTCAGAACGAACTTAAATCTCTTCATTTTTGTCTCTATCACACCTTTTATTCATCGTGCAATTGGCTTCTGAGATTAAAACAGCAATAATTTATTCAGCTCTGATTTGTAGGACTGATTAACCAACCCAAATGGGGGCATCTCAAGGACTTGCACACAGCAATAAAGTCATGCTCTGGTACATTACTTATGGAGAACTTAACTGCAGTTTCCTTAGGTGTACAACAATTTATTCCTTATGAGTATAAATCATAAATTCCATCCTATGCATGTCTAATAATTTTAGCCCTTCTAATTCATATACCGTTATTATCATTACGCATGTCTGTTTTAGGCTTATGTTTATGAAGATGGTTCGGGAAATTGCGTTGCATTTCACTCAAATAGTGACCTTAAAAGTGCTGCTACGGTGAACTTCCGTTCAATGTCATATGAACTCCCCCAAAGGTCCATTAGTATCTCGCCGGATTGCAAGAATGTGGCATTTAACACTGCAAAGATAATTTTTTATGTTTTTTTATTTTTTCTACTAAGTAGAGTATTATATGTATTGAGATTAAATTTTTCTCTGCAATAGGTAAATGCTGCTTTTAGTTCAAGATCCACAAGCCTAAGCCAGAAATTTGGTCCTGAGAGTTGGGAACAATTTAAAAAGGCCATTCCAAGCTTTGATGACACTTCTTTGAAGGCTTAAGATTTACTAGATTAGATGAATACGACCAAAGATAATACAGGCTATCTTTGGTATACTTTCAGGTAAATCCTAAATATCCTAAATTTTGTAGGTAATGGGATAGTAACTGGACTATCATTTATAGTTGCAGTAGGAAGATGTGTGGAGTCAAGTGATAGGACATCAATGGTGGGGTTGGTTTGTAGATCCTCTTGCCAACCTACCTATCCACTCGATATCCTATTCCCATAGCTCTTCTTACTAATGTTCATAAACTCCCCAATGAACCCACCACATACAAGAAGGCAGCTGCTGATGCCAATTGGGTCCGCGCTATGGAGGAGTTTGTTGCTCTTTTGAAGAATCATACATGGACATTAGTGCCTCATCAACCCACTATTAATGTGGTTGGTTGCAAATGGGTTTTACAAGCTTAAGCAGCGATCTGATTGTTCCATAGAAAGATATAAGGCTCGCCTTGTTGCGAAGGGGTATAATCAATGTCAGAGATATGATTTGGATGAGGCATTTAGTCCCGTTGTCAAAAGCGGCATCATTCTGCTGGTACTCTCTTTAGCTCATTCTTCAGTTGGTCACTTAGACAACTTGATGTCTAAAATGCATTTGTTCATGGGGATTTAGTTGAGGAAGTATATCTCCAGCAACCTCCAAGATTTATTGATTCAACATGGCCTACTCATGTATGCCGCCTTCATAAAGTATTATATGGACTCAAACAAGCTTCCCGAGCTTGGTATACAAAGATCACTTCCCACCTTCGTGGCCTTGGTTTTCAGGCGTGTCCTTATGACGCCTCCCTATTCATCTGGCAGAAAGGTTCACATATGCTTCTTGTTCTTATTTATATTGATGGTATAATTATTACTGGGAGTGATTCTCATCTCATTAACTTGACCCATTAATAATCTCTCGGAGGGTTTTGATTTAAAAGATCTTGGTGACTTGCATTATTTCTTAGGAATGTAGGTGCAGCGCCTGGGCACCCGACTTGTACTCTCCTAGATGTGTTATGCTCTCCAATTGCTGGACAGATTTGGAATCACAGGTGTCAAGCCCGCAAAGAGTCCCGCTTGTTGCTGGCCTTCTATCTTATTATGATGGTGAACCCCTTCCTGATGCTTCTCTATATCGCCAAATGGTTGGATCTCTACAATAATTAACTATGAGTCGCCCTAATATTGCTTTTGTAGTGAATCATGTTTGTCAGTTCATGCAACAACCTTGTGTTATTCATCTTGAAGCTGTTAAAAGGATTTTTAGATATGTTAAAGGTACTCTTGATCATGGGCTTCATTTCTCAAAGTTAAATGATCTCCCTCTCTTGGCATTCTTGGGGTGCTAAGAAACAAACTACTATATCTAGGTCAACAACAGAGGTGAAATATCGAGCTCTGGCTAGTACTACCGCTGAGTTTCTGTGGTATCTTCATTTTCTTTGTCGCTTGAAAGTTAAGCTTCATGGATCACCTCTTCTTCTATGCGACAACAATAGTGCAATTCAAATGTCCAAGAACCTGGTCTTTCACATGCGGACAAAGCATATTGATATAGATGTGCATTTTATTAGAGAACATGTTCTCAATGGCTTTGTTTGTATTTCTCACATTTCTGGTTTAGAACAAGTGGCTGATGTGCTCACCAAATCTTTGCCTCATCCATCCATGCTTCTGTCTATTGTGAGACAAGTTCAATGCTCAGCCCATCCCTCCATGAGCTTGAGGGGGGCTGTGAGAATAAGATTCCAGTAGTTACTTCCTATGATTGTGCTTGAATTTGACCAGTTCAAATATGAAACCTCATGCTCATAAATTCCAATTCCATTGGGATATATACAACCATACTTTCCCAGGACATGATCAGTTACATCAAATCATAGAATTCGTCCCTTTACTAGATTTCCTTGTACATGATCAGTTACCTCAAATCATGGGATTCGTCCCTTTAAATTCAAATGTATTGTACTTCACACACACACACACATATATATATATATATATATATAAATAGAAAACCACAAGGAAACTGCCTTGGGTATTTTCTCTCACAAAGAGCATCCAAAAACATGGACACAACCCTAGGAAAGAGCATTTTATAGTCCTGGAACAAAAATTATGAGCGACAATGCAAAACAAACAAATCTGCTCCGCCAATTGACACTGTTGTCCGTGATGTAAACGACAGTTTTGCGAGCAATGTAACTTATGGCTCTCAAAATCAAAATTTCTCGTTATTGGAACCTTTGCAGTCATCTTTCTGATAACTATCCAATCATACAAATAAAATTGTAAGCTCCATGTAGTTCCTAAGATATTCCAAAAATAAAGTACAAGGGTCACTTTATATACTACAGACATAGTTCACTTGCTACTTACCTGAGCCTTAGCCTATGTTGCCATCTCTTCTAAGTTACCCTTTAACATAAAATTCGTCACTTATTTGCCCTCAAAGTGGTGCAGTTGGTCACTATTTATCCTAATCTTTGGTTACAAATCACAGGTGCAAGGTATTTGTATATTCAGTTTCTATTTTTCCTTGGGTTCAACTTAGGAGTACCGTGGGCAATTGGGAAGAGGATAATAACAAGTTGTAGAATTTGCAAGTATGATGGGCTACCTTTATTTGCGTTTAATTATGACTTAGACGTTCGGCATGTGGGTGTGCCAATTGAACCAATTTTGTAATAAGTATATGTCGATTGTGGTGCGTAGATGATCAACCTAGATTCTAGATTTTTTCGTGTGGTTTGAATGATTAATTATGCATGTGATTGCAAAAAATGGCCAATTAGCCATAAGCTGGTTTAGTTTTCTCATGGATTGATGAAGATGATTTGTGTTTGAATGAAAATATTGATTTATCTAGAAATACAAGTTTTTCGCTAGAATTACTACTATGATGAAAATGATTCATGAAAAATCAGGGTGTGACACTCCCTCCATCGATATGGAGCTCGTCTGCATTGCAAAATGACTTAAATCAATTGGAATGCACCCGTACAAAGAAACTAGAGTTTTCTCTTTCTCATTGAATACTCTTAAAGGATCAAAGTCCGCCATGTATGTTGGCCCCATCTTTTTTCAAATCCGAAGGAATTTCATCGATAGAGGGAGAATGATATATATGATATGGGTGTACTCTGCCCAACCCTTTTCAGATTGAACTGGCTAATCCACAAGGATGGGGACTTTCGTATTTCTTCTCATTTGGGTTGAGCGTGCCTCATCTGGCCTTTTGCTTTAGAAGGCTGATGAGTAGACATTCTTCCCAGTGGAGATTCCTCCGAGGGTATGATGTAAATTTTAATATGATACTCGCAAGCGCACGAATCTATAGCAGAATAGTGGCTACGAGGTCGATCCCTCAGAGACTTAGTAAGATATTCAACCTAATTCTAGAGTATGTAGCAAGTAGTAATGAAATGTAAAGTTCTAATTTTTATTTTCTTTTTAAGCAATCAATTGTTCAGCTAAAAACACAGAAATTAACTAAACGAAAGATAAAATAATAAAGAAAAATCCTATTTTTCTGCTTTCAGTCTGTCTTTAATCCCGTCCTGCTTTGCTCTTTCCTCCACCTTCAGCAACAATCTCTCGATTGCACGCCTCAACCGTTCTGATCTTTCTCTCGAATAGAACAGAATAGTCCCCAATTCCAGCCAAAGCAAAGCTTCTTTCCCGTGTTGACTCAGCACCTCTTCTCTCTCTCGAACAGAAACGGTAAATGATTCTGCTTTGCTCTCTCGAGCCAAAGCAATTACTCTGTTATGATTCAACGAGCCAACCAGAACCACTTCTCTGTCTCTCGACTAAAACAGCAGTCCTCCTTTATTACACGGCACAGAGCAGCCGGAAACCACTCTCTACCTCTTTGACCCTCTACTCCAACCACAGCACGGATCCAACCTCCAGGACAGACAGAGCGCCACAGGCCGCCCTTTTCCTCAGCCGTCACCTCTGCCAAAAGCCACCACGGCCGGAACAGCCCGTGTCTCTCCCTTCTTCCAGAGCAGTACAGTCGGCCGCCTCCCTCCTTTTCACACAGCAGAACCGCCCTCCTTCGATTCACCCCAGACGGCGACCCTCTTCCACAGACAGAGCCGGCGACTCCCTCCAGCAGAGCCCGAACCTTCCCTTTCAGCAATCACGAATCCCTTTTCAAAACAGTCGAAATCCCCTTTCAGCACGAAGCCGCCTCCCAGAACAACCAAAACCACCCAGCCGGCCGTCCTGAACAGAGCAGCCGCCACCAAAACCCTGCCCTCCTAAGCACAGCAGCGCCGCTCTTCTTATAGACGATCCCCACCCTCGAATCAGCAGCTTTCCAATTTAAGGCCGGCCCAAAAAAACAATCTTTCCTTACTCTGTTCCTCCTCTTTCCGCCGGCGTCGTCATCCTCATTGCCGGAATTGCGAGCTCTCGCCGTTCTCGACCTCGCCGCCGAGACCCATCGACCATGGCTGCCTCATCACCGGCGTCGATCATCCTCGCCAGCCACAACATCGCCGTCGAACCTATCTGTCACCGCCGACCGTCCACCGACTCCTCACCGTTGAGTGCTCCTTTTCGTCGGATCGCCTCGCCGCCGTCGCTGCCAGAACCCATCGGCGCCGGAATCCATCTGAGCAGAGCATCCGCCATGAGCGCTCGAGCAAAAGCTCGAGGCTCTGTTTTTTTTTTTTTCCTGAAACACCCGAGCTCCGGCTCGGGTTACTTTTTTTTTTCTTTCTTGTTCTGACCAGACCGGGTCACTGAACCATTGAATAGCTGAACCGGTTCACTTCCTTTTGTTTCTTTTGATGGAGTTAAAACCCATCATAACAATCACGTCCGTCGGATCTTCAATATCTTCACACGAGCTGATTGACGCGTATTTGTGAATCTGAAACATGGAGCTCTAAAACCTGTATGAATAAAATTAAAATATAATTAGACGCTTAATAAAATATAAATCTTATTAAATCCAAATTATGCATCTAAATAACTCAATTAAGCGCATTTATTCATTAAACTCTAAATTATTCACTTAACACATATAAACATTAATTATCCTCACTTTAATTAAAAATACGACTAACAAATAGGTAGAAAGGCATATAAAAATGTGTATATTTTCTATATATCAAATACCCCCAAACCTACATTTTGCTAGTCCTCGAGCAAAACAAAACAAAACAAAACAAAGAAACCCAACTAATCCACTTTCGCAGGAAATCGCGATTGCATTTAGCGCATGCAACAAGCCTTTTAAACCCCCAGGTGTCCCTGGCTGGACGAGTGAAGTCTCGTGAGGGTTTGCAGCCATGCTACCCACAAACATGTATTTATGAAATCAACCTATTTAATCTAAGTGTAGAAAGAAATAGAAAATCACAACAAAACAAAACAATCCTAATATCCCTTCAAATGCAAACTGCAATGTTTAAGAAAATCAACCACATGTACTTGGATTTATAATCAACTGGAATATAGAAGCCCTCAAGTAAGTGGTTTTATTCTACACCTTCATCTTGGAAATTTCTGCTCAATATGATATATCATGATACTTTATATAGTAAAAGTGTAGAACATTGTAGCAATACATTCTAAATCTCTGTTTTATACAGATCCAGTATGACCCATTAACCAAAGAACATCAGAATCAACACAGTCATCGTAATCTTTAGGTTCATGATAGCACAAATCTGCGCGCCTCCTTCGGGTCCAACATTCTAGATTTGAGAGGATAATACACCACAGACTTTTTTTTTTTTCTTTTTTTCGCTAGGACTGTGTAAGGCCTGACTTCAAGATGCTTAGGTTTAGCAATGACTTAGGCCAATGACTCCCAACCAGTTTGGCTTAGGGCATTAGGTTTTAAGTAGACCGCTTCGGGCCCGAGCATCAGCCTAAGTTAATCCTATAAAGTCAAGCAGCCCCTTTCTTTCATTTTGTTTTCATTTTTCGCATTTTTATTTTCAGCACATATTTTTCAGTAATCTTTATTTTGTCCAGGCTGTATTATACTCTCAACCTATTTCCGGTTCCAATCCCTTGCCATAGCCAAGTAAATGGTCTATCATGATCTTTTAAGCTCAACAGACAACCACATATCATCCAATGACTCTGACTAAAGATATCCCACTGTAAATTAGCATTCAACAAATCTCTAGACTGTATTACTTTATGTAACTAGTGTGTGTGAGTGAGTTTTATTAGCTCAAGCACATGATCCAAGAGGACTGTAACAGAAAGATATGCTCAGTTAAGTGTTTCTATCCTCCAGTATACTTACTCACACTTCCAATGCAAATTAATCTCTTAAAAATTGAAGTATGCAACATAAGGGGATAAACTATCAAAACCTAAGAAAATTACTAACAACAACCTAAAAACTAAGTAAATTTTTATGGTTTTTTTTTTTTTTTTTTGTATTTTTTCAAAAAAAATTTTTTTATAAAAACCAAAGGAATACTACTTTTCTTTTCTATACCCCCAAACCTAAACGAAACATTGCCCTCAATGTTTACCAAAATAAATATCTCAATGACGAGTAAAAGAAAAGGAGTGTAAGGAAAGAAATCACCTGAATGGAGATGCCTCATGGTAGATGTAGAACATTGAAACACACAAACTAAGAATGAGGAGTAAGTACAAAATATGGAAAAATAAAATACACCCCCAAACCTAGATTGTAGCATCCCCACACATGAATCAACAACCTAAATATTAAACAAATAAAAAGCTATCAAAAACCAAAAATTTTTGGGTTGCCTCCCAAGAGCGCTAAGTTTTACGTCTTCAGCCAGACATAACCAAAGATCATGTAGGAGCATTAGGTTCATCCAAATCTAGAACAGTCTCCTCGCTCTCAGTAAAACCCTCTAAATATGGTTTCAATCTTTGCCCATTAACTTTGAAAATAGTTCCATCTTTAGGGTTTTGAATGTCAACCGCTCCATGGGAAAATACTTTGTGCACAAGGAAAGGTCCAGACCATCGGGAACGGAGCTTTCCTGGGAAGAGATGTAACCTGGAGTTATAGAGCAAAACTTTTTGACCGGGCTCAAATGACTTTCTCAGGATTGACTGATCATGAAAAACTTTGGTCCGCGCTTTGTAGATCTTCGCATTCTCATAAGCCTCATTACGAATTTCGTCTAGTTCATTGAGTTGCAATTTGCGAAGTGTTCCAGCCTTGTCCATATCAAAGTTAAAAGTTTTGATGGCCCAATAAGCACGATGTTCTAATTCCACAGGTAAATGATAAGGTTTTCCAAATACAAGTCTATAGGGAGACATTCCAATTGGTGTCTTAAAAGCAGTACGGTAAGCCCACAATGCATCATTTAATCTGTCAGACCAATCCTTTCGGTCGGGACGAACCGTTTTCTCAAGAATGCGTTTAATTTCCCTATTTGAAACTTCTACTTGGCCATAAGTCTGCGGATGATATGGAGTTGCAATTTTATGAGTAATGGAGTACTTTTTCAGAAGTGATTCAAAAGCTCTATTGCAAAAATGTGTACCACCATCACTTATAATTGCTCGAGGGGTTCCAAAACGAGAAAATATGTTTTCTTTCAAGAACCGAACCACCACTTTGTGATCATTTGTTTTGCAGGGAATTGCCTCTACCCATTTGGAAACATAATCGACTGCAACAAGGATGTAGAGATAACCAAACGATGGAGGAAATGGGCCCATGAAGTCAATACCCCAAACATCAAAAAGTTCAACAATCAGAATGTTAGTAAGGGGCATCATGGATCTACGTGATAGTGTACCCATACGTTGGTATCTGTCACATTTTGTGCAAAATTCATGAGTATCTTTGAATAAAGTAGGCCAATAGAAACCACTCTGTAAAATTTTTGCAGCAGTCTTTTTCGCACCAAAATGGCCACCACATGCATGAGCATGGCAAAAAGAAATGATACTATGAACTTCATGCTCCGGCACACATCTCCTAATGATTTGATCTGGGCAATACTTGAACAGGTATGGATCATCCCAGAAGAAATGCTTAACCTCGGCGAAGAATTTGGATTTATCTTGTTTTGTCCAATGTTCAGGAAGTTGAGTTGTGACAAGATAATTAACAATATCAGCATACCAAGGCAATTGAGAGACAACAAAAAGTTGTTCGTTAGGGAATGACTCATTCAAAGGTAAGTGTTCCTCAGCAGACTCATCGATAAGTCTAGACAAGTGATCAGCAACAACATTTTCAGAACCTTTCTTGTCTCTTATCTCAATATCAAATTCTTGAAGTAATATGACCCAACGAATTAAACGAGGTTTAGTGTCTTTCTTTGAAAGAAGATATTTCAAAGCTGCATGATCTGAAAACACTATGACCTTGGATCCTAAGAGATATGATCGGAACTTGTCTAGAGCAAAAACTACAGCCAACAACTCTTTTTCTGTAGTAGAATAATTGAGCTGAGCATCATTGAGAGTTGTACTTGCATAATAGATGACATGGGGTATCTTATTCACCCGCTGCCCCAAGACAGCTCCAACCGCATAATCGGATGCATCACACATGAGCTCAAAAGGTAAATTCCAGTCCGGTGGTTGGATGATGGGTGCAGATGTGAGAAATTGCTTGAGTTGATCAAACGCTTTAGAGCAATCATCATCAAAGACAAAAGGAGTTTCTTTAGCAAGCAAATTGCACAAAGGTCTTGAAATTTTGCTAAAGTCTTTGATGAATCTTCTGTAAAACCCAGCATGGCCAAGAAAAGATCGAACCTCCTTTACTGATTTTGGTGGAGGCAGACTTGAAATTAAGTCAACTTTGGCCTTATCAACTGCAATTCCTTTATTAGAAACAACATGCCCCAAAACTATCCCTTGACGAACCATAAAGTGACATTTCTCCCAATTTTGCACAAGATTTGTTTCTTTACACCTTGCCAAGACAAGAGACAAGTGGTGTAACCATTCATCAAACGAGGATCCAAACACCGAGAAGTCATCCATAAAAATTTCCAGAAATCACTCAACCATATCTGAAAAAATGCTCATCATGCACCGCTGGAATGTGGCGGGTGCATTACATAACCCAAATGGCATGCGACGGTATGCATATGTTCCAAAAGGACAAGTGAATGTGGTCTTTTCTTGATCCTCTGGAGCAATGGGAATTTGATTTTAGCCTGAATAGCCATCTAAAAAGCAATAGTAGCTATGCCCAGCAAGTCTCTCAAGCATTTGATCAATGAATGGCAAAGGAAAGTGATCTTTCCTTGTGACCGAGTTCAATTTTCTGTAGTCAATACAAACCCGCCACCCAGTGGTCATTCGGGTGGGGACTAATTCATTATTATCATTTTTGACTACTGTGATTCCTGACTTCTTAGGAACGACCTGAACAGGGCTGACCCAAGTACTATCTGATATGGGGTAAATGATGCCAACATCTAACAATTTTAGCACCTCGGTTCTGACGACCTCCTTCATATTAGGGTTAAGTCTGCGTTGCATTTCACGGGAAGATTTCGCATGCTCCTCAAGGTAAATGTGATGCATACACAGAGCAGGACTTATACCCTTAATGTCTGCTATTGTCCACCCCAAAGCTGTCTTATGTTCGCGAAGAACATTAAGCAACTTGCCTTCCTGTTCTGAATCAAGGTCTGAAGAGATGATAACAGGCAAGGTATCAGAAGAACCTAAAAACGCATATTTAAGTGTATCAGGTAATGGTTTTAGGTCAAGTTGGGGTGGTTTTTCAATAGATGGGACAAGTTTAGACTCAGGAACTGGAAGAGGTTCCACCCTGGCTGTCCATTTGGTCGGGTCCAATATAGGGGTAGAGTCAAGCAATGCATTGACGTCTCTAATGGACCCTTCGATGTCAAAGTCTAAGCCAAAATGAGTTAAACATGTCTGGAGGGGATCCTCATTTAAAACAGTTTGCAGGGATTCCTCTACCAAACTTTCAATCATATTCACTGCAAAAGAATCATCCGTCTCCGGGGGTTGTTGTCTAGCATTAAAGACATTGAGTTTGACTTTTAAATTGCCAAAAGACAACTTCATAACCCCATTTCTACAATTTATTATGGCATTGGATGTGGCTAAGAATGGCCTTCCCAAAATCACAGGAATCTGACTACCAGGATTCTGCACAGGTTGGGTATCTAAGACAATAAAGTCTACTGGGAAGTAAAATTTATCCACCTGAACCAGAACATCCTCAATAACACCGCGTGGGACTTTAACTGATCTGTCTGCAAGTTGCAGTGTTATGGTAGTCGGTTTCAACTCTCCTAATCCAAGTTGCTCATAAACAGAGAATGGCAGCAAATTTACACTAGCTCCTAGGTCCAACAATGCCCTCTCCACAGTATGGTCTCCTATAACGCATGAAATTGTGGGGCATCTTGGATCTTTAAACTTAGGAGGAGTGTTATACTTAAGAATTGAGCTAACTTGTTCAGTGAGAAACACTTTCTTGTGTGCATTCAATTTTCTTTTCTGGGTGCACATATCTTTTAAGAATCTTGCATAAGCGGGAACTTGCTTAATAGCATCGAGCAATGGAATATTGATTTGCACTTTCTTAAAAATTTCCATTGTCTCATCAAGTTTGTTCCCTTGAGATGTTTTTGCAAGTCTTTGAGGAAAAGGTGCCTTGGGTATATAGGGTGGCATATGACTAGACTCAGGACACGAAGAAGCTTCTAGGCTCTTCTTCGATGTAACAGGACTAACGTCTGGTCTAGTGGTGCTCTCTTGGTCCTCACCCTTTCTAGCAATTGTTTCTATGGCAGTTTTAGGTAGTTCAACATTATTGTCAATCTGTTTTCCACTCCTAAGTGTAGTTATGGCTTTAACTTGCGCTGGAGGTTGGTCTTGACAAGAATTAGATCCCACTTCAAATTGTCCTTTGGGATTTGCTACAGGTTGACTAGGGAACCTACCTTTTTCCCTCTCATTTAATGCAGAAGCCAATTGACCCATTTGAAGTTCCAGCTTCGCAATTGCTTGTGAGTTGGCATGTAAAGAATGTTGGGTATCTTTTTGAAATTGTAAAGAGCTTTGCATGAACAAATTCAAAGTGTCCTCAAGAGATGGTTTCTTGGGTTGTGTAGGGAATGTTTGAACTTGTTGAGGGTAAGATTGATTGGGAGGGTACCCTGGTGGTCCTCCTTGATGTGGTCCTTTAGACCATGAAAAATTGGGATGCCTAGCCCAACCTGGGTTATAAGTTTCCGAATATGGGTTATTGCCAGGTCGAGGAAAGGCATTTATAGCATTAGCCTGATCGCTATTGTATTCCACTCCAGAGGTGTGCGAAGGACAGTTTTGTGTGACATGGGAGGGGTTAGAGCAAATAGCACACACGTTGACATGTGATGGCATTTGGGGCCCACCAGCAGACATCAACGCATCAAAGCGTTGTGTCAGGCTGTCTATCTTGGAAATCAAATGTGCATTATTGTCTACCTCATATACGCCTCCTTTCTTTTGAAAAGGAAACGTTCTGTCAACTCTACTTGAGCAATCCCATTGCTGAGAGTTCTCGCATAGAGTCTCAATAAAATCCCATGCTTCTTCAGCACTCTTCATCATAACTGACCCACCACTAGCGGCATCAACCATTTGACGGTTCTGAGGTGTTAAACCGTCATAGAAGAATTGAACTTGTTGCCACTTTAAAAATCCATGGTGTGGACACTTAAGGAGCAAATTCTTCCATCTTTCCCAACACTCATAAAAGTGTTCACCCTCCTTCTGCATGAAATTTGTAATTTCTCTACGAAGGGCATGAGTTTTATGAACAGGGAAGAATTTGTTCAAAAATTTTTCAGCTAATTGATCCCAACTCCTAATTGTTCCAACTTCTAAAGAGTTCAACCATGCTTTCGCTTTTTCTTTCAAAGAAATGGGAAAGAGGCGCAACCTAACAGATTCATCAGAGAAGTTTTGGAATTTAAATGTAGCACAAATGTCAATGAACTCTTTAACATGATTATAGGGATCTTCTTTATTAGAACCATAGAATGTGGGCAAGAGTTGCATCACCCCTGGTTTCAACTCAAAGTGGTGTGCCGTGGTGAGCGGCAACACTATGCAAGAAGGTGAGTTGAATTGAATGGGGGATGAATAATCTTTTAGTGTCTTCCTCACATTCTCATTTTCCATGTTACCTAATTGATTTGCAATATCCATTGTACGTTTGAGTCTTGCTTTAAAAGTTCTTTTAATTTCTAGGTCAAGAGGTGCAAGCTTTTCACCCAGTGACCGACGACCAAGCATACACTAATTAACGACACTAAAAATCAAATATCTAGAACAAACCTAAAAATTGCAACTAACACAAGCAAGCAATCACAGAAAGAAATATAAAAATACTAAGCACCTAGAAATATTAAAAGAGAAGGTAAAAGAATGCAAACGAGGGGAAGGGGTGGCCCTTCCAACGTTGGCGAGAATTTTGCATCTTCTCTTACTCCTACAAAAAAAACAAAACACTGATAAGCAACAAAAATTAAACTAAATTAAACTAAACTAAACTACTCTAAGAATTTGGTAAATTATCCTACACAGTCCCCGGCAACGGCGCCAAAAACTTGATGTAAATTTTAATATGATACTCGCAAGCGCACGAATCTATAGCAGAATAGTGGCTACGAGGTCGATCCCTCAGAGACTTAGTAAGATATTCAACCTAATTCTAGAGTATGTAGCAAGTAGTAATGAAATGTAAAGTTCTAATTTTTATTTTCTTTTTAAGCAATCAATTGTTCAGCTAAAAACACAGAAATTAACTAAACGAAAGATAAAATAATAAAGAAAAATCCTGTTTTGCTGCTTTCAGTCTGTCTTTAATCCCGTCCTGCTTTGCTCTTTCCTCCACCTTCAGCAACAATCTCTCGATTGCACGCCTCAACCGTTCTGATCTTTCTCTCGAATAGAACAGAATAGTCCCCAATTCCAGCCAAAGCAAAGCTTCTTTCCCGTGTTGACTCAGCACCTCTTCTCTCTCTCGAGCAGAAACGGTAAATGATTCTGCTTTGCTCTCTCGAGCCAAAGCAATTACTCTGTTATGATTCAACGAGCCAACCAGAACCACTTCTCTGTCTCTCGACTAAAACAGCAGTCCTCCTTTATTACACGGCACAGAGCAGCCGGAAACCACTCTCTGCCTCTTTGACCCTCTACTCCAACCACAGCACGGATCCAACCTCCAGGACAGACAGAGCGCCACAGGCCGCCCTTTTCCTCAGCCGTCACCTCTGCCAAAAGCCACCACGGCCGGAACAGCCCGTGTCTCTCCCTTCTTCCACAGCCCAACCGGCGGTCCTCTCTCAAGCACAGCCGAACAGCCCAAAAACCACCCAAAACAGAGCAGTACAGTCGGCCGCCTCCCTCCTTTTCACACAGCAGAACCGCCCTCCTTCGATTCACCCCAGACGGCGACCCTCTTCCACAGACAGAGCCGGCGACTCCCTCCAGCAGAGCCCGAACCTTCCCTTTCAGCAATCACGAATCCCTTTTCAAAACAGTCGAAATCCCCTTTCAGCACGAAGCCGCCTCCCAGAACAACCAAAACCACCCAGCCGGCCGTCCTGAACAGAGCAGCCGCCACCAAAACCCTGCCCTCCTAAGCACAGCAGCGCCGCTCTTCTTATAGACGATCCCCACCCTCGAATCAGCAGCTTTCCAATTTAAGGCCGGCCCAAAAAAACAATCTTTCCTTACTCTGTTCCTCCTCTTTCCGCCGGCGTCGTCATCCTCATTGCCGGAATTGCGAGCTCTCGCCGTTCTCGACCTCGCCGCCGAGACCCATCGACCATGGCTGCCTCATCACCGGCGTCGATCATCCTCGCCAGCCACAACATCGCCGTCGAACCTATCTGTCACCGCCGACCGTCCACCGACTCCTCACCGTTGAGTGCTCCTTTTCGTCGGATCGCCTCGCCGCCGTCGCTGCCAGAACCCATCGGCGCCGGAATCCATCTGAGCAGAGCATCCGCCATGAGCGCTCGAGCAAAAGCTCGAGGCTCTGTTTTTTTTTTTTCCTGAAACACCCGAGCTCCGGCTCGGGTTACTTTTTTTTTTTCTTTCTTGTTCTGACCAGACCGGGTCACTGAACCATTGAATAGCTGAACCGGTTCACTTCCTTTTGTTTCTTTTGATGGAGTTAAAACCCGTCATAACAACCACGTCCGTCGGATCTTCAATATCTTCACACGAGCTGATTGACGCGTATTTGTGAATCTGAAACATGGAGCTCTAAAACCTGTATGAATAAAATTAAAATATAATTAGACGCTTAATAAAATATAAATCTTATTAAATCCAAATTATGCATCTAAATAACTCAATTAAGCGCATTTATTCATTAAACTCTAAATTATTCACTTAACACATATAAACATTAATTATCCTCACTTTAATTAAAAATACGACTAACAAATAGGTAGAAAGGCATATAAAAATGTGTATATTTTCTATATATCAGGGTAGATTGAGCTCGAGTATCCTTTGCCAAATCGCACGCCTTTGGAGTTATTCCTTGGTGCTCATGCCATCACAAAATTTATATAAAAAGGTTTATCTCTGTCGGTTTACATATCTTTAGTTTATTTATTCTAAATACGCTACCAACCTTTTGTGAGGCCTTAATCTACTAATAAAAATTAGTTCTACCATGCGGATTAGTTTTTAATTAATAACACATGACTGATAATTAAAATTCAGCAGCACTAAAAATCCTACAATTATTGTCAGTTTTTCTCATAACCATGACCGATCAGTGTGTAAAGACATAAATTAGTAACATACACACATATGAACAACTGAGAGACACTCTTATCTATTAAAAATATAATAATTGTGTGCCATTAGGTCATGGACCAGTCTTTAGGTTTAGAACCTATTGCTTCATCAACTTTCTATATTTTCTATACATCTTAACACCAATTTGATATTCAAGTTTTTTATCTTTCTTAAAGCCACTCTCACACCAAGCATATTTCTAACGCTAGGCTCAGTCGATCAGACTCCTAATTCTGATGGAAACTGTCACGCCCCAAAATTTTAGGTCTCGATCAGAGTGCAGAAGTCATCAATTATACCATTATTTTTGAAGCCAGAAACCCGGGACGCGACCGAATGCTCAATAAACCCGTCAATTAAGCCATCTCGAAAGGATGTGTAATCAACACCACGCATTCAGTCTTAAAATCAAACATTGTTATTACATATGAAATGAAAATTCAAAGTTCTTGATTAAGCTCCCATACAAACATTAAAATAGTCATTAAACTATAAATCATAAAAGTTTTGGGCACACTTGCCACCATTCCAAAATTGTTCAATAATAAGAAAAATAATAAATAACTTGAAATCTTTTTCATAGCGCAGTTAGCAACTTCTACTGGAACCGTGACCTGTCTTGATTCATTCCTTTTTCATGCCTGCATCAGAGGATGCGTGAGTATTTTGCATAAATACCCAACAGGATATAAAAACCCACAAGGACAGAGTATAACATAAGTGGAATAGGAATATGATTTCTCAAATGACAATGGATTAATCAACAACAACATAACTGAGACTCAGGGTACATTACCTGAAGAATATCATAACTCATCAAGACTCCATACGTCATAATTGTAAGGAGAGATTAACATTCAATACTAACTCCAGACATCAATAGTGTAAGGAGATTTCAATTTCTGCTCTCAGATCTTACCACTCGCAAGTGGTTACTTACCATAATCACCCTAGAGGTTCTCTCTTTGGAACCCAGCCATATGTCTAGAATGCTGGCCCCATCAGTGCTTACGGACACAATGGGCGGAGACTGTAGAGCTTCCGTAATATCTCACAGTCTAAAATATATGTATATGCCTCTCTTTGGGTGGAAACTAGTAGGTTCCAAAAATAATAGGAGATCTCGCAAGATCTAGCAATGGCTCTCTGAGCATACTATAATTCTACTTAAGAGATATCCTTGCAAGGTCTCTAGTGGAGAAGAATCAGCATGTATCTGAGTACAATATTTCATAATAGAGGTTGCAACACTCTAGAATTCAAGGTATCATTTATCAATACTTGACTCACTCCAGGAGTATAAATGAGATTTCATTACCTCTATCAGAATATGACTCACAATAGGAGTACCAATGAGATTTTATTATCTCTATCAAAATATGACTCACAAAAGGAGTATCAATGAGATTTCCTTATCTCTATTAAAATATGACTCACAAAAAGAGTATCAATGCACTTTCAATTCATTTGATAGCTTACACCTTGCATAGCCCTAGATAGGAACACCCCCGAAATTAACTGAGTTCAAGAATCACATGTCCAAATTCAAAACAGGATAATAAGGTTTGAGAGTTCGGTCTCTAATTGGAAACTCAAATTGACTCCAAGCTATAAGCGAAGGTCAAAGACATTAAGAACTCAAAGTCACCTTGGATTACTCCACGATATCAATCCTTTTAATTGAATAACTCTTACTGTAATAATCATTGACAAGTCTTATAATGTATAATAAATATTATTATCCTCTTATCTTACCATATTCTTTTGTATTAGTATGTACAAGGATTCTTTTACCTAATTACAGTACTCTATTTTATCTACATCAATCTACTTCCGATGGCCCCCACCATAAGTACATTTCGATCTAAGTTCTGCAATTTTTACTATGATTAGTCCTGAGAGTCTAGATTTTAATCCCATCAACGGTATAGCTTTTTTATTTTTTTGTAATTAGTTATGAATTTTTTAAGTCACAAGACAACAACAAGACAAGCTTCATATTCAATAAGAAATTTTAGAAGAAAAGCGAAGGAAAAACCATCTTATTTGGTTGATTGTAACACTTCCTTGTCTCCCTAGGTCGACCGTCGCTTCCTCTATGCAACACCGCCCTCGTCCTTCAGATTGGAGGTTTTTTGAGTCAAGGGAAAGAGGTGTTAGTTGGGTGTAGGAAGAAGAGAGAAAACCAAAGAGCACACACACAAGGGGTGGTCGGCCAAGTGGAAGGACCACCCCCCTTCTTTTGTGCTTTTATACTTAGGTTTCCTATTCTAATTAGGCTCATTCTCTCCCCTTAGATCCTTTCCCCAAATAATCCCAGCCTTCCAATCTCAACCCTAATCCAATTTGGAATGGGCGACCTCCCTTAATGGTTCCCAATTTGGTTAGGATTCTAGATATTCTCCTAGAATCATATCTTATTCAAGTTGATCTCAAAGACTAAATCTGGAAACTGCCAAATCCCATCCTGATCACTTGGACGCCCCTCCTTATTGAGTATCCCTCTCTGATTGGCTGGTGAAGTTTTAAGGAATATTCTCCTATAATCACTTATTAGTTCTCTTAAATAACCACAACTGATTTGGGTAGTTTCCCAATTTACCCTTTTTACCATGATCACTCCTCACACGTGCCATGTGACACATGCCCAGACGCCCCTGGCCCTAACACCCAGGTGTCCTAGCTTCAGGTTCACTTGACGTCTAGATGTGTCTGGCGCCCGTGTTCCTCCGACTTCTGATACGCGTGTAATTATGTTACATCTCGTAACTTCTCCCGTTACCGTACTTCATCTTAATAAATCACCTCGCTCATAAGAGTCTAGACATGCTGTACTCGTACCCTGGCACCAGACCAGCCTCAGCGTTAGGTTGAGCCCAGCACCAGGGCTAGTCCTCGTGCCCTGATAACCTCTGCCTAGTTGGTCTATTGATTAAGCAATTCAATATGCATCACATCAACCATTCAACAAGCAATTCATATCAAAATACACGAGTCAACCAAACTTTCCTATTTTAAGTCAGTTTCCTAAAATAGCAGTTTAGTAATTCATACCAATTTTTCGGGCATTACAGAAACTAGTCTAGGTTAGCCCATATGTTATACTTCGTCTAATACTACTTCAATTAGGAATGTATCTTCCCTTAAAATTTTCATTATTCTATAATCTTCTTATTTAACCCTGGCACTAGGCACAACACTCCACCTGACCCTGGCGCCAGTACAACTCCAGTGCCAAGTTGGACACTCAGAATCCTAGTTTAAAGAAGGAAACAAGTTCCTTCATTAAATCATATCCCCAATAAAAGTAGGACTCTAATTGTCACGCCCCAAAATCCCTGACCTTGATCGGAGTGCGGAAGTCTTCATAAATACCATATTTGGTGAGGTAGGGACACTGGGACGCAACTCGGATAGTCAATCCAATCAGCCAATTACATCATCTCAAAAGGATATGTAAACGACATTACGAGGAACTTACATGAACGTGAGAACTGATCATCCAATCTCAAAATAAAACATTGTAAATATATCAAATGAATCCTACTTAGTTTTTATTACAGCCAATAACATAACTTGTCAATCAAAAGAAATCATCATATCAATGGCACACAACAACCATCAATATCATCAAGTTTATCAAACTAAGCAAGTAAATAAAAATTCTCTAATTATCTTTGAGCTTCTGTGTCACCTTCCTGTCCTACAATCGTCCTGAATCAATGCTCTTTCACGCCGGCATCAGAGGATGCATGAGTATTTCATAGAAATACCCAGTAGCATGTAAAAACCCACCAGAGATATAATAAATAACGTGAAGAAAGGTTTACATAATAGAAAAAGGAATATATAATATCTGAAAGACTGATAACAAGGTTTACTTCATCTGAACAGAAAACCGATGGCTTCAGGCATCTATAGTGCAAGGAGTTACGATTTCTGCTCGCAAAACTTACCACTCTCGAGTGGCTAAATAATACCAGAACCACCATAAAGGTTCTCCCTTCGGAACCCGGCTATGAGTCTAGGATGCTGGCCCCACCAGTGCTTACGGACACGATGGGCAGAGACTGAAGACCTTCTGTAATGCCAACAGTCTAAACATTCGTATATTGCCTCTCTTTGGGTGGGAGCCTCGCAAGGTTCCTTAAATATAGGAGATATCACAAGATCTAGCAATGGCTCTCTGAGCATACTATGATTCCACCTCGGAGAGATCCTACTAAAATCTCTTAGTGGAGAAACAATTTTACAGAGTAGTATCACAAAGAATCAGAGGTCGCAACATTATGAGATTTTAAGGTATCTTTTACCGAAATAGACTCACTCTTTGGAGTATGATTAAATCATCAATATCTCAATAGAATATGATTATTCACAAGAACACATGAGATTCCAACGTCTTGATCAACAGGCAACTCGCCAAAAGAGTAATAATAGATCCCACTCGTATTTCAACCAACATGCTTCATACCTAGCCTTATATAGGAACATCTCTGGGATTTAGGTTCTACTATTTATGAGACTGAATTGAAGATGAAAGAATGATTGGAATGTTCTGCTCTCCAACTCGAACTCAAACTGACGCTAAGTTGTAATTTGATTTTAGACCAACTAGTTTTACAGTAGCAGTCCATATCATATCTTACAACTTATATTAGTGATACTTTAATCAAATCAAATTATATCATTAAGTAGTAGTATGCATTAGTGAATTAAACCTTAATTACACTAACTGTTTTGTTGATAACAGCCTAATTCCGACTATCCCCACAGTTGGCACAGTAGGAATCTAAGTTTAAAATTTTAACAGTAGATAGCCCTATTGACTTATCCATAATATTAATCTTTTAGACCAACTAGTTTTATAGTAGCAGTCCATATCATATCTTACAACTTATATTAGTGATACTTTAATCAAATCAAATTATATCATTAAGTAGTAGTATGCATTAGTGAATTAAACCTTAATTACACTAACTGTTTTGTTGATAACAGCCTAATTCCGACTATTCCCACAGTTAGCACAGTAGGAATCTAAGTTTAAAATTTTAACAATAGATAGCCCTATGAGTCTAGTTTCAAGCTCCACTGACGGTTTATTTTTATAATTTTTTTGAAATTAATTATGGTTTTTATACTACAGGTCGTCGGTGCAAGAAACAGTCTTGACCGAGACCCCTAAGTCTTAATCATACACACTAATTACGAGTTATTAACCCTCCATCATGATAATAGGATCTTATTAACCTTAAGCACTCATCTCCTAAGATTATTATAGATCCTTATATGTTCTGGATTTTAGTTATCACATACTTTTATACACCTTTCATTACATAAATCAATTTAAGATATTCCCCTTTGTATAGTGAAGACCTTAAGACAAGAATCACACCCTATAGTCATATGGTACAACTAAACCAGAACTTTTACATAATCAAAATAGAGCTTCTTGACATCTAAACGATCAAGGGAAGTATGATGTTCCCCTCTAAAACTATCATGCAATAAATATCAATA
Source organism: Houttuynia cordata (assembly GCA_039654745.1). Classification (NCBI taxonomy): domain Eukaryota; kingdom Viridiplantae; phylum Streptophyta; class Magnoliopsida; order Piperales; family Saururaceae; genus Houttuynia; species Houttuynia cordata. Next base: position 16,922,623 of record CM077504.1, read on the forward strand.
ATTATACTTATAATCATAATTAATATGGAATCTCTCAACAAATCAATAATTCATACAATCTCTGTTACTAAGATAGAATCAAATAGTTCATCATAGAATGAATTGAAAAGAGTTTAGAATCAGTTTAGTAAGAAAACTATCTTACCCCTTTTTGTAGTACGAATATTGCACGTCCGAACGTAGCTCATCTTCTTCTCTACGCAACAAGACCTTCACTCATTTGAAATGAAGAATAAGGGTGAAAAGGTTGCTGGTGCAAGGAAGAAGGAGAGAGAAACAAGGTTGGGGCTTTCACAAGCTTTTTAGTGTGAGAAAATATAGGTCATCCCCCTTTCTTGTGTTTATATACACCATATGCCTACTCTAACTAGGATATTTTCTCCTTAGGATTCCTTCCCAATCTAATCTCTCAACTCTCTAATTAGAAGCTTCCTCATAGTTAGAAGGGACATTCTAAACCTAATCTTCCTTGATTAGTTAAGATCAGATATCTTCCTTGATTAGATTTTTCAAAAACAACACTTTTCGGATTTAGTTTCGGCTGGTGCGATCGATCAACCATGTTCTTACACGTTAAACCAATACTTACGATCGATCGTTCGCCTGACAATCGATCGTTCTGCTCAAACAGTGAAATTATAGTATTTACGATCGATCGATCTATCAGGTGATCGATCACGTCTGTTTTACTCTTTGTTTAAGAAATTGGCCCGATTGATGACGTATGTCTGGCAATCGATCGCGTACCATTTTTTTTCAAGCGATTTTCCTACGAAATTTTCAATTCACACCATATGACTAATACTCACATTAGGCCACGAAACTCTTCCTACATAGAGTTTTAGTATAAACATACCGATTTTTACGGGTGTTACACTAATATAATTATCAACCACCTTTATGTATCCAACACTTACCAGAGTCCAATTAATTATGGTTTCTCAGTTCAAGACGCCAACAATTATACTTTTATTGAAATATTTTTTTTACAAAATTTGGGGTTGTCACATATGCTAGCTGATTTCGAATATATTCCTTTACCACATTAGTTTTGTTTGAAAATCCACTATGAAGATAGAAAGTCTTCTCCAAAGTAGAGGCGGGGTTTTATTCATATTTGAGGAAGATTTTGAGTTTTGCTCATGTTTGGAAAACATGTTTTATTTCTGAATTGTGGGCACATTTCCTATGTGATGGAACGCTGCTTTGCCCCTCGGGCCCCTTGAGATAATAACAAAAAGATTGAGGTGAAGGTTATGTCAAAATACTAGGAATAAAATGTACTAAAGAAACGTCACCACAGCTTCAAAGTTTTTAAAAATGAATAATCATGCACTCCCCTTATGTTTTATAATTTTCATTTTTTTACCATTTCTTGTAATTCCTCAAGCTGTACTATGCATGTAATGTGCCACTTAGCTCTCAGCCTCCAGACCTTATTATTAGAGGAAATCATAGATCATGCTGAGTGCAGACATATAAATACAAAGATGGATTCTATCTAATTGGCAATTTTGAATTTTATGATATTGTTATGATAAAATAGAGTAGATTGTATGACAACGTAGAATTATGTAACTATGCTACCCAAATGATAATATTTCATTATGACACTATACGACCCAAATGGTAAGTTTTTTTAATTCTCGGATGCTTCACACACACCCTCCATCTCCATCTCTATCTCTCTCTCTCTGGTTATCAACCAATCAATCCGCCAATAAATCATGTGTCAAACTACATTAATCTTCTTACGAACACCACACAACTTTACTTATACACAAGGCATTTCAAAGTTCAAGACCACATGTTATAATGGCTTCCATCAATATGTTTGACAAAATGCTAAGGCATTTAAAAGTTCTGGATCAAATGCAATCATGGCTTCCTTTAAAATGTTTGACAAATGCTAAGTCATTTCAAAGTATAGGTATCCAATGAACCTGCTTGCAGGAAACTAAAAAGAGTAAGATTTGCAAGCTTCCCCAAGATCAATGGAATACTTTCCTATGCTCATGCTCATGTCAGGCCCCAAATTTTCAGCTTCTGATTGGAGTAAAAATCTTTTATAGTGCTGAAACATTTGAGGCATCACAGATTGTGCAACCATTCACACCATTACTTTAAAGAGTGTAAAATGACAAAACTCAAAGGCTATTTATAAATAAAATTCAAAATAGGCAATTAAATAATAACCTAAAATAATATTTGTTCTAAAAAAAATCTCATAATTTAATATCAAAACTACAACTTCTTCATACTAATCATCTTTACCCAGCTACCATTCACACGTTACCAGCAGCTAAATCTGCATCGCATGATGAGTATTTCAAAAAATACCCAATAAAATACAAAATTGCAATAAAATAATAAGATAATTCTCGGTAACAGATAGAATTGACATAAGCATCCAAACAATAATGATGCATTTTATGTAATTGAATTAAGTAAGAACATCTAAAGAAGATATCAAGGTAAAACTGCCCATCATGACTCTAAGAGTGTTATTGGACTCAAATTTTAGATTGAGTAATTGGTGTATGAATTGAAAAGACAAAAAGGTCAATGAGACAATAGAGTTCTAGACCTAATGACCCGGTCGGGACTTGAAGATTCGTAACTAGAATATTTTAGTATATGATAGTGTCTCTTAGGTTGGTTATATATGTATAAGTAGTACTAAAATTGAAGTTAATCAAAGATCGGCTTTAAACATTAGGGAAATCCGACAACAATTAGTATAATTTTCTTGATACAATAGTAGGTTATAAGGTGTAATTAATGAACTAAATGTACATTAGCATAGTTGGATTAATTATATCAACATGGTTGACTCCTTAGTATTAGAGAATTAGGGATTCACTATGGGTATGTAAGACTCTGAGAAAAACGGACTGTAGATATAGAACAACCCGAAGTTAGAATTCTATGATAATATTTGGATATTGATTTCATATTACCTTAGCCTAGACATTAATTAGTTAAAGTGTTCATTACATAGTACATAAGTACTGGTTGGGATGACACTTGAATAAACATAGGGATTTTGGTTGACCATAATGCTAGTTGACAAGGTTCGGTCAAACCCTAGAAGTTTAACAATATTTATTACTTTCCTAGGGAGACAATAACTTCATGGTTCAAGACAACTAAATCTAGACAGCAAGTAAACGACATGAAAGTCGAGGTTCTTATCATAACAGAATACAAGTAATGGAAACACAAATCAGATGAGTGATCATAATCTATTACTGATAATAATAAATATAATTCAAGCAAGCTTTCAAGAGCATAAACATGAATATAATTCAACTCAACATCAGTAGGAATAATGCTAGTATTTGACTACAAACGCAAAAAAATCTAGGTGTTGTGGAAAAATAGGATCATAAAAAGAATTGCGTAAAAATATCCTACTACAAAACCTTCACGCTTTGCGCTCGTTTCAACCATCCCACGCCCCTCAATTATCTCTACAGGTCGGCCAACAAAGAGAGAGAGAGAGAGAGATGAGAGAGAGAGAAAGAGAGTTTGAGTGAGAGAGAGATTGTGAGAGAATAAGAGAGAGAAGGGAGGTCAGCCTGCTCTCTTTACATAAGCAACGCCCAAAAGTTTCCTACTCCTGGTAGAAGTATAGTCCACCTACCCTATTCGAGTCGATCTTCAACTTAAGTCAGGTCTATCTGAAAGCAACCAGCTTCTCCAGTGCTAAATCCCTAGTGCCCAACAAGAGACCTAGCCTGAAGGGTATTTTTTCACCGTCCATCTAATTCCTCCTCTAATCTTACTCCAACTCGAAGTATATCTCTTAGAAGATTAAGGGGCCGTTTGGGGCATGAAAAAGCCATAATATCCAGAGTGGATTTTGGACGTCCACTATAACATTCATATTTTTTCTATATCCAGCATGAAACATGACCTAAAGTATTTCAGCTGGATATGGAAAAAACGTGGATGCTATAGTGTAGCAAAACATCCACGGCCCCTAAGTCAATCCACTCTTCTCCAATTTATATATGGTGCCAGACTTATCCTCAAGCCGATCAAACTCCTAATTTCCCGAGGAGTCCTATTATAAGTTTACACCTCGTGTCACCCTTCACCAATCTTACTCAAGTAGGAATCTACGATAACTCCTATCAAACTTATCCATCCAGTACTTATCATAGTCCAAAACAATCCTTGATTCCTAGTTTAGGATGCCAACAACAAAGAAATTTATTTATTTATATTTTTTTTATATATATACAAATTTGGGGTCATTTCAACTCACTTCTCTCGCAGTATTAACATGGCAATCTCGCCCCCTGCCTCAACTTGTTTTTGGGGAACCCGTACGGCCATACCTAAACAAGTTTCAACAGAAGGCCCTTCCCAAGTAATTCCTTAAGTACTACATTTGTCTCTTCAAATGACACATATCTCATAATGCATGGAAAAAGTGTGAAATTAAACAACCTATAACAGGAAAAAATTATATTTCACTCATAGTGGTTTGGCTTACTTATCACAAAACACAAATAGTTCGGATTTGGCTTCAATTTACAGTTGGGAAACAAACATCCTATAATTACTATTCACCCAGCCTGCACACAGTACAAACTTGCAGTAAATGGAAAATAATACTAGAAACAAAACCCCAGTTGTAGGAAAAAAACACATAAACCACAGAAGCTTTGTCTCGTCCATCTCGATCTTTGTTAATTTCATCCAGGATCACGATAACAGCAATGATGAAGGCGTAGTCAACATTTGGATATATAGTCACTCCAAATGCATCATTTCCAAGAACAATGTTCTTGACAGCGTATCGCTTGATCATCTGCAAATTTTATGTTAGCGTTAGAGGGAAATAATTGTCCAGCAGAAGATGGCAAATTCTCTACTAAAAGAGAAGTGACAATAGTGAGCTTAGAAAATTACTCAAGAAAAAGGAGAGATGAGAGCTGTCGGAAAAAATGCCTTGCATTTCTTTTGCATTTTGAAATTAACTAAAATTTAAAATCCAAATGGTGTTTATTAACGTTACTATACACAAGGTACGAGTTCTGCCAAATCACTGAACGCTTTTGCAAGTAGAGATCATCAACCTAATGAACATGATGATTAACATGCAAAGAAACAGAAGTCTAAAATGGTATAGAGACCTTTGAATCGAAATCCTCCCCTAGGGACTAGATCACTTGAAACATGACATACTAATATGCCTAAACTATCAGAATTTCCTATTTGCATATTGAGCATTAGCGTTATCTTATCATGAAGGTTGTGAATATTTGGTGAAGGAATGCAGAGACTGGAGCATCTTACCTGGGCTATGACTAAGTCAGAATCTCCTTTATAGACGGTGCAAGCTCTTTCAAAAAAACTCCCTCTGATTTTGAAGTCGCAAACATGTCCAGTCGAGTTTGTTGCTAAGAACATGTGAGACTACTTGGCACTGAAAAGAAAATCTTTGGAGTCTGTACTATCCCCCCTGAAGGAATACCATCTCCTATGTGCAGTCATTACCTGAAAAAGAAGAACCAAAAAAAAATTCTACGAGAAACACAAAAGACATATTCATGAATTTCTAAGTATAGAACTGCAAGATCTTTTCCCAATTTCATTGAACAACAAAATCCTTTTATAAGAGACAGGGAAAGAAAAGAAGAAGATTTACAGCTCCCATATGCTTTTCAAACTAAGATAAACCACCAACGCCATTAAGAAATAAGAGAGGCCGAAGAATCAGACTTCATTTTCGTATGATGCTAGACGCCCTGGAAAATGTTGATCTCTCCCCCCCTGCCTCCTCCCTCAATATCTTTGTAAGCCCTATTATATATGTCCTCCACAAATCGCCACATTATTAATCTGATGAATTTCTTTCCATTCTACGAACTGCAGTTGCCCATTGTTGTATTCTAGGTAACATTCGCTCACAGAGTACATAAGAATCTACACTTACTTGAGTAGGTATTCACGCTGACAAAGAGTACAGTATATGACAAACATGCTAAAGGATAGTAGATCCGTGCAGTTTGAAAAGCGTTTCGAAGCATGCTTGTCATGAGACATATAGAATATGTCAGCACCATACAGCTTATAGTATAGCACCTTAAGCTTCTCTCTTGGATGATATCTACTTCTCTGATGTACTATCTAGTACTTAAATCAAGCAAGCATATTGTGGGATACTTCAAAAAATAATATACAGTTCCGCGTCATCTAGATTTAGCAGTGGCAAATATATAATTTCCATCTTGTGGATCTCATCTTACCATCCTCAACAAGCAATAGGGTGATTCTCGTGTGAGTGTTGGCGCTTAGCATTTAATTGATGCACTCATCTATCCTGACCAGTTTCCATAACGAGAGCCATGATGATGGTGTATAGAAGCCTACTGTAAGCCTTTCAACTTTTTCCTAAGTGTTAGGGCGTAGCTAGTTACTTGCGCGCTGGAGCCCAAGGCATTGACATGCATTGCAACATGTCGGGGCGTGTTGCAACATGCCTAAGCAGACAAGACCTGACGCGCGGATGTGCAGCCTCAACAAATGCAGGATGCAGATGGTGTTGACTGCACTATCATACTCATAACAGTCAGATCATGAGCGAGATGGGTTAGTAGCTGAAGGTAGTTATTGGCGATAACTTTCATCTCCCGAATGTGTGCTTAGTGACTGATGGTTTGTCAGCCATATTCCGAGAGTGGGTTAGTGGTCAAAGGTAGCTATCGACGGTTGATGCCACACTCCGGCTGGACTTGATGGCTGTGGTCGACACATTCCAGATACTGGGCAAAGCAGTGGGTGCTTACAACCAAAGTTAGTGGCTTAGTGGTTGGCGTTTATGTATCCACCATGGCGTAGTGGTTGGCGTTTGTCATCATGTCCAAGTGGTTTTGTTGATGGTTCCAAGCTAGTGGATATAGTGGGGTGATCATGAGGGGTTTGTAAGTAACTACCATGGGGCAGTGTTGTATAAATAGTCAAGGCTCAGGCCAAGGCAAGTGAGAAGAAATTATAGTCTTCGGTTGGACAAAGACTGATTTGGGATTAGTCTTTGTGTGGGAGCTGGAGGGGTCTTTAGTGGTTCTAGGGAGATGCTACTGCTTGAGAGTTAGTTGAGTTTCGGGAGTCGGATTATTCCTTGTAAATTCTTGTACAAAACTCTTAGGCCCCGTTTGTGGTGAAATAAGGTTGTTGTGAACGTCATACCAGGACGTCAGCACACGTACGTCATCACGCGTAGATATCGTTAGATTCTCTAATTAGGATTAGTTTCCCTTTTCGTGTCAATTAGTGATTGTAATAGAGGCCTGATTGGATGTAATCATGGCCTGTGATGTCGTCATAGTTGTGATGTTGTCATAGTGACGTCATGTCGTCATAGTGACGTCATTATGTCATCTAGAGTCTTCTATATAAGGGGCTCTTTCTCCTCCTTTATGACTTATCTAATAAAGAACTTATTTCCCTATTCTTCTTCTTCTTCCTTGCCGTCAAGGCGAACTCTTGTGACCTTGTTGGTCACAACAATGGTATCGGAGCAGTGACGATCTGAGGACGATCATGCCTCATCGCAAGCAGCCAGCCATGGCCGTTGAGGTGCCGTCGGAGCCAGAGACGACGACAGATGCTCCCAGCCCACGGGAGAACGCTGATTCCAACCAGGATGTGATCAAACCCCAAAATAGGTTGACAAATTGTAATATATACTCAGTAAGTCCAAGGTCGAACCACAGGGAATGATGTAGAATTAATCTATTCCAAACTAATTTAAATCTACTTAACTCAGCAAATTAAAGTTCTTATCAGGAAATTTTGTAGAGAAATTGTAATTTAATTAACTACTAAAATGTTAAAAATTTAATTAAAACTAAATAAAGATAGGAAAGATAATTGATGGGAAATATCAAAGCTTCAAGGATCAATTATTTAATCAATACTTCTATGTCTATTTAATTACACAATTAGATTTAAATAATGATTTGACCTAATCGGAAGATATTGCATTCACGTTCATCATAACCACCAACATAAAAATATCGATTGAATATTCATCATTAACAAACATAGTCTACTAATTACAGGGAATTATAAACATTCGCAGTACCTTACGTTAACGACAAATCAAATAATTTTATAGATTATGACTATTTCAAAACATCGCATTCAACCAAATAAGCAATAAAAGCACTTCTTTATAGACGTAGAACTACTAATCAAATAATATCACTTCTAGCTTTGACAAAAGATTTAGCTATTGAGAAAAATCAGATTTGGAAAAAATTGCATTTGAAAAATCACTGTAGTAGGATCACTATTCACGGTTACTCTAGCAAAACACTGTTCACTACAAAAACACCATTCATCGAGCACTATTCATCTTCCCCAATCAGCCGCGATCACTGTAGCAATTGCACAGTACTGTAGCAAACGGAAAGCAGCTCAAAATCCTCCATTTCTCTTCTCCTTCTCTCCCCCATCGATTCCTCTTCTTCTCCTTCTTCTTCCTCTTCGATTTCCGGCCAAAATCACCACCGAAAACACGAAAAACACGACCAAAACAAAGCTCTGTTTTTTCCAAAAACAGCCATCCAGTTCGTTCAAAAATCCATTCTGTTCTTCCTCTCCAAATATGTTTTTATAGACTACGAAAGAGAGAGCCCAAACCAATCTGACTTTGTTTTAGATAAACCCAAATCAAAATCCAATTTTAGCACGATAGCACAAATCTGCGCGCCTCCTTCGGGTCCAACATTCTAGATTTGAGAGGATAATACAATATAGACTTTTTTTTCTTTTTTTTAAAATAGGACTATGTAAGGCAAGTTCTATAGGACGGCCATTAGGCCTGCAATACTCTATGGAGCGGAGTGCTGGGCACCAAAGAGGAGTCATATAGATAAGTTGAATGTAGCCGAAATGAGAATGTTAAGGTGGATGAGTGGGATAACTAGGAGAGATAGGATTAGAAATGAATATATTCGTGAGAGCCTAGGAGTAGCACCTTTAGAGGAGAAGCTGAGGGAGTGTAGGTTGCGTTGGTATGGGTATATGCAAAGAAGACCTTTAGATGCCCCTGTGCGAAGATTAGAAGGGATACAGGTAAACGATGCTAAAAGAGGGAGAGGGAGACCTAAGAGAACTTGGATGGAGCTAATAAGAAAGGATTTTACTTTACTATCTCTTACAAAAGAGGTAGCCCAAAACAGGCTGGAATGGAGGAGTAAGATCCGTGTCGCCGACCCCAAATAGTTGGGAAAAGGCGCTAATTGTTTATGTTTATGATTATGACTATGTAAGGCATGACTTCAAGATGCTTAGGTTTAACAATGACTCAGGCCAATGACTCCCAGCACAGTTGGCCTAGGGCATTAGGTTTAAGAGACCGTTTCGGGCCCGAGCATTAGCCTAAGTTAATCCTATAAAGACAAGCAGCCCTTTTCTTTCTTTTTGTTTTCATTTTTTTTCATCAGCATTCATATTTTCCAACAATCTTATCATGTCCAGGTTGTATTATACTGTCAACCTATTTCCGGTTCCAAGCCCTTGCCATAGCCAAGTAAATGGTCTATCATGATATTTTAAGCTCAAAAGACAACCACATATCATCTAATGACAATGACTAAAGACATCCCCACTGAAGATTAGTATTCAACAAATTTCTAGAGGGTATTACTTTAAGTACTAGTGTGTGTGAGTGAATTTTATTAGCTCAAGCACATGATCCAAGAGGACTGTAGCAGAAAGATATGCTCAGTTAAGTGTTTCTATCCTACAGTATACTTACTCACACTTCCAATATAAATTAATCTCTTAAAAATTAGAATATGCATCATCACGGGATAAACTATCAAAACCTATGAAAAATACTAACAAACAACCTAAAAACTAATTAAATTTTTATTTGTTTTTCTTTTTCCATTTTTTATCGATTTTTTTCAATAAACAGTGTTATTCCTATATACCCCCAAACCTAAACTAAACATTGTCCTCAATATTAAAAATGAAATGAAGGATAAAATAAATAAATAAATAAAGTCAAGGATAGATGTTACCTGGAGAACAGCAAATTGCTAGAATCCCATGCGAGTGAAAACATCAACAAATAAAAACATGAGAGCAATCACAATATCCAACAAGAAAACATCATCTAACTAATAAGTAACCTAAAACAAAGAAAAAGCTGGGCTGCCTCCCAGGAGCGCTAAGTTTCTTGTCTTCAGCCAGACTAAGTGTAAGATTATTCAATCATGATAAGTGGGATTAGACAGAGGAATACTCTCCACTTCTGATGGAATCAATTCCAAGAATGGGTTAAGTCTTTGACCATTTACTTTAAACACATTGCCATTCAATGGATTTTCAATTTCTACAGCTCCATGAGGATAAACAGTTTTAACAATAAATGGACCAGTCTATCTCGAACGGATCTTGCCAGGAAATAAATGCAATCTAGAATTATACAAAAGAACCTTTTGTGAAGGTTCAAAAGTTTTTCGATGAATGTGTTGATCATGCAAAACCTTCATTCGTTCTTTGTAAATTTTTGAATTCATATATGCATCATTCCTGATTTCTTCCAATTCATTTAGTTGAAGCTTACGCACAGAACTGGCATCATCCAAACTAAAATTAAACATTTTTATAGCCCAATACGCCTTGTGCTCCAACTCCACAGGCAAGTGGCAAGCTTTTTCATAAACAAGTCTATAAGGAGACATACCAAAAGGAGATTTAAATGCTGTACGGTATACCCAAAGTGCATCAGTTAACCGTAGAGACCAATCTTTGCGATTTGAGTTAACCGTTTTCTCTAAAATGTGTTTAATCTTTCTGTTGGCAAGTCCAGCTTGCCCACTTGTTTGTGGAAGATAAGGGGTAGCCACCTTATGAGTAATTTCATATTTTTTTATTAATGCCTCAAAAGGTTTATTGCAGAAGTGAGAACCCCCATCACTTATGATTGCATGGGGTATACTAAACCTTGATAGAACATTCTCTTTCAAAAAGCGTATAACAGTTTTATTATCATTATTTCTACAAGGGATGGCCTCTACCCACTTGGAAACATAGTCAACAGCCACTAGGATGTCCAAATAGCCAAACGAAGGTGGAAATGGACCCATGAAATCAATACCCCAACAATCAAATACTTCAATCACTAAAATGGGGTTTAAAGGCATCATATTCCTACGGGTTATTCCACCAAGCTGTTGACAATGTCCACAAGTACAACAATAATCATGAGTATCTTTAAATAGGGTAGGCCAATAAAATCCACATTGTAAAATTTTTGCAGCAGTTTTTCTAGCAGAAAAATGACTACCACAAGCTTCTGAATGGCAGAAGGAATTGACACTATGAATTTCATTATTTAGTACACATCTCCTAATAATCTCATCCCAAAAGAAGTTTCTTACCTCCACCATGAATTTCTTCTTGTCTTGTGTTGTCCAATGAGAAAGAGTTTGACCTGTGACAAGAAAATTAACAATATCAGCAAACCATGGTAAATCATAAACAATAAAGAGTTGCTCATCTGGGAAAGTGTCTTTAATTGGAGCAGCCTCATTTGAATCATTCACAGTCAACCTAGATAAATGATCGGTCACCACATTTTCTACTCCTTTTTTATCTTTAATGGTAATATCAAATTCTTGCAGTAGGAGTATCCAGTGAATCAACCTAGGTTTTGCATCTTTCTTTGATAGAAGATATTTCAAAGCAGCATGAATGGTAAAGATAACAATGGGATATCCTGTCAAGTAGGCCCTAAATTTATCCAAAGCAAAGACTATAGCAAGTAATTCCTTTTCTGTGGTTGAATAATTCATCTGAGCATTATCTAAGATCTTACTTGCATAGTAAATAACATAAGGCTTCTTATCCTTCCTTTGCCCCAAAACAGCACCCCACTGTAAAGTCACTAGCATCACACATTATCTCAAACGGTAAAGTCCAATATGGGGGTTGCATAATAGGGGCTGAAGTAAGCATTCCCTTCAATTTAGCAAAAGCTTTTTTACAATCAGCATTCCATTCAAAAACAGTATCTTTAGATAGGAGATTACACAATGGTCTAAACATAGAACTAAAGTCTTTGATGAATCTCCTATAAAACCCTGCATGACCCAAAAATGATCTAACATCTTTAATAGTCTTGGGTGCAGGCAAATGAGTAATTAAATTAATTTTTGACTTATCAACTTCAATTCCCTTAGAGGAAACAATATGACCCAGAATAATTCCTTTAGAGACCATGAAATGACATTTTTCCCAATTAAGCACAAGGTTCTTCTCTTCACACCTGCTCAAAACTTTCTGCAAATTAGACAAACAGTCATCAAATGAATCACCAAATACAGAAAGTCATCCATAAACATTTCAAGATAGCATTCAACCATATCACTAAAAATACTCAGCATGCATCTTTGAAATATTGTAGGTGCATTGCATAAGCCAAAAGGCATTCTCCTGTAAGCAAATGTGCCAAAGGGACATGTGAAAGTAGTTTTCTCCTAGTCTACTAATGCAATTTCAATTTGGTTGTAACCGGAGTAGCCATCTAAGAAACAATAATATGTGTGGCCAGCTACCCTCTCCAGAACCTGATCTAAAATCGGCAATGGGAAATGGTCTTTCCTAGTGACTGAGTTCAGCTTCTTGTAATCAATGCACATTCTCCAGCCAGATGTAACTCTAGTGGGTATTAATTCATTATCTGCATTCTTGACAACTGTTACACTAGATTTCTTAGGCACTACCTGTGTAGGACTAACCCACTTGCTATCATAAATGGGGTAGATGATCTCCGCATCCAAGAGTTTAAGAACTTCAGCTCTAATTGCCTCTTTCATGTTTGGATTTAACCTACGTTGCATCTCCCTTGACGGTTTGGCATTATCCTCCAAATAAATCCGATGAGTGCATATTAAAGGGCTTATTCCTTTTAAATCAGCAATTGTCTATCCTATTGCACCTTTATGCTTTCTCAAAATATCAAGCAACTTATCCTCTTCGTTAAGATTAAGATTAGAAGATATTACCACAGGAAGAGTTTCACCATCACCCAAAAATGCATATTTGAGTTCAGTTGGTAACTTTTTCAACTCCAATTTGGGTGCTTGAATGCTTGATAGTGTAGGCAATTTGTCACTCAATGGTAGCTCCTCAAACTTAGGTTTCCATCCATTCACTTCCAATACCTGAAGAGAATTCAGCAAAGAACAAATCTCAGTCTGTTGAAAATCCACTTTAGATTCATCATATAAAGAATTAACTAAGCAAGATACTAATGGATCAGAAAGAGATGCATGAAATTGATCTCTAACAATAGTATCAACCCAATTCAATTCTTGAATATCAGTATCATCCCCAGGTTGTTTGCAAACATTAAATATGTTCAATTCCAAAGTCATATTGCCAAATGAAAGTTTCATTACACCATTTCTACAATTAATCAAAGCATTTGAAGTAGCAAGAAATGGGTGACCTAATATGACAGGAATATTTGCACTTGCATTTATAACGGGATGTGTGTCCAAAACAATAAAATCAATAGGAAAGTAAAATTTGTTTACTTGAACAAGCACATCTCCCACCATTCCCCTTGGGATTTTAATCGAACGATCAACAAGTTGAAGAGTAATGGTGGTGGGTTTAAGTTCCCCAAGACCTAACTGAGTGTACACTGAATAAGGCAAAGGATTAACACTAGCCCCAAGATCAAGCAAGGCTTGGTCTACCCTAAAGTTCCCAATCACACATGAAATAGTTGGACATCCGGGATCCTTATATTTGGGCGGGCTTTTGTGTTGAATTATAGAAGTTACCTATTCAGTTAAAAATGCTTTTTTCTGCACATTCAACTTATGCTTAATAGTACACAAATCTTTCAAGAACTTAGCATAAAAAGGTACCTATTTGATTGCATCTAACAAGGGAATGTTAATTTTCACCTGTTTAAAAAGTTTCAAAAATTTTGGCATTTTGGTTCAACTTTTGAGGTGGTTTCAACCTCTGTGGAAATGCAGCTGGAATAGGATATCTCACATCTTCACTTGACCCACACTTATCAATTTTCCCATTATCATGCTTTGATTCATCATTCTCAGAAGATTTTTGGGCCTTAAGTGGAATTGTTTTGTCAATTTCTTTTCCACTACGAAGAGTGGTAATTAACTTAGTATGTTCCAATTGTGAATCAGAAGATTGTGTGTCCATTATGTAACTTGTTCCTGCGGATTGGGTTGGGGTTGAGCAGGAAACCTACCTTTCTCTCGAACAGCTAGGGAAGATGTTAATTTAGTGAGAGAGCTCTTTATATCATTAATGGCTTGTGAGGTTTGTTGATTAATAGTAGCTTGCCCTTGCATGAAAGTTTGTAGTGTCTCCTCAAGTGTCTTCCTGTGAGGTGGAACATATGAAGTATAATTGGAAGATGCCTGAGGAGGTGGTGTTTGTGCAGCATTTTCATTCCTCCAACTAAAATTTGGGTGATTCCTCCATCCTGGGTTGTATGTGTCTCCATAAGCAGATTGCCTCTTGAAAGGGGTCATGGAATTTGCTTGGTCATGTAACACCTCGAAAGCAGGAATGGTAGGGCACTCATTAGTCGGGTGTCCCATGACATCACAAATTCCACAGACCTCTTCTATAGCAACAGACTTAACAGCATTAATTTTCCCTAATTCCATGGCCTCTACCTTCATAGCCAAAGTGGCTAGCCTAGCACTCAAATTATCCTCCTCCCTAAGATAATGCAGACCCCCACTAGTAGTTGAAGACTTCGGCTTATTAGAAACCTCAAAGGGATTGGTGGGATCCCAAGAATCTGAGTCTTCAGCTATTTTATCTAGAAAATCAAGGGCTTCATTAGGGTCTTTATCAAATAATTCCCCATTACACATGGTTTGAACAAATTGTTTCATTGAGGGCATCATCCCATCATTGAAGAAACTGATGGTGCGCCACTTCTCATATCCATGATGTGAACAAGAATTTAACAAATTTTTATATCGATCCCAACATTGATAAAATGATTCATTTTATTTTTGAGCAAAATTTGTTATTTGTCTTTTCAAAGCATTTATCCTGAAAATTTTTTTTAAGGAATTTAGTTTGTAGTTCTTTCCATGTTAATACAGATCTAGGCTTAAGAGAATTCAGCCAAGTCTTGGCTTTATCCTTCAAGGAAAACGGAAATAATTTTAGCCTAACAATGTCTTCTCTACAAGCCTGCTCGAATGTTGCGCATACTTCCTCAAATTCCTTTAAATGCAAATAAGGGTTTTCAAAATCTATACCATGGAATTTGGGAAGCAAGTCTACCATTCCAGGCTTAAAAGTGAAGTGATGTGCTTGTAGAGGCAATATAATACATGAGGGTGTGCTAGTGCGTGCAGGTTGCAGGTACTCACACAATGGCCGCATTGGTGCATCATGTTCAATCTCATTTTCATTAATATCATGGTTACTACCTTGATCAGCCATTTGATTAAGTGTGTGTGATGGAACAGAAAATTCAAACAAAGGATTCTCAATCAAAATAGCAGAATTATTTCAAACCAATCGTCCACTGGTATCTCTATTCCACGAGTTCATGCACAAGCAAAAGAAATTTCAAAGAGAGATATGGAACGAAGTTACCAAATTTGAAGAAAAATCCAATGAAAAACTTTTTGTTCCAGATCAGCCTTAGAATACTCCAAATGTCCTACAAAATAAGCAAGCTAAATTAAACTAAGAATAATTAAAATTAACTAAATTATGCTAGAGAGAAATAAACTAATTAGAAGACTAATCCTAAACTTCACTCCCCGGCAACGGCGCCAAAATTTGATCAAACCCCAAAATAGGTTGACAAATTGTAATATATACTCGGTAAGTCCAAGGTCGAACCACAGGGAATGATGTAGAATTAATCTATTCCAAATTAATTTAAAACTACTTAACTCAGCAAATTAAAGTTCTTATCAAGAAATTTTGTAGAGAAATTGTAATTTAATTAACTACTAAAATGACGATTAAAAATTTACTTAAAAGTAAATAAAGATAGGAAAAATAATCGATGGGAGATATCAAAGCTTCTTTGTCTATTTAATTACACAATTACATTCAAATAATGATTTGACCTAATCGGAAGATATTGCATTCGTGTTCATCATAACCATCAACATAAAAATATCGATTGAATATTTATCATTAACAAACATAGTCTACTAATCACAAGGAATTATAAGCATTCGTCGTACCTTATGTTAACGATAAATCAAATAATTTTATAGATTATGACTATTTCAAAACATCGCATTCAACCAAATAAGCAATAAAAGCACTTCTTTATAGACGTAGAACTACTAATCAAATAATATCACCTCTAGCTTTGACAAAAGATTTAGCTATTCATATTCATGAGAAAAATCAAATTTGGAAAAAATTGCATTTGAAAAACTACTATTGCAGGATCACTATTCACAGTTACTGTAGCAAAACACTGTTCACTACAAAAACACTATTCATCGAGCATTGTTCATCTTCCCCAATCAGCCGCGACCAAAACGAAGCTCTGTTTTTTCCAAAAACAGCCGTCCAGTTCGTTCAAAAATCCATTCTGTTCTTCCTCTCCAAATCTGTTTTTATAGACTTCGAAAGAGAGAGCCCAAACCAATCTGACTTTGTTTTAGATAAAGCCAAATCAAAATCCAATTTTAGCACGACACTGTTTCAAAGAGTCCCAAATCCTTTCGATTTCTGGTTTCCCGATTGAGCACTATTCAGTTTCTGTTTGCCGTGAGCCTCTCTTCCATCGACTACCTTCGCCGCCATGAAATCATCGCCGTTGTCAAGCCCCAACCGTCGTGACTGCCGATTCGAAATTTCCACAGTCACCGTCGATTCGAGCTCGACCCAAAATCACAGAACCTCCCTCAAGCTCCTCTTTGTCTATCGACTGCTCGTCACCGCCGAGCTCAGGGCCGCCGTAGATAGCCATCGCTGCGCTTCCGTGTTCGAGCTCTGCCGCCATGGCCGTCGGAATCCAGGGTCGCCGCCCTTTCTCCATTTGCGCTCGAGTTTTTCGTCTGAAACACCCGAACTCCGGCTCGGGTTGATTTTTTTATTTTTATGTTTTTTCTTTTCACTGAACCGGACCGGTTCATTTCAGTTTCTTTTTTTTTCTTTTCTTTCAATCAAATAAAATCCATTGTATCAATCATATCCGTCGGATCAAATCTGCACGTCCGTATTTTAATTTTGCGCCTGTCTTCTCTTAAGTGACTCATCAACGGTTCAGATCTTCGATGTGTGTGATATCAGCTTTTGGGTCACTTTGGCACTTCAAAAATGCATCTAATGCGCTCGTCTGCTGTTGATCTGTAATCCGCATTTTTAAACCTGCAATAACAAAACCAAACTAAAATTAGACGCATAATAAAAATGTGATTCCTTAAATTCTTTAATGCATCTAAAATAGTTAATTAGAATAAATTAATTATTAATCCCCTAATTACTATCCTAATCACAAATTACCCGTTTTATTCATATTTTATCACAAAAACTACACTAGCATATAGGTAAATAGGGCATATAAATATGCATATTTTATGCTTACCAGGATGCTATTCTCTCCCTGCTCAACTCGATCAACATACGACTATAGAACGTAGAGCTTGCCCAGACACAGATGAAGACGGACATGGTGACACAGGCTGCAGTCATGACCATGCCACCACCGTCAGCAGGGGGGCCTGGAGGCCAGAATCGGCCAGGGGGCTCACAGGTGTTGGGCGGCTCAGTCCTAAGCCATCCTGCCAGCCATTCTATCCCTCATGGCATCCAAATTGGTTCCGTAAACGTAGGTGCTGAAGGGGGGCGCACTTGACAAGAGACACAAGGCATGGAAGGTGTTCGTGGTAATGCCTCAATGGACCCACGCCCACGAAGCATTCAATATGAAATGGAGGATGATTTGGAAGAGTTTTCGGGCACTTGCGGAAGCCAGAAGGCCAGCGTTGAGCCCAGGCTAGCTCGATTGCAGTTTCCGCGATACAATGGTGAGGAGGATCCCGTCGAATGGCTGTACAAGGCGGATAAATTCTTTTCGTACCAGGGTACGTATTCTGATGCAGAGCACTTGCGGGTGGCTGCCTTCCACCTTGATGGAGACGCTTCAATCTGGTTTTAGTCTTTTGAGAAGGAGACGCGGTTTCCCACGTGGGTGACCTTCTCCGATGAGCTGTGCATCCAAATTGGGCCAAACGAGTTTCAAGACTTTAACGAGATGCTGTCAACCCTGCGGCAAACTACTACGGTACGGGCTTACTATTCTGAATTCATGAAAATTGCTAACCGCTTGCCAGATTGGCCAATGGCAGCCCTTGTTGGCACCTTCAAACGTGGATTACAGCCTGAGATCGCTGATGAGATGCGATACTTCTCGTGCCACACTATGAGGGATGTAGTGCGTCATGCTCAGATAGAGGAGGAAAAGTTGGCTCGTCAATAAAGAGGGGGACGTGGGGGGCTGGCTCTGAGGCCGTACACCAGCCAGCCGCCTGTCTTGACTCCAACGCCTGGCCACGGCCCTAGCCGGCCACCCTTGCCAGGGCCTATTCCTCCTCCTGTCTGCCGTTTGACACCAACCCAAATGGAAGAAAGGCGTGCCAATGGACTCTGTTATAAGTGCAATGAGAAATTCATCCCTGGACACCGCTGCTCAGTTCAGGGTAGTTTACTCATCGAAGAAGCTGAAGACGTGGAGCTAGCTGAACCAGAAGAGGCACCCGACCTCTATGACCATGTGCAGCAGGAGATCTCAGTCCATGCATTCTCTGGCACGTTCACCGCCAGGACCATGCATGTTTAGGGCCAGTTGAAGTGCCAACAGGTCGTGGTTCTTATTGATAGTGGGTCGACTCATAACTTTATTAATGATAAGGTGGCACAGCATTTGGGTTGTTATGTCTCTGACTCCAAACCCTTTGACGTATTGATTGGGGACGACAAACCTCTTAGGAGCGTAGGCGTATGCTCGCAGGTCGAACTGGCAATTCAGGGGAATTCCTTTATCACAGACTTATTTCTCTTGCCTACGGAAGGGGCTGATGTGGTTCTCGGTGTCCAGTGGCTGCAAGACTTGGGTGATGTGGTATGGAACTTTTGGGATCTTACAATGGATTTCGAGGTAGCAGGCCAGCGCATTCGTCTACATGGATCGCAGCCGGGCACCTTGCACTCAGCGCAGGAGGTGAGCTCTTTTTTTCGATTCACACCTCATGGTCTATTCTTATAGCAGCATGCCATAGTGGACGTGCCCCAACCTGACTTACCAGCCGATATGATTGAACTGCTTGCTGCACACGTTGACATATTTGCTGAGCCATCTGGACTTCCGCCAGCACGGGGCCATGATCACTCCATTCCTATCATGCCCGGGGCTTCACCCGCCAATGTGCGACCCTACCAGTGTCCGCATGTGCAGAAGGCGGCAATTGAACGGTTGGTCAAGGAGATGTTGCACTCTGGTATTATCTGCTCCAGCACCAGTTCATTCTCCTCTCCCGTCATTCTGGTTCGCAAAAAGGACGGATCATGGCGGTTCTGTGTGGATTACCGTGCGCTTAATGCAATAACGGTGAAGGATAAGTACCCAATTCCGCTGATAGAAGAGCTTTTGGACGAGTTGGCTGGGGCGTCTGTGTTCAGTAAACTTGACTTACACTCAGGTTATCATCAGATCCATATGCAGCCCGAGGACATACACAAGACGGCCTTTCGAACTCACGATGGTCATTATGAGTTCCTCGTCATGCCTTTTGGACTGACCAATGCTCCGGCAACCTTCCAGAGTTTGATGAATGACCTGTTTTGCCCATATCTCTGTCGGTTTGTGCTCGTCTTCTTTGATGACATATTGATCTATAGTTCATCCTGGGCGGACCACCTAGACCACCTCAGGTCAGTCTTTACTATCTTATGGGCTAACACCTTATTCTTGAAGCGTTCGAAGTGCTCTTTTGGCAGCGCGCAAGTCGACTATTTGGGCCACATCATTTCATCTGAGGGGGTGGCTACTGATCCATCTAAGGTCACTACAACAAAAATGACTTTTAACGGCGGATTTGTTTTTGGCAGAAAATAATCCGTTGATAATATTTATCACTGGCGACAGAAGTAAATATGTCGTAAAAAGAGTAATATTAACGGCGGATTATTTTCGTCGAACATAGATCCGTCGGCATTGAGATTTATTACGACCGATATTAGCGGCAGAAAGTTTTCCCCCGGAATAAAACTACTTATTTCGACGGATTTTTGCGGCAGAAACAATTCTGTCAAAAATAAAAAATCCATTTTGCCCCGTATCTCGCCCGTACGGGACCTTTTCTTTCTCTTCTCCCTTTCTTCCCTTCTCTTCCACTCTCGGGCGCCACCTTCTCCTAGGTTTCCCGGAGGGCCCCACTGCCCCTCGCTGTCCTTCCCTCCCATTTCTAGGTTTTCTCCTCGCCTCGCCGGACTCCTCGACGGCGGCTAGGGTTTCCCTTCTCCGGTGCTGGATTCCCTCTCCTTCCTCCGCCACATCTCCCTTCCATCTGCCCTCCCTCTGGCTCGACGGGGCGCCGCCCCGCCACCCCGGCGACCCCCCGCCGGAGGAGGAGGAGGGGGGTTTGCTGATCGTCGGCTTCTCAGAGACGGGTTTTGCTCGCTCAAAGGTCTGGCCTTTTGCTCCTTCTTCGTTTCAATTTGGTGACAATTTCTTGTTATTCCTTTGTGGATTTGAGTTTGGAGCTGTTTATGTGTGCTCGAAGGTGGTTTCTTTCTGTGCCTGTGCCTATTATTCTCATTTGAAATGCAGATGGGGAAATTTTTATGCAGATTGATTTTTGTTTGTTTTGAAATGTTGGGATTATTTGGTTGTTTTTGCTCTCAATGTGCTATTTTATCTCAGTTTATGCCTTCTCCGTCCAAAATTACCTCTGCATTAGAAAAGCAGAATGAACTATTAGCTGTCTGTATTAGAAAGCTAAAATGATCTGATTTTAGTTCACTTTCATTTTTTAATCGAGACAGGCAAATTTGAAATGAGGGATTATCAAACCTGATTTGTGTTGAATATGAGTATGGTGCTGTTTATGCGCTTGAGATTGACAGATATGTGCAAATTGCTCCCAAGACAGATAGCAATGATGGTAAGTTGGTGGATGAATTGAAGTAAATACATTGTGTGTGCATTGTTAATTTTGAGTTCATATGGATACATCCTTATTTTGTGAATATATTTGTTAACATGAAGTTTGAGAAAAGCATGTTGCTACCTCTAAGATGAACTTATTAGTGTTAATTTCCTTATTTGTAAGCTACTGTTTTGGATGCTCTGAGGACCACGACTGCTAATAGTGACCGGGCAAATGAAGATGGAGATCCATGTATCCCAACTCAGTGGAATTGGATAAATTGCAGCAATACGAAGCCCCCCAGAATCACTAAAGTGTATGTCTTTGTACTGATTCTATTTGTTGTTATTTCGATGGGCTACAGGCTGAAATATATGGAGCTGAATTTACAATTGCAGAACTCAAGGCATATAAAATTGTTTTATGTAGTATATAAATTAAAATTTTGTTATTCTTGTCATTATGCCAATGGCTAAACATGATCTCCTTTAACAATTTCTTGTCAAGAAAGAGTCTGAATGGTGAGATCCCAACTGGAATAAAGGAGCTTGAAGGTCTAACGGAGCTGTAAGTGGTACATTTTTGTGAGCTTGAAGGTCTAACAGAGCTGTAAGTGGTACATTTTTTGTCTCTTTTATATTCTTTTTAAATATATTGTCTTATTGATGAATTCTGTTAGTTCTGGCATAGTCATAAATATTTCCCACTGTGAATTAATAGTCATATTACAAACCTATGGAGTGATTCTACTATTCACTTACTGGGGCCGCTGCATACTCCTGCATTAAAGGAAAACTTTGTCAAAGGAATTGAAGTTATAAAATCCCAGGCATGTCTCTTTGTCTATTAAGCCATTGTTATATTTTTTTGACATTATGTGTAGGAACATGCAAGATGATAGCTCATTGATACAACATGGGAAATATCTCCTATCAGATGAACTACCTCACTTGTTAGAAATGTTTACACGGATTTATATGTGGAGTCTTGATATTTTTTCTCATGTGTATAGTTTTGTTGATTGTTGATTTGTAATAAAAATTGATGTAGGGGGAAGAATTGTCTCTTGTTGGGTCTTTATCTGTCACCGTTGAGTTCCATGTACCTGTAAGATTTTGTTTAGGTAGTTTATTGTGTTTCTCTAATGAAGCTGTTGGCATATAATGTAGATTTTGTCAACTAGATTATTGTTTGCCCAATGTAACATTCATCCGCTTTACCTGATTTAAAATGGAAGGCTCCATTATCTTACTCAACCGGATCTTTCTAAAGTTCCGTCTATTTGTGAATAACTACTGCCTGGGTATCTTTTTTTTTTAATTTCCAATCATCGGGTTGTGGAATGCCGGCTAGCAGCTGTAAGCATAACTCTCTTTGACAACTTCCTATGCATATGAAATCAAATAATATATGGTGATTTACAGGAATTGTGTTATATGGTTGCATGAAATAAAATTCAAATTGGGAGTGGATGAGTGTGTCTGGATTATTCACTTGATTTTTCGAAATAGATGGGAACCAAATTTGAGAATTGGATTCGAAGTTCTTATCACTAAATATTTAGCAGATTGGTAAAGAAGGTAGCATTCTTGTATCCTCATACATAATTAATTGAAGATAGTAATTTCATCTCTTATGATTCTCACTTCAGTGTCTCATCTGCTAATGTTTTTAGCTCTATACAAGTCCAATTTTTTTTCCTTTTTGGGCATTCACAAACCCTTGATTTCTGCTTCAATATTGGAACTTATTTTATAGTGGTATTAAGCTGGGAATGGACACCAAAGAAGCAGTCTCGAAAGTGAAAACGCTATCTGATGTTGAGGGGTTGTGTGTATCTTTTGCCAGTGAGTGTGGCTCTCCTGTTCCTGTCCTCACTGTTAAGGTATTGAAACTAATTAAATTTTCAGGGATGCTACAAGTGTTAGCGATTTATTTGTTCTATTATTGTGATTGGTGGAGGAATTTTTGCATGAGGACACTGTGCAATCAGACCTCAGGTTTGTTTTAATTTCCAAATATTAAAAATGAATTAAAACATAACTAATCTTGTCACTTTTGCAACATCAACTCTAGTATCTCAAGCTCAGGAAAGCAAAAGCTTTCGTTAGATTAGAGTTGGCCTATCTTCTGTTTGGGGTTACTCTGTGATTTCTACTTATTAGTTTTTAAGCACCATTTAACCACATTATGAACCAGTTTCTCATCCTCATTTATCTACATTTTCAAGGGTCTTTGCAGCAGATCAATCCCTGTTTTGCTCATTTTTTTTTATAAATTCTTCCTGCTTTTCCATTCTAACTTTTATTGGGTATTCACATCTTCCAGGAAAATAATATTTCTGCACCAGTGTATACATACACCAGCTGATGTGGCAGGTTCTCGATGAACAGTGAAAAAGTGGACCTGTAAGACCCACTTGGACTGTCCAATAAAAAGCCCGGTGTATGATACACATTGTATAGTTATCGACTCTCTATCTTCGACTTGGTGCCATCAGGCATCTTCTTGATTAATTTCCTTTACTTTATATTTAGACTAGTCTTCTCGAACTTGGTCCACCATTTTTCTTGTCGTCCATCTCATTGTAATTGCTTCAGCTACATTTCTACTTTTGCTCATTGAAAATGATCTTTTTTATTCCCTCTTAATATGGCTTTTTCATAGTTTCTCCAAGCAACACACTTACTTTTTACATGTTCAGTAAATAGCAGCTCTCCCCTCTTTCAGAAAGCTGGTGTTAAAAAAAATAAATTGCTCTGCCAATTTCAAAAAGTATAAGCAACTAGTACCAGCTATCTGACATTTAAAGCATCCACTTTTGCAGTGATGAAGAAATGTTGAAAAGGCTTGGTCCCCTCGTGAATGGTAGCCAGTATAGCTGCCGTGTTCTGTGTGGATGCAGGTAAGTTATTGGATCCAGATAGATATAAATATGTGAAACAATTATATGTATATGAATACAGATGAATGATACTCATCTAACATTATACATTCCAGAGCTGATGCGAATTCTGATTGATATTAAGTGGCTGAAGTGGGAAGAAGCTTGGAGTATTACTCAAAGGTAGTCTATAGATTTTTATCTCCATTCAGTATCTTTATAGTTCTCAGTGTGCTTTCAATGGAATTGCATGGTCCGCCCACTTCAGCTTGAAGGTGAAGTCTTTTACATTATCCTTATTGGTTTTCTTTCCTATGAGAAGTATTGTTGTGTACCGTTAAGAATTTCTCCGATAACCAGGGAATAAGGAGGTGTTTGACAAAGGCATGGTCTAA
This sequence comes from Houttuynia cordata, assembly GCA_039654745.1. Taxonomy (NCBI): domain Eukaryota; kingdom Viridiplantae; phylum Streptophyta; class Magnoliopsida; order Piperales; family Saururaceae; genus Houttuynia; species Houttuynia cordata. Next base: position 16,947,069 of record CM077504.1, read on the forward strand.
GATGTACGACTTATCAAAATGCGTGTACGTAGAAGCAGAGAAAAAAAATCATTCTATAGTCATGTTTTTTTTTTAGTTTATTTTTCACTCGTGTATTTAGCATATTTGTTATTACAAGTTTTTTTCATATTTTTTAAGAATGTTTTTCAATCTATTCAATGTGGTACTAACTATATGAATAAGATATGAGAATATCTTTTGCATTTATTCATATTTAGCACAGCAGCGTAAAGCTCCTATTTTTTTTTAATATTTTCCAAGTCTGTATCGACAGATAAAATCTGTCACAAATGACCTAAAACCGTCGCAATAGGTATCTAACGGAGTTTCGAGTCCGTTTTTAAAAACGTCGCTAAATATTTATACCGACGGTATAAAACCGTCGCTAAAACTTCAATTGCGACAGAAATGAATCCGTCGGTAAAACTGTTGGCAAAGATATTATCGACAGATTGCCCTTTTTCCGTCGAAATGTCTTTAGCGGCGCCACTTATAACGACCGGGCGAGTGGCGGAAAATATCCGTCGCAATAAATCTGTAGCGACGATTAAGCACTTTTAGCGACAGTTTATGCCGTCGCTAAAGATTATTTTTGTTGTAGTGGGTGGAGACCATGCTTTCGTGGCCCCAGCCCACTGGTGTGAAGTCTCTACGTGGCTTCTTGGGCCTCACAGGTTATTATTGTCGGTTTATTGGGCGGTATTTGCAAATTGCTGGCCCACTCACATCCTTGCTCAAGAAGGGTGCTTTCATATGGTTTGGCGAAGCCCAAGCCGCATTTAACACACAAATTGGGATGGCCCAGGCTCCGGTGTTGGTTCTTCCAAACTTCTCGCTGCCTTTTGTGGTTGAGACGGATGCTTCTGATATGGGCCTCGGTGTAGTCCTACTCCAGAAAGAGCGGCCGATAGCATTCTACAGTAAAGCACTATCGGGCCGGTCCTTATCTTTGTCTGCATACGAGAAGGAGATGTTGGCTATTGTGCACGCCATCTCCAAGTGGCGGCCTTATCTGCTAGGCCGACGATTTATTATCCGAACCGATCATCAACCTCTCAAGTACTTCTTGGACCAGCGGGTATCTACACCTTCTCAACAGCGCTGGGTAAGTAAGTTATTGGGCTATGACTACGAAGTGGTCTACAAGAAAGGCGTCGACAACACGGTGGCTGATGCTTTATCACATCGGCCCACGGAGGAAGCTTGCTTCGCATTTTCTGTCCCTGGCTGTCCTTTTATTCCGGACTTTAAGCAGGCTTATGTGGCGGACCTGCCTACCAATGAGCTGATTGCCCGACTTCAGACCGACCCACGTGCGGCCCCTTTTGTGTGGCACGACCATCTATTGTTCTGGAAGGACCGGTTGTGGGTGCCAGCTATTCCGGATTTGCGTCGACGGGTTATAGCCCACTTTCATGATACTCCGGTGGCTGGCCATGAAGGCACGTTCAGAACCTTTAAGCGAGTCAGTCAGAGTTTCCTGTGGGCGGGAATTCGCAAAGAGGTACATGTATATGTGGCCGCATGTGGTATATGCCAGAGGGCTAAGGCGTCGTCTACATCACCTACGGGTTTTCTGCAGCCCCTTCCCATTCCGGACAAGGTGTGGGAAGATGTGTCAATGGATTTTATTGAGGCTTTGCCGGTGGTCAGTGGTAAGACGGTTATTATGGTGGTGGTAGACCTTCTCTCTAAGTACGCCCACTTCTGTGCTCTAAGTCATCCATATTTTGCCCGCACGGTTGCTGAGTTTTATGTGAAGGAGGTCGCTAAATTACATGGGATGCCTCGGACTATCGTCTCTGACCGAGATCGAGTCTTCATTTCCCAGTTCTGGCAGGAATTCTTTAAATTACAAGGGACGGAGCTTCATATGAGTACAGCGTATCACCCTCAGACAGACGGCCAAACTGAAGTGGTGAATCGGTGTCTCGAGCAGTACTTGCACTGCTTTGTGGGAGATCAGCCCCGCTGCTAGCTACAATTGCTTCCCTGGGCTGAATGGTCATACAACACGGCTTATCACACGTGCTGGCTTTACGCCGTTCGAGATTGTCTATGGCCACCCTCCTCCATCCGTTCTGTCTTATGTGCCCCATCGTTCCTCCATTGCCGAGGTGGATTACCTACTGCAGACACGTGATGAGGTCCTATGCCAACTTAAAGCCAATTTAGCATCCGCGCATAACAGGATGAAACAGATCTATGATAAGCAATGCTCTGATAGGGAATTCCAGGTTGGCGACCTCGTTTATGTGTCAGTCATGCCCCAATGTCAGACTTCTTTGTTTTGGGCTGATCAGAAGCTGACAGATCACTTTCACGGGCCTAACGCAGTTGCGCATAGAGCGGGACCGGTAGTGTATCGTCTCTCCTTGCCTCCATGGTCCCTAGTACACCCTGTATTCCATGTGTCCTGTCTTCGTCATTTCGTGGGGGACCCTCAGTTGATTGCTGATAGTGCTCCTCCGCCTCTCATGGGCCCTGCGGACGTTACTGACCCTGTTCCATCTTCTCTTGTTGATAAACGGAGGGTGCGGCGTGCTGGGCATATTGTGACTGAAGTGCTTGTGGCTTAGAAGGGCCAACCGCTCGAGGATGCTGAGTAGGTGCTGGAGGATGATTTTCTGGCCCGGTTTCCATCGTGGTCGCATTGAGGACAATGCGTTAGCGGAAGCGTGGTAGAGTGTTGTGAACGTCATGCCAAGACGTCAGCACACGTACGTCATCATGCGTGGATATTGCTGGATTATCTAATTAGGATTAGTTTCCCTTTTCGTGTCAATTAGTGATTGTAAAAAGGCCTGATTGGATGTAATCATGGCCTGTGATGTCGTCATAGTTGTGATGTCGTCATAGTGACGTCATTATGTCATCTAGATTCTTCTATATAAGGGGGTCTTTCTCCTCCTCTAGGACTTATGCAATAAAGAACTTATTTCCCTACTCTTCTTCTTCTTCTTCTTCCTCCTTGCCGTCAAGGCGAACTCTTGTGACCTTGCTGGTCACAACAAAGGTGTTTGGTTGGGAAAAAGCTAATTCTAAGAAAGAATTTAGGTCATTATGACATTTGGTGTAATTTCCAAAAAATGACAGGTGTAATTTAAAAAAAATGCAATTTTTTATGAAACCGTATTTTTTTAAAAAGAATTACTTATGTCATTTTTTTAAAATTACACCAAATGCCATGGAAAGAAGTTGTGCTGAATTCTTTTGAGAAATCTTCTCAAAAAGAAGCTGGAGCCCACCAAATAGGGTCTTACATAGAAGGGCTTAAGGCTTTTAGCCTATTTTCCCTCACTTGAGTTGTGGATTATTTTTTTATTCAGACTTCCGCTATCACTTGAGCATAGTTGTTCTATAGCCCTTGTGCCAGGGTTTAGCTGACTAGTTGCAGGCGGCAACTAGGCATATGAGGGTTGAATTCCTAGCAAAAGTTTGGTCCGGTAACACCTACCATGGAACATAGCTACATAGCATCGTAATATTGTAGCTATATACTTACGTTCGGCCACTATGTACTATGCTAGGACCTCTACCACGGTCATGGAACCCAGTCTGGAAAACATCTTCCTCAGTTAATGTTCGTAGCCACATCACAAAATATCCAATTTCCTCCCTTTCCGACACCACTTCAGGCCGCATCAATGAATGTGATCTTAGAATTGACAGATGATTAGATCTTGACACTCAGCAGCACCTAAAATGTGTCAATGGGCTTATCTACCAGCTGTCCCGTAGAACGGTTGTACTAGAGAATTTCTCATGGACAAGAGGTGGTCCGTACATGTCTATGGTTTGCGTGTCTCCTCGGATATTATTTGTACACTATTCCATGTCCGCTGTCATCCTTCAATGTGTCCATCAATGTCGAGGACGGACATAGACATTCAAATGGACGAGGTTTCTTACATGGATATTCTTTCTACAATGATAAAAGGAAAAGTTTAAATGTGTCCATCAATGTCTAATGATGTTTGAATGAACCCAAATAATCTCTAGCTGCCCACTAAAGGGCGGATGGTGGCCGTTCACTCTCACCTGCCCATTCATTTGATACCAGTCATCGAGTGGTCGGCTCTGCCTGGAGACCATAAACCATTCTCCTGGTAAAATATGTAACATTTATGTCATAAAATATACTCCCTCCGGTCACTCTTAATTGAATAAAAATCGAAGAGAACAAATGTCTATGTACTTAAAATGTATCCTATTATCAAATGTAATGCCTATGAATATTAGAAACATAGTCTCAAGTAAATTGTAGTCCCCCCCCTAAAACTAAGCTATCGAATAAAAATAGAAGAGAACGAATGTCTTAACTTATATCGAGGAAGTTATCACAATTAAAAATCAAGCGCAAACGTGTCTGGGAGTCGGGGACAGAGCTTTTTGCTCAACTGCTCAAAGGTAGTGGACGACTCACGCCCACAGAATCTACATTGCGATTGTATCCAAACCTTCTCTATCCACCGAAGAGTGGAGACCAACATGTTTCGGGGGTCTTTGTGGTTGTGGTTTGGGAAGTGTTTGCATTGGGAATCTACACTACTATTCAAAGGAAATGCGGTGGCACAGAAAAGAGAGTTTTTTTGCGCCATCGGATTTCATCAACAGCTCAGAGCTGCACCTTAATCCAAATCTTCCTCTCCCTCTCAAGTCTCAATTCCCTTTAAAATAAGGATCTCTATGTACACTACAAAAAAGACAGACAAGGTGGTGGTTCCCTTGCTTGGTTCAAATAAAACGAAAAGAAATGGATAACAGTGAAAATTAAATGAGTGAAAAAGTCGAGAAAGACCATGCGGATGGTTAAAATGAAGATGGAAAGGTGGTAACACAACGCTGTGGGCAGTGGCGGACGCAAGATTTTTAAGGATGGGTCAGGTCATGGAATTAAGTCAACTTTAGCAACAACTGGTAGCATGTCTAGGACCTAGATGTTTCTGGGGCAAAGCCAAACTATCGATCGAGTTTATGACAAATTACATTTACCCACCATTACCAGATGATCAACACTGACATCTTCTTTAAGGTTACATGTTCCATATAGTCATGAAAACCGTTCAGTTTTGAGTTCTCCCTAACTACATAATTTAAAGGATTTAGTGATTGTATAAAAGGATTAAAAATCTATATAATAGGATGGAAAAATCTAGCCAGCGCTGAAGCGCTAGTGTGCTGTAGGACTGGTAAACGTCAGATCAGTGGGCCCCGCATGATCTGACATCTGCCAGCCCTACAGCGCACTGCGCTAGACTAACTCTAATAGGATATGTTAAATTCTTTATGCAGAAAAAAAAACAAAAATCGTAGTACTATTCATGCTGATGTCGCCTACTGAACATCATAGCAACAACACATACTTCGACACAAAATAAATCTTTACACCTGCTATAATTACAAAATTTCACAGTGAAGAATGGTTGCTACATTACAACTGATCAGGGAGAGCAGCATCCTCATTCGGAAGCATCTGATCAAATCCTCATTCGGAAGCATCTGATCAAAATGGCGAACACCTGCACATGACCAAAAATGAATCTTATGTAACCCACAATAAAAATGAATGACAAAACCAAAAGAAAACGGACATTCCTAGCATCCAGGAACCATATATGGTTTGTAATCATCGTATACATAAAGAATTTCAAACCAAGCAAGCTACTTCAACAGCATGTGAAAGACAGGTGAAAGGGTGTAGTGTGGAGCAGGAGGGAAAAATAACACCAGTTGCCACTTTCTTGTGCAGTTTTCATCCTGCTTTTTGTGACCGCACTAACTTTCCCATTTGCAAAAACTATTAAATTTGATGGGAATTTTTTTAAAGAAAATTAAGTCATATAGACTCCTATCATGGTGATAACATCTTTGGTGCAGACACAGGGCCTATACGGGTTTCTGTCCACCGGAATAGGATCTGTGCCTATTAGATTCATTTATTTTTCGTTATATTCTGTTTAGATATTTAGAGATTTTTATTTTTAGTATATGACTTAAAGTCTTAAACTATGAATTCTACTATAATTAGGAAGCATGATTTTCTGTATATAATTTAGATAAGCATAAATTTATTAGACAGTTTCTTCGTTTAGGACTTTTGTAAGCCCATTGAAAGTCCACAAGTTCATTGAATAAAATGAGTTAAAATTATGAAAAAAATCTCATTTTGATACCTACGTGACAAGATTCACGTCGGTGTTGATTCCGACGCCGATGCCAAAGCCAGTGGTGGTTTTTGGTATCGATTCCAAAACCTGGAAATGATTCAGTTGTATGGTGCCGGTATTGATTCCGCCATACTGAATATCGACATCTTCATTCGGAGAGCTGTCGTAGCCTTCCTCTCTACCAATCGAAACTTAGACCATCGTCGTACATCCGTCGCTTTGTTTTCCTGCTGGCCCTCTAGTGAATCGAGTCCTGGTCGCCACCGCGGAGCCTCCGGTGGTTTGTCTCTTTTGTCTCATCTTTCGGCCACTGCTTTGTCAGTTCGACCACTCACGTCGATCCACCGTCGCACCACTGCAGCTGTCATAGTCGCCATCGTGCATCTCTAAGCCTTTCTCCCGGTCGATCGTTTTGATCGAACAGAATGGTTCAGAGGTATCAAAACGAGATTTTTTTTGCATAAACTAAATTTATTTTATTTATTGAAGTAGTGACATTTAAATAGGCTTACAAAAGTCCTAAATGAAGAAATTGCCTAATAAATTTATGCTTACCCAAATTAGATACAAGAAATCATGCTTCCTAATTATAGTAGAATTCCTAATTTAAGTCATATAATAAAAATAAAAAATCTCTAAATATCTAAATAGATTATAACATAAAATAAACGAATCTAACGGGACGGGTCCTATTCCGGCGGGCGTAAACCCGTATAGGCCCTGTGTCCGCACTAACTCTTTTTAGGTGGGAAGAACTCGATCCTGTCAAGTTAAGTTCGGGAAGACTCTCATGTAACTCCAAGGCATGCGGATCAAGCGTCTGTAACTCTTCACTTGTAATCCATGTGCAATCGGACTCAGGGTGTCCCCTCCAACGAACAAGATATCGCTACACTCCTCTATCCATGGTGGAAACTACCTGTTCATCTAAATTAGAATCAACTTGTCCTTTTCTGTGCAAGTGGGTAAGGCAGTGGTATAGGATCAGGGATAGGTGAGGGGTCAGGGTCAGGGGACAAATCATTAAACGTATCAGCAGGCATGGCAAGAGGGCCATGGTAAGCAACCAAATTCTCAACGTTAAAAGTGGTGGGGATGCCAAAATCAGAAGGAATATCAATAACATAGGCATTAGAACCAATTCGTTTTAACACTTTAAATGGGCCAGCACTACGGGATTGCAACTTCCGAATGGCAACAGAAGGAAACCACCCAGGTCGAATCCAAATCATAACATAGTCACCCACATTAAACTCTTTATAGCGACTACAAGAATCAATTTGAATTTTATAGCTTTCATTACTTGCTTCAATTTTATTACGGATCTCTTTATGCAAATCATGAACATGTCGTGCAAATGCATCAGTTGACTCAGAAATATGAACATGAGGGGACATAGGAATAAGATCTAAAGGCTTCCTGGGTTTGTAACCATGAACAACTGATTAAATTGTTATAAGAAAATTGAGCAAAAGTAAGAACTGAATCCCAGTTTCTATTACTGTCTCCCACCAAATAACGTAAAAGGTTGCCAAGACTATGATTTACTACTTCTCTTTGACCATCGGTTTGAGGGTGATGGGTAGTGGAGAATTTCAACTTTGTTCCTACCATATGCCAAAGGGTTTTCCAAAAATAACTCATGAATCAGACATCCCTATCAGACACGATGGTTTTTGGTAAACCGTACAAGCTCACGATCTTATCAAAATAGATTTTGCCAATTTAAGATGCATCAGAGGTTCATGCTAATAACTCATGAATATGCTTTGTAAAAGTATGAGGGAGTCCAAGCACAAAATCCATACTAGCATCTTGCTAGGGACGATCTGGCACAAGAAGTAGGGTTTAGAGGCCAATATTTTATAACACCCGAAAATTCTGCAAGTTTACCAAAACTGCTATTTTAGGAAACTGTTCTAAAATAAGAAAGTTTTGCTGCCTGTTTTAAAACCTTATAATATGGTGTGTTGATTTGGTTTTGTGATGCATATAGAACAGTGGAATTGATAAATCAGATTAGGCTATACACCAGGGCGCGAGGACTAGCCCTGGCACTTGGCTCAACCTGGCACTGAGACTGGCCTGGAGCCAGGGACTGAGTGCACCTGACGCCAGGAGTGGGGGGCCAGGTGCCAGGGTGTGAGACCAATGTGTAGAGAATCATTTGAGTATTTTGAGTTATTGCATTGAATTAGTGATGCGGTACTAGAGTTGTGGAGTGCAATACGGCACACTTCATTCGCGGGACATCGGAGTCGTCCATCGGTGTGCCACGCACCAGACGCAGGAGCACCTGAGGGCCTGAGCCATGTGGGCACAGCGCCCTGGGCATGGTGCACGAGTTGGCATGATTTGGTTAGGAGAGAGAGAGTCAAGGAGAAGAGGAAATTTTGAATTAATTGCAAATCCGGTTTGAATTGGACTGTTTTTGGGAAATTCCTAATTAAAGGAAGTTAAGGCAATCAAAGAGAGGTTTATGGACATGATGGAATCAGTTACCAATCTAATTTAGAGTTGCCATGTGGCAAAGAGCAATGATCGCGCTTTGAAATCAATTTAAAGGAGGTTATTGAAGTAGTTTTGGGAACAAATTTAAATTCACTTAATTCCCTAAGTAAAGGTGATTTGTAACCGATTGAGATAATGGATTGACCACATTCAAGAGGGAGATCGTGCCTTGATTTGGGGCAGATGATGGCCTTAGATTAGGTAGCAATCAATTGTGGAAGATTGAATCCAATTTGGGAAAAATTGTCTTAAGTATGTGTAACCGAATTAGAGCTTTGAAACTCCTTAATTAAAGGAAATCCTAACTAAATGAGGAGTTAATTTGGGGGCACGTCTTGGGCAAGTGGAAGGCTTGTTTTTGGTGATCATTCATGGCCTTTGGATTAGGAAAAAATCGACGGTGGAGATGTGTCCTAGGAGAATAGGACACTTGCTATTTAAACTCACTAAGTGAGAGACCGCCATCCCTTTGAGACTTTGAGAGACGTGCAAACCAGCAAAGGGGGTTTTGTCCATTCTCCTTTCAGCCATCTACATTGACCTAAGTGGTGGTAGTGCGAGCCGTAATGCTTGGATCGCGAGAGCAAGGGAGGTGATTCGAAGGAGACCACTCGCGTAAGAGATATCCGATTTTTTTTGAGGTAGGTGCTCTTTTTCCCACAATTCCATACTATAAATTGTCATATTTTGTGATGAATATGATACTTGAGCACTGATGTGAATGCCTATATGAATGATGATCCGTTTGATATTGGTGTCGTTCAATTCAATGGTTTACCATTTGTTATTTTGAACATGATGACTATTGCACCCGATCCTAATAAATTAAATACTTCTCATGCATGGCTCCACTTAGCTTTCACCGTATGCTTGCTGCTTTGGTTGAGATGAGTACATTCTGTTGGACATTGTACAATTGTATGTCCTTATATGGATGTCTTTATTCCTTAGTTTCGTTGTTATATGTCATCGATGATCATGTGGTGTCATACTGGGTTCCAGATTTCAATCATATGCTGTGATTAATCCTTAAAGTTTGAAACTTGTGGTTAATGCGTACTGGTATTCAGATGTTTCAGCCTCCAAGATTAGCTTTGGGTCGTCAGTTTTCCTGTCTCATGTTAATTGTCCATTTTGGGTCATATCAGCCGATAAAGGGAAGTATTTGTACAAAACTGTTTTGGCATAATAATACATACCTTATGATACTAATTATTTAAGTAACAATTTTTGTGAAAAAGAGTTACTGGAGTTCGAGATTTATTGTACCCTAGTTATCTCATGATTCAGTATGGGGTATGTCCTGAATTAACAGTCCTAATTCCAGTCCACATGTCTAAACCGTATGGGTATGTACAATCGGTTATGGGAATAACAATTTGGGTAAGAAACTAAGTAATTACAGAACTAATGGGAACCTGGTAAATAACTAGGAGAGTAAGATACTAAGTCTAATTAGCACTATTAAGTATTAGACCCAGTATTAAAAGAGATTAATTACGCTATGCTTAAGAATAGTGTCTCGGTCAGAACTTGTCCTGCGCCAATAGACTGTGATAGAAAAATTATAATTAAATGTAGAAAATACGGTGAAGTATGCCGTGAATTGGGTTAGAAACTAGAGACATGGAGCTGTCTGTCACAAAAATCTCAGACTAGAATATGTTTTGTGCAGACCGTGGTGAGCCAGAGAATGGTGCTGTCGTGCAGATAATAGTATATTTCCGAGTTGTTTGAACTATACCTTATATTAAAACCTATGTGATACACCTAATGATAAATTGTAGTAACTATGTAAAATCCAGAGAGATGAAGTCTGTAACGTCTAGTAATTGATCCAATCCAGAGAGTGAGTCATGTCGGACCGAGTCATTCCTTCGTGGGGCATTGTTTTACCAATATATCTTTGGCATCGAACTTGAAATCTTAGATTCTCAGTTAGGGTTTAGTTTCCTAGACCCTACCATCTTATACCAATGTCATATAATCCTCAATATTGTCAGAATTGATGATGTCTTGATTGGAGCTATGCATGGTGAAGGTGTTTAATGAGTTATTTCTGATGAGTCTCAGTCTTGAGTCATCCTGTGATTGAATATTGAAAATTCTTTGGTTACTCCTATGTGAGTCAATTCAGACTGTATTTCTTGAGTACTCCTATGTGAGTCAATTCAGATTGTATCAATGAGATTGTTACTTTACTCCTTGGTGAGCAAGATTTTGGAAGATTGATGTTTGAGTCTCTAGATTAGGGAGCTCTTGATATTTCTAGATTGATTCAGTAAATTGTTTCTCCACTAAGAGTTTCGATGAATGCTCTTAGATTGGAATCATAGTATGCTCACAAGCCATTGCTAGATATTGCGAGATCTCAGATTATATTATTGAACCTCTGTAGTTCAGCCGATGACGGCAACGCGTGCGCTTTAGACTATATGATATTACGAAAGGTCTGCAGCCTCAGCCCATTGTGCCCGTAAGCACCAATCGGGCCAGCATCCCTAGACGCATGGCCAGGTTCCTCTGTAGAACCTCTAGGATGATCTGGTATTGATGTCCATAGGGGAAGTGGACTGAACAGAGAGCACAAATTGTTGTCTCCGACACTCTGTATGTTTGGAGTTAGTATTCTTATTTGATCTTCCTGACGCTCTATACGTTTGGAATCTGAGTTATTTTATTCTTGAACATTGGTGGTCCTTTGTGATGATTATCGAGCAGGTAAGTGAACTCTGTATTTACTCAACCTGATTTCTCTTAAAGGTGTCTGAAATTCTCATTTTACAGTATTCCCATTGTTATTATCTATTGTGGGCTTTTCTTGGCTCCTACTGGGTATTTCTTTCGAAATACTCATGCATCTCTCGATGCAGGAATTAAAGTGGAGAAGAACTGACAAGGTTCGTGTTTGAAGCTCGATGACGGAAGTTGATAAGATGTGGATTTATTTATCGTTTTTATTTTCTGTTCGCGGAGAACTTATCAGCCTGTATGCTGATTTTATTTTGATGTTTAATGAATTGTTGACTGGATTATTGTAATAGCATAGCTTATTTTTTTATTTAAGATTTTTGTATAACGGATATTGGTTAAGCATTCTGGAATGAGAAGACGGTGTGATCGAGTATTCGGTCATGGCCCGGGTTTCAGCCTCATGACCTTAACCGAGTTAGTGCCTCCGCGCATTATTTGGGGGTTTGAAATTCGGGGCGTGACATATTTTGTTTCTTGTGTTTGGCCAGTTGACATGTATGACATTGACTAATGATTTTAGCAACATCTCTTTTTAGGGTCGGCCAATAAAATTGATGCTCCATTTCCTCAATGGTTTTGTCATGCCCAAAGTGTCCTGCTACGCCACTGGCGTGAACTTCCCACACCAAGAAATCTCACGCGGACGTACGGGGAATGCAAAGCTTGTTTACTTTAAATAGGTGCCAATCGTGGAGATGGTAGTGATCATTTAAATATAAACCCTTGCAAGTGCACAAGGCAATTGTACTACGGCGAGTATAGAAAGGGTTGTTGAACCTCAGGGACGGTTAATAATTTACCAAATTCAAGTGAAAAGTACAGTTTTTGAAGTACTCTAAGAAAGCAGTGAACTTTAACTAAACTAAGCTGAGATTAATCAATATGAGAAGTATCAAGGCAATGAATCCACCACTAGACATGTAATTACTACTCTTGATTATTATTACACGCAGATTGACATGATATGGTAATTTGTATTCATGGTCAGACACACAAATCACAATGAATTCACTTACGTTCTTGGTCAGACACGAAAGTTCATCCACTATTATGTAATTAATTCTATCCTTAGTCGGGCATAAAATCAATCACGAACCTGTTATAATGTAATTAATCCTATCCTTTGTCGGGCATAAAATCAATCGCAATATCTAAGTCTATTCATAATCAATCAAGTCTATGGTCAAGCACTCAAAAGAATACTCATGAAATCGCATTAAGCATGAATCATAATCAATTTTATAAAATTAAACTATCAAGAGCAGCAATACACATCTAGGGTTTCATCTAGCTCTGAATAAAAGTTTAGTTACACATAGAAAGAAAGAAAAGAGAAGCATGTTTATGTAGATCCATCAACATAAATCCTTCTTCTTCTTCTTTACTCCTCTCTAGCCTCCAATATAGCTCAAAAGTGATCTCAAGATAGCCCAAAACTTTCTCTCTTAAGGCCTATTTATATATTTGAAGAGAAACCACGAAGTCCCCTTCCAAATCCGAGTCGAAATAGGGCTTATTTCAGTTTACCGCACATGGTGATCGATCGCTCCGTATTGCCGATCGATCACTTTCCTTCGTTATTTTCTGCCGATCCATCGGTGTGGCGATCGATGCCGTATGATTCCGATCGATTGTTGTTACTGTATGTGCAAATCCAAAAACTCCAGTAGATATGATCGATTGGTTTGATGGGCGATCGATCGTTTTCTTCAATAACACTATTTTGCTGCTCAGGCAATCAATCGCGTTGAATGGCCGATCGATCGTAGTTACTGTTCATGAATTTCCAATGGCTATAACTTTTCGCTCCAAACTCCGAATTGCGCGCGGTCGGTGGCGTTGGCAAGTTGACTTCTTAAAATTTAACATGAAACTTAAATCAGTCCAATCAGAGATTTATACACGAAGTTATGATGATTTAACCATTGAAGTCAATTTTTACCTCATTTCTGTGTATTACACTTGTTTAATACAAAAACCAAAAACTATATTAAAGTAGCACTAATTCTAATCAAACACTAACATAAACATAAGTTTGGAAGATAATAAAATACATATTTCATGTGTAGATCAGGTAGCCATCATGGGAAAGGGTCGAATCACTACTCAAAGCTAAGAAAATCTCTCTAAAGTGTGGGCATGACGCATAGTCCTCCTTAATCGATCAAAACCTATAACTTTGACACTCAGCATAGAAAGTAAGAATGCTCGAAGGCTAAGTGTGTCGGCTATTTTATTCGCAACACCTGCTCGATGTTTCAACACAAAAGTATTAGACTGTAGAAACTCAATCCAATGACCATGTCGAGAATTAAGCTTATTTTGAGAGTTAAAGGTAACGCAATGCCTCATGATCTAAATAAAAGACAAATCCATGCGGTAGAAGGTAATATCACCAATGATGTAGAACTTGCACTACCGCATAGGTTCATTTAACTTCTCACTAAAATAAGCGATTGGATGATGTTCTTGACTAAGGACACCATCTATGCCTATACCAGATGCATCACATTCAACCTAAAAAACCTTTGAAAAATCTGAGAGGTGCATAATTCGTGTTTAAGTCATCTTGTTTTTTAGCTCCTCAAATGCTCTAGCAGCAGCATGTTACCACTAGAAGTCACCTTTCTACAGACAATCAGTTATAGGAGATATAATGGTGCTCAACACTCGAATAAACCGACCATAAAAAGTAGCAAGCCCATGAAAACTATGAACATCATGAATAGTCTTGGGCTCAGACCAATCAACTATTGCCTTCACTTTTTGAGGATCAGGGGAAACTCCCTCAGAGGAAACTATAAAACCCAACACGATAACTTAATGTGTGAGAAAAAAAACTTCTTAAGGTTAGCATAAAAACTTTCTTTCCGCAGAGTGTTACAAACTAGGACAAGGTGGTTTATGTGTTACTCCTTGGTTGTACTATAAATAAGGATGTCATCAAAGTACACAACATGGAACTTACCCATGAAAGGACAAAGCACTTCCATCATCACTCACATAAAGGCACTACTCAGAGCGTTATAGAGTCCAAATGACATAACCATCTACTCATAGAGGTCATCCTTCATCTTGAAGGCAATCTTCCACTCGTTGCGTGGATGAATTCAAATTTGTTGGTAGCCACTATTCAGGTCAATTTTTAACAAAATTTTGGCACCAGCCATCATATCAAGCATATCATCAAGCTGAGGGATGGAAAACCGATACTTCACCGTGATCTTGTTGATCGCACGGCTGTCCACGCACATCCACCATGATCCATCTTTCTTAGGTGTTAGGAGTGCGGGTATGGCACACAGACTCATACTTTCTCGAATGAACCCCTTACAGAGGAGATCATCAACTTGCCTCTTTAACTCGTCATGCTCAGTGGGATTAAGGTGATAATGAGGCAAATTAGGGAGAGTTGCCCCCAGAACAAGATCGATAGCATGTTGGATATCACACATGGGTGGTAACTAATTTGGGAGATTCTCAGAAAAACATCCTTAAAGTCTATAAGAATATTAGTTGTGTCAGCAAGTGTATCATCCTAAGTGTCCGGTGAAACTTCCTCGACGATTACGGCAAAGAGGATATCTTTAGTGCTCACTTCTCTCACAAACTCTTTTGGGCAAATTATGCGCAAGCTGTTATCTTTGGTTGCAATACTTTTGGGATTCCTAGGAAGTGGCTAAAGTTTTAAATGGTTTAATTTGATCTTATGGCCATTAAAAGTAAAAGTAACAGAATTACTGCAACCATATATTGTGACATCTAAGTCAAAGAGCCACGGCTTCCCTAAGATAAGATGACCTACATCCATGGGTATGACATCACACCATATTTTGTCTGTGCAAGAGTGGACTTCAATTGGCACTAGACATCGCTCGTTGATAGGAATGGATGTTGTGTCAACCCAGGATACCTTATAGGGATTAGGGTGTGGAATTGGTTTGAGAACTAAGTGGGAGACAAGTCTCGAAGAAATGGCATTAATACAGCTCCCACTGTCAATGATCACTTTACAATCTTTTCCCCCACACTTAACATAAGTGTGGAAGATCTCACTCCTACGCCGATCATCATTCTCTCGAGGCTGGGTCAGGGCACACATAATTACGTTCATAGTTGGGGCAACAAACTCAGGGTTTGCCCCACTAAATGGAAAATGAGAAGCTCTAATACAGCCTAAGTAGCTAGGTTCTTCTTCATACTCAGCATCCGAGTCATGTTTGTCCTCTAGGTTGGGCACATAGACCTCCTCTTTGAGGCTACGATCATCAAAGGGCAATTCTTGCTCATTAATAACAAGAGTCTACTTAATAGGGTACACAGTAGCAACAACACTAAATCCTTAACACCTATAACAACAAGTGGGTTCTGGTGAATCTTTAGCTACTTCTTAGGATTAGCTTTGGATGGATAAGATCCGGATTGTGGTTTTCGCCCGACTGACAGAAATGATCCAGAATTGGACTTATTCCCTACGAACCCCCATATGACTTACTGGCAAGTGGTTGGGGACTAGCTCATTGTGTGCGAGGTTCTAGATGCCTAAAGGAGTGAGGTTTAGTTATCATCTCATAGTCCTTAACAAAGGTATAAGCCTGTTCGCGAGTAAGAATACCATGACAAACTCCTTTCTAAGCTCTTCATTAAGACACTTTCTAAACTGAACCAAAATCGATTCATGTTCCTCACGGACTTGACAACCTATACTCCTCAAATTCCGCAATGTACTCCAGGGTAAACCAGTTACCTTGCCTAAGCTTATAGTAATTCTCTATGAGATCACTCCTATAGGATCAAGACAAGTAATTGGTGCTAAGGCGTTCTTTCATGTCAATCCAAGTAGTGATTGGAGGTTCATGTTGAAGAACTATCAAACCTTCAACATCCTCACAAAACAGTTTGGCTCTCCCGATAAGCTTCATCTTAACAAATTTAACCTTTTTGTCCTTAGTTAACTCATACCACTCAAAGAAGTGATCTATCTCTCACACCCAATCAATAAATACCTTAGGATGAAGGCTTCTATCAAAGGACGGTGCTTCAACCTTAATGGTTCATTTAGACCAAGGGGGTCCCTAGGGTCCATATGGTTGTAATAGGCCTCATGGGGTGGGGCCTCTGTGGTGATGGGTAGCACAGTCATTGTATAGAATGGGACCAAAATTAGCATATGCAAGTTCGTCGTGGAGATGAGGATCAGCCTCATCAGGACGGTCAGCTTTTGCCGCCTGAGAAGACTCACCGAGAAGATTGTGGGTTAACCTATAAGAAGTTTCAAGAGAGTCTAGATGGACATGGGTTTGGACAATATTTTCGCTAAGCTCGTCATATTAATCATTCTAGTTTTTTAGTTGTTTAACAATGGCTTCCATGGGATCCATAACAAAGTGGGAGTTTGAAGAGCTGGGAGAAATGACTTTACCAGAACGCAGATGCATGCAATGAGATGCAAACTAAATGGAATCTTTTTTTTAATACCTAGCCTAATGATGCCATGGGCCACCAAATATGATGCAGGACAACCAACTTGAGATCTGACAAAATTTAAACGAAGTAAAGAAAACTTTAAGCTTTAGCAATCCTAAGAAGGCAATATAAAGAATTTAATATAAATAACTAGGAATAATTCGTATCTAATTTAAAATGTTGAAGGGGAGTAACAGTTAAGAAACTAAAACTTTGTGATAGAGCTTCATGTCGGTGTTGATTCCGACGCCGGTGCCAAGTCCATAAGCCACTGGTGCCGAAGCAAGAGGTGGTTGTTTGTGTCGATTCCAAAACCTGGAAATGATTTAGCCGTATGGCGCCGGTATTGATTCAGCCGTACTGAATATCGACATCTTCATTCGGAGAGCCATCACAACCTTCGTCTCCATCAATCGGACCTCAGACCATCATCGTATATCCGTCGCTTTGTTTTCATGCTGACCCTCCATCGAATCATGTCCTAGTCGCCACGGCGCCGCCTCCGGTGGTTTGTCTCTTTGGTTTCCTCTTTCGGCCGCCGCTTTGTCAGTTCGACCACTCACATCGATCCACCGTCGTGCTATTGTTGCTGTCACAGTCACCATAGTGCATCGCTAGGCCTTTCTCCATTTGGGCTTAGGTTCTACTTTTTTTTTTCTTGTGACCGATATTTTTATTTTTTCAATTGAGCTGAAACCCGTTGTAGGATCCTCATCTGTCGGATGTAATCTGAACACCCATATTTTAATTCTGCGCATGTCTACTCTTAAGTGAACGTCAATGGTTCAAATTTTTGACCCACTTGATCTCAGCTCTTGGGTCACTGTGGCACTGCAAAACCCATCTAATGACTTTACTTTGGCTGATCCACAATCCAAGCTCTTGAACCTACATAAATAAAATTTGCCCCAAACTAGACGCACCAAATAATTCATAAAATTATGAAACATATTTAAATTGAGCAATTTAGAGTGCATTAATTATTTGATTCCTAATTACTAAACTAATTACTAATAGCCCACCTTATTATTTATTTTAACTAACAAATAGATAATTAGGAGTATATAAATGCATATTTTTTTGTGTAACAAATACCCCAAAACCTAGATTTTGCTAGTCCTCGAGCAAAATATAAAATAAAAAATAAATAATAAAACTACTAAAAAATAAATGTCACTGTCGTAGGGAATCACGATTGCATTTAGCATATGCAACAAGCCTTTTAAACCCCCAGGTGTCCCTGGCTGGACGAGTGGATTCTCGTGAGGGTTTGCAATTATGCTTCCCACAAACATGTATTTATAAAATTAACATTATTCATCTAAGTGAGAAAGAAATCAAATTAAACACTACAAAACACAGAATCCTATTTTCCCTTCAAATACAAACTGCAATACTTAAGAAAACTAACATGTACTTGCATTTACAATTAACTTGAATATAGAAGCCCTCAAGCAAGTTGTTTTATTCTACACCTTCATCTTGGAAATTTTTGCTCAATATGATATGTCATGATAATTTAAATAGTAATGGTGCAGAACATTATAACAATACACTCTAAATCTCTGTTTTATAGATATCGAGTGTGACCCATTAGTCAAAGTGCATCAGAATCCACAATGGCATCCCAATCTCTAGGTTCATGATAGAATAAATGCTTACGCACCTCAACCAATATCCAATATATATCGGATGTAAAAGGATAATACACCACACACATTTTTTTCTTTTCTTTTTTCTCTCTTTTTTTCATTCATTTTTTCTCTCTATCTCTTTTTTTTGTGGCTGTGCAATGCTTTATTGTCATGAACTCTTAGGTTTAACAATCCCCTGACAAATGACTCTTGAAATATGTTCAAGGGATTGGGTTGAATTGCCCCTCTTGGCCGAAAATCAGCTAATGTTGATCATATAACAGATAAAGCAGCCATCTGCTATTTTTGCATTGTTTTTTTAGCATGGGTGTATTATACTTTTAAGCTACTTCATTTCCTGTCCTCATCCATAAGCCAAGCAAATGGTCTGTCATGATCGTTTAAGCTCAACAATAACCATGTATCAACAGATGACTTTGACCAAAGTTATCCCACTACAGATTAGTACTCAATAAATTTCTAGAGGTTATTATTTTATGTAACTGAAGTGTGTGAGTGAGTTTTATTAGTTCAAGCATCTGATCCAAGAGGACTGTAACAGAATGATACTTCTCATTTAAGTGTCTCTATCCTCCTGTATTCCCACTCACACTTCCAACGTAAATTAGTCCTCTTAAAAATTGAAGTATGAATCATGAAAGAATAAACTACCAAAACATATGAAAATACTAGCAAACAATCCGAAAACTAATTTTTTTTATTTTTTAGAAAAATTAAAAATAAGCAAAAAAATAACTAAGTTATCCTAAATAAATATCCTTCTACACCCCCAAACCTGTATGAAACATTGTCCTCGATGTAAAAAAAAGAAATAAGTAATGAGGAAAATAAACAGATGAGGGAAGGAAAGATAATACCTGTACTCCACAAAAATGCTGTATTATCTATCAAAATAAAAAGAACAAGTGAAGCACAATAATAGCATAATAAAAAGTAATCAATCATAAACACAAAACTAAAAATTCCAAGAACTTGGGTTGCATCCCAACAACGCTAAGTTTAACGTCTTCAGCCGGACATAACTATTAATCTTTGCAAGGTAACTGGGACACTGCAAGTAATTGGTCATCAGGAAAAGATTCAGTTATGGGTAATGATTCATCAATGAAATCTACTGTCAACCTAGACAAGTGGTCGGCAACAAAATTTTTGAAACCTTTTGTCATCTTGAATTTCAATATCAAATTCTTGTAGCAATAATATCCATTGGAGAAGACGAGGTTTAACATCTTTTTTAGATAAAAGATACTTCAATGCAGCATGATCCAAATAGATATAAACCTTAGATCCCAATAAATAAGACCTAAAATTATTTAAAGTAAAAATTACTACCAGCAACTCATTTTCAGTTGTAGAGTAATTAAGTTGAGCATCATTCAGGGTTTTACTAGAGTTTTCGCTACCCTAATACAGCACCAATAGCATAACCAGAGGCATCACACATTATCTCAAAAGGTAGGCTCCAATCAGGTGGCTAAATAATAGTTGGCACATTATCTCTGATTTGAGTTTCTTAAAGGCATCATTGCAAGCATCATCAAAGACAAACAGTGCATTCTTTGCAAGAAGATTACAAAAAGGTCTTGAAATTTTACTAAAGTCTTTAATGAATCTTCTATAAAATTCAGCATGGCTTAAAAATAATCTGATTTCTTTCATAGTTCGTGGTGGTGGAAGATATGAAATCAAATCAATTTTGGCTTTATCAATCTCAATACCTTTATGAGATATAATATGCCCAAGAACAATTCCTTTTTGAACCATAAAATGACATTTATCCCAGTTAAATACCTGATTCTTTTCTTTACATCGCACTAACACTAATGATAAGTAGTGCAAATATTCATCAAAATTAGACCCAAAGACAGAAAAATTGTCCATGAATACCTCTAGAAATCGCTCTACCATATAAGAGAAAATACTCAACATACACCGTTGAAAGGTAGCAGGTGCATTGCATAGCCCAAAGGGCATGCGACGGTTGGAAAAGGTACCAAAATGACACGTGAAAGTGGTTTTTTCTTGGTCCTCACGGGCTATGGGAATTTGGTTATAACCAGAATAACCATCAAGAAAGCAATAATATGCATGTCCCGCTAACCTCTCCATCATTTGGTCAATGAAAGAAAGGGAAAAATGATCTTTTCTTGTCAAAGCATTCAACTTCCGATAATCACTATAAACTCGCCATCCTGTTTGAACTCGAGTTGGAACTAATTCATCATTGTCATTTTTCACAACAGTTATGCCAGACTTTTTTATCACAACTTGAACAAGACTTGCCCATTTACTGTCAGAGATTGGGTATATAACTCCTACATCCAAAAGCTTTAGAATTTCAGCTCGAACCACTTCCTGCGTTACAGGGTTAAGATGCCTTAGGGATTCACGAGAAGGTTTGGCATCATCCTCCAAATGAATTTTATGCATAAGAACATAGGGACTAATGCCTTTAATGTCAGAAATGGTCCACCCTATGACTTCTTTGTGCTTTTCAAGAACATCCAGTAATTTAAGCTCTTGAGTCACATCTAAGTCAGATGCAATAATTACAGACAAGGAATCAACAAGACCTAAATAATCATAATTTAGAGTATCAGGCAATGGTTTCAGGTCTAATTTAGGTGGCTCAACACTGGATTGAATTACTGGCGGTGATGATAAGGCAAGGGGCTCCACTTTTGGTTGCCACCATTTAATACTCATCAAAGGTATAGACTCAAGCAATGAGTTCACTTGTTCAATTGACTGATTGAAATCAAATTCACAACCAAAGTGAGTTATGCAGGCCTCTAAGGGATCCTGGGAATGTGTTTGAAAAAATGTTTCATGGACAAGTGTTTCAATCAGGTTTATTTCATTCACATCGTCCATGTCAGATGGTTGTTTACTGATGTCGAAGATGTTTAATTCCACCTTCGTATTCCCAAAAGAAATTTTCATCACTCCATTTCTACAATTAATGATAGCATTATATGTAGCTAGAAATGGACGATCCAAAATGACAGGTATTTGCTCACTTATGCTTGGAACAGGTTGAGTATCAAGGATAACAAAGTCCACAGGGAAATAAAATGTATCAACCTTAATCAAAACATCCTCAATAACACCTCGAGGAATTTTAACCGAATGGTCAGCTAATTGATGTGTCATTGAGGTGAGTTTTAGCTCTCCCAGACCAAATTCCACTTACAAAGAATAGGGCAGTAAATTCACACTTGCCCCCAGATCTAACAAGGCTCACTCAATTTGATATTTTCCTATCATGCATGAAATTATGGCACAACGAGGGTCCTTATATTTGATAGGAAATTTACATTGAATGGTATAGCTGACTTGTTCTGCTAGGAATGGTTTTTTAGGAATATTATTTTTCTTTTAACAGAGACTAGATCTTTCAAAAATTTAGCATAAGAAGGCATTTGTTGAATTGTATCTAGAAAAGCAATGTTTATTTGAACTTGTTTAAACACTTCTAGAATATCTCCAAATTGTGCACCTTTTTTGGGATTGATTAGTCTTTGTGGATATGGTGCCCTATGTGCAAAATTCATAGGTGGAGAATCACTGCCAACAATGGGAGAATAATTAACTTCTTTAGTCTCTATTTCATGCTTTGAATTCTCACCTTCTTATTTTTCAAACATTTCAATTTTATTATCAACTTGTTTTCTAGACATAAGGGTAATAACTAATTGAGCATGTTCCTCATTCTGTGAAGAATTAGAGCTATTACCAATGGAGAATTGGCCCTTCTGATTAGGCACATCTTGACTAGGGTATCTCCCTTTCTCTCTTTCTGCTAATTTAGTAGCCAACTCATCTATACTTGAATTATGCATTTTATTAATTCCTAAACTTATGTTTATGTTAATATTTGATTAGAATTAGTAATGCTTTAATGAATTTTTGATCTTTTGTAGGAAAATAAGATATACACTCTTTTTGGCTTAAGAAGATAAAAGAATCAAAATATTTTGGCGAATGAACAGAAGTCGATCGATCGCCAGACCCAAAAGAAGACGCGAACAAAGGCTGTGATCGATCGTCATCTATTGGCGTTTTAGTTACACAGTGCACAATCGATTGGCACCCAATCCGATTGATCTGCATATGAAGAGTAGTCGTGAACGATCACAGGAAACAGTGGAAAATACGAATGAAAAGCAAAGATCGATCGGTAAGCGATCGATCGCCGTACTCGCAAACTTAAAACAAGACCTATTTTGAGACGGAATTGGAAGGAGGTTTCATGGTTTTTCTTAACCCCTATATATATGTCTTAAGGGAGAACGTATTGGATGATCTTGGACGTCTTGGAGACTTGGGAGAAGAGCTTTTGTGATGGCTACTGCAAAGATGAAGATGAAGATGAAGATGCTTGTTTCTTTTCCAATACGTGGCTAAATCTCTTTCCAAGGTGTAGATGAAGCCCGAGTAGATTGGTTTTATCGTTTCTTTCTCTATTCTTAATTTTATTCTAATTGATGTATGGATCTTCATTATATTTTCATAGTTAATGAATTGAGATTTATTCTTTGTCCTCGAGAGAGGCGAGAGTGAATTTTGTGAATTTCAATCCGAGGAATACTTGCGTGTCTGATAGGAACGTAAGTAGACTGAGGTGTTATATATTAATAAAGTTTCATTGATCTATGCTCGAGAGAGATAGAACACAATTCTATGGTTTAATTGCTTTATGTGTTACGTCCGAGTGGAGTGTATGATTTTTTGAATTCATGAGTATATGTCTGAGATGAATATGCTAATCAACTAGAAATTTATATAAAAGTCTCACGCCCCGAAATTCTATACCTCGATTGGAGTGCGGAAGCCAACCAATGAGATACATTTTGAGGTAGAGATCCTGGACACGCGACCGAACAATCAATTTCACCACCAATTACAATCATCTCAAAAGAACGTGTAACCGATTATGCCCGCAATCAGTGTAATACAATAACAGACATCAATAATTAATATGAAATAAATTTACTTAATAATAATCCATTAAAGATTCTCCAATAAAACTTAAATAAAATAAAACTATAAGTCTATGGCACATAGTTGCCAATAATGTCATAAGCATCAATCAAAAGCAAATCAAATAACTAAATAGTCTTTAAAACTCTTCACGGCTCCTGCAATTGCCTTCCTAATCCTGCGACTTTCTGATCTCAATTTTCTTTCGCGCCTGCATCAGAAGATGCATGAGTATTTCATAGAAACACTCTGTAGGATGTAAAAACCCACTGAATTAAAGCAAGCAGTATGAAGAGAATAAGAATAGCAAAGGTTATACAACATCTGAACTGAACCGAGGTTGATACACCTGCGATGTTAGTCAACAACAATTCCAACTCGCAAGTATAGGAAAAATATCAATAAGGCTCCTACCATACATATGGGTAAGGAGAGAATGACATTTATATCAAAGGCTCCAGATATCTAAAGTGAAAGGAGTTACAATTTCTGCTCGCTGAACTGGTCACTCGCAAGTGACTAAAATAATATACCAGAACCACCCTAGAGGTCCTCTCTTTGGAACCCTGCCATGCGTCAAGGACGCTGGCCCCACCAGTGCTTATGACACGATGGGCGGAGACTGAGGACCTTCCGTAATGTCCACAATCTAACATACGTATAGTGCCTCCCTTCGGGTAGTATGGAATCACAACTCCATAAATATAAGTGACCTCCCAAGATCTAGCAATGGCTTAATTGAGCATACTATGAATCCACCAAGGGGAGAGTCTCGCAAGATCTCCAGTGGAAGAAATAATCATAAAATCAATATGAGCAATATCTCAAAGGAAAAGAGGTCGCAACACTCTAAGATCATAAGGTATCTCTTACCAGAATAGACTCTCTCAAAGGGTGTGGATAAAAGTGTCAAGGTCTTTTGTCAACACATAACTCACTCATTGGAGTAGTATAGAATAACCAGTTTCTTAAGACATGCAAATCACTCTAGGAATAACAAGACAACCCAAACACTTCGAATTACAACAACTTACCCAAGGGTACTATACAATCAATTCATACCTTTCATGCTCAGCCCTAGATAGGAATTCTTCATACGCATTGGAATTTTATAATACAAATATCAGAGATAAAAAAAATCAAAGAATCTTAGATGATTTGAATTCCAAGTGGAATCATAAACCGACATCAACGCTTCAAGGTAGATAGTTATAGATCTCTTGATCAAGGAATTATCCCTCCTAATTAGATTACTTCTAACCAATTCTTACTATGATATTCCACAAGTATATAGTCTAATTACTGTATTGACACCTTAATTATTATCATATCATATTACATGATGTTATTTGTATACTTAGTATTTTCTCTCAGATTCAGCTCACTACCTCCGGCTCAATAGTCCTTTTCCGACAACTACTGTGCTCTGTACAGTAAGATATATCCTCTGAAATTTTTACTGATGATACCGTAGTGAGTCTAGTTTCTAACCCCACTAATTTTATATTTTTTCGATTTTATTTGAATTAGTTATGAATTATTTACTACCGACTGTCAGCACAAAAATAGTTCTGGCCGAGATTGTCTCTTAATTAAACTTGATTATCTCACTTAATAACATATTATAGATGATAATATATCATTAATGGACCATATACTCTCCTCC
The DNA here is from genome assembly GCA_039654745.1 of Houttuynia cordata. NCBI lineage: Eukaryota > Viridiplantae > Streptophyta > Magnoliopsida > Piperales > Saururaceae > Houttuynia > Houttuynia cordata. The sequence goes on from CM077504.1 coordinate 16,972,274, forward strand.
TAGACCAATTACAGACCTTAGGATGATCTGGAATTACTAAAGTACACACCTTTCTCATGTTCCTTTACATATAACATAGTTTTTACTATTAATACCTCTCAAATAAGACATTTAATGCAAGACACACATTAAGACACCAAAACTCAACGTGGATCATGGTCCATCAAACAATATCAAAACTTCTAGTCTTTGGAAAATTAATAAAGCAACAGACTTTTGTTGTGAATTCCCATCTAGAAACGGAATATGAATGCACATACGATTATGATGCACTACACATAGAAATAATGACACAATTCATTTATCTCACAAGAATCCACATAATACTCTAAGGTACTGAATCAAAACACTTATCAATATCATATAACAGAAGAGAAGAAAGGGGGAAAACCATCCTACTTAATTCACCGAAGATTTTGCTTTTTTACGCGTTGCTCGTCTCCTCCGCTTCCTCTAAAGCTCCCGCTCCAAGCTCTTGCAAACTCCTACAAGAAGAAGCCTTATAGGAGGTGGGTGAACGTGGGAAGGAGCAGAAGAAAGGTCTCTGGACGTTCTAGGGCTAGGTTTTGCAATAGCACAAGCCAACTCTTTATGGTTTATAGTGCAATTTAAGTCCAATTGGGATTTGGTATCTTTCCCAAATAAATCCGCCCCAAAAATAAACTAAAAATTGCAAAACTGCAACCGGTGATCGATCGGCGATACGGCGATCGATCGTCACATGCGCTTTTCTACATTACTTTGTTATAGCCGATCGATCGCAATTATTGCCGATCAATCGCTTTACCCGAAATAAAACAATCAATAATTACAGCAACTACGATCGGTCGTTTTGATAAGCGGTTGATCGGTTCAATTTGCCGATCGATCGTTTCTTATGGCGATCGATCGCAGCCATGCCTAAAATTCAATTTCTCATATCTTTTCACTCCGAACTCCAAATCATGCGTAGTTGGTGGCGTTGGAAAGCTATTTTCACCAACTTTAATCCATAGAGCAAAACATAATCAACTCAAACATTAAGAGGGTCAAATTTGGATTTTAATATACTTACTAATTTTTTGGGTGTTACAAAAAGAGAGAGAGATGATAAAGCTAGTTTATTTCGTGGTGGATTCGAAGCCTTGGTCCCTTTCTGCATAAGTACAACTCATTTAGTTAGATAAAGTTGACTGCTTTCGTAGATTAAATCAAAACTACAACTTTTCTCTTGAGTTTGGTAGATTATTCATCCGTCCCTGAGGTTTGACAACCCTAAATACTCACTATAGTACAATTACCTTGTACACTTGCAAGGGTTTAATATTTAAATGATCACCAACTGACCAACGTTTGTCTCTAACTTAGCCATTGCTTGAGTATTCATGTTTGTAGAGTTTTTCATGTCAAGCATAGCTTGGTTGGTTGACTGAATAACTTCACTTGTAGATTGGATGAAAAATTTGAGAGTGTCTTCTAATGATGGTTGTTTTTGTGTAAGATTTTCAGATTGAGCAGCGGGTTGTTGATATTAAGAGGGAGGTTGAGACAAAGCTGGATACGGTAGGTTATTCTGCCTGAACTGATTATGCATGGATTGCATGGGCTCCCCACCTACATTCATAGGTGGTTGACTTTGTCTCCAAGAGAAGTTTGGATGAGTTCTCTAACCTGAATAGTAAGTTTAAAAAAAGGAATTTTTCATCGATTTTCCATAATTATTCAGGACATTAACTTGCTCTGCATAATACTCTGGACAAGTGTTCATTTGAAGGGCAGATCAAAGATGTATGCATCAGGCTTGCACACACAGAGCATGCTTCATTTATGTTAAGAGCATTGATGCTTCAGTTCAGATTCAGGGCATCAATTTTCTTGGTTAGCACATTGAGTTTAACCTTAACATCTACGTCCTCTTTGATCTTGTAGAGACCTCATTTCTTAGGAGCTTGATGTTGTCTCTCCCTATGACTTGTAAAATCTTACTATTGGGACCTTTCAGCTAATCGCTCTAAAAAGTTATATGTTGCTTCACTAAGTCTAAGAAAGTACCATCATTCATTGATTCAATCATATTACGATGTGTTTGAGTTAAACCATTGTAGAAGTGTTGTATTAACTTCTATGTTTCAAACCCATGATGTGGACATTTTAGTAACAGGTCTTTGAATCTCTCACAACTCTTATAGAATTATTCATTTTCATCTTCCATGAAATTAGTGATTTCTCTTTTTAATTCATTAGTCTTAGCCATTGGAAAGAATTTAGACAAAACTTTGCTCATCAAAATATCCCATGTTGTGATAGAGTCAGCGGAAAGAGAATTTAACTATGCATTGGCCTTGTCCTTCAATGAGAAGGGGAAAAGTCGTAGACGAACAGACTCATATGAGAAATCTATGAATCTAAAAATTGCACAAGTTTCTAGAAAATTATTTACATGCATGTAAGGATCCTCTCTGTTGAGACCATGATAATTTGGTAAGAGTTGAATTATTTGAGGTTCCAGTTTAAAATACTTTGCAGAGGTTGCAGGCAATACTATGCAAGATAGAGGGTTGATTGTGATTGGAGAAAACAACTCCCTCAGAGATTTCTCGGGTTGGTCTTCCATTTTGAATAAAAGACCAGTCGCAGTTTCATAATTCTCTAATGGATTGGAATTATTTCTAATCAGACGTAGTGTGTGGTCACATGTCCACGCGGTCATACTCCATCAATCAACTCTCACGTGTGTATTTTTTTAAATTTTTAAAATTTTAAATTTATTTTTTATGACCTAAATCTAACTGCAAAGGTACAATTAGTCTTAGAATTGGATTTCCAACAAGGCCCCTCCAATGACGCCAAAAACTTGTTGTGTTAATTAATCTTCTTAATTTTGCTTGCAAGTGTACAAATCGTATTGGAGTGCAGTCGTACAATTTTATGTGGTCGAACCCTTAGGGACTTGTATGGTGGAAATCGAATCAAACCCTAACTAAACCCTTGAATTAATTATGGAGTTTGCAGAGATTGATCAACTAACTAATGACTAATTATATTAATTAACGAAATAAAAATCTAAACCTTATCGAATAAACAAACTATTAAGGCTTTGGAATCGACATGCAGTAATTTATAGAGAATCCTAAACTTACAGTTATTTGTCATTCTCCAAAATACTCGTAACAATCTAGAATCCTATTCATGTTGTAACAGAAGATCTTATTTAACGCGCAATATTCATACAAAATTCACGCTCTTTATGTTATTTAAATTAACAATTCAAATCACTAGATGTATCTACTTACAAGAAAATCACAACTAGTATCAAATTTGTTATTTAAACAATTAATACAAACATGCATTGACAATAGTAATCCCAAATCATAGCAAAAACATTATTGATGCTATGTTCACAATTAACTAAGCAATAAACATAAGAACGCATAAACATTATCACACAATTATAGGAGAAAAATTAAACTTTCTTAAGTACGAAATTCCCTACAATTATTAGAGCCTCATCCTAGCCTTAGCAACTGATCTAGCCAAACATACTAACAAAAATACATACAAAATTAATAATTATATTCACTAGAATAAAAAAAATAACTTACTTGACTTGGAGAATTAAATCAAAATAACCGCTTTGATCTTCCTTTGAATCAGCCACAAAGTGTCACTCCTTGCACTTGAATCTCCGGAATCACAATTGAAACTAAATTACACAAGTGAAAATAAAACTCCTAAACTTAAATTTAAAACTATAAAAAAAATTGCAAAAGAAATGAAAGTTGCTCGACTGTAATCTCGGTCCTCTCCGTCTGCTCGAACTGACCGTCTTGTTTTTATACAGCGACTGCAACAATCCTCCAAATCTCCTCAAAAAAAAAATTCTCTCAAACCAATCTTGTCTAAAACCTCCTCCAATTAGCAGTCTTCCAAATTAGTTGATTTGCCCTTCAAATTGCTTTAACTCCCCATCCAATTTGTAGAAAAATTCCATCTTTAACTGCTCTCGAAATAGAACCCAAAACACCCAGAACTGAAACTTCCTCAATCTGAGACAAATCGCCCATTTCTGTCATCTTAAATCGAATTGAAATTTGGACACTTACTATTTTGAAACAAATCCGTAACTTGTCTTGCCCGATTCGTCTCTGTCGCACAATCTTTCCAAATCGAGACACTTTTCTCTTCGCATACTCTGTTGCTCTTGATCGTGCTCTGCTAGTTCGCCTCCTCCACCTCCGTCAGCTCTCGCTGTTCATCAATCATGAGCTCAGTCGCCACCATCATTGCCGCTTCGAGTGACCGTCGCCGTCACCGGTAGCCATGACCGCCGAGCCCACTGTTCCTCACAGTCGATTCTCCTCTGTCGGTGGTCGCCTTGCCTGCCGTCTTACTCTCTCTCAAGCTCGAGACCAGCCGTGACCTCTCCGTCGATCACCTGCCTCGCCCATGGCCGCCATTGAGTGCTCCTCAAATAGAGCTTGACTTCTTTGTTAGGTGTCTAGCTGGAGCAGAACACCCGACCTCTTGGGCTCGAGTTCTTTTTTTTTTCTTTCGACCGAACCGACAAACCGGTTCTGTTCAGTTTCTTTTTATTTTTTTCAATTGATCTGAAACCGATTGTAGGATCTTCATCCACATGATGTAATATGAACACCCGTATTTTAATTCCGCACCTGTCTTCTCTTAAGTGAAAATCAACGGTTCAGATTTTTGACGCACTTGATCTCAGCACTTGGGTCACTGTGGCACTTCAAAACCCATCTGATGGGTTTACTTTGGCCATTCCGCAGTCCAAGTTCTTGAACCTACATAAATAAAATTTGTCCCAACTTAGACACACTAAATAATTCATAAAATTACGGAATATATTTAAATTGAGCAATTTAAAGCACATTAATTATTTAATTCCTAATTACTAATAACCCACTTTATTCCTTATTTTAACTAAAAAATTAACTAACAAATAGGTAATTAGAAGTATATAAATGCGTATTTTTTATGTGTAACATCAAATTGGTTGTCCTGCATCAATCTAGACTTCTTCTGTACTAAACGTCATTAACACATCTTATGTGATCATTAGATGTTAACTATATGTGCACACTAGCAAGTTGTCAGCATGCAATAACAAATGATTTGAGTTTAACAATTACCATGCCCTTTGCCCACCCTTCTCAACTTGGTCACGTACTCTGATAACCTCTTTATAGCCTCCACCTAAAACCCAAGAGAAGAAACAAATAATAAAAAACTGAAACAAATGATGACAAAGAAGAAGGGAATAGGAGAACATGAAACTATTTGTTCAATTAGGAACTAGGGGAACAATAGAAGACAATAACCTTATTAATATCAGGAGAATGAAATCGTTACAAAACCAGGTAAAATATGAGAAAGAAAATAACTTTATTAAGACTACAAATAGTTTAGTTAGACCAGCGAGCGGAGCATGATAGAAGACATAAACCTGTTCAGTTAAGAACTCGCCCTCAATGAAGTGCGTCATCTCAACATCATTTGTATTCTGTGCCACTTGTAGGAACGACATTAATAAGAGTTTTTGACCGATTAACGACAAGAAGTATGATTATAGATGTTAGATGAACTACTTTGTATCAAATAGATTACATTGTGTAAATTCAGAAGTTTTTCATTCGTCAGCCTTTCAAGAGACAAGGCAAGCTCCACTGTAAATATTACTATCTTGTTGGAGTTGCAAAGAACATTTAGAATTGCTAAACAAGAAGAACAATAAACAACTCAACAGGCTCTAAAATGGTCAACTTAAGTGAGGTGCAGTTGTGCATTGAAGATAACTTATGGTTTAAGCCTTTAGCATCAATGTAAGACCACTTTAGGCAGCTGACTTACTTATCCTTATAACTACATAGATGCAAACAAAGTTGGTAGATCACTTAAGACCCAATCGATTTTCACTGAACCACTAGCTTGATCAAACTTCAAATAAGTTGGTTCTGACAGCGCAAGTTAATTATGTTTTCTGTAATCTTTACTTTATGCATATTTGAGTTTAGCTGGTAAAGGTTTTAAATCCAACTTTGGTGATTTTTCTGAGGAAGGTACTGGATTAGACTCATTAAGTGGAAAGGGCTCCACTTTAGCTTGCCATTTACTAGAGTCCATAAGAGGTGTAGAACTCAGCAAAGCATTAACTTGATTAATGACACTATCTGTAATACCCGAAAATTTTAAATTCTTATGCGGAAATTTTTGTTCAAGGTGAGTGTCCTTTTCCTTAACTTTGTGAGATTTTTGGGAATTAATTGAAAAAGTTCAAAAATTTGGAATTTGTTTGGGCGCGATCGATCGTGTTAAATGACACGATCGATCGGGCTTGTTTGGGTCCGAGCTTTTGTTCCATATGATCGATGGGAGATTTACGATTGATTGTATCTACTGGAACTTTCAGATTTTTCTCTTGCGATCGATTGCTTCATAACCGATTGATCGTTCTCTCGGTAAAACGCAGATTTTGTGTGTGAGCCGATCGATCGCCAGAATTGTGCCAATCTATTGCTGCGTTTTGAAAGATTACGGATTTGATTTTCAGAAAATCTTTTCTTGGTGGATTTAGTGGACACGTGGGTGACGTGGCCTACCTAATTGGCCCATGATTTGGGGGATCAAATCGTGGGGAGATTGGAGTTGAAATTCCTAATTTGAGTCGATTTAAATTTGAATTAAAATAGGAAGTTTCAATTATGGAAAAATGGAGTAATTGAAGGGATTTTATTTAGAGGTTAATGGAAGGATTAACATGGCATATTCCAATCAAATTGATGGCATCATGTGTCAAGGGGGAATCGTGTCAAAAATTGAATTTAAATGGGGGGTTACCTAATCGGTTATGGTAACAAATTTAATTGGCTTAAATCCCTACCTTATTGAATGTGTAACCGAAATTGAGTCAAAGGTGACCACGTCTTGACTGAGATCTTTCCTTGTGGTGGACAAATTCGTGGCCCTTAGATGATAAAGAGATCGATGGTGGTGATTTAATGGTTGGAATTAAGGCTTTACCTATTTAAACTCAAGAGAGGGGTGACCGGCATCTCTTTTGCCCTTGGGAGTCGTGCAAGGGAAGTGGTGCTTCCGCCCTCTTCTTCCTCATTTCGATCAGAGTGTTCCATTGTGGTTCGAGCCGGAGTTCGTAGGTAATTCACAAGCAAAGGAAGCGGTGCGAAGGAAAGGTTGAAGCACATTGAGAATTGTCGATTTTGTCAAAAAGGTAGGATGTTTCTTTTCCTACAAAATTTTGTTCTCTTAATTCTTAATGAGATGGATCGTATAATATGAATGATTTATGAATGAGTCAAGAGTATGTCGATGCCATGTTTGCATGGGTTTTGTTTCGTGTCATGTATTATGATGATATGTGATGCATGCATGAACTATCGCACTCAGTTAAGTGTATGCTTCTATTTCTCTCGTCCTAGTGCCTAGATGACATCCCCGCTTCTTTTGATATGTAAAGTCATGTCTTTTACTACTGCCGTACATCATGTTGTGACCTCTTCAATTAGTTTGATATATCTCTTATTCGGTTTACATTGATTCTATGGTAAGCTTGTTCAATTTCATGTTATTAACCCTAATCGAAGATATCACTTGAGATACTTCACTAAATCGATGATAATTCCCATATCCATGCTTCTGTCATTGCAAAACAAATTCTTCGAGTCATGTCACAGCATAGCTGAATGTTTTAGTGTCTGATATTGAATGTCCTCTTTGGGTATTGTGAGTCGTATGGAGTTATTTAGGGTATTAATCAATCCGGTGGTATAAAACACATTATGTGATGAAGGAATTGTAGAATTCCAGAATCAATTGGGTTCTGTAAATTACTTAAGGGGTGAGTAAATGATGTTAGAAAGACTGATTAATCAGTTAATTATGTTTATATCATCAACTAATCGAAATACACAAAGATGGTTGCTCTCGGCCAGGACTTTTCCTGCACTGACGAGTTGTAATTAGAAATCAATAATTAATTGCAAACAAATTAGAAAACGCCATTTGTTGGGTTAAAAACTAGACATCCAGGGCTATGTATGATGAAAATTTCAGAATGGGATTCGTACTGTGTAGACTGTGGTGGTCGATGAAATTCAGAAAACACAGTATTAAGCACTAAAACCCTAATTTGTATTAAAACTACAAGTTATGGGTAAATATGGTATTAATGACCCTATATTATACTGTAAGACTATGATGGTATTAATTACAGTAAAATTTAACTATGAGTAAGGGTCATGGAGCTGAGTCCTTGTGTCTGGGATTGAATGTCTCTAGTATCAAGAGTCTTGAACAGTTTCAAGTTCAAAGAGTTCATGTTGAAATTCTAAACCTTGTATCCTATTACTTGACTTACCTTTGGATATGTGGATCTGGTGTCAGTATCTCTGAGGATTGTCATATCTAGGACTAGGTACGGTGAAGATGCTCAGTGTGTAGATCTTTGATGAGTCTCAGTTGAGTACTCCAATGTTTGATCACTCGAATTCTTTGAGTACTCCGATGTAAGTCTATTCAGATTGTATTAATGAGATTGTTATCGTACTTCTCTGTGAGTCAGTTGCAGAAAGATTGTAGTGTGAGTCTCTAGATGAGAGAGCTCTTGACATTTCTAAATTAATTCAGTTCAACATAAATTGTTTCTCCACCAAGAGTCATTGATGGATACTCTTAGAGTGGAAGCATAGTATGCTCATGAGCCATTGCTAGATCCTCTGTGATACCAGATTATTTAGTGAACCTCTATAGTTCAGCCGATGACGGCAAACGTATGTAAGATATTACGGAAGATCTTGTAGTCTCTGCCCATTGTGCCCGTAAGCACCGATGGGGCTAGCATCCCTAGACGCATGGCCGGGTTCCTCTGAAAAGCCTCTAGGATGTTCTGGTATTGATGTACATAGGGGAAGTGGACTAAGCTGAGAGCAAATATTGTTAACTCCTACACTATGGATGTTGGACCCTGTATTCGTTATTGTCTTCTTCTTACGCGCTGTACGTTTGGAGCTATGAATGATTATTTTATTCTTATCTTGATCAGTATTGGTCTATGAGTATGACCGGTATTTAGGTAAGTAAACTCTGTAATTGCAACTCCTTATATTGTTAAACCTATCTTTACCCTTATATTGTGATGTCAGTATTGTTTGTATTCCTTTTTTGTGGGTTTTTTTGGCATCCTACTGGGTATTTCCTTTAAAATACTTACGCATCCTTTAATGCAGGAATCAAGAGGGAGAAAAGCTGATCAGGTATTCTCGTTGAAGTGCTTGGGATGATTGCAATAAGGATAAACTTTTGTTATGTCTGTATTTGTTTATCTTTGTGAACTTGCTGGCCTGTGTGGCAGAACCATTATTATGTGGATTTGTAAAAACTGAATGGTTGTAATAATTTAAGTAGATGCAATGATGTTATGCAAGGTTGAATATTTTGAATATTATTTCATCATTCTGTTGATCCTGCGCATTCCATATGTGCATTGGAATTGTGGTTGATCAAGTATTCGGTCATTTCCCAGAGTTTTGACCTCGTGACATTATTTGATTGGCGGCTTCCGCGCTCTAATTGAGGTTTGGAAATTCGGGGCGTGACACTATCATCACAAAAATCAGAACTAAAATGAGCTAAGCATGCTCTTAGAGGGTCATCAAAATCAGATTGTAGATCTTTAGTTAGTCTTTTAAATATGATATTTTCCATCTTTTATGAAAAAATTGTGTAGAGATCAAATTGGTCATCTAGTTAAAGTTTTTCAATGCATTAGAGGTAGCCAAAAATGGTCGCCTAAGAATGACAAGAATATATCTCCTAGCGTTCTGAACAGGTTGAGTTTCTAATAAAATGAAATCAACAAGAAAATAGAATTTGTCTACTTGAATCAAGACATCCTCTACAAGTCCATGGGAAACCTTCACTGATCGATCAACAAGTTGGAGTGTCACTGAAGTGGGTTTTAAATCACCGAGCCCTAATTGCCTGTACATAGAGTGTGACAATAAATTCACACTTGCCTTGAAATCTAACAATGCATGTTCTATCTAGTGGTTGAATATGACACATGAAATAGTAGGACAACCATGATCTTTGTATTTTGGTGGGGTCTTGTGTTGAAGAATGAAGCTCATTTGGTCAGTGAGGGATGCTTTCTTATGTACATTCATCCAGTGCTTGGCAGTGCACAAGTCCTTCAGAAATTTGGCATACGACGGGATCTGTTGAAGATTAATTTTAACTTGTTTGGATGCTTCCATTATCTCATTGTTGTTATTCCCTTTCTTAGCCTAAAGAAACCTTTGGGGAAATATAGTAGGAGGCACATAAGATGCAAGCTGTTCATTCTTACCCCCATCGTTATAGAGATTACTAACTAATGGGTCATGACTTTTTTTATTTTCGGTAGGCTCTTTGTCATTTTTTGGTGGCCTAATTGTTTTGTCTACAACCTTGCGACTAATAAGGGTGGTAATTGATTTAGCTTCCTCTTTATGTGGATCAAATATTGAACTATCCATTCTCATATTGATCCTTAGGATTTGGCATAGGTTGACTGGGGAATGTGCCCTTTTGCCTTCTAGTTAGTGTTGTAGCTAACTGGTCAAGAGTATCTTAAAAAAAATTTTCCGACACACAAAGCCAACACTTTGCGTAAGAATATCATGAGTTTTGTCCAAAAGGAAGGTGAATCTTTTTATTTGTCTTGGGAGAGGTACAAGGACTTGCTCCTTAAATGCCCTCACCATGGTTTTGAGGTATGGAGATTGGTCAATTTCTTTTATGAAGGTTTGACATCTCCCATGCGTTAGTTAGTGGAAACAATTGATAGATAAGAGCGCTGAAAGTGCTTGGGATTTCTTTGATGCGTTATAAAAAAATCCCAGCAATGGGAGATACGAAAAAGGTAGAGAAAACCTTCCCACAAAAAGGTGGAATTTATGAAGTGAAGGAAAATGTCGATATGAGGGCCAAGTTAGATAACTTGACTATAAAGTTAGAAGCCATTGAAATGGGAAAAGTGGGGTAGTTCCTCTAAGAATACACCTGCTACAATGTGTGCTCTCTGTGAGAGCATGTCACTGCACAAGATTACGCGTCCATTCCTGCCTTCCAAGAGCTTATGGCTGAGTAAACAAAAGCCTTGAATATTTACAAGAGACCATTTAATTAGTAGTTGTTGTGAACGTCAGGCCCAGGACGTCAGCACGCATACGTAACATGCACGGACATCACGTTAGATAATTGAGTGGACTTTGTTAGGATAATAGATTTGCTTTGAGTATCTGTTTAATTGAATAATTGATGTATTTCAGGCCCGTTAGAGGCCCAATTAGTGGCGCGTCCCTCTAGGGCACCGCATCACCTCTCTCCCTTTATAAGGAGGTCATCCTCCTCAATTAGGACTTATGCAATAAGAAATTACTATTCCTTTTACCCTTTCTTCCTTGTCTCTTTCTCCTTTCTCCGGCCATGATACCTGGCCCTGTTCGTGTCCCATGCCGGGACACAACATTGGTATCAGAGCAGTTCCCATCCGCTGGAACGAGGAATGAGGTGCTCGACTTGTGTGTCGACACCCAACAACGACGGATTGAACAACTCAGATCCTTCCAAAGGGCCGTTGCTGTTCAATCACAAGCCAGGTCGCTGACGGCTCCGCCGTCGCTGTTGCCGGGCCCCGACGCCTGGTACTCCACTTCGTCAAATTCCGATTTCAGTTCCTTCAACCCATATCCGGATCTACCTTCACCCACATCGAGTCGATGGAAGGATCCTCGAGTCGTGCAGTGGTCGGACTCCATCCCCGATGCCCCGCCGGCCAAGACGAGGTCCCCCACCAGCTGACCATAGCACAAAGGTACCATCTTTGCCACCCCGACGGCCAACTCCGCCCATTGGAGTCACCCCTCACCATGGCCGCGCGCTTCTGCCACGACCCCCCCAACTGGGAGCTCTGCATCGTCCAACCAGAGGACTCCTTGCCTGAACACCCTCGCCGGAACGACGAACCCCGTCGGGACGGCGGAAAGAGGAGCCAAAGCCCTGACATCGCCATTTGCGATGGCGTGTTGGGGACTGGCATCAAGGGCGACGACGCCGCAGGTCGCCGCGTCCATGACATCCGCGACCAAGCTGCCGACGAGGAGGTCCAGTCTTCCTCAGCCGAGGTCGACACGGTGGCCACTGCCACCGTCAGACGTCTGCCGTATATCTTCCCCTTCAGATGGCCACCACTTGTTTGATGAAATGCCTAAGTGGCAAATGACACCCTCTTCTTCAGTTGTCCGCCGCCTGTTTGAGGAAATGCCTGACCGGCACAAGGATGGTTTCTCTACGGTCCCTTCAACTACAATCTCTAAGTATACACAGAAGGTTTGCAAGCTCTTTATTGATCATTATTATTACCTTCTTTACACCAAGCCAGAGGAAGTCTTCAGATTCTACCATGATTCAAGCAGGCTCAGCCGACCTGAGCCCAATGGTACTATGAATTCCGTCACGACTCTACAAGGGATAGCTGAGAAAATTCGGTCTTTCCACCATGAATGTATGAGCACAGAAACAGAAGTTGAAGAGGTTCAGGAGTTACCTGAGGGTGGAATCCATATTCTGGTGACGGGTGTTCTCGTCCGCTACGACTATTCAACAAGGAATTTTGCTCAGTCCTTCGTGCTCGCCCCACAAGTGGGTGGCTACTTTGTTTTGCGCGATGTGTTCCGATTTGTGGATGAGCAGGATTCAGAGGAAACAACTTCTGTGTCGGCCAAACTCACCATTGCAGCTAACCCTGAAACTGATGTGAAATCTGTCCAAGTTACTGCTTCTTTGTTGGCAAATCATATCGATGAATGTGATGCGTTTGTTCATGAGTATTTACCAACCAATGGTGGGGTAGTTGAAAGTCCGCTGGACGATAGTTTTGCTATGAAATTGAGCGCAGTTGAGTTAGAGGAGGAGAAGACCAAACAGTGGGCGGTCGAAAAGGAACATGCATGCAGGTCGTTAGACCAGTTGCCTGACAGAAATATGCCGAAAGAACTGAGGTTGTTACTTAGCTATGCAGGACCTTATGATGCTCAGCTCGTACACAAGCTTCTTCACGCCAACACTGAAGTCTTCAAAGGTACACATATAAATCTCAAAGGTTTAATTATTGCTGACTTAGCCCTTGCCTATGATAGTGTGGCTCAGAAGATGGTAAACAAGGAGGTTTTGAAGTCTCTCAAGGCATTATGTGCAGATAAGAACAAGAGGGGGCACAGGTTAGCTCTTTCTGCTATTGGTAACTTAGTTTTTTGTCTGGAAAACTGCCAAACTATTGCCATTTCTGAAAGCCTGCGTGAGTTTTTACTTCGCTTCACTGCTGTACCGGAACCATGTGTGAAGAAAGCTGCAGTTCGTTCTTTGGCAATTCTTAGAGAGAATGAAAATCAGAGACAAGTTACAAGGGGGAGGTAGGTTGGAAAGCAAGGTTTGCACACTCTGTTCATGAATAGTGGTGGTATGAAAGGTCTTGCAACCGTTCAACTGCTTAAACAAATAGAGCAAAGAACTGGTCAACATCTCCATGAGATGTCTGAAAGGAAAAACAATGGAACCATTCTTGTGTTTGCCCTTGGCGATGGCGCATTTGATGTTTCTACCTTAGAAGTTGGTGAACGGCTCTCTACCGCAGGGGATCCATATCTGGGTGATGATGACGTTGACAAGAGGATTGTTGACTGGCTTACTAATATTACAGAGCAGGCCAAGACAGAACTATCTTCTTTGACACAAGCCAATATCAGTTTGTCGTTCATTGCAGCAACTACAGATGGTCCCAAGTGCATTGAAACAACCCTTACAAGGGCCAAGTTGGGAAAGCTGTGTGCTGATCTTCTTGACAGGCTGCGAAATCCGGTGGAGAATTCCTTGCAGGATGCAAGGTATCGAGCCGCAGGGCGTGGTTTTGTTGTACAACACAAGAGTTTTGCAGAGATCCATAGGCGCTTGCTTGCGAAGGCCACCTTTGTATATATAGCTATGCCAATTACCAGCTGGTTCCTAGTTGCTTCATGGATTATGGTATCTTTTGCGTTTATTCCATTGGGTTTTGGCTGGCTGAAAACAGTTTATGACCTTGATGATTTTAGGAACTGGGTATGGTACCAAGGTGGGTATGTGAAATCAGGCAAGTTGCAGTAAGTCGGAGATGTTCTTGTGTGCTCTCTGTTTGAACGAGCGCATAGCGATTCTCTCTTTCCGGAACCCATTTCTGCTGAGGCTGCTCATAATGCTACACCTGCGGAAATTGTTGGGGTTACCGGTCAGATATCTGATGCAGAATCCATGATGACTTTCAAAGATTTCTTAAACAAAATGGGGTCAACTAAGGTGCTGTATGACGGAAATGGTGCTAATCCTCAAACTGATTTACACTCAAGTTACCCTTTGAACTTTACCATTAGTGGTCTTATAAAGGCAGATCTCTTCTTTATTATTGGTACACAGCCAATGGTAGAAGCTTCCATGGTCAATACCAGATTCAGCAAAACAGGGAGCGCAACCCAAGCCAAGGCTGCCTACATTGGTCCTCCGACAGAATTTAACTGTGATTCTCAACATCTCGGTACATGCCCACACACTCTTCTGGAACACACTGAAGGTTGCCATCTATTCTGCTTAACGTTGGCTTCAGCTGACAGTTCAGCCATTATTGTTGGTGCTGTTTTTTTTTACAGCAAGGACGAAGCTGCTATCCTTGCTGTAGTAGAGGCAATATCCAAATCTAGAAACGTCATAAGACACACCTGGAATGGCCTCAATGTTCAATTTCTCAAAGCTGCACATTTGGTTATTATGATAGCTTCTTCGCGGCTTACATTGGATGCATCTTGCTATTATATTTTAATAAGGATGGTGTTTCTTAAGTATCGGCTCAATGGTCAGGCTTATTTGTCGTTTATTAATGGTTATGTTATAATGCTGCGGTCAGAGGTGAAAAAGTGTCTATCCGATGAGGGGCCACGAATTAAATTTGCTCATAGCTTGGTTTATGCCTTCCTGTATGTTTTGTCAAAGGAGGTTTCCCTGATGCCGCACTACAAGTTGTGACGAAAGGACAAGGTGGTTATCTCCAATGGGTTAGCCGTCAAGCTTATGTGGGAATCAAGTAGCACGGGACCCTATTTGCTTGCCATGAGAGGTGGCCCTCTTCCGACAACCTTCTCAGTTACGCCAAGCTCACCAACATTGAGGTCTTGCGTCAAGTCCGCGTCTAGCACGGTCTGTTCAGCACTGTTTATGGAGCGCTTCATTACTTGGCTGCCTTGAGGACAAGGCAGTAATGGAAGCGTGGTGGAATGTTGTGAACATCAGGCCCAGGACGTCAGCACGCATACGTAACATGCACGGACATCACGTTAGATAATTGAGTGGACTTTGTTAGGATAATAGATTTGCTTTGAGTATCTGTTTAATTGAATAATGGATGTATTTCAGGCCCGTTAGAGGCCCAATTAGTGGCGCGTCCCTCTAGGGCATCGCATCACCTCTCTCCCTTTATAAGGAGGTCATCCTCCTCAATTAGGACTTATGCAATAAGAAATTACTATTCCTTTTACCCTTTCTTCCTTGTCTCTTTCTCCTTTCTCCGGCCATGATACCTGGCCCTGTTCGTGTCCCATGCCGGGACACAACAGTAGTCCTTACTCAGAAACTTAAATCTAAACTGGAGAAGCCACCCTAATTTCTCTTAGAGACAATGTTTATCACAAGAGGCTCAAGGAGAGCAACCTGCAAACTCTCCTATGCAGCAACAATTCTCACAATAACTGCCAAACAAACCTTTGTTAGAGGAGACTCTCCAACAATTTATGCAATCACAAACCTTGACAACTCATTCCACATCTCAGGCCATACAAAGTTTAGGATCCACAGAATAACTGAGACATTGTTGTACCTCAAGGTCTGGACTTCTCTTAAATGGTTTGAAATGCACAAATTCCAAATACTCCCTCCGTTTGAAAAAGGAATACACATTTCCCTATTTTGAGCATCCGAAAAAACTTGTGGGTTCATAAAAGAAGAGTCTTACATGCCAGCTTATCACCGAATCTCCCATAGGAGTAGAAATCACCAAATCATCACTCAGTCTAGATAATGACTTATCTAGACTTAAGGCAAACATCGAAGAAATAAAAGATCGCGACGCTCCCGGGTCTATTAACACTCTAGCAAAACGATTGAGGATAAGAAGAGTACCTTCAATAACCTCATCTGAACCACGCGCATCTTCGGATGATAGAGCAAAGATTCTCGCCTGAGTCTTCTTATTCGTATCAGTTTTGGTCTTCTTTCCACGGTTAGGGCAATAAGGAGAGATATGCCCAACCTCATTGCACAAGTAGCATCTCCGTGGATCTTGAAGACACGGCTTCCCTCTATGCATATCCTGTCCACAAATCCTGCAACGACCTCCAGCCACATTACCATTGTCATTGCTTCGAAACTGTTGACGTTGTGCGCCATTCATCCGGTTTTGCTGCTGCTGCCTTTGCTGCTTAAAAGGTCGCTGATTCCCACGATTAACATTATTGTTAAAATGCTTATCTCCAGAACGTTTCAGCTTATTCTCTTGAGTTTTGAACTGATTGGTCCTCCTCTCCAAGGTTCTTTGAAAATCATCCTCCAAAATTGAAGCTAGCTCGACCGCCTTTGCTACTGTTATTGGTTGGGAAACTAACACCTTCGACCTTAAGCCGTCCTTCAGTCCATCCACAAAACGTTGTGCTTTAATCAATTCATTAGGGCAAGCATTAGTAGAAAATCGTTGAAGTTGTTCAAACTTCGTCTCATACTGAAGCACAGTCATCGATCCTTGCACTAACTCCTAGAATTCTTTCTCCTTGCGTCGCTGAATATGGGAAGGGAAGTACTTGATATTGAACACTTCCTTAAATTCTTCCCAAGAGATCGCGTGATTCGCAGTAAAGTTGTTGCGCTCGGCGGACTCCCACCAAAATACCGCCTCAACAACAAATAAGAAGGTAGCATAAATCATCCGATCAGCCTTGGGTACCTTCATGCCCTGGAACAGCCTCTCTACTTCAACTAACCAACGTTCCACCTTTTCTGGGTCATCCTCACCAGTAAACTGAGGCCCAGCCCTCTTAAATCGCTCGAGTGTGGGCGCCTCAGCATTATTATTACTACTTCCACCATTTCGCAATTCAACCGCCAATTGCCTAACCATATCAGACATGTTCTGACTAGCTCCCTCTTCTTGCGAAGGGTTAGGGTTCGCATTGGTTCGACGTCCACGATTTCCAGAACTCACCATTCTCGCGTATCTACAGTCAAAGAAAGGAGAAAAATTAGAAATCTTACATATAGCTCAATTTGTAATTCACCTTTCATTCCTTTGACTCCTAGCATCGCTCACACAATACACACAAAATAAAACAATCACAAGGCAAGCATTAAATAATTCTTTTATTCATTAATAAAAAGATTCCTACACTGAGATCCCATACAAACCAGGGTTTTTATTACAAAAGATTTATGAAACTAAAATCTATCCTAACTCTTTCTCTTAGTCATCCTTCCTATGCTCTTGCCTTCAGAGGTAATCATCCAGTATATCTAAAGCCAACCAGGTTGGTGCAAGTCTCAAGTACGTATGCCACAAAATTTCCCACATCGTCATGTATGGCCATCTGTAACCCAAAGATTTAAACCTATGGTACAGAATGTCAGGCAGTGCTGTATCATTTTTAGCTCGAACATAAACAGGGTGCTTTCTCACAATTTTGGCCTCCACCATCACCACTATGGGAGGAGATCCATCGATAAACTCTACTTGAATCTCTTTCGATCTCCATACCTGGCACATAATCCAAGTAAGGATCCCACTCTGGGTCATCTATGGGTAAGGGTTCTACTTCAGCCACCGGGTTCTTGACTTCCTCTATGTCAATCTGTAATGGGTCATCTTCGGTTCCACTCCCTATGTCTTTCTTCTTCCAATCCTCCAGCCACTGCCTAACTGCTTCTTGTTTGTCTTTCTCATAGATCCTACGCTTCTTGTTCTAGGCATTTAAATCTACACAAGAAATGTCATTATTAGTATTCTAAAATAAGGTTTTAGTTCTATCTATCAATCTACTCTCATATAGTAAGTTCTTCTAAGTATCCTTTTACTTTCTATCAAGTTCTACTATTTTACCTCATAATTCAGCAATGTCTGTACTGTATTAGACTGACTTTGAGGGCACCGATACCATGTTGTCACGCCCCGAAATCCCATACCTCGATCGGAGTACAGAAGCCAACAAAAGAGATACAATTCGAGGTAAAGATCCTGGGCACGCGACCGAACAGTCGATTTTTCCAACCGATTACAATCATCTCAAAAGGACGTGTCACCGATTATGCCCGCAATCAGTGTAATGCAATATTAGACATCAATGAATACTATGAAATGAATTTACTTAATAATAATCCATTTAAGAAAGTCAAATAAAATAAACCTATAAGTCTATGGCACACAATTGCCAATAATGTCATAAGCATAAATAAAAGCAAAGCAAATAACTAAATCGTCTTTAATCTCTTCTCGGCACCTGCAATCCGCCATTCAACTACTGCACTTCTTGATCTCACTTTTCGTTTGCGCCTGCATCAGAGGATGCATGAGTATTTCATAGAAACACTCAGTAGGATGTAAAAACCCACTAAATTAAAACAAGCAGTATGAAGAGAATAAGAATAACAAAGGTCATAGACATTCCACAACATCTGAACTTAACCGAGGTCTATATACCTGCAAGGTTAGTCAACAACAATTCCAACTCGCAAGTATAGGAAAAACATCAATAAGGCTCCGAACATAAATATGAGTAAGGAGAGGATAACAATCATAACAAAGGCTCCAGACATCTAAAGTGAAAGGAGTTACAATTTATGCTCGCAAACCTGGTCGCTCGTAAGTGACTAAAATAATATACCAGAACCACCCTAGGGGTCCTCTCTTTGGAACCCTGCCATGCGTCTAGGATGCTGGCCCCACCAGTGCTTACGGACATGATGGGCGGAGATTGAGGACCTTCCCTAATGTCCACAATTTAACGTACGTATAGTGCCTCCCTTCGGGCAGTATGGAATCACAATTTCATAAATATAAGTGACCTCGCAAGATCTGGCAATGGCTTAATTGAGCATACTATGAATCCACCATGGGGATAGTCTCGCGAGGTCTCCAGTGGAAGTAAACAATCATGTAATCAATATGAGCAATATCTCAAAGGAATATAGGTCACAACACTCTATGATCATAAGGTATCTCTTACCAGAATAGACTCTCTTATGGAGTATGGATAGAAGTATCAAAGTCTTTGGTCAACACATAACTCACTCATTGGAGTAACATAGAATAACAAGACAACCCAAACATTTCGAATAATAACAACTCACCCAAGGAGTAACATGCAATCAATACATACATTTCATGCTCAGCCCTAGATAGGAATTCCTTATACGCATTAGATTTTTTTAATACAAATATCAGAGATAAGAAATCAAAGAATCTTAGATGATTTGAATTTTAAGTAGAATTTCAAACTGACATCAACGCTTTTAAAATAGATAGTTATGAATCATTTGCTCAAAGGATTATCCCTCCTAATTAGATTACTGCTAACCCAATTCTTACTGTGATATTCCATAAGTATATAGTTCGATTACTGGTATTGACATATCAATCATTATCATATCATATTACATGATGTTATTTTTATACTTAGGGTGCGTTTGGAAAGCTGAAAAATCAAATATTTCAGCCCTGAATGGTGAAAATTGTCACCTTTCAGGGTGAAAAGTGTTTGTTTGCTGAAAGGGTGAAAAATGGTCGGTGACAGTGATAGGTGAAAATTTTCACCTTTTCACCTTTCAGGCCTGTTTTGTGTTTGTTTGCTGAAAGGCTAAAAATCAGCCCTAAAAGGTGAAAGGTGACAATTTTTCACCTTTCACCCTGAAAGGCTGATTCTCACCCGAGTGAGAATCAGGCTGACGAATTGATCCTCTCGTCTCTTCAACGAAAAAAACCAACTCTCGCTCAGAGATTCGTCCCCCCCGGTGAGTACCCCCACCTCGACGGTGCCCCGTTGAGCCAGGAGAATCTGTGCCCCCTATCCCCGCCACCGCTCGTTGAGCCCCCCGTCGACGCAGTCGCCCCGTTGAGCCGAGGGAACCCGTGCCCACCCCTCCCGGGCAACTGCTCGGGTCGTCCAAAGATGATCACCCAGGTATTTGCCCCGACACCTCCGCTGCCGCACCGTTAAGCCGAGGGACCCCCCCTCCCCGTCATATCTCCCTCATTTTTAGTCCGTTTTGGACATTTTTTCATCGTTATAAGAAAGAACACTAAAAATGAGGAAGAATGAAAAAAAATGGGCCAAAACGGATTAGAAATGAGTAAGATATGCATCGGTGAAGTTTGCCCATTAAAAAAGTTATCGCGTAATCGATTACTCGATATGCAGTACTATAGTGTATCAAATTACTCGATATGCAGTACTATAGTGTAACCAGTTACTCGATATGCAGTACTATAGTGTATCAAATTTCTCGATATGCAGTATTATAGTGTATCAAATTACTCGATATGCAGTACTATAGTGTAACCAGTTACTCGATATGCAGTACTATAGTGTATCAAATTACTCGATATGCAGTACTATAGTGTATCAAATTACTCGATATGCAGTACTATAGTGTAACCAGTTACTTGATATGCAGTACTATAGTGTATCAAATTACTCGATATGCAGTACTATTGTGTAACCAGTTACTCGATATGCAGTACTATAGTGTATCAAATTACTCGATATGCAGTACTATAGTGTAACCAGTTACTCGATATGTAGTACTATAGTGTATCAAATTACTCGATATGCAGACGAATATTCCTATCAGCGTGACTTATTTTCAGTTCCCAAACATATTTCACCTTTCACAAATTAGGCGTGAAAATTTTCACCCTGACGCCGAATTACTTTCAGCTTCCAAACGAGCTGCCACCAATCAGGAAAAAACGCCCTTAATTATTTTCAGGCTGACATAAATTTTCACCTTTCACCTATGAGCTTCCAAACGCCCCCTTAGTATTTTCTCTCAGATTTAGCTCACTGCCTCCTGCACAACAGTTCTCTTCCAACGACTGCTGTGCTTTGTACAATAAGACTTAACCTCAGAAATTTTTACTGATAATACCCTCTTGAGTCTAGTTTTTAACTCCACTGATTTTATATTTTCTGATTTTATTTGAATTAGTTATGAATTATCTACCACCGACTGTCAGCACAGAAACAGTTCTGGCCGAGATTAAGACTCTTAATTAAACTTGATTATCTTACTTAATAACACATTATAAATGATAATACATCTTTAACAGACTATATACTCCCCTCCTAGACCAATTATAGAACCTAGGATTATCTGGAATTACTAAAGTTCATTCCTTTCTTGTGTTCTTCTATATATAACATAGTTTGTAATCATTAATGCACCCCAAACAAGGCAATTAATATAAGACACACCTTAAAGTCACAAATTCAACGTAGATCATCTTCAACCAAACAATATCAGAATTTCTAGTCTCTGAAAAATTAATAAACCATTTGACTTTAGATGCGAATTCCCATCTAGAAGTGAAACATGAATGCACATATGATTTATGATGCACTACGCATAGAAATAGGGACATAATATATTCATCTCACAAGAATCCAAACAATAACTAAGGTGTTGAATCAAAATACTTGTCAAAAGCATAAAATCAGAAGAGGGAAGAGGGGAAAAACCATCCTACTTAATTCACCAAGGATTTTGCCTCTCTATGCGTTGCTTGTCTCCTCCGCTTCCTCCAAAGCTCCCGCTCCAAGCTCTCGCAAACTCCCACAAGAACAAGCCTCCAAGGAGATAGATGCACGTGGGAAGGAGAAGGGAAAAGTCTCTGGACGTTCTAGGGTTAGCACAAGCCAATTCTCTAGTGTTTATATAGAGTTGGGGGAGAATCCATTCTTAAACTAATCTTCCAAATCATGGACAGTTTCAACCAATGGGAAGGCTTCACAATCCTCCTAGAGACATGCAAAACAAGTCCAATTGGGATTTGGTATCTTTTCCAAGCAAATCCACCCCAAAAATACGCTAGAAATCATAAAACCGCAACCGGCGATCGATTGGCTATACAGTGATCGATCGTCGTATGCGTTGTTTTACACTACCGCGTTACAGCCGATCCATCGCTTTACGCGAAACAAAACATTCACAAATCACAGTAACTACGATCGATCGTTTTGATAAGGCATCGATCGGTTCAGCTTGCCGATCGATCGATTCTTATGGCGATCGATCGCAGTCACGTTCAATCAAAATTCAATTTCTCATATCTTTTTACTCTGAACTCCAAATCGCGCATAATAGGTGGCATTGGAAAGCTCTTCTTACCAACTTTAGTTTTCACATGGCAAAATAGGACCAGATCAAACATTAAGAGGGTCAAATTTTAGGTTTTAAATACTTACTAATTTTCTGGGTGTTACATCTTCCCCTCCTAAAAAGAACATTCCATCCCCGAAATGCCGTCACTCAATCTTCAAAAAGGTAAGGGTAGGATTTCCTCATTTCTCTTTCCATTTCCCAAGTCATTTCCTCAGCTAGCTGATTTTACCACAAAACTTTCACCAAAGGAATAGTCTTTCGTCTAAGTACTTGATCTTTTCTGTCCAATATTTTAACAGGTTTTACCGGAAATGTCAAATCTGCTTCTAACTCCATTGTTGCGAAATCCAAAACATGTGATGGGTCTGGCACATACTTCCTCAACATGGAGATATGGAAAGTATTATGCACTTCATCCAACTGTGGCGGTAAAGCCAACCGATATGCAACTGGCCCAACTCGCTCTAAAATTTCAAATGGTCAAACGTACCTCGGACTCAACTTTCTTTTCTTACCAAATCTCATAATTCCTTTTGAAGGCGATACTTTCAGAAATACATGGTCTCCTTCTTGAAATTCCAACTTTCTCCGTCTATTGTCCGCGTAATTCTTTTGGCGACTCTGAGCTGTTTGTAGTCTCTGTCTGATCTGTCTTACCTTTTCTGCACAGTATTGCACCAATTCTGATCTCAGTACTTGATTCTCTCCAACGTCTGTCCAATCTACATGGTCTTCCATATAGTGCTTCAAACGGTGCCATTCCGATACTCGAATGATAATTGTTATTATATGCAAACTCTATCAATGGTAAATGATCATCCCAATTACCTTTCCAGTCAATCACACAGGCTCTTAGCATGTCTTCCAAGGTTTGAATCGTACGTTCTGATTGTCCGTCACTTTGAGGATGAAATGCCATACTAAAGTTTAACTTGGTTCCCAACGCCTCTTGTATACTCTTCCATGTTCTTGATGTAAACCGAGGGTCTCGGTCAGACACAATAGATAATGGCATACCATGTAACCTGACAATTTCTCTGATGTATAACTCTGCCAGGCTTTTCGGGTTTTGTTTCCATCTAATTGGAAGAAAGTGTGCTGACTTTGTGAGTCGATCCACTATAACCCAAATCGCATCTCGCTGTCTTTGAATCTTTGGCAATGCCACAACAAAATCCATTGTAACGTGCTCCCATTTCCACTGTGGAATTTCCAGCGGTTGCAACATTCCAGCCGGTCTTTGATGTTCAGCCTTTACTTTTTGACAAGTCAAGCATCTCGATACAAACTTGCCAATATCTCTTTTCATCCCATTCCACCAAACCGTCCTCTTCAAATCTTGATACATCTTCGTTCCTCCAGGATGAATATTATACTGAGAGTGATGTGCTTCACGGAGAATTTCCTGTCTTAATTCCATGTCTTTAGGTACTACCAATCTTCCTCGGAATCGAATACTTCCATCTGCTCCTTTTCCAAAATCCGTCCTGTCCAATAATTTCTGTATCTGAGGGTTCTTCTTTTGTGCTTCAAGGATTTTATCAAACACTACTGATCTTATAGAAAGATTCCCAATAAATGATATCCTCCTTGAAGTCGGCCATTCCAAATGACATTCTCCCATTTTCTGCATCAGTTTCCACTCTTGTACTAACATGTGAGCAATCATCCCAGTCTTTCTGCTTAATGCATCTGCTACCACATTCGCCTTGACTGGATGGTAGTTAATGAAAAAATCATAGTCCTTCAACTACTCTAACCACCTTCTCTGTCTCATATTCAGGTCCTTCTGAGAAATGATATACTTCAAACTTTTGTGATCTGTGTATACTTTAAAAGTTTCCCCATACAAATAGTGTCTCCAAATTTTTAAAGCAAAAACTACTGCTGCTAGTTCCAAGTCATGTGTTGGGTAATTTTGCTCATGAATTTTCAATTGTCTCGATGCGTATGCCACAACATGTCCGTGTTGCATTAGTACACATCCAAGTCCACTCTTTGAAGCATCACTGTATATAACGAATCCTCCAGTTCCCGACAGTAAAGTCAAGATCGGTGCTGATGTTAATATCTTCTTCAATTCCTTGAAACTTTTATCACATTCATCATTCCATATAAACTTCACTCCCTTTCTGGTCAACTTCGTCATTGGCAAAGCTAGACTTGAAAATCCTTCAATGAATCATCTATAGTAACCTGCCAATGCCAAGAAACTTCGAATCTCTGTCACATTCTTTGGTTGTTCCCATCTTAACACTGCCTCTACCTTCATTGGATCAACTGAAACTCCATCTTCTGATATGACATGTCCAAGAAAATTCACCTTGTTCAACCAAAATTCACACTTATTTAGCTTAGCATATAATTGATTATCCTTCAATATCTGTAACACAAGAGTCAAGTGAGTTCTGTGTTCCTCCCAACTTGTCGAATACACCAAAATATCGTCCACAAAGACTATCACAATCCGATCCAATAAGTCCACAAAAATTCTGTCCATCATGTCCATAAATGCTGCTGGCGCATTAGTCAAACCAAAAGGCATAACCAGGAATAAATAGTGTCCGTACCTAGTCCTGAACGCTGTCTTGGATATATCCTCCTCCTTGATCCTTAACTGATGGTATCCGGATCTCAAATCAATCCTTGAAAATACTTTTGCTGATTGCAACTGATCGAACAAGTCATCTATTCTAGGCAAAGGGTATTTATTCTTCACCGTGACTTGGTTCAACATACGATAGTCAATACACAATCTCATCGATCCATCTTTCTTCTTTACAAACAATACGGGTGCTCCCCAAGGGGAAACACTAGGCCGTATGAATCTCTTATCCAACAACTCTTGTAACTGCACCTTCAATTCTTTCAACTCAGTCGGCGCCATTCTATATGGTGCTTTTGAAATAGATCCTGTTCCCGGTATCAATTCAATCATAAAATCAATCTCTCTCTTTGGTAGCAAACCAGGTAACTCATCAGGAAAATCCTTCACTACCTCAATATCCTCAACTCTCAGAGTAGGCATCTCAACAGGTGTCACACTAGCTAAATAGGCTCTACAACCTTTAGCCAATAATTTCTGACCTTTAACAGCTTATATCAAACAATCCCTTTTTCTATACCGGATTTCCTGAAACAATAGTTCTTTCTCTCCAGGAATTTTAAAATGAACTCTCTTTTTAGTACAATCCACTAGTGCACTATATTTTGATAACCAATCCATTCCCAAGATTACATCAAAATCACACATATCAATCAGCACAAGATTAGCAAGCAAAATCCTATCTTCTATAAGCACAGGAGAGTTTTCAATATATTCGGTTGCTATCACCGAATCTCCCATAGGAGTAGAAATCACCAAATCATCACTCAGTCTAGACAATGACTTATATAGACTTAAGGCAAACACCGAAGAAATAAAAGATCGCGATGCTCCCGGGTCTATTAACACTCTAGCAAAACGATTGAGGATAAGAAGAGTACCTTCAATAACCTCATCTGAACCACGCGCATCTTCGGATGATAGAGCAAAGATTCTCGCCTGAGTATTCTTATTCGTATCAGTTCCGGTCTTCTTTCCACGGTTAGGGCAATAAGGAGAGATATGCCCAACCTCATTGCACAAGTAGCATCTCCATGGATCTTGAGGGCACGGATTCCCTCTATGCATATCCTGTCCACAAATCCTGCAACGACCTCCAGACACATTACCGTTGTCATTGCTTCGCAACTGTTGACGTTGTAAGCCATTCATCCGATTTTGCTGCTGCTGCCTTTGCTGCTTAAAAGGTCGCTGATTCCCATGATTAACATTATTGTTAAAATGCTTATCTCCAGAACGTTTCAGCTTATTCTCTTGAGTTTTGAACTGATTGGTCCTCCTTTCCAAGGTTCTTTTAAAATCATCCTCCAAAATAGAAGCTAGCTCGACCGCCTTTGCTACTGTCGTTGGTTGGGAAACTAACACCTTCGACCTTAAGCCATCCTTCAGTTCATCCACAAAACGTTGTGCTTTAATCAATTCATTAGGGCAAGCATTAGTAGCAAATCGTTAAAGTTGTTCAAACTTTGTCTCATACTGAAGCACAGTCATCGATCCATTCACTAACTCCAAGAATTCTTTCTCCTTGCGTCGCTGAATATGGGAAGGGAAGTACTTGATATTGAACACTTCCTTAAATTTTTCCCAAGAGATCTCCTGATTCGCAGTAAAGTTGTTACGCTCGGCGGACTCCGACCAAAATAACGCGTCACCAACAAATAAGAAAAAGTAGCATAAATCACCCGATCAGCCTCGGGTACCTTCATGCCCTTGAACAGCCTCTCTACTTCAACTAACCAATGTTCCGCCTTTTCTGGGTCATCCTCACCAGAAAACTGAGGCCCAGCCCTCTTAAATCGCTCGAGTGTGGGTGCCTTAGCATTATTATTACTACTTCCACCATTTCGCAATTCAGCCGCCAATTGCCTAACCATATCAGACATGTTCTGACTGGCTCCCTCTTCCTGCGAAGGGTTAGGGTTCGCATTGGTTCGACGTCCACGATTTTCAGAATTCACCATTCCCGCGTATCTATAGTCAAAGAAAGGAGATGAATTAGAAATCTTACATATAGCTCAATTTGTAATTCACCTCTCATTCCTTTGAATCCTAGCATAGCTCACACAATACACACAAAATAAAACAATCACAAGGCAAGCATTAAATAATTCTTTTATTAATTAATAAAAAGATTCCTACACTGAGATCCCATATAAACCAGGGTTTTTATTACAAAA
Source organism: Houttuynia cordata (assembly GCA_039654745.1). NCBI lineage: Eukaryota > Viridiplantae > Streptophyta > Magnoliopsida > Piperales > Saururaceae > Houttuynia > Houttuynia cordata. The sequence goes on from CM077504.1 coordinate 16,999,553, forward strand.
GATTTATGAAACTAAAATCTATCCTAAGCCTTTCTCTTAGTCATCCTTCCTATGCTCTTGCCTTCAGAGGTAATCATCCAGTATATCTAAAGCCAACCAGGTTGGTGCAAGTCTCAAGTACGTATGCCACAAAATTTCCCACATCGTCATGTATGGCCATCTGTAACCAAAAGATTTAAACCTATGGTACAGAATGTCAGACAGTGCTGTATCATTTTTAGCTCGAACATAAACAGGGTGCTTCCTCACAATTTTGGCCCCTACCATAACCACTATAGGAGGAGATCCATCGGTAAACTCTACTTGAATCTCTTCTTGCTGATATCCTTTGATCTCCATACCTGGCACATAATCTGAGTAAGGATCCCACTCTGGGTCATCTATGGGTAGGGGTTCTACTTCAGCCACCGGGTTCTGGACTTCTTCTATGTCAATCTGTAATGGGTCATCTTCGGTTCCACTCCCTATGTCTTTCTTCTTCCAATCCTCCAGCCACTGCCTAACGGCTTCTTGTTTGTCTTTCTCATAGATCCGACCGCTTCTTGTTCTCGCCATTTAAACCTACACAAGAAACGTCATTATTAGTATTCTAAAATAAGGTTTCGGTTCTATCTATGAATCTACTCTCATATAGTAAGTTCTTCTAAGTACCCTTTTACTTTCTATCAAGTTCTACTATTTCATCTCATAATTCAGCAATGTCCGTACTGTATTAGATTGACTTTGAGGGCTCCGATACCACGCTATCACGCCCCGAAATCCCATACCTCGATCGGAGTGTGGAAGCCAATAAAAGAGCTACAATTCGAGGTAGAGATCCCGGGCACGCGATCGAACAGTCGATTTTTCTAACCGATTAAAATCATCTCAAAAGGACGTGTAACTGATTATGCCCGCAATCAGTGTAATACAATAATAGACATCAATGAATACTATGAAATAAATTTACTTAATAATAATCTATTTAAGAAAGTCAAATAAAATAAACCTATAAGTCTATGGCACACAATTGCCAATAATGTCATAAACATCAATAAAAGCAAAGCAAATAACTAAATCGTCTTTAATCTCTTCTCGGCCCCTGCAATCCGCCATAGAACTACTGCACTTCTTGATCTCACTTTTCGTTTGCGCCTGCATCAGAGGATGCATGAGTATTTCATAGAAACACTCTGTAGGATGTAAAAACCCACTTAATTAAAACAAGCAGTATGAAGAGAATAAGAATAACAAAGGTCATAGACATTCCACAACATCTGAACTTAACCGAGGTCTATACACCTGTAAGGTTAGTCAACAACAATTCCAACTCGCAAGTATAGAAAAAACATCAATAAGGCTCCGAACATACATATGAGTATGGAGAGGATAACAATCATAACAAAGCCTCCAGACATCTAAAGTAAAAGGAGTTACAATTTCTGCTCGCTAACCTGGTCGCTTGCAAGTGACTAAAATAATATACCAGAACCACCCTAGGGGTCCTCTCTTTGGAACCCTGCCATGCGTCTAGGATGGGCGGAGACTGAGGACCTTCCGTAATATCCACAATCTAACGTACGTATAGTGCCTCCCTTCGGGCAGTATGGAATCGCAATTTCATAAATATAAGTGACCTCGCAAGATCTAGCAATGGCTTAATTGAGCATACTATGAATCCACCATGGGGAGAGTCTCGCGAGGTCTCCAGTGGAAGAAAACAATCATGTAATCAATATTAGCAATATCTCAAAGGAATAGAGATCATAACACTCTAAGATCATAAGGTATCTCTTACCAGAATAGACTCTCTTATGGAGTATGGATAGAAGTATCAAAGTCTTTGGTCAACACATAACCCACTCATTGGAGTAACATAGAATAACAAGACAACCCAAACACTTTGAATAATAACAACTTACCCAAGGAGTAACATACAATCAATACATACCTTTCATGCTCAGCCTTAGATAGGAATTCCTTATACGCATTAGAGTTTTATAATACAAATATCAGAGATAAGAAATCAAAGAATCTTTGATGATTTCAATTCCAAGTAGAATATCAAACCGACATCAACGCTTTTAAAATAGATAGTTATGAATCATTTGCTCAAAGGATTATCCCTCCTAATTAGATTACTGCTAACCCAATTCTTACTGTGATATTCCATAAGTATATAGTTCGATTACTGATATTGACATATTAATCATTATCATATCATATTCCATGATGTTATTTTTATACTTAGTATTTTCTCTCAGATTTAGCTCACTGCCTCCTGCACAACAGTCCTCTTCCAACGACTGCTGTGCTCTTTACAGTAAGACGTAACCTCAAAATTTTTTACTGATAATACCATCTTGAGTCTAGTTTTTAACTCCACTGATTTTATATTTTTCTGATTTTATTTGAATTAGTTATGAATTATCTACCACCGACTATTAGCATAGAAACAGTTCTGGCCGAGATTAAGACTCTTAATTAAACTTGATTATCTTACTTAATAACACATTATAAATGATAATACATCTTTAACAGACTATATACTCCCCTCCTAGACCAATTATAGAACCTAGGATTATCTGGAATTACTAAAGTACTAAAGTTCATTCCTTTCTTGTGTTCTTCTATATATAACATAGTTTGTAATCATTAATGCACCCCAAACAAGGCAATTAATATAAGACACACCTTAAAGTCACAAATTCAACGTGGATCATCTTCAACCAAACAATATCAGAATTTCTAGTGTCTAAAAAATTAATAAAGCATTAGACTTTAGATGCGAATTCCCATCTAGAAGTGAAACATGAATGTACATATGATTTATGATGCACTACGCATAGAAATAGGGACATAATATATTCATCTCACAAGAATCCAACAATAACTAAGGTGCTGAATCGAAATACTTGTCAAAAGCATAAAATCAGAAGAGAGAAGAGGGGAAAAACCATCCTACTTAATTCACCAAGGATTTTGCCTCTCTATGCGTTGCTTGTCTCCTCCGCTTCCTCCAAAGCTCCCGCTCCAAGCTCTCGCAAACTCCCACAAGAACAAGCCTCCAAGGAGATGGATGAACGTGGGAAGGAGAAGGGAAAAGTCTCTGGACGTTCTAGGGTTAGCATAAGCCAATTCTCTAGTGTTTATATAGAGTTGGGGGAGAATCCATTCTTAAACTAATCTTCCAAATCATGGACAGTTTCAACCAATGGGAAGGCTTCACAATCCTCCTAGAGACGTGCAAAACAAGTCAAATTGGGATTTGGTATCTTTTCCAAGCAAATCCACCCCAAAAATACGCTAGAAATCACAAAACCGCAACCGGCGATCGATCGGCTATACGGCGATCGATCGTCGTATGTGTTGTTTTACACTACCGCGTTACAGCCGATCGATCGCCATTATTGCCGATCGATCGCTTTACGGGAAACAAAACATTCATAAATCACAGTAACTACGATCGATCGTTTTGATAAGGCGTCGATCGGTTCAGCTTGCCGATCGATCGGTTCTTATGGCGATCGATCGCAGTCACGTTCAATCAAAATTCAATTTCTCATATCTTTTTACTCCGAACTCTAAATCGCGCATAATAGGTGGCGTTGGAAAGCTCTTCTCACCAACTTTAATTTTCACATGGCAAAACACGACCAAATCAAACACTAAGAGGGTCAAATTTGGGTTTTAAATACTTACTAATTTTTTGGGTGTTATATTATCATTCAAAATTATTTATAATTCTGACTATTCAAGGTGCATGAGACAATAAATGAAAGAAAAAATCAATAAGCAGAACTATAAAAATATTCCATTGGATAAAACTCAAACATAAGACTTTGGAAAATAAATAACATGCTTCATGATAATATCATCTAATTAGCTACTCATGATAGTAGAATGAAGAGCCTGATTTGGACGACTCATCAGCTAACGTGTGAGATGAAAGCACTATAGCATGGAACTGTTCATCAAGCACTATTCATCATTTTCTTCACCCCTATTTTTGACTGATTGGCCTTTTTTCCTCCCTTTTATGGTCGACTCCAAACCGTCCCAAATCAAACGCGCCTTTCCAAACTGTGTCCAAAAAGATTACACAAAATCTCGTCCAAATCTCATACCAAAATCCGCTAGCTCACGTCTTCAAATCCTTCCAGAGTTGAGTTTATCCCATTCAAATCTGAATCTAAACTACGATTCTTTTCTGGTTTTGGATTGATCTAAATCAAGCCCAAAAATCTTCGATTCAAAATGCAGAAAAAGTTTTTCTATTTCCGATCGAAGACATGATTACTGGATCAAGCCCGCCGTGAGCCCAACCTCCATCGCCTCTTCACTCTCCCAAGCGGGCTGCTCTGTTCTTTCCTTTCGAACGCTCAAACTCTACTCGGGCTATCTTTTTGCTTTTTTTTATTTGTTTCAAAACCCATCTAACCTCTCTCCTTCGTCAGATATAATCTAAATCGTTCTTCGCTTTAAATCAGCGTCCATCTTCTTCTTGGATGCAAATTGGAGGCTCAGATACTTCCTGCATTTGATTTTAGCCTTTGTGCTGGAAGTTGATATTTTAATAGGGCTGCATACCCGACCCTACCCGAGAATTATTATAACTTTTGATCCCAAATTCATAATTGTACAAATTAAATACCGTTAAATTTGAATTTACGTCATAAATTATAAGTATAATGATAGATATTTTAAAAATAGTATTTCAGGTCATTTTAGGCATTATGACCATTCTTGATTCACTTGTGGCTTAGCCAATGCTTAAGTCATGTTGTCAACTCTTCTACGTGAATAATCAACCTTTCAATCACCACTTAATTTTCTGTAAGGTAAGCACATGCTTAATAATCGTCCTAATTCTTAGTTAGTAATTTGGGATATTACACTGGAAAGGTGAGGGTCTCTACGACGTAGGTAGAAACCTGCAAGAGGCATAACTTTATCTCCCAAAGTTGGAATTGCATGTTCTTGGTACGTTTACGACCAAATCTTTTTGCGCTTTCCAATTATATACAATTTTATAGATAAACTCCAAGTATTTGTCAGATATGTTGAGGTCAAAGAAATCGTTGAAAACTACTTGGATAAATTGGATGCAACAAAGCTATTAAAAATCCAGTCCAATGCATCTCAATTTAAGGCCGAAGAGGTTCAAGACAAGTTGAAGACTCAAGGCCCATGAAGATAGTAGCAAGGAGCCCATTTTGAATTTAAATTTCGTAATTAGTTAGAGTCATAGTTAGTTGGGGCAGGTAGGAATATTTATGACCTTATAATCTGCATTTTGACTCATCTAGTCCCTAGGAATGCATAGGGTTTGCTGTTTTCACTATATTGCACCTAGAATGCAGTAGAGCATCATTAATTTTTCACGTACTCTATTTTGGACAAAATTCAAATCTTGTAAGCCTATAAATAGGCCTCTCTTGTAATAAAAAGATGGATTGATCGTGAAAATTAAACTTCTAGTTCTTGAATATTTGTCATTGAAACTATTGTGTTTGTTGAAGGCATGCATTTCCAAAATACTCTTTATCCTTGACTGATCTCTCCACTTTTGGTGCGATAGTTTCATATGCCCTTTTGCTTGTGAACCTCTATCACTTGCAATAGGAAGTCTTTGTCAGTTTGAGAGCTGAATTTCTTGCGTAATTGAAATCAATCATGGTATATGTTTTATATGGTTAAATGTAACACCCCTTCTCGTAAACTGAATTAAGGTGCCACAACTTGGGCTGACCCAGTGGAAAGCCGGTCCATCAATGTGTTCCAGCAAAATTGTTGAAAATTTACAACATAACAAGGAAATAACCTAAATTAACCTACTTTTGATTAATAGTCAATAATCCAAATATCAGCAAAATAACACTACTACTTAGTCACTAGTGCAAATTATTGAAAGATAGAGTAATTCCTACATCATATGAGTCCTTCCATAAGTTATTCCCACACTCATGGATTGTTAACTCGTCCTTCCATGACAACAACAAGAGCAAGGAGTGAGCAGTTGCCCAGTAAGAAGTAACCATCACCATAAATGAAAATGGAATCAAGAGCTCACGATACAAGAGCAAGGTCACAATCCTCTTTTTTTTTTAAATAAATAGCATAATTGTAAAGTGCACCATATCCAATAAATCATCTTGTGCGCCTTAGCAAAGACAAGGCATTATCATAAAGACGAACACCTATCCCACTAAGTGTGCTAGCTGGACACCCACAAAAACTACCCAAATATCAGCATATAACCACAGGAAGATTTGAGGACTTACATCACTAGGTTGATCTACCCTCATCCTCTTGCTATTTCATAATAGTCCGGGCACAATATTCTTTTAAAAATTAAGGGTCATACATGCTTAATTATGTCAGTATTTACACATATTAGAGGATGATGCAGTAGACATTAATCGTTCGGCCATGTACCTGAGAGCACAAAATCAAACAGAAGCTTACTACAAATATAGTTTTCAAAAATTTATTATACACATGTATAGAAAAATAAATACATATACATTAATAAATGAGGGGGCTTAATGAAAGCATGTAGTAACCTTGGACAACGTATAATACATACCGAATTGGAATCATAATAAGGGAAAACTTTAAATGAGACTTGCCTAATGTAGCATGCATGAGCCTGAGTAATCTCGAGCGGTCGGATCCTGATATGATGGCTACAAGGATGGGTGATAATTCACATTCACCTACTCACTGATTTTACACCCGCGGTCGGATCAAATTTCGACGGCTCAAGATGACTTGGCTCATGTAAACTGCATGAGACTTGTCCTATGTAAACCAGACTCTAATAATAATAATAACAAAAGTAGTAGGTGGCCGATGATAGGAGATACAAGTGAATCATCAACTACACAACAATTATAAGGTTACTACGACTCAAAAAAATAGGGCAACACAAAAGCATACATCAATCATCAAGCAAGTCAATATATCTAGAAATCAATATAGAAACTAGAAGTACTCAAATTAACACATCCTATTTATGTATGAGCATTCATAACGGGTCATATGTAAGAAACTCCTTACCCCAAATTGCTGAGTCGAAGTCGTTCGCCTTGTTCTCATATTGTGGATCATATATCATAGCTTGCTAATTTTTTATCCATTTTAGCCCTTTTTTTTGCGTTGTTCCTTATTTTTCCACCTCTTCCTCGTCATGAGGATAGATGATGATAAAAAAAGAAGAAGAAATAAGAAGAAATAAAGGAAATTAATAATGACTTCTCACCCTCATTTGAAATTTATTATAACCACTAGTAGATGGGTTTTAGAAATTTTGGATATCCTCATGAGGAGGACGAGGAGGAAAAATAAGGAAGGATGAAAAAAAAATTGGCAAAAACGGATAAAAAATGAGCGAGTTATGACCTTTTGAAATTTGTCGTAAAAGTGTGCATTCTTACGGCAAACTTAAAAATATAATAACTCGCTCATTTTTTACCCATTTTAACCATTTTTTTTCGTCCTTCCTTGTTTTTCTTTCACTTTCTCCTTATGAGGATAGATAAAGATGAAAAAAGAAGAAGAAATAAAAGAAATTAATAACGGCTTCATCACCCTCCTTTGAAATTTGTCATAACCACTAGTAGATTGCTTTTAGAAATTTTGGCTATCCTCATGAAGAGGAAGAGGAGGAAAAATAAGTAAGAACAAAAAAAAGGTAAAAAGGGATTAAAAATGAGTGAGTTATAATATTTTGAAGTTTGTATCGTTGAAATCGTGTCTACTCATTCAAGTCGTGTACACTAACACACGAGCCCATTTCAAGTAGTGTGTTCGTGTACACGCTAGCAATGGAGTTGTGTCTTTGCTAACCTCTACACGAACACACGACTTACATTGGAGTCGTGCATAAGAACACACGATTTTACAGTAAACTTCAAAATGTCATAACTCGCTTATTTTTTATCCGTTTTTGACTCTTTTTTTGCATTCTTCCTTATTTTTCCTCCTCTAAGATCACAGAAAGATATACAAATAGTATTTTCTGCTTGTCGACGAGTATTTTATGCCTTTGCCCATTTTTAACCTCTTATTTGATGTTCACGAGCTGTCGAGCACCAATAGGTGGCCTTTATATGTGTTTATTTACATGTAGATCTCAACTTTTATAGTAGTGTGGTCTTATCTCAAAATCCCGCATCTATAGTCTTTTTCTGGGTGTGGGCGGGCGTCGGCTTTGGTTTGAATCACCGTGACATTCGTAGCTTCGCCGAAAATCCTCCTCCTCTGAGTGGAATGATACTGGAATGCCCTTGCCGGATAAAAGTAAAGAATTCCATCGGTTAAAATATTTTAAGGCCGTAGAGGGACATTTTTGGTAGTTCAGGTTATATTTCTAAGCTATATGGAATTTCAGTAGAAAAACATGGTAATATGGGAAGATGGGTAGTGGCGCCAGGTAATATGGAAAAAACTCACCTGCATATGATGATAAGTGTTTGAGCACTTCAAAGCTTTAGGATAAGTGGAATATGGAGTGAGTCACTAACTCCTTAAAGTAATGGCAATCCAAGATAACTGAGAGGAAGAACACCTACGTTAATATGGTTGTGGATATTCGCTCAACAATTTGGGCAAGTTGTAATAAAACGTGTGTATTGATAAGTAGAGCTCTGTCCATGTGACCTTTGCTCTGCATAGAGAAAATAAATTTTCCAGAGCTGAGATTAAGAGTTCTAAAATTCAAGTCTCCTTTGAATCTTCTTCAGGAAAAGAATATATAACAGTAAGTTTGCCTTAATTGTAAATGATGATCTATACTTTCCTCATCACATATTGATAGTTCCGCTATAAAAAGATGGTCTTCATTGAATGGTTTAACAAAGTTTATAGAGCTATGAACATGGGACAAAGGTTTGCAATTTATATTTTTTATGCAATCCATATAAGTAATTACTGCATGGGTATTATGAAGCAAGTGTAGTTTCGGTTGTTGAGTGTGATACAGTAAAATTAGGTGACTTCACTGTGCACAATTGGCCAATAGAACTGATCCAATTAAATACCTTCTGCTGCTATCTGATCAGAAAACTTAACGCGAACAAAAAATTTCTAGAGATGCTTTTGATAAGTATGTAGTTCTTTCTTAAGTTCAATAATCCATCAACTCATAACAACATGTAGTAAAAAAAGTCAGCAATACATTTCTTTGGGTGTACATTATTGAATAAAAGTTACAAGCAAAAAAACACATCAAACAACAAATGCATGTAGTTCACTGACGCCAATGTCTAGATGGGGCCGGGGCCTTTGACTCTTCAGCACTTCATCAATACTTCCCTGGATCAATTTCATGGTATTCGCATCTGAAAAAGAAAACAGGCAAAGTAAAAAACCAAATATAATGATGCTTTGCCATCTATGAATGAAGCTAACAACGTAGGAAAAAACTCACAAGAACATACCCCTCGCTCACTTTTGATAGATACAGTTGATTTTCAAACTATTTACTTCATCAGCTTTATGTTTCTTTCTATGGATTTTATTCTATTTTGATTATAATAAGAGTCAAATAGTGGTATATAATCCATCCTTTGACCCCAAATAGTTGGGATAAGGCCTATGATGATGATGATGAAAGTCAACCATATCATCCTCCCAGTTATATCCTCCCTCATATACTCCACCTATGAGAAGCCTCCACGTCACCCATTTTTGTGTTTTCCAATTTAAGTGCTTCTGTTTGATAATGGGTGATGTCGAGGCTTCTCATAAGTGGAATTGTTGTGTCCCGGCATAGGACACGAACAGGGCCAGGTATCATGGCCGGAGAAAACGGAGGAAGAAAGGAAAAAGTAGCGAAAAAGTAGTTTCTTTATTGCATAACCTAAACTGTGGAGGATGACTTCCTTATAAAGGGAGAAAGGTTACACGGTGCCCTAGGGGGGACACGCCACTAATTGGGCCACTAACGGGCCTGGAATACATCCATTATTCAATTAAGTAAATCTACTAGCCCAATCAACTAGAGCCCAATTAATTAAGAAGTGTGATGTCCGTCCCCGTCCCCGTAACATATGCGTGCTGACGTCCTGGGCCTGACGTTCACAACAATCCACCACGCTTCCACTCCCGCCTTGTCCTCAAGGCGGCCAAGAAGAAGCGCTCCAACCGGTGATGAAACTGAGCATAAAATAAGAGATCTCCAGCATCCATCATTCGGCGTAGTGCCACCAATAACTCATAAAGCTTGTGGATCGACGAAGTTTAAAGGCTAGTTGGATGGCTTTATTGTAATCAGCATCCATAGGAGTAAGTTCCAGCTCTTGACCTTGTAGCACCCCCTCTTCTTCTGTATGAAAAGCCTATTTGTTATAAATAGCAGTACTGTCATACCACAACTTCACAACTGCATTGCTACCACCGGTTGTTAGATTTGCAGTGCTTTGCCCAACAGCTAGTGCCCAAACCGTGACCTCGTGCTGGTCACAAGTTGCAACACACTCGTTGACTTTCATAGTCCACTGCCCGGAATCATCAGTACCTATGTAGTCTGGTCGAATGCGGACAAACCCCGGAACAAAATCAGCTTTATAAAACCACCTTTCAGCTTCCAACTTGATTATATCTGTTTGAATGGCTGGATACTGTCCAAGCACATGTTTGTAAGGCACGTGTGACAAGTACTGATGGAGCATGAGGTAACGTAAATGCTGCCCAACCAATGTCCCAGGGATTGCAGGCACGCCAAATAAACCAATAACCAACCATGGGTTTGCAACATATGGGGCTGGTGAGTAAAAACATAAGGGTAAAAGAAACGCAACCACAACCGATATGCTTAATAAATTAATCCCCATGAAACGAACACTTAAGCACAATAGCCTCAGTGAAATTGCTGCTGGGTAACCCCCCATCAACAAGGATGTGATCCATAACAGAAGTTCCTGTATTATGACAGATTTGTGAAGCATGCTTGCCAAACGCTGCGGAACCCTGTAACTACCCACATTAGCAATGAAAACAGAGTATGCCTTGTAGACTTCAGCTTTTGCAGATGTACCTTCCTGTGATGGAGAGAAAACCAGAGTTTGATGCAGAAATGCACGCATATTTTCACCAAGATGTTGAAGAGAGCCGGTTTGCAAAAGCTGGAATTTGACATTCTTTGTGTGATAGACTGCAGTAGCATCCACATGTGCAAACTTAAGGCAAGAAAGACTAGCCACTTCTTTGTACACTAGGAAATCAGTCTCAGATTTTATTGCCCGAGAAATAAAAAGATCTTGTGCAATGATATTACAAAGGGAATACTTGGCCATCTTGGAAAAATGATCAATAGCCAGCGAACCTGGATCAGTCTGAAATATGATGGATTGTCCTCCAATTCCCATAGCCTCCAAATCAATGGCCATATGGATTGTATTGCTCCATGGATGCTGTGTGATAAAGCTATGAACACCATTGAAGCCTTCCTCTTAACTAGTATTAAATAGAAAATTCACTGCATTTGGAATCCATACGCCCACTGAGATATGCCTCATGCAAGCTCCAACTTAACAGCAACACATGAACTCTTTAGCCATACAATCCCAATGAGCAATTCCCACTGCAGATTCCGTTATAGGTCCAAAAGTGTCAGGCGCATTTGCAACTAGGCTAACTTGTGACCGCAATTCCTTCAGAGACGTTTGGCGTACAGTCATATGTTTTTCTCCTTCATTGCGCCATATACCCAGGACCTCATCTATCCTGCTCCTATCATTTGGTTTCAAGCAATTACCAGCAACATGTAGGACATATCCTGAACCATCAGATGCTAGCTTTTGTAGACCCGAGACATGAGCTGTAGGAGGATCATCTGATGCAGATAGTTGCACCACATATAGCTGCTTCTCAGTTGTCAAGATTGTCAGAACCACTCCGTGGCTGTAAAAACAATTCACCAGAATTGGGTTGCCCAATTTGAGATGGTCCAATAGGATGGTATCAATAAAATCAACAACCTTACCCCGAAAACAACATTTTTTTTGATATCACACCTTCTGAATTTGATGGATCAGCAGGACTAACAAAATTCAAGTGGTCCAACACATTCTCGATGAGGTTGGAACCAAGAGAACCTGGATTCTAGCACGCCAGCGAATCACGAGCCCTTAAGCAATAGCCCTTACAATCAATAGCCAATCCCTTCTTTCGATTTAACATCTTCTTCCCATTATCCATCAAGCAATCAAACATACGCAGCTTTATCTTATTCAACGACACTTTACCTGTCGAATTCGGCTTATGGTAGTAATAGAACAGGGCATTGTCAAACACCGCATCATTCCAACAATTGCCCCAATTAGCATGTCTGCCTAAAACTGAATACAAACAGCCCTTGTAGTGCAAGCTGCAACAACCTTTTTCCAACAATATAATGTCCTCAGGCGATATTGTTGGCAGCTTCTTCCAACGTATCACTAGGCATGAGGCTATGGGCCTGAATGCCATGCTTGAGATAGTAAAGCTCCCAGCAGGAATTTCTGACCTGGATCCCGGCTTGCCCGATGTGAATGCTTGTGAAATCCCTCATCGTTCTCGCTTCAGCTCGTCGGATCGGAGGAGGAGGTCGAGCTTGTTGAGACGGATGAGAAGTAGGTGCCGCAGACTGCGGCCTTGTAGCCAAAGAAACCCCGGCCAACGAGGCAGAGACAGCGACACATCTTTAGGCGTTGTCATGGCGACCGCACTCGTCAGAAAAATTCGACCTTTGGGCCGTGCAGGAGTCGGCGAGGTTGTGGTGGTTAGTGCCGAGGTAGATGAGGCCTTTGGGTCCATCGACCTTGAGAGCAACTGTGGTCTGGCCGTCGGTGTTGTGCCGGATATGGCCGTGATGGAAGTGGCAAACGCGGTTGAAGTCTCGATACTGCGGCGAAAAACTTGATTTCGTTAGAAAAAATGTCCGCGGTGGCATGGAGGACCTTCATCCTGTCATTGATGGTGACAGAGGAGGGCAAGATGATCGTGTTGGCGGTGTCGATTGGGGTGACGGTGGAGGAGCCCGTATGGTAGTCAGCATGGGCGAAAGTGACGGCTAATGGATCGATCCTCTGATCATCCGTCGTCGAAGCGGCGACTGGGGCTGAAGGAGGAGGCTTCTTCTCGTCCATGTCGGGACTTATGAACGCCGCAGAGAGCCCAGTTGTGGCGACCACGATCGAGGCGCTCGACCATGTTGAGGATTGACTCCAAGTGGTAGATTTGGCCATTGGTGTGGTAAAGCCCGGTGCTTTGTGCGAAGGTCGGCTGGTGGGGGACCTCGCCTTGGCAGGCAAGACATCGGGGATGGAATCCGACCATAGCACGGCTCGAGGTTCCTTCCATCGAGCAGATGTGGGTGAAGGCAGATCCGGATATGGGGTGAAGGATCTGGAATTGGAATCGGGGGTTTGGGTTGTGGAATACCAGGCGGTGGGCCCCGACAACGGCAGCGTCAGGGACAGTGGCTTCCGTGGAAGATGAGGCGCGGCCGGCGGAGCAGAGAAGCTGCCATAGTGGGGCTCGCAAGATGGTGGAGGTGGCTGTGGGGAGGACAAGTGATGTGGGTAGGGAAGACCGTAGGAGTCATGATGTGGGTGATGACGTGTGTCCCACCGTGGTTGACCGGAATACCAGGTGGTAGTGCCAGGAGGCGATGCCGGTGGCGGCGGAGCCGTCTGCGATCTGGCTAGCAGCTGAATGGCCGCCGCTCCTTGGGCTTCCTCGATTCGTTCAATCCACCTTAGTATGTCGGCACACATGTCCAGCATATCGTCCTGCGTAATGGCAGATCGGAACGGCTCTGATACCAATGTTGTGTCCGGGCATGGGACACAAACAGGGCTAGGTATCATGGCTGGAGAAAAGGGAGGAAGGCAGGAAAAGTAGAGGAAAAGTAGTTTCTTTATTGCATAACCTAAACTGAGGAGGATGACCTCCTTATAAAGGAAGAAAGGTGGTGTGGTGCCCTAGGGGGGATGCGCCACTAATTAGACCACTAACGGACCTGGAATACATTCATTATTTAATTAAGCAAATCTACTAGCCTAATCAACTAGAGCCCAATCAATTATGAAGTGTGATGTCCGTCCCCGTGACGTATGCGTACTGACGTCCTGGGCCTGACGTTCACAACAGGAATATATGAGGGAGGATATTCTTGCGAGGATGTAAAATTCTTCCCTATGGTAAAAAATAGAAGTGCTAGCAAATATATCTAGCGTGATTTTTCTACCAGCTCCAACTGGTACTCTTGCCGATATTTTAAACTGAAGTGTAGTCCAGGCCCAGCTCTAAATTTAGGAGCTTTAACTTTTGATTTTTTCGAAGTTGAGCTTAATATTTCACGTCAATTATGATTTTTTTATGTGACATGAGATATGAAAAAATAGCCTGCATCATTTGCCACCCCCTCAGTCCCACATTAATGGTCTTTTTTGTATTGAAAGAAGAACTAAATTAGTTCATTTTTAAAAATTAAATATGACTATTAGTGTGAGACCGAGGGAGTATTACTCTATAAAAAAACACAATCTTTTGCATATTAATTTCTTGTTTTAAATGATAGGACATAAAAACTTATAACCATAAAAAAATAGCAGTCAAAGATAATGGAACATATTTCTCGTCTAAATGATTGCTTGGTGTTGCCGACTAACATATAAAGAGCATAAAGGGAAAGGTTCAAAGTATACCAATACTCCTCCCACAGTCGTGGGTATTGGCACAGTAAAAGAAACCGGGAGGCGATAGCCATTTATGTCCCCCGGTGCATTTGTTCATGCAATCTGAGAAGCATTTCGGCACAAATGCTGGCAATGTTTTACTGTAGTCAACTGCACAAGTGGTGGCTGTGAGTGCAAGAAGCGCAAAAATGGCAACAAGGGAAGTAGTTCTTGCGGCCATTCTATTGCTAATTGAGCACTTGTTTGTGTTGTATGGAGCAAGAGATGAGAGTAGAAAGAGCTGCAGCTACAATTCCCAGAGATGGAATGGCTGGAGATATTTTTACCTACTGTCAGTTGGAACCAAGGTTTTAAATCACGGACAGGTCATCGACCGAGAATTCCTGCGGAGTAGGTCCAATCGAGGGTCAACTTAGGTTGACCCAGCTGCTGACATCATTAATACAAAAAATAATAAAAAATAATCCCCCTTTCTCAAAACTTTATATGAGATCAAAACTTTGCATATTCTAATGTTCTCTGTGTAGCAATTTAATGAACAAAACAACCATATTACAAACAATAAAATTCTTAAATGAAAAATATGAATATTTTTTTTAAACATAGAAAGAAAAAAAATGCACTAGGATTCTACCAAGATTGATGTCGAAAGAAAATTAAAAGATGTTGCAAAGAAAAAAAAGGAAAAAATTGGGTTGGAAAGAATTTAAACCCGGCCCCATATGGGTTTGGGTCATAATTTAAAAAACCGGACCGGACCGGTTGGTTCGATTCGGTTCAACCAGGCGATTTAAATGTGTCAATTAGGTCAATAGACCTGGCTGACCCGGACGACCCATTCGAAAGACCGACCGGTTCCAGTCGAACCGGCCGGGCCGGTCCGGTTTCTAAAACCATTATTGAAACTATTTCTAAACTACGGATAAATTAGAAAGCGAATGATCAGCTCAGTTGAGGAGACATTGTGAGGTGGAAGGACAGAGAAGATTGTTACGTTTGGTTGTAACTGTTAACCTTCGAAGTTGGCTATATATAGATACTCGGTCTCGTAATGTTTAAACAAGACCAACGTCGTTCACTCAACTGTAGGAGCCAATTCCTTGCTGGGTTGATGTGCAGATATAGGCTGAACCGAACCGAGAAGGTCCCCCACCAGATTATTCCACACTATTTGACAACGTAGATATATTTCCCAGTCTGAATTGTGTGTTAGCTTTTAACGTTACCGTGAACATCAAACACCCGTATCCCAAACCCTGACCCTCATCTCCATATCAACATACAACCCGACCCTTCACTCCCTCTCATCCTCATCCATCTCAGATCCATCCTCCCTTCTCAGCAGCCCTTCGACTGGTCCCTCTCCTCTCCCCCCACTTTACCACCATCCATGACCCTTCTCTAGTACTCAGTTTCCATCATCGTCCCTCCCCCCCTTTTTCCCTTGAGACCGGCAGTTCCACATCACATCATCTTGTAAGATATTGATATGGGTTCATTCCATATTAGTTGTCTTATTTGAGAGGAGTTGGCCCTCCCATATGTGTGTGGACATGAGGAGATGTTAGGCTCCCGTGGGCCCACACCTAATTGAAAGAGACACCTGTTTTGAAGAACCATTATAGAAGGGCTTTAATTTGGTTAATTATAACCAAATCAGGAAAGAGAAGATTAGTGGAGTCCTAATTGCATAAGGACGTGGAGAGAGAATAATTAAGAGAGATTTTACTCCCTAATTTGGTGTAACCGAAATTGGTTAAATGGGAAAGGATGGGACGCCTTCTTCCCCACTAACTCTCCAACGGTTTTTGGATTGCACTCTCTCTCTGTGACAATGTCTCTCTTTTCTCTATTGGGCTTGTGTTCATCTCCTTTGGCTTTTGACAATTGAGATTGATCTTAGACATCATATCAAATCTTGGATTTGGAAGAAAGCACACGATTGATATTGCTATCTCAAGGAGATTAGCAAATCATAGGATCCATGCACGAACGGTTCTTGAAAGGTGATCTCGGACAAAATATATTCCTTCGTTCTTCATGGATTTCATTGGTACAAAAGCCGCAGGTTAGTAGTACTTAATCTGTGTTTTTAATTTCATTGTGCATGATATAAATTCCCGTTCGATTATATTGCTAAAAACCTTGTACTCTATTGTATTTGTGTTTGTGAGTGCAAGGGAATTCATGATCAAATCAGAATTTGGAGAATTCAATACCAAACAGACGAATTAAAATTGCATCTGCTGTGGCTCGGTAACCCTACAGTGGTATCGGAGCCTCATTCCGTTGTGGTGTTAGAGTTCCTAAAGATCTGGTTGATCTCTATGTGGAATTCAAAGCAATCGAATTAAAAGTCGCAATTTTCGATTTGGCGATCGATCGGCATTCCAGACTTGATCGATCGCTAAAGGTTTTAAACGAGGAAGATGACCGGTAACGATTGATCGGCACCATTTGCGATCGATCGTAGTTTCTGAAGGTTTCGTTTGAAAGAGAGAAACGATCGATCGACAATATTTGCGATCGATCGATCGATCGTATCTACTGTTAAAAATCGAAATCAAAATTGTGTGAGAAACGATCGATCGAATGAGGCAGCGATCGATCGTATCTACTGGAAAAATCTGCTATTGTGCAGCAATTGACGCGATCGATTGGCTTGAGGAGCGATCGATCGGGCGTACGATTGAACAATTGTATTACAAGTTGAGCGATCTATCGGAGGTGTACACGATCGTTCGTATCTGCTGTAATTGTGCAAGGTCTGCAGCGATCGATCGGCTGGTTATGATCGATCGGCTATTTTGACATGATTGATCGGTTGGAAAAGATTTGAAAAAAAACCGAATTTATTTTGAAGCAGTATTTGTGCCACATATTAAATTGAATGTTGATAGTTGTTTAGTAATTCAAACTTTGCTCTTTAACACTATTTGTCCTATTTTCACTGGTTGTAGATTTTATCTCCATCTTGCTGATTTTATAAAAGTTGCAATGGCTTCCCGTATGGTCTCCAGTGAATTGGCTAAGACTGAAAAGTTAAATGCTACGAATTTTTTAATCTGGAAGAGGCGTATTCGTCATATTCTGTTCCTTGATAACTTGGGTCATTTGTTGGGCCAAAGTATTGAACTTCTAGGTGATAACAGTACTACTACTCAAAAGAGAGAGTACAAGAAGTTTAAACTGGAGGATGCACGAGCAAAGACCACGTTGCTTACCTTTATGGATCCTACTATTGAGTTGATTTTTGAGAAGCACAAAATGGCCAAAGAAATGTATGAGGTTATAGATAGGAGGTATGGAGAACATACTAAGGCTTAGATCAGGTTGCTCCACACTCGCTACACCAACATGAGGATGGAGGAAGGCATGAATGTGCTTGAGCACATAATGCCATGTCCATTATCGCTAGTGAGCTGGAGATGCTTGGAGAGCCAATTTCATTGAGGATCCAAGTATCTACGATACTCACTAGTCTTCCTCCATCATGGGAAGCAGTAGTGGTGGCATTGAACCTGAGTGATAAAAAACTCATTCTCGATGATCTTACTGCCAAGCTGGCTTAGAGCAGGAAAGGAGAGAGCATATGAGGGCCTCTAATGCATCTGCCAACCTTGCTCATCATGTTGGCTCCAAAAAAGGTGGGTTTATGCTGGCACCTCGAAGAAGAATGGCCAGAGTAGATCAACAGTGCCAACATTGAAAAATTGAGGAGAAACTCTTTAAACAACGTCGATCACTCAACACTAGGAGGTAATGTTCGAGTCTGGATCCACTGGTGAAGCTTCACCAGCAAGAGGAAAGGAAAGAAACCTCAGTTCTAGGATGCAGACAGGGCCAAGAACAAAAAGAAGGGAGCCTGCTTTACTTGTGGCCAGATGGGTCATTTAGCAGGAACTGTCCTAATGGCTCCTAGGGCAATGATAAAAAGAAACAGCAAGGAGGTGGAAAGGACATAGTGTGTATAATTTCTGAAGCACTGATTGTGAACACAAACAATAGAGGATGGTGGCTTGACTCGGTTGCAACTCGTCATGTGGCCATGATGAAGGAGTCATTTGCTGAAATAAAAGAGATTAGTCCCGGAGAGCACAAGATATACATGGGCAATAACACTTATTGTGATGTGCTAGGGATAGGCTCTGTTCATATTCCTCTTTCAGGAGGAAACACTCTGGTTATCACAGATGTCTTGCTTGCACCAACGATTCGTAGGAATCTGATTTCAATCCCTTTACTGACTCAAAAGGGATTCGAAGTCAGGTTCAAGGGTGGCAAGGGAACTGTGGGACAGAAGAATAACATTTTATTTACTGCTTCTTTAGTGGATGGTTTATTCAAACTGGATGTTTCCAATGACTTTACTAATATTAATGAAATGATTGATTCTGAGTATATTACTTGTGTTGTTGATGATGCTTTATTGTTGCAGTTACGCCTTTGTCATGTTAATACGAGAAAATTATATCGTATGTCAGGTAGTGGGTTACTGCCTAGAATAGGTGATGATTTGCACGTGTGTGAAGATTGTTTATCTGAAAAAATGACTAGGCCACCTTTTCCCAAAGGTCAACGAGCAATAGACCTTTTAGAGGTCATTCACTTAGATATTTGTGGGCCTATAAACATTAAGATTCAAAGGGATATGACGTATTTTATTGCATTTATAGATGACTATTCTAGATATGGTTATGTGTACTTGTTATCCAGGAAGTTCAATGCCTTAGAAAAATTCAAGGAATTTAAGGCTGAGGTTGAGAATCAATTAAGACGAAAAATTAAAGTTCTGAGAACTGACAGAGGTGGTGAGTACACATCTAATTTGTTCAAAGACTATTGTACTAACCAAGGAATAGTACATCAGTATACTTTGCCGTATACCCTGATCGTTTAAAATTAAAACCCTTGCAAGTGTACAAGGCAATTGTACTACGGCGAGTATTAATAAGGGTTGTTGAACCTCAGGGACGGATTAATCTTTTACCAAATTCAAAAGAAAGTAGCAATGTTGATTCTAGACTAAGAAAGCAATGAACTTTAACTAGACTAAGTGAGATTTAATCAATATGGAGAAGACCAAGGCTTCGAATCCACAACAATAACTAGTGTATCGTCTCTCTCTCTCTTTTGAATAAAGATTTCCGATTGGCCAGTATATTCCTCTCGAACATACACTTGTCAACTCAAAATATAGTGCTCTCCTCTCGGATGTAACACATAAAACGGTTATAACATGGAATTGTGATCTATCTCTCGAGTATAAACTAATGAAATTTTATTGATATATAACACCTCAGTCTACTCACGTTCCTCTCGGATACGCAAGTATTCTTCGGATTGAAACTCACAAGAATTTACTCTTGTCTCTCTCGAGTACAAAGAACAAATCTTTATTGAATTAACAGTGATTACACAATAAAATCCATACACCAAATAGAGTAAAAACATAAGATGAGAGAAAAGAAACTACACAACCAGATTATTGGACTTCATCTACGCCTTGGAAGGGTGTTTAGCCTCGCATCGGAAGAGAAATCATCATCGTGTTCTTCATCTTCTTCTCTCCTTTGCTCTAGCCTCCAATTTAGCTCTAGATTCTCCAAGGGTTGAATATGTGGTGCCCAATACGTTCTCTCATAAGGCCTATTTATAAGAGTGAAGAGAAACCACGAAGTCCCCTTCCAAATCCAAGTCGAAATAGGTCTTATTTCGGTTTTCCATATACGGCGATCGATCGCTCCGTATTGACGATCGTTCGCTTGCTGATCGATCGCAATTCCTTCGTTATTTTCTTCCGATCGATCGCTTTGCCGATCGATGCCGTATGATACCGATCGATTGTAGTTACTGTCTTGCGCGGATCAAAAATTCCAATAGATACGATCGATCATTTTGAGTCCGATCGATCGTTTCCTTCAATATACTGTTTTACGGCTCTGGCGATCGATCGCATTGATAGCCGATCGATTGTAGTTATTGTTCATAAACTTCGAATGGCTATAACTTTCTGCTCCGAACTCTGAATTGCGCGTGGTTGGTGGCGTTGGAAAGCTGACTTCTTGAACTTTCAAGTTATGATGATTTAACCATTCGAGTTACTTTTCACCTCATTTTTGTGTATTACTCTTATTTTCGACAAAAACCAAAAACTATATTAAAGTAGTAGTTATTCTAATCAAACACTAGCATAAACATAAGTTTAGGAGATAATAAAATGCATATTTCATGTATAGATCACACTCCAAACCTAGATTTTGCTAGTCCCTAGCAAAACAAAACAAAATAAAATCAAACAAACTAAAGAAACTAATGCAGAAAAGTAAACACCACTTTCATAGGGAACACGATTGCATTGAGCGTATGCAACAAGCCGTTAAACCTCTAGGTGTCCCTAGTAGGACGAGTGTTGTCTCGTGAGGGTTTGCAGCCATGCTACCCACAAACATATATTTATTAATCTAATTAACCTAAGTGCAAAAACAAAGCAAAAATAAAAACATTGCAAAACACACAACCTATTATCCCGACAAATGCAAACTACAATGCTTAAGAGAATTAACCACACGTACTTGGTTCATAATCAACAGGAATATAGAAGCCCTCAAGTAAGTGGTTTTATTCCACACTTTCATCTTGGAAATTTCTGCTCAATATAATATAGCATGATAATATAAATAGTAAAAGTGTAGAACATTGTAGCAATACATTCTAAATTTCTGTTTATACAGATCCAGTGTTACCCATTAACCAAAGAACATCAGAATCTACATAGTCATCGTAATCTTTAGGTTCATGATAGCACAGATCTGCGCGCCTCTTTCGGGTCCAACATTCTAGATTTGAGAGGATAATACACCATAGACTCTTTTTTCTTTTCAATAGGACTGTGTAAGGCCTGACTTCAAGATGCTTAGGTTTAGCAATGACTCCCAGCCAGTTTGGCTTAGGGCATTAGGTTTTAAGAGACCGCTTCGGGCCCAAGCATCAGCCTAAGTTAATCCTATAAAGTCAAGCCGCCCCTTTTCTTTCATTTTGTTTTCATTTTTTCGCATTTTCATTTTCATCATTCATATTTTTCAGCACATCTTTATTTTGTCCAGGCTGTATTATACTCTCAACCTATTTCCGGTTCCAATCCCTTCCCATAGCCAAGTAAATGGTCTATCATGATCTTTTAAGCTCAACAGACAACTACACATCATTCAATGACTATGACTAAAGATATCCCACTATAGATTAGTATTTAACAAATCTCTAGATGGTATTACTTTATGTAACTAGTGTGTGTGAGTGAGTTTTCTTAGTTCAAGCACTTATTCCAAGAGGACTGTAACAGAAAGATATGCTCAGTTAAGTGTATCTATCCTCCAGTATACTTACTCACACTTCCAATGCAAATTAATCTCCTAAGAATTGCAACATGCATTATTATGGGATAAACTATTAAAACCTGAGAAAAAGTACTGACAAACAACTTAAAAACTAATCAAATTTTTATGATTTTTCAATTTTATGATTTTTTTATACAAGTAATATTCCCTCCCCCAAACCTATTATGAACATTGTCCTCAATGTAAACAAATTATAGCATGACAATGAGCATATAACAATGAAAATCAGATGAAGGAGAGAATACACCTGAATACGTGGGTTGCCTCCCACCAAGCGCTTAGTTTAACGTCTTCAGCCAGACAGAGCCACGATCATTCTGTAATTATCGGATCCACTAAATACACCAGCCCGTCATCTAGGTCACCAGCAGCCTCGAGATAGGGTTTTAGACGGTGGCCATTAACTTTGAATGTACTCCCATCTTTTGGATTTTGGACCTCAACAGCACCATGTGGAAATACTTTTTTGACAATAAAAGGCCCAGACCACCGAGATCGGAGCTTCCCAGGAAATATGTGCAGCCTAGAGTTGTAAAGTAGTACCTTCTGATCAGGCTGAAAGAACTTTTTGAATATCATCTTGTCGTGTATGGCTTTGGTCCTCATCTTGTAGAGTTTGGCATTCTCATATGCATCAAAGCGCATCTCCTCTAATTCACTCAGTTGGAGTTTTTGTTGATCACCGGCTTTATCAATATCAAAGTTGTAGGCCTTAATAGCCCAATAAGCCCTGTGTTCTAACTCAAAAGGTAAATGACAAGCTTTGCCATATACCAATATGTAGGGAGACATGCCAATAGGTGTCTTGAAAGCTATCTGGTAGGCCCATAATGCATCATTCAGTCTCAAGGACCAATCCTTTCTATCGGGGCGAACCATTTTCTCCAGAATCTGCTTGATTTGGCGATTTGAAACCTCCACTTGGCCACTCGTCTGAGGATGATATGGTGTGGCAACCTTGTGGGTGACAGAATATTTCTTGAGAAGAGCTTCAAAAGACCTGTTACAAAAATGAGAACCACCGTCACTAATAATAGCTCGAGGAGTTCCAAACCTGCTAAAAATGTTAGATATCAGAAAGTCCAGCACAACTTTTTGGTCATTGGTCCTAGTGGCAATAGCTTCAATCCACTTAGACACATAGTCAACAGCAACAAGAATATATGTATGACCAAAAGATGGTGGAAAATGTCCCATAAAATCAATACCCCAAACATGAAATAAATCAACAATCAAAATAGGTTGTAGGGGCATCATATTCCTTTTAGACAAGGCTCCCAATTTTTGACACCTATCATAAGATTGACAATAAGCATGGGCGTCTTTAAATAGAGTTGGCCAATAAAAACCGCTTTGAAGTACTTTGGCCGCAGTTTTCTTTCCACCGAAGTGTCCACCACAGGCATGAGAGTGACAAAAAGATAGGATGCTATATAACTCACTCTCAGGGACACATCGTCTTATGACTTGGTCAGCACATACCTTAAACAGGTCAGGGTCATCCCAGTAATAATGATTGACTCGTGAGAAAAATAAGTCTTTATCATGTTTAGACCAAAAGGTTGGGATTTGACCCACATCAAGATAATTCACAATATGTGCAAACCAAGGTGGAGATGTAGTGGAGACAGCAAAGAGCTGCTCATCAGGGAATGAATCTCTTAGAGGGTCATGGCTGTGCAAATCAGGAATAGGAATTTTGGATAGATGATCAGCCACGACATTCTCAGAACCCTTTTTATCTTTAATTTCAAAGTCAAATTCCTGGAGGAGTAAAATCCAACGGATCAGCCTTGGCTTGGCATCCTTCTTGGAAAGAAGGTACCTCAAAGCTGCATGATCAGAGAAGATGATGATCTTACTACCGAGGACATATGACCTGAACTTATCTAATGTAAACACAACAGCAAGCAACTCTTTTTCGGTGGTAGTGTAATTCAATTGAGCATCAGTGAGTGTCTTGCTAGCATAGTATATAACATGATGAATTTTGTTGATGCGTTGGCCTAACACTGCCCCTATTGTAAAATTCGATGCATCACACATTATCTCGAAGGGCAGTGTATAGTCAGGGGGCTTAATGATAGGGGAGCTAGAGAGGAGGGTTTTTAATGTGGTAAAAGCTTCTTCGCACGACTCATCAAATTCAAATTGCACATCCTGACCGAGAAGGTGACATAATGGACGTGATATCTTGCTAAAATATTTGATGAATCGACGATAAAACCCTGCATGGCCAAGGAAAGACCGTATTTGCTTAACTGATGTAGGTGACGGTAAATTAGCAATCAGGTCAACCTTGGCCTTGTCAACCTCTATACCCCTTTTTGATATAACATGTCCAAGCACAATCCCCTATTGAACCATGAAATGGCTCTTTTCCCAACTTAACACTAAATTTGTTTCCTCACAGCATTTTAAAACTAAAGCAAGTTTGTGCAAGCATTCATCAAAACAAGCGCCAAACACCGAAAAATCGTCCATGAAAACTTCCAAAATTTTATCAATCATGTCGGAAAAGATGGACATCATGCATCGCTGAAATGTAGCAGGGGCATTACAAAGACCAAAAGGCATTCTTCGATACGCAAATGTACCGAAGGGGCATGTAAAAGTCATCTTCTCCTGATTCCCTGGAAAAATTGGCACTTGATTATCATGAGTACCCATCTAAAAAGCAATAAAACTCTTGGCCCGCTAGTTTCTCTAGGATTTGGTCAATGAATGGGAGAGGGAAATGGTCCTTACGGGTGTTAGAGTTCAGCTTCCTATAGTCAATGCACACCCGCAGCCCGTGGTCTCTCTTATTGGCACAAGTTCACCCTATGAGTTTGGTTTCACCGTGATGCCCGATTTCTTAGGGACGACCTGGATGGGGCTCACCCACTCACTGTCAGAGATAGGGTATATAATTCCAGCATCTAACAATTTTACTACCTCTTTCATCACCACTTCTCTCATGTAACCGTCGCTGTCCCTCCCTAGAAGGTTTAGCCTGGTCCTCCAGGTTTATGCGATGCATGCACACAGAGGGGTCTATACCCCGGAGGTCAGCTACTGTCCATCCTATAGCTCGCCGGTGTATGGTAAGGATCTCCAACAACTGGGCTTCCTGGTCAATAGATAGGCTAGATGAGATAATTACAGGAAGAGTGGTGTTGGGTCCTAGGAAGATATATTTGAGGGAGCTAGGAAGGGTTTTGAGTTCAAGTGTGGGTGGGGATTCTATAGAAAGTTTAAGTGGTGGGGCGGTAGACACAGGAAGAGGGTCGGGGTGGGGTCTCCATGGGATATGTCCAGGGTATAGGGCAGCTACTAAATGGTGATGGACCTCCTCAAGGTCAGGCGTGCCCTCATATTGATCGATCTAGTCATAAAAAAGGGTGTGCTCGAGGGCATCCTTAAGCACAGCAAAGGGAAGGTACTCCTGGACTAGGTCATCTAGGTCGTCAACCATAAGGCACTCAGCTTCACTCGAGGGTTGTTGGGAAGCACTAAAAATATTTAATTTAACTTTCATGTTCCCAAATGAGATGTTCATGTGCCCTGACCGACAGCTAATGGTGGCATCAGCTGTAGCTAGGAAAGGGCTGCCAAGGATAACGGGGATTTGGGATTTGGAGTTGGCAACTGGTTCCATGTCTAAGACAACAAAATCAACAGGAAAGTATAACCGGTCAACTCCAACAAGAACGTCTTCTATAACACCTCTAGGTCTGCAAATGGATCGCTCCGCTAATTGAAGGGTGACTAAGGTGGGCTGCAACTCTCCGAGGCCAAGTTGTTCATACACGGAGTAAGGGAGAAGGTTGACACTGGCCCCTAAGTCCAAGAGAGCACGGCTAATGTTATGGTCACCTATGACAATGGATGTGACAGGGACACCTGGATCCTTAAATTTAAGTGGCATATCACTGGTCAGTAAAGAGCTTACTTGGTTGGTCAAAAAGACCTTTTGGGTGACATGGGATTTGGTTTTCCTCTTTTGGGTACACAGGTCTTTCAGGAACTTGGCATAGGCAGGTACTTGTTTGATGGCATCTAAGAGGGGAAGGTTGATCTTTACCTGCTTGAACACCTCTAACATTTCCTCCATTCGTTGGTGGGACTTACTAAACGGGGAGGGTTGGTTGAGGCATTGAGGGAAAGGAGCCCTAGGGATATGGGATTTTTCATTGGTGGGCTCAGCTGGGACATCCTTCTGTGGTGGGAGACTAACAGGATCAGGCATAGTAGGAGTGGGTTGGTTTTGTTTCTCAGGGGGAGTGTCCTCACTCGTAATGGTTGGGTCCCTAACCTGATTGTCAACTTGTTTTCAATTTCTTAGGGTAGTAATGGCTTGCGCCAACTCATTTGGATAATGGGAACCGTCAACGGCGAACTGGCCTCTAGGGTTCTGCTGTGGTTGGCTGAGCAAGGTTCCTACTTCCCTACGGTTCATAGGTTGGGCCAGCTGTCCTAATTGGGTTTCTATTTTGGCAATGGATTGTGTATGGGAATGGACAAGCTGGGCCTGGGTTCGTAGCTCTGCTCTTGTCTTCTTCTGTTAAGTTTTAATCTCGGTTAAGTGTGAGAGGAGCATTTGGCTCATTTGGCTCATCTGGTCTTCTAAGGAAGGTCGCCTATTGGATTGGCCAAAGGGAGCCGGTGCGGGTTGGTTGGACTGGGGTCGGCTTTGGAATTCTGGTCTTAGGGCTGGATTGAAAGCTGGCCCCTGTTCAGGTTGTTTCCAGGCGAAATTTGGATGATTTCGCCACCCCGGGTTATAGGTATTTGAATAGGGGTTTTTGGCTCTAGGGTATCCTTGTGCAAAGTTGACATGCTCCTGTATAAGGTCTGGATACTGGGAGGCTAAGGGGCAGTCAACTATGGTGTGCATAGGGCTGGCACAGATGGCACAGGCATCTTGAGAGGTTGGGGTATAAGGCGGAGTCTGTGAGAGAAACCTGTCAAACCTCTCAGTAAGGGATGCCACTTGGTGTTCAAGGTTCGTGGTAGCTTTAACATCATACACGCCTCCCCTTGAGGCACTCCTGCTAGGCATATGGCCTTCAGATCTATAGAGGATGGCACTGTGTAAAGAGTTTTCGCTCAGGTCCTCTAGTAGATCCCAAGCATCATCCGGGGTTTTCTTCATGAATGTGCCTCCACAGGAGGCATCTATTAGGGTCTTATGCTGATCGCACACACCCTCATGAAATCTCTGTACTAATTGCCACTTGGGCACATCATGGTGGGGACAGGACCGGAGTAAGGATTTTATCCTCTCCCAGCTTTCATGGAATTGTTCATTAGGTGTCTGGGTGAAGGTGATGATTTCATGGCGGATCTTATTGGTCCACACCACAGGAAAGTATTTCTTGAGGAATTCGGCCTAAAGTTCCTCCCAAGTGGAAATAGAGTTATGCTCAAGGGAGTATAGCCATTCCTTGGCCCTATCTTTTAAGGTGAAGGGGAACAACCTAAGGCGCACCTAGTCATCTGATAGTGTAAGTTTAAAGGTTGTGTTAACCTCCAGGAAGTTTTCTAGGTGCCTATAGGGGTTCTCATTTAATTGGCCATGATATGTGGGCAGCATCTGGATGATGTTTGGCTTAATTTCAAAATTAGCCACGGTTGCAGGAAGTAGGATACAAGAAGGGGATGTGTAGGCAGTGGGACGGTAGTAGTCTTGAAGGGTATGGGCATGAGGCATTAGTGGATTCTGATTTAGGCCATTCCCACCCTCAAGGTTCATGTTGTCCGCCATTGGATGAATTTCAGGGATTGGTTTGCTAGGAGTTCTACAGATTCTATATAGGCGCTCAGGATCAGGATCAAAGGCAAGGTCGGGGTTCAGGGAGCGACGACCATGCATGCACAATAAAAATCAAACAAAACCTGTGCAATCCTAATAGCGACAACTAGCAAGCATCAACCCTAGCTAGCGACAACTAGCAACGTAATAGCGACAACTGGCACGACATGCAATCCCACAAAGAAAAGAAAAACACCAAGCACCCAAAGTTACTCTAAAAGAAGGTTAAGAGAGTGCAAACAGTGGGAAGGGATGGCCCTTCTAACAATGACGAAAATCAGCGTCCTCTCTTAATCCTGTAAAAGAAGAAGAACGAAATTAAGCGACTGAAAGTAAATCTAAATTAAACTAAACTATTCTAAAACTAGCTATGCTAAGAATTTAGTAAACTATTGAGCCGTCCCCGGCAACGGCGCCAAAAACTTGATCGTTTAAAATTAAAACCCTTGCCAGTGCACAAGGCAATTGTACTACGACGAGTATTAATAAGGGTTGTCGAACCTCAGGGACGGATTAATCTTTTACCAAATTCAAAAGAAAGTAGCAATGTTGATTCTAGACTAAGAAAGCAATGAACTTTAACTAGACTAAGTGAGATTTAATCAATATGGAGAAGGCCAAGGCTTCGAATCCACCACAATAACTAGTGTATCGTCTCTCTCTCTCTTTTGAATAAAGATTTCTAATTGGCTAGTATATTCCTCTCGGACATACACTTGTCAACTCAAAATATAGTGCTCTCCTCTCGGATGTAACACATAAAACGGTTATAACATGGAATTGTGATCTCTCTCTCTCGAGTATAAACGAATGAAAATTTTATTGATATATAACACCTCAGTCTACTCACGTTCCTCTCGGATACGCAAGTATTCTTCGGATTGAAACTTACTAGAATTTACTCTTGTCTCTCTCAAGTACAAAGAAAAAATCTTTATTGAATTAACGGTGATTACACAATAAAATTCATACACCAACTAGAGTAAAAATATAAGATGAGAGAAAAGAAACTACACAACCAGATTATTGGGCTTCATCTACGCCTTGGAAAGGTGCTTAGCCTCGCATCGGAAGAGAAATCATCATCGTGTTCTTCATGTTCTTCATCTTCTTCTCTCCTTTGCTCTAGCCTCCAATTTAGCTCTAGATTCTCCAAGGGTTGAATATGTGGTGCCCAATACATTCTCTCATAAGGCCTATTTATAAGAGTGAAGAGAAACCACGAAGTCCCTTCCAAATCCAAGTCGAAATAGGTCTTATTTTGGTTTTCCGTATACGGCGATCGAGCGCTCTGTATTGACGATCGTTCGCTTGCCGATCGATCACAATTCCTTCGTTATTTTCCTCCGATCGATCGCTTTGCCAATCAACGCCATATGATATCGATCGATCGTAGTTACTATCTTGCGCGGATCAAAAATTCCAGTAGATACGATCGATTGTTTTGAGTCCGATCGATCGTTTCCTTCAATATACTGCATTTACGGCTCTGGCGATCGATCGTAGTTACTGTTCATAAACTTCGAATGGGTATAACTTTCTGCTCCAAACTCCAAATTACACGTGGTTGGTGGCGTTGGAAAGTTGACTTCTTGAAATTTAACATGAGATGTGAATCAGCCGAATCCGATATTTGTACACGAAGTTATGATGATTTAACCATTCAAGTTACTTTTCACCTTATTTCTGTGTATTACTCTTGTTTCCTACAAAAACAAAAAACTATATTAAAGTAGTAGTTATTCTAATCAAACACTAGCATAAACATAAGTTTAGGAGATAATAAAAAGCATATTTCATGTATAGATCATACCCCACAACAGAATGGAGTCGCTGAAAGACGTAATAGGACATTGTTAGACATGGTAAGGTCCATGTTAAACCACTATGAACTAGGAACACAGTTTTGGGGTAAAGCACTAGACACTGCTGTTTATATACTAAATCGAATACCCTCGAAGTCGATCAAGTTGACCCCATATGAGTTATGGATAGGGAGACGTCCAAACTTTTCGAACTTGAGAGTGTAGGGGTCAAAGGCCCATGTAAGGGTGCCTGATCAATTTAGAACTAAGTTGGATCCTAATACCATAAAATATAATTTTATAGGTTACTGTGATTATTCAAAAGGGTATCATTTTGTAGCACCATGATGATGGGATAGTGGGGATAATTCAGTCTATAGACCTTAAAACTCTTAGTCATAAGTGGAACTCTTTGAAATATAAAGAGAGAAAATTACTGTCACTAGTGATGAACAAGTGATAGGTAACACATCCAATGAGGATGTTGAGTCTCAAGCAACGAGAGAGCGTAGACCTTCACTGTTGTTGAAGGATTACTATGCCATGCTTGGTGAAGATGAAATTACGGTAGACGAACCTGTACTTAGTGATCCAGTCACGTTTGAGAAGGCTATGAGTAGTCCAGATTCCAAGGAATGGCAGAAGGCTGTTCAAGAGGAAATGGATTCGATCTTGAAGAACCAAGTATTGGAAATTGTTGACTTATCAGATGAGAGGAAACCCATTGGGTGTAAATGGATCTTCAAGAAGAAGCTCAAAGCAGATGGATTAGTAGATAAATATAAGGCTAAACTTGTAGAGAAAGGGTTCACACAAGTAGAGGGCATAGACTTTAAGGAGAAGTATTCTCTTGTGTCTAGGTTCATCTCAATTCCATGTTTGTTGGTAATTGTGTCATACTTAGATTTAGAGTTACACCAGATGGATGTAAAGACTGCCTTCCTAAATGGTGATTTAGAGGAGGAGGGGTTAGTTGTTTCTGGGGAGGAAACTAAGGTGTTATTAAATCATTGTATGGACTGAAACAATCGCCAAGACAATGGTATTTCACTTTTCACAAAGTGATAAGTGAATATGGCTTTGTGGCCAATGACTATGACCATTATGTTTACACCTTTAGAGATGGGAGTAGATTCATGATATTGTCACTATATGTAGATGGCATATTATTGATGGGGAATAACACTAGTATGATTCTCAGTCTTAAAGAATGGCTCAAGACCCAATTTGAAATGAAAGATACAATTGATTGATTGATTTTTCTACTTTTTTTACTCGCAATCGCACGAGACTCAGTATAGTCTAGTGGTAACGAGGTCGAACCCAAAGGACTTGGACTGATTCAACTTAATTCTAATGAAAGATTTGATTTTTTATGAAACTAGTTATAACAGAATGAAAAGTTCTAATTTAACAAAGCAATGAAATTTATGAGAAAATAATATGATGAGAAATATACTAAGACTTCGAATCCACCCAAACCAAATAGCTATCCTCTCCGTTAAACTCGTACAATTCCAAGTGGTCAATTACCCGTGCCCCTCTCGAAGTCACGAATAATCGTAATGTGTGCAGCTCTCTCGAACATGCAACTAAACAATTAAATCTATCTTAATTAATCTCCCTCTCTCGAGCAAAGACCAATCATAAAAATGCAATTTTTATTCAAATAACACCTTGGAATTCGCTAAGATCTCTCGAACATTAACAAACCCTTAACTAACAATTACTCTACCCTCTCTCGAGCAACAGAATAATCATAGCAAAATAATAAGCATATGGAATAAAAATCACAACTTTAGAATTGCAAATAAGTATTGAGAGTCAAACAATCAGCAGGGCTTCATCTAATCTTAGTACAATGAAATTTAGCTAGACATGAAAATAAGGGAAGAAAAAGCCTGATTCGTCGAATTGGTCATAGGAATACTGTTCACCGAAGTACTGTAGCAATTTCGAAACACTGTAGCGATTTCACTGTTCACTGTGCACTATTCATCATCTTCTCCGGCGGACTCGTACTGTAGCAGTTCGAAACGGTGTGCAATTCGTCCAAAAGATCAGTTCTTTCTCCCGGCGTTCGACTCCTCCTCCTTCCTTCTCTTCTTCCGGCCAAAATCCCGACGAAAAGGGCTGTTTTTCCTCTAGTCTTCGCCCGGCGGTCGCTCTGTTTTTCGCTCTGTCGGCGGCCTGTTTTGCTCTCTGTCCGTCGTTCTGTTTTTGCTCTTCTGCTGCTTTTATAGACTTTTGAATTCCCCAAATCAGTAAATTTCTAACCCAACCTCATTTCGATCAAAAGCCCAACTCAATTTTCCCGATTTGGTTCCCAATCTGATCTTTCCAAATCGGGGATTTTTTTCCAAATCGAGGACTCTGTTCATCCTTGCCGTCGAGTTACCTCTTCTCCGGCGCCGTCTCGAGCTCCGTCCGCCGCCATCCATGGCTCGGGGCCATCCTCGCCACCGTCGTCGAGATGCCGGAACCGTCTGCCCGAGCTCGTTGTTGGCCGCCGTTCTTCATGGTCGACCTTTGTCCTTCAAGTCTTCTCTGACAGTCGCCGTCCATTGCCGCCGCCCAGCTCGCCATTCTCCGGCCTCGCCCAGCTCTGGCGCCGTCGTCTCAGCCCAGTCGATCCGCCGCCCCAGCTTTTCCGGCGAACTCATCAATCGCTCTGTTCTGAAACAGGCGAAGCCCGAGCGCCCGACCTTCGGCTCGGGCCGGGTTTTTTTATTTTTTTTTCTTTTTTTTTGAACCGGACCAAGACAAACCCGAACCGGACCATTTCAATTTCTTTCTTCTTTTTTTTTTCTTTTTCTTCCTTAAAACCCGTCGTATTGATCTCGCGCGTCCAATCTCCGATCTCGGCACAGAACCCATTTGACGTGCATTCTCTTTCGCGCGCGATATTTCAAATGATCATAACTTTTTGCTCTGAACTCCGAATTGCGAACAGTCAGTGGCGTTGGAAAGCTGACTTCGTGTACTTTAACATGAAGCTTAAATCAGTCCCATCAGAGATATGCAATCGAAGTTGTAAATATTCAATCATTAGAGTCGCGTTTTATCCCATTTCTGCGTTTTGCTCTCGTTTCCTACAAAAACCAAAAACTATATTAAAGTAGCAATAATTCTAAACAAACACTAGCAGAAACATAAGTTTAGGAGATAATAAAATGCATATTTCATGTACAGATCAATATGGGTGAAGCGTCTTATATCCTAGGGATGAAGATTGAGAGAGATAAAAAAGCGAGGAGGCTTAGTATATCTCAAGAATCATACATAGAGAGTGTATTGAAATGCTTTGGCGTGATTGGTTGGAAGACCATAGATTCACCCATTTATAAAGGGACAGTTTTGTCCAAAAAAATGGCACCTGCATCAGACGAGGAACGTCTGAAGATGCAATATGTGCCATATGCGAAGGCTATTGGCAGCTTGATGTATGCCATGAACTGCACTCGACCTAATTTGGATTTTGTGGTAAGCCTTGTGAGTAGATATCAGGCTAACATAGGTATGCACCACTAGCAGGCTATTAAGCGGGTGTTCAGATACCTGTTAGGTACCAAGGATATAAAACTCACATATCAGGTCGAGAACCTATCATTGGAAGGCTATAGTGATTCGGACTATGCCGGGTGTAAGGATGACAGGAAATCCACTGCCAGGTATACATTTATGTTTGGTGGAGGCACAATACATAGGCTAGTAAGAAGCAGAAATGCGTTACTAAGTCTACGATAGAAGCTGAGTTTGTTGCATGCAGTTTTGCAGCTTCCGACGCAGTGTGGATTAAAGAGTTTCTAGCTGGGTTGCAGCTAGAACAGTGGACTGATGCCCTGTCCTAATTTATTGTGATAATTTAGCAACTGTGTCGACACTCCATAATGGGGAGATCAGTTCTAGAGCTAAGCACATTGAGGTGCATTACTTTTACATATTTGACATGCGACAACAGAGAAAGTTGACGATGAGTCATCTTCCTACAGTTGAGATGTTGGCCGATCCGTTAACGAAGGCCTTAACAACGGATCTATTTGTAAAATATGTTCATAGTTTTGGATTACGACAGAACTAGTGCACGAGTCACCGTTGAATAGCAAATATGAGCACTAAACCCATAGTGGAGGATGTAAGATATTGATATGGATTCGTCCCATATTAGTTGTCTTATTTGAGAGGAGTCGGCCCTCCCATGTGTGTGTGGACATGAGGAGATGTTAGGCTCCCGTGGGCCCACACCTAATTGGAAGAGACACCTGTTTTGAAGAACCGTTATAGAAGGGCTTTGATTTGGTTAATTATAACGAAATAAGGAAAGAGAAGATTAGGGGAGTCCTAATTGCATAAAGACATGGAGAGAGAATAATTAAGAGAGATTTTACTCCCTAATTTGGTGTAACGGAAATTGGTTAAATGGGAAAGGATTGGACACCTTCCTCCCCACTAACTCTCCAACGGTTTTTGGATTGCACTCTCTCTCTCTCTCTCTGACAACATCTCACTTTTCTCTATTGGGCTTGTGTTCATCTCCTTTGGCTTTTGACAATTGAGATTGATCTTAGACATTGTATCAAATCTTGGATTTGGAAGAAAGCATAAGATTGATATTGCTATCTCAAGGAGATTAGCAAATCATAGGATCCACGCACAAACGGTTCTTGAAAGGTGATCTCGTACAAAAGATATTCCTTCGTTCTTCGTGGAATTCATTGGCACAAAGGCCGTAGGTTAGTAGTACTTAATCTGTGTTTTTAATTTCATTGTGCATGATATAAATCCTCATTCAATTATATTGCTAAAAACCTTGTACTCTATTGTATTTGTGTTTGTGAGTGCAAGGGAATTCGTGATCAAATCAGAATTTGGAGAATTCAATACCAAATGGACGAATTAAAATCGCTTCTGCTGCGGCTCGGTAACCCTTCACATCTTCTATTCAACTTCTATTACTGCACATACTCGGATGGCTTCCTCTTCTTGTATGAGTTGGAGTGGACTTTTCTTCTCCAATTCTACCCCTTACACCAGCTTGCCTCATTTTCCTGAATTTCTGCAAATGCTCGAGCTGTTAGGAAACATAATTTTTTATTTATTTATTGTATATTCTCACATCTCCCTCACATACAAACGTTCACCAAGCGTGGCACGTGAAACATAATTTGGATATAAATGCCTCAAACGAGACCATGTAAGATAACTAAGTTTTCCAAATGCTCGAGTTGTTAGGAAACTTAAATATTTATTTATTTATGTTAGATTCTCACACTCCGTTCGAGTGTCCATGGTTTTGGCTACAGATTTCACAATGATAGAAAACTCCACTATGGGAAATGTCCTTAATAAGAGACCAGACTATATTTAATTGAAGAATATGTATACTGATCGTTTAAATATAAACCCTTGCTAGTAGTGCACAAGGCAATTGTACTACGGTGAGTATGGAAAAGGGTTGTCAAACCTCACGGACGGATTAATATTTTACCAAATTCAAAAGAAAGCAGCAGTGTTGATTCTAGACTAAGAAAGCAATGAACTTTAAACTAAATTACTGGGATTCAATCAATATGGAGAAGTATCAAGGCAATGAATCCACCACTAGACATGCAATTACTACTCTCAATTATTATTAGGCATGAATTGACATGATATGGTAATTTGTATTCTTGATCGGACACACGAATTACTAATGAATTCACTAACGTTTTGGATCGGACACGAAAGTTCATCCATTATTGTGTAATCAATCCTATCCTTATCAGGTATATAATCAATCACAACTCTATTATAATATAATTAATCTTATCCTTGATCGGGCATAAAATCAATCACAATATCTAATTCCATTCATAATCAATCAAGTCTATGGTCAAGCACTCAAAAGAATACTCATGAAATTGCATTAAGCATGAATCATAATCAACTTTATAGAATTAAACTAACAAGAGTAGTAATACACATCTAGGGCTTCATCTAGCCTTGAATAAAAATTTAGTTATACATAGAAAGAAAGAAAAGAGAAGCCTGTTTATGTAGATCCATCGTCATGAATCCTTCTTCTTCTTTACTCCAAAAGACTCCTTTTGTTGCTCCTCTCTAGCCTCCAAAGTATATTCTCTAGTTTCTCCAAGGTAGCCCAAAACATTCTCCGATAAGGCCTATTTATATGTTTGAAGTGAAACCACGAAGTCCCCTTCCAAATTCGAGCCAAAATAGGTCTTATTTCGGTTTTTATGCACACGGCGATCGATCGCTTCTTACTGCCGATCGTTCGCGTACCGATCGATCATAATTCCTTCGTTATTTTCTTCCGATCGATCGTTCTTCCGATCGATGCCGTATGATTTCGATCGATCATTGTTACTGTCTTCTGCGGATCAAAAACTCCAGTAGATACGATCGATCGTTTTTATTCCGAACGATCGTTTCCTTCAATAACATTGTTTTGTGGGTGAGGCGATCGCTCGCATTGAATGTCCGATCGATCGTAGTTACTATTTATAATCTTCAAATAGCTATAACTTTTTGCTCCGAACTCCGAATTGTACGTGGTTGGTGGCGTTGGAAAGCTGACTTCTTGAACTATAACATAAATCTTGAATCAGTCCAATCAGACATTTGTACATGAAGTTATGATGATTTAGCCATTAAAGTCTATTTTCACCTCATTTCTGTGTATTACTCTTGTTTCCTACAAAAACTAAAAACTATATTAAAGTAATAGTAATTCTAATAAAATGCTAGCATAATCATAAGTTTAGGAGATAATAAAATGTATATTTCATGTATAAATTATATACAAAGCATGGACTGCTTCCTTTGGGATGCAATTGTTACTAGAGAGGTTCTTTTTGTTCCGGTTTGCATCAAATAAATACTTGAGGAAATTGTCAATGGCATATCCTTCAACGAGCCACTTTTGGATATAGAGTTAACAAATTAGTTTTGCCAACAATTCAAAGTGACGAATTTGTAGCTAAAGGCTCCCTTATTGGCATTCAAACATTGCCAATGACCAGATACCAACCACCACAAACATACTTCACATTTGACAACCGGGTTGGTCAATATAACACCATTACCAAGGCAACAGTGAAAATCAGTTTCAGATAGCTTAGGCAAATAAATAGGCCAAAAACTGAAATCAGCAATTTCTTAGATTTTAGCGATCTAAATTAGCGAAATTGATCCATGTGATGTTAAAACTACTGATTCATGTTGCAAAAAGATGTTAAGCATTGGGTTCATAATGAATAACAAACATTTACCAAGGCCAATATTATCTGTTAACACAAGATTGAGCAAACAAACTTATACATCTGTTTATTCGTGCAATTTACAAGGCTTGATAACTGGTAAATGAACTCAAAAATTGATTTTTCGTGCTGCTACTTCCTAATGGTAAATTGATATCTACAAAATATTTATATTTTTATATGCCTTTCTGCCTATATGTTAATCATAATTTTAGTTGAAATAAGGATAATTAATGGTTAATCATGATTAGGTGAGTAATTAGGAGTTTAATAAGTAAATACGCTTAATTGATTAATTTAGATGCGTTAAGTGGATTTAATGGATTTACATTTAATTATGCGTCTAAGTTATATTTAATTTTATCCACGCAGGTTTTAAAAGTACCAATTACATATCTCCAAAGTGAAACACGTCAAACGAGTCCAGATGAGATCCGATGAACGAGAGCAATACGACGAGTTTTAAGGAAGAAAAGGAAAAAAAAAGAAGAAGAAGGAAAACTGGTTCGGTTCAGGCCGGTTCAGCTCTGGTTCGGTTCAGAAAAGAAAAAAAGAAAAGACAGCCCGAGCCGAAGCTCTTGCGTCTGTTGAAGAAACAGGGCGCTCGAGTCTCTGCTCGAGCACCGGCAAAGGAATGATGGCGGCTGGTGAAGGGGTTGAGCTGGGTCATGGGTGAGATGACGACGGTCACGGCGGCCGACAGAAAGCTCACGACAGGAGAGGCGAAGTTCGGCCATTCGAGAAAAAAACAGAAGAACAGAGCTCTGTTTGAGCTCTGTTCGAGAGAGACGACGACGGCGGATTGAGTGCCGGTGGTGATGATGATGGCAGCAGATGAGCTTTGTTCGAGCAGAATCTGGCTGCCGGAGAAGATGAGAATTTCGGATTCGATTTGGGACTCGATTTGGAAACGGAATGAGGCATGTTCGATATGGAAAGTTACGGATTTAGAATCGTGCTCGGATTTAGACTGGGAAGGTCTATAAAACAGAGCTTTGGCTGGCTGAAAAACAAAAACTACAGGAGAGAAAACAGAACTTGACAGTGAGATTTTCAGCCATAAAATAGAGTGATTTGGGCATGATTTTGGCCGGATTCCGGTGGCACCGCCGGAGGAAGGGAATAAGGAGGAGGAGAGGAGAAAGTCGACAGATTTTGCACTGTGGTGAATTGTGACAGTGCTGTTTCGAAACGCTACAGTAGCCAGCTCGTTCGAGGGGACGATGAACAGTACCTGCGCATGAACAGTATTCCGTGAACAGTATTGGTGAACAGTGTTCCTGCAAATGACTTCTTCAATAAATCAGGCTTCTTCTTTTTCTTATTCTATGTCTGGCTAATTTTCTTATCAAGGCTAGATGAAGCCCTAAATATGTATTATTACTCTTGATTGTTTAATGAAATTGGAGTTGATATGATTGTTCTTAATTCGATTTCATGTTTCATAATTTGATCTAGTGCTTGACCATAGACTGGTATGATTATGATTGAAATTTGATCTTGATATTTTCTGTGTCTAGATAATAACAGGTTTGTATTGATTCTATGCCCAACCAAAGGATAGAATTAATTACATAATTTATAGTGAATGAACTTTTCGTGTCCGACCAAAGAACGTGTAGTGAATTCACTGGTAATTCGTGTGTCCGACCAAAGAACATGAATTACCATATCATATCATCTTGTGGAAATACTAATTAAGAGTAATACTTGCATGTTTAGTGGTGGATTCGATGCTTTGATATTCTCATCACTTGATTTCTTGTTAAAGTTTGCTTCTTTAGTTAATTAAAATCATAAAAATTCAATCTTTCATTAGAATTAAATTAATCTTCCAAGCTTTGGATTCGACCTCGTTTCCACTAGACTATACTGAGTCTCGTGCGATTGCGAGTAAAAATAATTAAAAAATCAATCAATCATAAATGAATTCAAAAATTGTAGAGGGCACGATTATGTTCTCATTAATCAAGACCGAAAAGGCACTACTAGATGAAAACCTTTAACAACATCATCAAAAGACCACAGATTAATTGGGCAAGCATTCGACTCGCCGAATTCTGATTCCAACTCTGAGCAACAATCCACTGATGCAATACCATTCTCTGCCCATTCAGACTCCAAATCTATGGAAGGGTACACATCCCATTTAAGTAGGTCCAATTCAGGGTCATTCGGCTCGAAAACATAATCGCTGCCACCAAAACTATTTTTCAAACTGCAAATCCAATCCTGAGGACCCCCCTTACCAACTGATGTAGCAGATTCATTCATTTTTTGTTCTGCCTTCATGTGCGTCTCCTTAGGCTCTCCAACAGGGAAATTGAGCTTGCCTTTGTCGCCTCGAATTCGCATAGCTGCATCATCATAGGCCTTGGCTGCTTTCTCAGGAGTATTGTCGGTCCCAAGCCATACTCTACTGCCCTTTATTGGATCCCTGATAAGGGCAGTCCATCTGCCCTTTTTCCTCTCTCTAACGCCTCTATACATGGTACTGCCTGCACCCTTGCGTTTAATTAGTTTCCTTGGATTTCCTGAGTGGTTAGCATACAATAAACATGAGAAATAAAAAAACTAGATCATTTTAGCTGTGTGCACACCTAGATAGGCTAGAGCAAGTATACCTTGTGATGGAGCCCCTTCCAGCTGCTGCATATTTAAATCTTGTGAAGGCCAGGGCTTTTGGCCGTCAATTCGTAGAGAAAGATGGTGATGGAACTCCTGCCCATATTCGACACATATCTCTTCCTCTTCCTGAATCAGAGATTTCTCTTATTCGACACATCTGCAACGTTTTTAAACCGCTAGCTCCTTTGCTCTCTATATATAACAATAATCATCGGTATAGCTGAAGGTCCGTGCTTATCTTTTGTCATGCCAATTGTGAATAGATATCACTAAACAGGACTTTAGCCACTTCCTCTATCCAATAAAGCTTGTCTCTAATTGAAAGAAAATAGATCCACCATTGCCCGGCTGACTTTGCTCTCTCACGACAGTTTTTTGTAATTTAATCCATATCAAATGCAGAAAGGTTTTATTGGCTGGAGGAAGTACTATTTATGAATAATAAGCCTAGTCCCTCATTAAAAGAAAAAATAACATCATGAGTTTCATGCCTTTCTAGGTGAAAATTTCTGGGTCTTCATGATATATACAAAATATACACATTTTTATATGCCTTTCTACATGTATGTTAGTCGTAATTTTAGTTAAAATAAGGATAATTAATGTTTATCAGTGTTAAGTGAGCAATTAAGGGTTTAATGGATAAATGCGCTTAATTGAGTTTTTTAGATGCATTAATTGGATTTAACAGATTTATATTTTATTATGCGTCTAGTTAAGACTTAATTTTATTTATGCAGGTTTTAAGGTTCAAAATTCACATCGCCAAAAGTGACGCACGTCAAACAGCTTCTATGAAAAGATCGAAGATCCAACGATTAAGGAGACGCTGGCTTGTTTTGAAGAGCCTATTTAGTTAAAACAGCGACATTACGCACAGAAAATATCTAAGCCGTTGGCGTACATCTAAGAAAGAAGACGGGTTTTGATTTTAAGAGAAGATCCGTTCAGATTATATCCGGCGGCTGAGATTATTACAACAGGTTTTAACCCAATGAAAAGAAAAGAAAAAAAGGAAGAAGAAACAGGAACTGAACCGGGTCAACGGTTCAGTACTTCAGTTCGGCCAGGAAATAAAAAAAAAAGAAAGAAAGGCCCGAGTCGATGGCTTGGGCGTTACCCAGAACAGAGAGCTCGAGCTCTCTGCTCGAACGCCTACGACGGAGGTTGCGATGCCGGAAAGGGCCGTGGAGGTCTCGACGGCAGTGGGTCACTGCGATTGGTGCTCGATGACAACGGCCGGCGATGAGGCTGCAGTCAGGCGACAAAAACGAAGAGGCTCGAGCAGGTAATCGACAGAGAGACAGGCGGCGAACGGCGGCAACTGCAGTCGATGGGTCTAGGTGGCGAGGTCAAGAACGGCGAGAGCTCACAATTACGGCCATGGGGACGACGCCGGTGGAGAAGGAGGGGCTCGAATAGCACGAACAAAATCATGGTTGGGAATGTGTTGGATTTGGACAGTTCAGATTTGGAGAGCCGAATGAGGAAGGACGAATTGCAGAGTTGTTTCAGAATGGTAAGTTTTTGCATTCCAGTCTGATTTGAGATCTCAAAAGCGACGAATTTGGCTCTGTTGGGAAGTTTCGGGTTTCGGAGATTTCAACTCTGTTTTGGACAACTTAAAGATGGGATTTTTTCTATAATTTGGATGGGATTCAAGTCATAAATCGATTGATTTTTGGAAATTGCTAATTGGGAGGAGGTTTCTACATGAATTGGTTTGGAAATTGCTGATTTGGGAAATGACGATTTTGGCAGCTCATCTATATAAACAAACCAGTCGACTGTTATGGGAGGACTGTTGGTGGCGGTTGCTCTGTCGAGAGGCAGAGAAGGGAGAGAGGAAGGTGGCTCTGTGTTGGGGGCTTTGCTGACAAAACTATTGCTTTGATTTTGAGAGGAACAGAGCAATTTTATACTGACAGAGGCAGGCCGGAACAGTGGAGAGCTGACGGGTTGATTACAGAGATTTACTGAGTTACTGGAGAAGAAGCTGTTCGACACGTGAGGGAAAAGCAGACTCATTGCTGGCTGAGAAGGACTTTTCGTGTTGAGAAAGGGTGTCATCCTCGGTTGAAATTCATTGCAGACCTGATTCTGGTTGCACAGAGATATACAACTATTTTGTTGCTCGAGAAGGGGCAAAACTGTGGATCGGTTGAGAAGGAGGTTCGGTGAAGTTTCTTTTGCTCGAGAGAGAAAAGCAAAAGTATTACTTGCTCGAGAGAGGGGTAGCATAGCGGAGGTTTCAGGATAGCTTTGCTTTGGCTGGAATTGGGGACTATTCTGCTCTGTTCGAGACAAAGAGCAGAACGGTTGAGGCATGCAGTCGAGAGATTGTTGCATAAGGTGGAGGAGAGAGCAAAGCAGGACAGGATTGCAAACGGACTGAAATCAGAGAACAAGCTTTTTCTTTTTATATCTTTTGTTGAGTCAATTTTTGTGTATTAAGTTTAGAACATCTGATTGATTGATTATAAATTAAAAGTTAGAACTTTTTATTTCATTGCTGCTTGTTACATACTCTTCTAATTAGGTTGACTATCCTACTAAGTCTCTGAGGGATCGTCCTCGTAGCCATTATTCTGCATTAGATTCGTGCGCTTGCGAGTACTATATTAAAATTTACATCACTTCACAAACACATTTCAGCATCCAAATAGACCCTTAAACACAACCTTCCATCCAGTGAAATACATCTCTTCCCTTGATTAGTGGAGGAATATGAGGATCAGCCTAATCAAGAAGCTTTTGTATGTTTTTTTTTTAGTATTGAAAAAGGACATTAATTTCCTACATTTTTTTTGTTAATCATAGGTGCCATTCCCAACTTGCTAGAACGGATCCAGGAATCACTGTCTTAGAGCTCCCCAGCAGCCAGCCTCGAAGAACGTCATATCCTGTGACCAAGGAATTCTATATCGGCGAAATTTTGTCGATATATAGATTTCGGGCCCCACCCGATACATCGAAAACACTAAATATCATTTTTTTAAAATTTTTACATTATCGGCAAAATTTTGGTCGCTATTTAAAAAAAACGTTTTCAAAAAACAATTTGGGGAAAAATTTTTTTTTAAAAAAAAGAAAAAAAATAACTTTCCCATTGTTTCCCATCCTA
This sequence comes from Houttuynia cordata, assembly GCA_039654745.1. Classification (NCBI taxonomy): domain Eukaryota; kingdom Viridiplantae; phylum Streptophyta; class Magnoliopsida; order Piperales; family Saururaceae; genus Houttuynia; species Houttuynia cordata. The sequence goes on from CM077504.1 coordinate 17,042,229, forward strand.
ATATGCATATTTTGAAATCTATGCTTTGTCTAAATTAGTATAACTCATTTTAGAAGTTAGATTGTGAAAATATACGGTAAAAATTAGTTTTCAACTACCGATATTTTTTTACAAATATCTCCGATATATCTTCGAAATTTTGTCTCTTAGGTCGACCGATATTTTATAGAAATCCGATACGGAATTCCTTGCCTGTGACCAATCTCCTCAGCCACGTACAATGCCCATCTATCCTATGTACACACTAGATAAATTCGGATATATTCCAAGGTGGGTGGCAAATAAAATGGGGTTTCGAAGTCAAAACCTCCACTTTAGGTGCTTCCTGCCATATCACCAACACACTATTTGTTAATAAATCTACTCGAATTGCCAGTAGTTACCTCTAGCGTTTACCCTCCCCTGTTAGGTTTACTAGGTTTGTAGGTAGCCTTTTCAATTCGATCCTCTTGATTGGTATTGGGGCCCAAAAGGATTTTTAGGAATGAACTAAAAGTATTTCATTCTGGATAGAGGGAGTATATAAGAACTTATAAGTTAATTTACATTTTTATGGAGATGCATGGCCGAGTAAAAATTGAGCGATGAACCACCAAGTTATCCGCACATTGTCCTGCCTTGTTTCCACACTGAATTTCCCATCGCTTGTGTGGCGAACAAGAGGACAATGCTAACAATTTTTCAAAGAAATTAAATTTAAATTTTATCTTGAAAGCGACAACTCCGGAAATGAAACTTGGCCTGCAAATAAGGCAAGGCGGAGTGCATCATCCACTTGAAATGATAGTAATTTCAGGAGGGAGAGCTTTTTACAAATTACCTGGTGCCAACTTCCGTTTTCTCATATTACCTGGAATCTCTTCTTTTCTTCCATATCATCTAAGAACTACCTAAAATGCCCTTCTTCCCAAATGGACGCCAGGTAATATGGAAAAAGCTCCATTCTTCCCTCAAATTCCCTCAAATTTGGACAAAAATAAGAAATACTCGTCGACGAGCGACAAATTTAATTTATATATCTTTCTGTGATCCTAATGAAGTGGAAGAGGAGGAAAAATAAGGAAGAACGAAAAAAAAGGTGCAAAAACGGATAAAAAATTAGCGAGTTATGATATTTTGAATATTGCAGTAAAATGGTGTCGTATGAGACACGACTTGACTTCGACCAACACGATTTTACACAAATTTTTAAAATATCATAACTCGCTCATTTTTATCCGTTTTTGCCCTTTTTTTTACATTCTTCCTTATTTTTCCTCCTCTTCCATGTCATGAAGATATATTAGGATGAAAAAATAAGAAATAAGAAGAAAAGAAGAAAGAAGTAAGCGGACGTCAGAAAGCTTCCATTTTCTTCTTTCTTTTTATTTTTTATTATTTTTTTAGAAAAACGGAGAAAAAATGAGCGTAAAATCGTGTGGTCTTCAAATGTCATAACTCTTTCTGTGGTCCTAATGAAATAGAAGAGCAGTGGGGAAGCCCTCTCAACTATAAAATTTGAGATCTACATGTAAAGAAATGCATATAAAGGTCACCCATTGGTAAGGCTGTTCGCGGATGGCCGTGTCCGTGGGGCCGTCTGCGTCCGATGTGTCCGTGGCCGTGTCTGCTCCGAGAGGAATTGTCCGTAGATTTCGGCCACGGACACGGCCAAAGGACCTCGGACAGCCATCTGTCCGAGGTCCGGTACCTTTCAAACCCTTAACTTTTCCCTTTTCACTTTTCCCCTTTCACTCCACTTCTTCCTCCATCTAGCCAAGCAGCCGCCTCCTCCAGTCCTCCTTGCGCGTGTACTCTTCTGCTAAGCGTCCCGCAGATTGCCCACCGCCGCCCCCCGCCGATCGCCCCGCAGCTCGCCGGTCTTAGCCTCCTGAGTCCTGTCTTCGAAGTAAGCAAAACCCCTTTTAAACCCTTCCCTTCTCTTCTCTAATTCATCTTTTTCTGACCTTTCTGTTTTGCAATATGTAGCTCTGGTAAGTGATTCTCGTCTGTTTTGACAACTTTTTCTTTGTTTCGGGGCTTCAGCAGTAACAGTTTCCTATAGCTCAACAAAGTTCATTCTTTTTCAATGCTCTATAGTACTCTCTCTCCGTCCAATGAAGCCTATCTGCATTTAAGAAAACATGGGTCTATCATTACATGGCTAACTTGGCTCCCCCACTACTAAAAACACAGGAGAGGTGGGAAAAACTCTAGTATTAATTTTTAAGATATGTATGATCATTGTACAAAAGATACTGTTTCTCGTATGTTCCCATACTTTGCACATTTTTTACATATTTTTGCTTCATGTTTTACTTATTCTTTCATAGTTATTACTTCCCCATACTTTTCACATTTTATTCCATATTTTTCGCTCTTTACCGGATTCTTTTGTACTTTCCCCCTAGCCGTAACTTAGGTGTTGGTGGCAATAAGTAGTACATATTATTGTTAAATAAAAAAATGATTCACCATGTATTTGATGAAATGCATGAACAAGATCCATCTGTTTATTAAATGACAAGCTTTGGCTCCTCCTCCTCCATAGATTTATGTGAAGAAAATAATGGGATAGTTCCAGATACTTGGCTTCCTTGGTCTAAGAATTTTAAACTGTGAGTTTGCTGGTTGTGTCTATATGTATTTTTTTTTGCTCTGAACTCACCTACTCTTGGGAACTTTTCTTTTTGTTTTCTGTTTATAATGTAAGCTCTCAGCCTTGGGCAATGAAGCAAAGAATCTGGATATTGTCTTTTTGATGTAGAAAGAAGCCCTCGTAGGTATTTGCTCTTAGACAATACTTTGATTTCAGTTGTCCAGGTGACAGGAGAAGTCCTATGAAGAAAGTTATTGGTCATCTCCTAAACAGTTTATCCAAGATAGCAAGACGAAATAGTGTATGCAGATATACTCTTGATCTTGATGAAATATGTAGCTGCTTGTTAGGCTTCAAAATGGAGAATCCATATGGTCTTTGTCAGCTTAAAATCCCATTGGAATGTGGACAGGACAATACGTTTATATCAATGAACAACATGAAACTACCGGATATGGTCAACTTTTTGTCTGCTGCATCAAATGTGGAAGATTGTGAAAAAGAGTATCGGAAAAATTGTTTTTGCACTGCTTATGCTTTTTTGGATGTTGGAGGAGGGAAGCAAAACTTTATGATTTCGCAAGGAGATTTGGTGGTTCTTGCTCAATCTCCTCATTATCAGGATACTCTATTTGTATATAGGGCTGCTCAAAAGACAAGTACTGTTTACATTTCTCAAAACTTTAGATTCCACTCAATGAAGTTTTCATTCGTTCTCTGATTATGAAAGTAAGTCTCTGATTTTCATTCGTCCACTCGCCCTCAATTTAAGAGTTTGCCAGCTTGTTCTCCCTCTCATCCCAGTTGGGAAATAGTTCTGCTTCCAAATTAGACAATCAGTAGTATGGCCAGCCCAAGGAGCCAACCAAGTAATAGGCCATGAAAGCCCAAAATGCATAAGCAACCCAAAAAAAAAGGGATTTGTGTTATGTCCGTGTCCGTGTCCGTGTCCGGCGGACAGTCGGACATGGACACGGCCAGTATATTAACGGACAGCTTTTGGCGGACACGGATACGAATAGTCTCTGTCCGACATTTGTCTGGTCCGCGAACAGGCCTACCTATTGGTGTTCGACCGCTCCTGGACATGAAATAAGAAGATAAAAATGTGCAAAAGCGTGAAATACTCGTAGGCGAGCGCCAAGTTTAATTTATATATCTTTCTGTGATCTTAATGAAGTGGAAGAGGAGGAAAAATAAGGAAGAACAAAAAAAATGGGCAAAAATGGATAAAAAACGAGCGAGTTATGACATTTTGAATATTGCAATAAAATCGTGTCGTATCAAGTCGTGTCTCCGACCAACACGATTTTACTGCTATATTCAAAATGTCATAACTCGTTTATTTTTTTATCCATTTTTGCCCTTATTTCTTCCTTATTTTTTATCCTGTTCTACCTCATGAAGATATATTAGGATGAAAAAATAAGAAGAAAGAAGAATCTTATTTTTTCTTATTTTTTTCATCGTAATATATCTTCATGAGGTGGAAGAGGAGGAAAAATAAGGAAGAACGCAAAAAAATTAGCAAAACGGATTAAAAATGAGCGAGTTATGATATTTTAAAAATTTCAGTAAAATCGTGTTGGTCGAAGACACATGCAACACGATTTTACTGCAATATTCAAAATATCATAACTCGCTCGTTTTTTATCCATTTTTGCCATTTTATTTTTTCGTTCTTCCTTATTTTTCCTCCTCTTCCACCTCATGAAGATATATTACGATGAAAAAATAAGAAAAAATAAGAAGAAAGAAGAAAGTGGAAGCTTTCTGACATCCGCTTTCTTATTTCTTCTTATTTTTTCTTCCTAATATATCTTCATGAGGTGGAAGAAGAAGAAAAATAAAGAAGAACGAAAAAAAATAGATAAAAAATGAGCGAATTATGATATTTTAAAAATTTCAGTAAAATCGTGTTGTTCGAAGACACGACTGTCTCATACGACACGATTTTACTGCAATCTTCAAAATATCATAACTTGCTCATTTTTTATCCATTTTTGCCCTTTTTTTTCGTTCTTCTTTGTTTTTCCTCCTCTTCCACTTCATTAGAATCACAAAAAAGATATATAAATTAAAATTATTGCTCACCGACGAGTATTTCACGTTTTTAAACATTTTATCCACTTATTTCATGTCCAGGAGCGGTCGAACACCAATGAGTGACCTTTATATGTATTTCTTTACATGTAGATCTCAATTTTTGTTGTTGGGAGTGCTTCCCTACAGTTTTTACATCAAAATTCCTTCACCATAGATTTTTTCTTATCTTTCCCGCTGATTTTACAATTTTTTGGCATGAAATTTTATTTTTTTTCGGATTGGACGGCGCCGGGGGTGATTTGAACCACGATGATGGGCGGTTTGCCGGAATGTCTTCTTCCCCAACTTGATGCTTTCGTAAATTGGTAATTTTGGGAAGAACAAAGTATTTCGGATACAAAAGGCCCAAAAAACGTAAAAGAATGACATTTTCGATATTCTAGGTGCCGATTCTAGATCATATGAGATTTCACGGGAAAAACTAAATAATATGAAAAAACCATAGTTGGCGCCAGGTAATATGGAAAAAACTCGAAGAGGGAGTATCTGATAGCCCAGGAAATACACTTCCAACCAGTCACCACCATGATCTAAATATGTGGGCCTCTCATGTGATAGCTCCTTGCCCAAAGGACAAATAACGTAATTAACATCAACTCAGCATGAATCCTTATGTCCCCCGTGCATACACTTTAAAAAAAGACGAAATTTTTGTCCAAGGACTGTGATCCGTGTGTGTGGCTCTGAGAGAGAGAGTGGGCATTAAATTAGCAAGTTGCACTGTAGTTGGTTAGTTTCCCAGAGTCTGACACTCGCAAAGAAGTAATGAACATCAATGCTGGACAAATGGTCCAATGAAAGTAGTCATATAGATCTTTGTCCCCCTGTCTTTGTCATACACATTATTTCCATTGCCCTCTTTCGTGCGTGGGCCCCTGGTTTTGTGTGGGCCGACAAATACATGCAATAGGGGTAGCGGATGCATATACCATGGAAAGATATATGTGAGTTCATCCCTAATGTTACCTTCCCACGCATTCTAACTCTTATTTGTGCTCAACCTTTTCTTTTGCTAAACGATCATTCTCGGTATATTTATTCATGTGAAGACTAATTTTATACTTCCAACATGGGATGAGGCACCGGAGCGCGCAACCTCTACAGTAGGGGGCCGTTTTTGGTATTTGATGACAATGCTTCCCGACTCATGTTTGCAGTAAAACTTTTTTCTTCTCGTGAAAACGTTGAGTGTCTTTGACGTTAAAAGTTGGGGGCAGGTCGCATCACCCACATGGCACCCAAGGCACACTGAATAATTTCTCTCATTTTTGCTCAACCAGTTGGTATGGTTTAGTCTGTTTCCTTACGGATTCAGGGATGAAGGTGGCGTGGCAAACTTAATTAGGAGAAGTTATTTGTTACACGTCACATACCTCGATTTCATGCTCATCACCGATTGGTGGTCGTGTCAATCATCATTTTGGGGTGAGCATGAGTTTCCCGTACGCTACGGACGTTTCATTATTTAGATGACACTCAGTTTGAGCTAGTTTGAACCAAAGAAAAGCGATGCAAGTCACTACTGAATCACATTGTGGCTGCCAACTTGCCCAACTTGTCATTCTTTGTTCAATGAATTCTTAAAAGCTCCTCAACCAACAGGCTCCCAGACTGATTGAATTTCAACTTGTGTATGTCGATCAAATGCATCCCCCCTTGGACTTGTCTCTCCAGCCTTCGTTGAGACTTCTACTAGCAAACCCTAGTTTCCTGTATGATACGACACATGCACATTCATGTCCTCTCGGTACTGTCAGTCCACTACATGATTGGAACCCTCCAAATAGAATTTAGTTGAGCTCACTTGAGACTCTCCATCTTCTCGCTCATCCATTGGGATTCCTACTTCCACAATGTGTCACGACCCGTATTTTTAAATCCAAACAGAGTAGTAGCGAGAAACTAGAAGATTGTTGCTTTATGCAATAAAATCATTAGTTGAAAACTGTCGACTAAGCATCTAGGCCGTGATCACTGGGGTTCACAAATATCTTGAAAGATAATTATTGCACATATAAAGTCGATTAAACTCATGTATAAGTTTATCATTCATCTCAAAATACACTATAAAAGAAAATAGACTAATGCCTACTTTGAAGCCGTCAAGTCATCCTCACTCTCGATCGTCTACCACCAGGAGCTACGTGAAGACAGTTTTCTACTAAAGAACCTACATCACGAGCGGATGTTGAGTATAAAAATACTCAGTGGGATATTGTAATACAATCATCAGTAATAAAAAGTCAATAGATAGTACCAATCAAATCTCTACACTATAATAGCTGATCCACATATGATCATCATAGCCATGTCATATGGTTTCCAATGTCAGAGTTAAGTGGTCCTAACTGCATTCTGGATAACTAATACCCCTTCCAGCCACGTGGAACACAGGCCATCTATGGCCGTGGGCATATGCTCATGTGGCAACCCGCTCTCACCCTCACGCCGAAGCATGATAGCTTACCCTGCTTTGCCTTCAGACCCAACGTACTCCGACTATGGAACTCATGGCTATAGTTCTGACTCACTATCATTCGTCACCTCCATCAGCGGAAAATACGCGTCGTCGTCGCCTCCATCAGCGGAAAGTACAGTCAAAGCACACAAAAACACCATAATAACGATGAAAGGGTACGAGATCCGACATCTACGCGCGTTGGGGCTCGATCCTCCATCGGCAAAAAATACGCGATGTCGTCGCCTCCATCGGCGGAAAGTAATAAAGCACAAAATCACAAATAAAATAACGAAACAGGTACGAGATCAGACTTTACATGCGTTTGGGTTCGATTCGCCGCTCACTGGAGGTCGTCGAAATGTCACTAGAGCCAACCTCCTCCTGCTGATGCATCACCGGCAGTGGCTCAGCTACCCCCGACTCCCCTTCCCTCTCATCTCTCTCTGAGCTACCCCTTCTCAGAACTAGGAATATTTTCTGTTCATCACCTCACAACTCTCCCTTTTATAAATGTCGAAATGTGGCTGAGTCAGTACAACATTCAACACCTGCCATATGCATGAGGCCATTCTCTGTATTGCCAGCACGTACCAGCACCACCCCGGACCACCCGTAGCCCATGGCAATACACCTAGCCTTCAAAGTGGCCAGTTGTTACATTCTTCCCTCCTTAAAAGAATTTTGTCCCTAAAATTCGGCTATACTTAACCTCGAACTGTTATGAGTAGGAAGTAACTCAACCACAAAGTCTATGGTAATGTACTTCCACTAGGGATGAGACTCGAGCAGGTCTCTGGTGTTTTGTTTTAGCCTGCTAGAAGGTGAGATATATTGCCACAATTATCCAATATCCTTCTTCCTGTGGTTTTGCAACTACAGCTCTGGCTGTACGTCTGGCAGCTCACGCTTATATGAGTAGGTATCATCGCACACTATTAACAACCACAACTATCCAACAACTCAATGAAACCCACAACTCTAACTAATCATATCTTGATAGGACTTTCAGACCTGCAGATAAAGGTTATGCTCTGATACCAACTGTCACGGCCCGTATTTTAAAAAAATGGTTTTTAAAATACGGGCCGTGACAGTATCACGAGCAGATACTGAGTATAAAAATACTCAGTGGGATATCGTAACACAATCATCAGTAATAAAAAGTCAATAGTTAGTACCAATCACATCTCTGCGCTATGATAGCTGATCCACATATGATCATCATAGCCATGTTACATAGTTTCCAATGTCAGAGCTAAGTGGTCCCAACTGCATTTAGGATAACCACTAGTTTCCAATGTCGGAGCTAAGTGGTCCCAACTGCATTCAGGATAACCACTACCCCTTCCAACTGCGTGGAACACAGACCCTCTATGGCCGTGGGAATATGCTCATGTGGTAACCCACTCTCACCCTCATGTCGAAGCATGATAGCTTACCCTGCTTTGCCTTCAGACCCAACGTGCTCTGACTACGGAACTCATGGCCATAGTTCTGAGTCACTATTATTTGTCGCCTCCATCGGTGGAAAATACGCGTCATCGTCGCCTCCATCGACCGAAAGTAATAAAGCACAAAAACAAAAATAAAACAACGAAATGGGTACGAGATCCGACCTTTACATGTGTTTGGGCTCGATTCGCCGCTCGCCGGAGGTCATCGAAATGTCGCTGGAGCCAACTTCCTCCTGCTGGTGCGTCATCGGCGGCGTCATAGCCAGTCACCGACAGTGGCTCGGCTACCCCCCGACTCCCCTTCCCTCTCATCTCTCTCTGAGATACCCCTTCTCAGAACCAGGAATATTTTCTGTTCATCACCTCACAGCTCTCCCTTTTATAAATGTTGAAATGTGGCTAAGTCAGCACAACATTCGACACCTACCTTATGCATGAGGCCATTCTCTGTATTGCCAGCATGTACGAGCACCCCCAGTACCATATGTAGTCCATGGCAATACACCTGGCCTTCAAAGTGGCCACGTGTTACACAATGTGCCTGTGAATGTTCTTGTTTTTGAGTTTCCAAAAGATTTGTTTTAGACGATCTAAAATACTTTTTTTGACATGCTAGTTCTTGCATGATACTCATGTTGGTGTTGTTGGACCAAGAACTCTGGGTGTTCTAATAAATTAATCTACCCAAGCAAATATTCCACGGCAGAGTCTCCACCCACAAGACTGAAGAGTAGTGCTATTGCTCCTGCTTTTTTATTACGGCAAACCTCACATGTTAGTATCGTGAAAGGAAAAGAAATTTGGGCCCACAGCATTTCCATGAGGGGCAGGTGAGGTGGCCATGAGAATAAAGCACGAGAACAAGTATTTTTCAAGACTGAAAGGATGCTTTTTACTCTATCCTTGGTCAACTAACTAAAGAAGTGGACGAAATAAGCATAGAGGGCGTCTAGCCTGACCGAGCTTGAGGACTAGATTGCAGGAACCCAGGCCAATCTGGTCCTCAAACTCGGTCAGCAAAACATTTCCCATAAGCATAGGGGCTGTTTGGCTCCGAAGGGGAAGGGCTTAAAGGCCTTTTTGAGGGTTGGCCCTAAAAAGGGAAAAGGGAAGCTTTGTGTTTAGTAGAAGGTCGAGATCGAGTACGGACAACCGACACTACATTATTATTATCATATAATTCATGAATAGCAATCCGGTAGGAGAAGTTATTACCTGCGCGCCGCGCATGGTAACAGTGTGCTCATCACCAATTGGTGATGAGCACGTCTCCCTGCTTGTGGGTCCCTTTGGGGCAATCATTACAAGCAGGGGAGAGGTGCCCATTACCCATTGGTGATGAGCACACTGTTCCCCCTGCGCGGCGCGTAGCCAATAATTTTCCATCCGGTAGCTAGCATTATTTATTTTTTAATGTGCGTTGCACTCTCCTCATCCTGAATTCGCACATAGGGAAAAAAATGATGTCGGCAAAATAATAATAACAATAATTTATTATTATTATTATAATAGTAATGACCGGACATCTTGGCTTGGGTCAAAACCCTAAATCCAATCCCTTAATTTGGGGGTGTCAAACAGCCCTAAAAAAGCCTTTTAGCATGTGAACAATTGGAGATATTATTTCCATGCAATTTCTTTGTTTGACTTCATTCCTGGGGACATGGGTAGATTGGTTCTTTAAATTAATGCGTTTTCCTTTTCAACTTTAAGGAAGTAGCCATTTAGTACACTTAAGAGATATCTGTATGTCCTTCGTGGCTTTCCCTGACCTGTGGAAATTTGCAGCAAACAATGAATGGGAGAGTCAACCGGGGCTGCACAAGTGAAAAATTTTGCCATGAGATTCATGGAAGGATTCATGAACGAACTTTTTCCAGAAGTAAAACCTCTCAGATCTGACCAAATCCCTCTTCCCTTCAAAGTGCCACAAGCCGAGTTGATGCCCAACCAGCACACTAGTGGCTAGATTCCGTAAAAACAAGTTCCTATGCCCTTCGGATATTTTTGGGTAGCAAGGAATCCTGTCCTAGTTTTTATTTTTTTCATAGTGTGACAGGTCCAAGGAACAAAGTTTCAAGGATACCCACCGAAATAAGAAAGAGTTGGGCTAGCTGTTGCTGTAGCGGGCTAGCTGTTTCCGTAGAGTAGGAGCCGTCACATCATATGGGGCCCACGTGTGGCCCACTAATCTGACGGGTTTTGCTTGGCAACCAGCAAGTATGCATTCAGGCAATAAAATTTAACCAAGAATAATAAACTATGAAAATACCCATCATCATTCCATCACAACCCGGTAATCCAAGCCAATCACAACGCCGTATTGAGGAACAAGAGATTTAAAAGCTTACCTTTCTCAAATTTGAGAACAAACCACCTAGCGATCTAAACTTTCTCCTTGATTCCTCCCAACACTAGCCTCTGCCTCTTCTTTTGGTGTTAAACAACCTCCAAAAGTGCATCCAAAGCCCTAAGGAAAAACCTTTTATAGTAAAAAAAGAATGGCACAAAATTGCAAAAATTGACCAAAGTATCCTTACCATCGACATCCATCATTGACACACTGGCTGTAACACCCCAGTTTTTATTAATGATTTTACATGCAAAATACATAGAAATGCAGTGGATGTCCTTTCTATAAATATTAGAAAACATGCTCCCAAGGTGTGTAATGATTTTTCATCCTTTCAAAATACATTGGAGTATATAATATTTATAAATTTGGCTTAACAAAATAGTCAGCCCATATCTGGTCCATGTACATCTCCATATGTCTCAACTAGAATGACAATAAATAAAAAGTTACAATGGCTCTCACGAGCTTACATTGAATAATAAAAGCTAAAGTATATTCTACAAATCTGTTGAGCATCCTTGTTTCTCACAGCACTAATTCCTACATCGCCAACTACACATTCTATGACACTTAGATCTCTCCTAGGAGTTCTTTGGTGTTCTAAATACTTCCTGAAATTCTTGAGATTATTTCTCTACCTCTTCTACTCATATTTTTCATACTTCAACGGCACTCTACCCTATAGCTCGATTTATTATCAATGTCTTATAGGATATATTCTCTTGTTGAATTGTTCATGCTATATTCTTTCAGGATCTATACTCTTGCAGAAATAGCCCCGGTATTTTTACTTTCTTTATTCGACTTCCATCAGCTATGCTTGACACAGAGTCCCAAAGAGAATTCATGGCACAATTGCTCTTGTGATGCATAGATTTTTCATCCAATTCTATCCTTCATGGTCCAAGTGGAATACTCAAAGAGAAGGTAAGACTTACTTCTTCTATTCAAGTTTTGGCATGAACCCTGAGGTTTTAATTCTCATTCTCACCAATACTTAGACTGTTCTGAGTCCTATACTACACGTTTCTAGTGCATTCAAGTCTCTATCTTCTATTGCAAACATATTAAGTAATAACTATTTAATTCATAGAAGAATGCTTAAGCATACTTAAATACTACAACTTGCATTTCAATTCCTACATTTAATTCTAGCATCAATATGCAAAGAATCCATTACTAATCCTTCATTTATTTCTAGTTCTGCGTACTCACCTTTCTGGATTCTATCTTATTCTTCTGTTGTTATATTCAATGACAATCCATCATCGACAAACTTGTCAGTGGATGGTAATCGGTGATTAGATGAACTTTGTCTATAAAGTTCCATCCTTTATTCTTCTATTAATATTATTCCAATGCTTATTCCCTTTAAGGCAGAACATACATCAACTTGTTTCTATAAATAATACTTCTTTCTGCTCACTATCAGATTTCAGTGACACTATGTTCAACAACAACTAAGTTGTCATTGGTTGGTTGTCGTAGGATCTTACAAATAAAATTTGAATTCTATTAAGCACACTACTTCTTCCACTTCAAATCTAATTATACTTCCACTGTGAACATACTTCTTAATAGTTGATGAAATGTACTATTTAGTTCAATGACAACAATGACAACTGACTTGTCACCGGCCACTTATCGTAGACTCAAATAGAGAACAAAAACTGCAGATACAGAATTCCGCTTCTCTATTTGGTCATTCATTCATTCAAGTACTAATCCAAGACAAGCAACTGCATAACTAAGTATTCTACTTATTTAATCTACTTCATGAATCATGTATTCCATTCAACAAGACAAACATGATTCTATTCCTTGCTTAATCATGCATTGAAGACCATAACTATGATCAAATTCGTAACTTCCACCTAATAGGCACTTACCTTGCCATACCATGATTCTGAATCATAGCACCAGTCATTCACTAAAATAAATTTCATAAATCTCCAATAAATTAGCAAAATTCTTACTTTTAGACATGCATTAATCATTCAAACATACAATTCAATTCAATAAGCGAGCATAGATCCCTAAATATACAATCATCTATCGTAATTTATCATACAAGCAAGATTTTTTTTCTAAAATTTAAGATTTACTTGAGGTTGAGCGAATCCAACCTCAATCAAAGCAAAGTACTCCTTCTCCGGCGATCCTTCCTCTTCCCTCCAGCCTCTGTGACCTCTTCTCTCTATATGGATTTAGAGAGTCCAATTAACCCTTTAGTAGACGAAAATAGGGTATTTATCGTTTGGGATTTATAGTTTGGGTTTAAAAATAAGCACAACATTTCCTAGTTAAATGGTGAACCAAGACTAATTACTCATTATTTGAGTAGTAGCCTTTAGTTATCTATTTAATTCTTTTTACTTGTAATTGTAGTATTACAAGGTCGATCCTCAGAGATTGACTAGTGTGATTGAGAAATCAGTTCAAAGTAGCAAACGAATGAAATCAAGAGTAAAGTAAAGTAGATAATTCAATAAAATAAAACACTAAGGCATCAAGGTAGGTCATTGTAATATCTAATGAGGTACTTCATGTATCAATGTTTCTCAATTAGGGACGAATGAAGATTCTCCCTAATTGGATAATATGAACATTAAGAACGAACAACAACACGATCACTTTGGTTGAAATAAGGATTATAATATTTGAATCTTCAAGAGTTCTATGTATCAAAATCACAAAGGATCAAGAAAGAAATCAAGTATCCTATGTATTAAGAAAACAAAGAAACAAGAGATAAATAATAAAACATCACTTTAAATATCCAACACATAATTATAGCCCAATAAATAACATGAAAAGAACTTCATTAAAGTATCACAAATCCCTCCCTCTAGCCTTAGCTAGGGGCTTAGTGATCTATACATGAAATATGCATTTTATTATCTCCTAAACTTATATTTATGCTAGTGTTTGATTAGAATTACTACTACTTTAATATAGTTTTTGGTTTTGTAGGAAATGAGAGCAAAGATGCAAAAATATGGCGAAAACGGACTTCAATGGTCAAATTATCATAACTCCGTGTACAAATATCGGATTGGACTGATTCAAGTCTCATGTGAAAGTTCAAGGAGTCAGCTTTCCAACGCCACCAACCACGCGCAATTCGGAGTTCGGAGCAAAAAGTTATAGCTATTTGAAAGTTTCCAGACAGTAGAAACGATCGATCGCAACCTTTACGCGATCGATCCTGTATACGATCGATCGGACACACAAACGATCGACCGTATCTACTGGAATTTTTGGATTTGCGCAAAGTTTTGAAGACAGTAAAAACGATCGATCGGCTTCGTCCGGCATCGTTCGCAATACGATCGATCGGGAGCAATTAACAAAGAAAAACGGCTTCGTTCGGCTACGTTCGCAAGGCGATCGATCGTGCTATACGGGCGATCGATCGGTGCATACGGAAAACGCAATTTAACCCTATTTTGACTCGGATTTGGAAAGGGATTTGAGGGTTTTCCTTCACCCCTATATATATGCCTTAAGGGAGAACGTATTGGGTATGCAAGAATAGAGTTTTGAGTTCTTTTGGAGTCCTTGGAGGCTAGAGCAAAGGAAGAAGAAGAAGAAGAAGAAGATGAAGAACTTGTTGATGGATTCTCTTCCCATGCTTGGCTAGACTCTCTTCCAAGGCGTAGATGAAACCCAACTGATTGGTTGTATTGTTTCTTTCTCTCATATTATGTTTTTATTCTAGTTGGTGTATGAATCTTTGTTATGCAATAAAAGTTAATTCATTAGAGTTTATTCTTTGTACTCGAGAGAGACAAGAGTGGATCTTTGTGGATTTCAATCTGAAAGAGCACTTGCGTGTCCGAGAGGAACGTAAGGGCTCTGAAGTGTTACATATTAATAAAGTCTCATTGGTTTATACTCGAGAGAGATAGATCACAGTTCCATGTTTTAATAGATTTATGTGTTACATCCGAGAGGAGGGCACTATAATTTGAATTGACAAGTGTATGTCCGAGAGGAATACACTAGCCAACTGGAAATCTGAATTCAAAAGAGAGAGAGAGACGATACACTAGTCTATTGTGGTGGATTCGAAGCCTTGGTACTTCTCCTATTGATTAATCTCAGCTTAGTTTAATTAAAGTTCATTGCTTTTCTCTAGATTAATTAAAAACTGCTGCTTTTCTCTTGAATTTGGTAGAATATTAATCCGTCCCTGAGGTTCGACAACCCTTTAATACTCACTGTAGTACAATTGCCTTGTGCACTTGCAAGGGTTTAATTTTAAACGATCACTTAGCCAACCATTACAATAAAATAAAATAAAATAAAATAAAAAAAACAATGAAAAAAAGTTGAGGAGAGAAAGAAGTGGTCGTCCTTGGAAGAGGTAGAGAATTTGATGACTTGAAGAAGAGCTTGGGTATTACTTATATAGTGGTTGAAAAAGTTTAACAATGGAAAGGCTCCAATCAGATTTCCTATCATTACTCCATGATTGGGTCCTGATTGATTTTGAGCATCACTAATAGATTTTGTCCAGCTTTCAATCAAAGAATGTTGCCTTTTCTTCTTCCAATCACAGCTCTTCATGGTCACTTCTTGATTGCCAGAATTATCTCATAGTTGATTGCCACTGATTGCCTTGATTAGCTCATAGTTGATTGCCATCTTGATTAGCTCATAGTTGATTGCCACTGATTGCCTTGATCATCTCATAGTTGATTGGCACTGATTGCCTTGATTAGCTCATAGTTGATTGCCACTGATTGCCTTGATTAGCTCATAGTTGATTGCCACTGATTGCCTTGATTAGCTCATAGTTGATTGCCACTGATTGCCTTGATTAGCTCATAGTTGATTGCCACTGATTGCCTTCAGCAGATCTTCACAATCTTTTAAGTACGGGCTTTAAAGCTTCAAGATTAACTGGTCGGCCCATCAAAGAATTACCTACAACACACAATGGGCTTACATAAGTTGATATTAAATTCACACACTAGATCCATGGATATAAAAATAGTTATGGCTAATTTATTTCTGCACATTTAAAGCCCAAATAACATTGAATGTCACATGTTAATGCCTTAACTTAATAAATGCCCATTTTGCCTAAAATTCTACCTAACTATAAAATAACATAACAAACATGGAGTTCAAGGTATCTTAAATTAACATAATTTTGAGCACATCATTAAACATGTAACTGCAGTTTTCAGCATTTTCATTGACAACTCATCGTGACAAATAAAGTGTTGTTGAACACTTGTTGTTGAATTTCTGTTGTAACAGACACTTATGATTGCCATAACTTTTATATTGAATTCAGAAGTGTAAAAACTTAGTACCATTAGATTCGTCTTTCTGAAACCCTCCAAATGATATATATTAATATATAAATTACAAGTATTATGAGAGATCTTTCAGAAATAGTATTTCAGGTCATTTTGTGCAATATGACTATTCCTGGTTCACTTGCATCTTAACCAATGCTTAAATGACGTTGTCACCTTTTCTACATGACTAATTAACCTTTGAATCACCACTTAATTTTTTATAAGCTAGGCACATGCTTGATAATCATCCCAATTCTTAGTTATTAATTTTGGATAGTACATTGGGAGTCGGTGAGGGTGTCAATAACGTGGGTAGAAACCTGGAAGAGGCATAACTTTCGCTCTCAAAGTTGGAATTACATGTTTATGGTACATGTATGACCAAACTTTTTAGCACTTTCCTGTGGTATAAACTTTTATAGATAAACTCCAAACATTTGTGAGATATTCCAAAAATAGTGACCAGGAGTCACTTTGTGTATAAGTGATATTCCCAATTCAATTTGCATCTTTGTCCCATGCTTTACCCATGATGTCACCTCTTCAATGTGACATACTACCATATAATCTAACACTTAACCGTCCAATAAGTGAGGCACATGATCAAAATCCCTAGTAAATAATCACGGATATTATACTATTTATGTTGACATAATAACCTTATTCTTGTCTCATATTGATGTTCATTTACTTCTTTTGTAATTGTTTATGTACTATTATTATTATTCAGCACCATATTGTGCATATCATATTCCACTCAAGTTTACTACTTGCATTCTAAGCCTATTATTTGTATGTGTTTTCGTTAAACTTACGTATGTGCTATTTGAAACCATATCTTATGTGCAAACTACTGCTTGTTTTCGTGCTCTCATGCACATGGCCCATACTATTTATATCTACCACATCATCCTCTACTATGTATGTAAATGTTCTATATAAGTAAGCATTAATGTATTCTTGCTTTAAAAAATGATAGTGTCGGGATTATTGTGAAATCAAGAGGATAAGGGTGCCATTAAATTAGTGGTGTGAATCCCCAAACCCCTCCTCTTGCATTTATTTATTTTCCTTCTTAGAAACAATTCCTTGTGGGAGTAAAGGAAACACACGATGATTCCTTGGATTGACTCTCATTATTATTGCATACGTTTTAAAAAAGGATTATTATTTTGTACTTGTGGCTTATTGGTATATTTTATTTACTTCTGAATGTTCATGTATGGTGATGGTTACTCCTTACTGGGCAATTGCTCACTCGTTTGTTATTTTGTTGTCTTGGAAATTATTTTTGGCCATATATCTAGATGTAAGACTGCTAAACGAGCTGGGCTCGGGCGGCCCGCAACTGTTCATTAATAGCCCGAGCCCGCTAAGCATTAATGGTCACAGCCGGTGAAAATATAAACAATGACGGGCTGTTTATTGGGCTGTTATTGGGCTCTGAATATACTTGGGCTTTTTTATTAGTTTAGGCTTGGGCTGCCACTTATTTGGCGGGCTCACTTGATGGGCTATTAAGTGTATTTTTCTTATTAGATTGTAGGGCTTTTGAGTTCTCTTATTTAACTCACTTTTTTAAACTTTTGGTATTGATTATTGGGCCATTTGCTCTTGGTATTACTTGATGGGAAATTCGAAGTTGTTATCACCAAGAGACTAATTGGTGATGAACCCATGCATGGGTCGAACTGTGCGTTATTATCAAACATTTACATCTATGAGCAGATGGGATAAGAAGACCATGATTAGAAAGGTTATGGGAGGAAAATTTATTCGAAAAATTCCAGGCTGCAGTTTGGTTTAGCTTAATAGCTCTATTGTTCACACTTCCGTTTACTTAAACAAACAGAAATAACATATGCTGAGTTCTTCCTTAAAAAATTAGTTGCCCTATTTTTTTTATGATGTCAAAGCAATGACCATCAGGGAGAAGCTGAATTGATTCTTTCAAGGCAGGTGAAAGTGCTAGCCAAATGACCGGCCTGAAAGGGGGGCGAAGAAAATCTACCAGATGTTTCTAGGCAACTTATTACTTCTTGGTTTGGTTTCGGACACTTCGTTAACATTAATCTCCACTTGCCTGGAAAACAACATGACGAATACAGCTGACGAGAAAAAGAATTGTGGAAGGCATCTCTCTCTTTCAAAAATTGCTTTGGTATCTTCTGAAAGTAAAGGAAAAGAGTTATCCTTCTCTTTACAAATTTTGCTGTTGGTCAAAGATTGATGCATTTTACACCGCTCCATATCTCCATGATATTTATGTGCATGTTGGAAGGCATTTCTTTACACAACTACCATTCCCCTCTCCCTTGCCTTTCTAGCAATTAAACCCAAATGAGGAGGGAGCCAAATTCTCTTTTAACTTAGAATATTCTTTTGCTCAAGAAAAATATGCCATATTTTTTTAGCCTAATCCGCTGTATTCAGGATTGTTTGTTGACGAGCCAACCTGGCTTAAAGATCTTAGCATCCGGCTTCATGTTGGACCCCCCTTTGATATATGCTAACTCACCTCGTCGGCGAAAGCACTAAAACAGCAACTGAATGGTTTAGTTTAACCATAAAAAATCACTGCCTTAGGAACTTTAAATATTCTAAAAGAAAATTAAGCCCAATTCCAATCTATAGCAATTCCAGGGTTCATAATAGAAAAACTCGCTGACCTTATAACAAACCACTGAATCATCTGGATACATTGCAAATAATTTGGTACCAAGTCGAGCATGGCAAGAGTCACAGAAACTTTCATCATTGATCTACACATGCCTTTATCTATTTTAGAAGATAAAACACGAGAATATGGCTCAAACACAGAATCAAACAAGCTCTACTTGAAATCCCAAGCTCTTAATTTTCTTTCTTTAACAACGAATACTTAACAACAGAACAAGACAATGTTTATTTTTTTAATAACTGCAAGACAATATTCATTGATCGGGTTTTCCCTTTCTTCACTTTGCCATTCAGCTTCACCCTTTTTAACCCCCACAAAGAACTCTAGGCAAAGAATTCCAAATTCAAAATAATTACGCACCTACTTGCAACAATTTGGGACCTAACAGATTCAAATTTGCCCTTCAGTTTTGTCATCAGTTATTCACTACCTATTTATCAAATATGAGAAAAAAAATCTATACTCACATCACATCTTGCTCATCTGTTGCGGATTTAAACATCAAGTTGGATGCCTTGGCCCTTTAAATATCCCAACAAAACAAAGAAACACATGCATTTACCTGTCCTTGAAGATGATGATGATTTCGAGCGTTCAAACTTCTTGTAATTGTATCTGAAGCAAGTTGAAGTGGCATATCTGCAGAATTGATTAATACAATAACGAGCAACTTTAATTAACAAAAATATAATCTCTCTCTCTCTCTCAAAGATATACTTCTATTTAACCATTTAGTTAAATAGAAATACTACAAATGAACGGTGTTCATCGACGTAATTGGTGTGTCTAATCAACAGAACATATTAACAACCAGAGATATTATGGGAACAACTAACACTAAATATTCAGTCTTGCAAGTTCCAATTAATGTTAATTACTTCGCCACAAATTTTAAAAAATTAATTAGTAAGTCTAAAAGAAAAGATAATAGTAGTAATATGCAAGTGATGGAAGGAGACCCTATGATGCGACAGAATGGGAGTCAGAAACACTTCCTCGGAAACATAACAAGCTTAAGGCGAAAATTAACAAAAACAAAGCTCGGTAATGTTCGTCCAGAGCACGAAAATTAACAAAAACAGAGCTTGCTAATGTTAGCCCAGAACATAAAAATTAACAAAAACAAAGCCGCCGACCGGCCCATCTGAAATGGGGCCGTGACCATGCAAAAATGAGACAGTACTCTCAACTAGGAACTGCTACGATCATGATCTAAATACACATCCATGCACCTTAATCCATCATTTCTGAGAAACATGGATTAAGTTGGAAGAAGAAGAACAAGGATCAGAGAAAAAAGAAAAGCGATCGAAAGTACCATTTTTGCGATAGCGGACGTGAGTGGACACCACAGTCCAAGCCTCCTCATGGGGAAGCCCTCCTCATGTGGAAAGTACCATTTTTGCTCCCTGCTGGGGATAGGTCTTGGAGGCGCCGGCGTCGGCCTTGAACTCGAAGTGGGGTTGGTGGTAGGCAGAGCTCCAGCAAGGGTGGCCGGAGGGTAGATGCGGAGCAGGACGAAAACTTAGCAAAACCGATCGGGGGAGAAACAAAACAGTTCACGCCTCACGGGCTGTTATTGGTCCGTGGTCGAGCCCGAGATCGGCTTACTTTGGGTGAGCCTGTTAATAGCCCGACCATTTATAGTTAAATGGGCTCGGGCTGGGCTGGTTCAGCGAGCCCTGAGCTCGTTTACCAGCCCTATCTAGATGGTATAGAGTACTCTCAGGATGTAGATGTGAAGGACCAAGATGGACAAGCTCACAATCCATGAGTGGGGGAAATACTTTTTGGAAGACTATCAGGATCTACGATTAGTTTCTTTTGAATAAAGTAAACTTCAATTGTTGCAATTGTAACAACCCAATATTTTCTAAGCTTCTAAAAATGCAAGAAATTGATTAAAATAATTAGAAAAGAAAAAGAACTAGAGTAAGCGGAAGTAGAGTGTAGTTGGCCAACCTTAGTGGATTGAGAGGTAAATGACAATGTGTAAAACAGAGATCAACAGATTTTAAATCAATTCCAATTGATTTTATAAAATAATAAAATGGCAAAATCAAACCGTAAGCTCTTATTCTCTTGGTCAAAAATCGAATTTCCTTCGAGAAAGATCTGATTTTGGAAGTTTGTGAGGGAGATGAGGCTTGGACTTAGGCATAAAACTTGATTCTGAATGGAAATGGTTTTTGTATGGACCTTAACTTTTGAACCGGTTTATTTTAATATTAGTCATTGGTTAATTATGCGGTTTAAGTGATTTCCGATTCAACTCGGTTGTTTTCAAAAATAAATAAGTTTACAAAGGTTTTAATCAAAACTGATTTAACAATCATGAATTTCAAGTGATTTTGAATCAAACCTGCATTTTTGGAATTTTTCGGATTTTTCACTAATTTTCCAAAAATTAGGGTTTGAGGGGAGCCCGGCGGGCCCCGCCGCTGAAATTAGATTTTATGCCCAAAATACCCCAGATATTACAGAAAGTCATTACAAAATTTTTTAGAATTTTTTGGACTAAATTTCGGATTGAAATCTCTAAATATCCTAATTTTAGCCTAAAACCTTATTTTTACCCTAAAATTTAATTAGGGCTACCCCCAAATTTTTCTAAAAAAGGAAAGTGTTGTGCCCTTCCCCAATTTAGGAATAGGCTTGGCTGGAAGATTAGGAGCCTCTTTCCCCATTGCTTGAAAATAAAAGTATTAAAGGTATTTAGCCTAATCTCTCCTTATTTCTTTAAGGTTTTACTTATGCATTCCTTAATCTTGATTTCTTCATTATTTCAATCTATTTTAAAAGCATAAAAATTACTATTTTATACTTCTTTATTAAGCCCTAATCTTCAAAATCATGTGTTTATGTTTTAAAAAGCCTAGATCTAAGGTTTAGCATTGGTTTTCAAAGCTTAATAATGATTAATAGAGTATTAATATAAAATTATTTTGTTTAAAAGGTGTTCAAGGTTTCTCTCATCAAATCAAGGTAATGGGCTCTTCAATCTCAGCTTTGGGTAGTGAATGGTTTGTTTTAATAGTTTTTACTTCAATGAGTGTTCTTGTTTAGGGCTCTAATTGTGGATTTAATAAATATTAATCTTTTGCTATGATTTCTTAGGGTTTCAGCTTAAAATGATATATGGATATATTCTGGAATGTTTGATAGGTTTTTGTTAATGTTTGAGGCATGTACTAAGCTTTCAAGATGCGTTAATTAAGTCTCGATTTTTGAAATTTTGAAAATGGAAGAGATGACCCGCGATCATCTTCTCGGTTTTGATTTGCAACCCGATTTTCAAATAGTCATAACTTTTTACTCCGAACTCCGAATTATGCATGGTTGGTTGAGTTGGAAAGCGGACTTCTTGAACTTTAATATGAACTTTGAATCAATCTAATCTGATATCTGTGCACAAAGTCATGAAGATTTAAACATTAGAGTTACTTTTTACCTCATTATTGCATCTTACTTTCGTTTTTCTAAAAAAAAAACCAAAAACTACATTAAAGTACCACTAATTCTAATCAAACACCAACATAAACATAGGTTAAAGGACATATGGAATGTATAATTCATGTGTAACTTATATGGCTTATGAGTAATTGAGGTGATCATGTTATGTTTTATTGTATGGTAAAAGAGCATGCTTGTAGGAGTAAGCCTTCAACTCTACATTGATGGATTTAAACTTGATGATGGAAATTGCTTTGATTTCAGTTAGAATCATTATTTTGGAAGGTATTTAAGCATGCAAATATTGCTCAATGAGTTTATGTCGAAGCATGAATCATGTGATTAGAATATGCATGAATATACACACACATGAGAATCTATTATGAGATTTTAGTTGATTATGCTTTGATTATGATGTATGAGGGGATGGATTGGGAGCACGTTCCATGTGTTGGAACACACGTAGGATTGCTCACGGATGTATTATGATAGCATGCATCATGTATCGGACATCATGGATGAAGTTTTATCGTTGTTTAAACGGAATTGATTGATTGTATGGCCGAGAGGACATTCCTTGGGAGGAGTTCTTGTCCGCCTTTAATGACAAGTACTTCCCTCTCCATGTCCGGGAAGAGAAGAAGAAGGAGTTCATGAACCTTCAGCAGGGATCGATGACGGTCTTAGCCTATGCGACCTGATTCGTGGAGCTTGAGCACTTTGCTCCGCGCTTCTTCAGCGATGAGTATGAGCGGACGCGCAAGTTTGAAGATGGTTTGAGGCCTTTCATAAAAGGTCAAGATGTGCCCTTCAAGCACGAGACCCTGGCTGAAGTGCTTGAGACGGCTATTGTGGTGGAGCATGTCTCGGATGAGTACATGAGGAAGAGGGGGCAGCAGCAGCCCAAGAGGCCGAGGCCGGAGGACAACCGTAGCCGCCGTGACCATAAGCGGCGAGGTGCCCATCATGTGAGGCATAACACTAAGCAGGTGCAGCAGCTTATGTGACTTGCTTCATTTGCGGGCAGACGGGGCACTATGCGAGTGAGTGTTCTCAGAGAGCTAACCGTGCTTAGAGACGGCCTCCGGTGACACCTAGTTCCGGTTCCAGGCAGCCGGGGGCACCTCAGGCGGCAGCCGGGTACTGAAGGGAAGATGCCAGTTGGTGGTGGAAGAGTCTTTGCCATTTCAGCGCAGGAGGCGGCCACCTCTTCAGGCGTGGTGGAAGGTACGATTCTCATTGCCTCCCACTATGCTAGAATATTGTTTGATACTAGCTCTTCTCATTCCTTTGTTTCCCCATACTTTGCTGATGAGATGGGTGTTGATTTTAAACTACTGCATGTGCCATTGCGTGTGTCTACGCCTTCGTCCTCTCTACGGGCGGAGGAGCATGTGTTGCACGTCGACTTAATCTTACTACCTATGATCGACTTTGATGTGATCTTAGGCATGGAGATGATGACCAAGTTCCATGTGCATCTGGACTGCCGAGGGAGGAAAGTGAAGTTTGAGTTGCCAGGAGCTAAACCCTTTATTTTCCAAGGGGTGAAGCGTCCGAGTGGCAAGTTGTTGGCCTCGTCCTTCAAGGCCAAGAAGTGGATCGATATGGGATGCGAAGCTTTTCTTGCTAGTGTTATGGGGTTGAATATGGAGCTACCTGCCTTAGATTCCATTCCTGTTGTGGCGGAATTTCCCGATGTCTTCCCTGGTGATTTGAAGGGTTTGCCACCGGAGAGGGAGATAGAATTCTGCATTGATCTTATTCGAGGCACTACTCCTATTTCTAAGGCTCCCTGTTGATCGTTTAAAATTAAACCCTTGCAAGTGCACAAGGCAATTGTACTACAGTGAGTATTAAAGGGTTGTCGAACCTCAGGGACGGACTAATATTTTACCAAATTCAAATTTTGTTTTAATTAATCTAGAGAAAGCAATAAAATTTAACTACTTTAAAATGGATTTTAATTAATATGGAGAAGTGCCAAGGCTTCGAATCCACCACACAATAAACCAGCTTATCGTCTCTCTCTTTTGAATAAATTCCTGATTGGCTAGTATATTCCTCTCGGACATATACTTGTCAATTCAAAATGTAGTGCTCTCCTCTCGGACGTAACACCTAAGCAATTAAAATATGGAATTGTGATCTATCTCTCTCGAGCATAAACCAATGAAATCTTATTCCTTTATAACACCTTAGTCTACTTACGTTCCTCTCGGACACGCAAGTATTCCTCGGATTGAAATTAACAAGAATTCACTCTAGCCTCTCTCGAGCACATAGAATAAACCTCAATAAATTAACAGTGATTCTATAATAAGATTCATACACCAATCAAGGTAAATTAAGATTAAGATGAAAGAAAACGATACAACCAATTTACTCGGGTTTCATCTATGCCTTGGACAAGGATTTAGCCGGCCATCGGACAAGGAGAACGTTGTTGATTCGTTGGAGTCGTTTTGCACTATTCACCGAAAAATACTGTTCATGAAACACTGTTCATGCAAAACACTATTCACGGGTTACTATTCATCATCTTCCTCGCGCAGCCGTGCACTGTAGCAAATGGCGGAGTTACTGTAGCAGTCCAATATCGATCCTTTTCCGGCCAAAGTTGCGCCCTTTCTTCCTCTCCTCCGGCGGCTCCTCCTCCTCTCTCTCTTTTCCGGCCAAAGCCCCGCCGGAATGCTCTGTTTTCCGGCGGAAAAACTCTCCCTTGAAGCTCTGTTTTTCCGGTCGGTTATCCCTCTGTTTCTTCGTTCATGCTCTCCTCTTTCCGGCGACTTTGGCTTTGTTTTTATAGACCTCAGCCCCGTCCCAAATCGAACACGATTCCCAGTCCAATTTGAAGTGGAATCGAGCCCAAATCCGGCACCCACTTTCCTATTCCGGCGGACTATTTTTTTTTGTTTCCTTCCCGATCCAGCATGATTCTTCCGCCGTCCAGATCGCTGCCTTCTCCGTCGGCGTCTCCTGTACAACACCCGCCGTCCTGTCATTCCGCCGCCGCTGTCGATCGCCGTCCACTGTCATCTCAAGCCGCCGCTCATCTTCCTCGTCGCCGGCTACTTTTCGATCGTCAAGCTTCGCCTCTCCACCGTCCATGGTCGTCGCCATCCTCAGCCTCGCCGTCGAGTCCATCCTCTCCGTCTCAAGCTACGCCGCCGTCCCGATCGGTGCTCGAGCAGAAGCTCGAGCGCCTCTGTTCTGGACGAACGGCCCGAGCTTTGGCTCGGGCCGGTTTTCTCTTTTTTTTTCTTTTTTTTTTAATTGAACCGGACCGGAACGGAACCGGTTCATATTCCTTTTCTATTTTTTTTTTCTTTATTAAACAAAAAACCCGTTGCATCGATCTCATCCATCCAATCTCATCTTGACGGTTCTTCTCTTTAATCGTGCCTTTTTCGCGTGCGATATTTCAAATGATCATAACTTTTTGCTCAACACTCCGAATTGTGACCAGTCAGTGGCGTTGGAAAGCTGACTTCGTGTACTTTAACATGAAGCTTAAATCAGTCCCATCAAAGATACGTAAATATTCAATCATTAGAATCGTGTTTTATCCCATTTCTGCGTTTTGCTCTTGTTTCCTACAAAAATCAAAAACTATATTAAAGTAACAATAATTCTAATCAAACACTAGCATAATCATCAGTTTAGGAGATAATAAAGTGCATATTTCATGTATAGATCACCTATGGCTCCAGCCGAACTGAAAGAGCTTAAGGCTCAGCTGCAAGATCTAATGGATAAGGGGTATATCCGGCCTAGTGTATCTCCTTGGGGTGCGCCAGTCTTGTTTGTGCGGAAGAAGGATGGTTCTCTGCGGTTGTGTATCAACTACCGAATGCTTAACCAGGTAACCATCAAGAACAAGTACCCTTTACCTCGGATTGACGATTTGTTTGATCAGTTGCAGCAGGCTCAGATTTTCTCTAATATTGATCTAAGATCGGGTTATCACCAACTACGGATCCGTCCTGATGATGTGGCGAAGACAGCTTTCCGTACCCAATATGGTCATTATGAGTTCTTAGTTATGCCGTTTGGTCTTACTAATACACCCGCCTCATTTATGGACTTGAAGAACCGAGTCTTTCGGCCGTATCTTGATCGATTTGTGATTATATTTGTGGATGACATCCTAATCTATTCGGCCAATGAGGAAGAGCATGGGACACATTTGAGAATTGTCTTGCAAACTTTGTGGGAGCATCAGCTCTTTGTGAAGTTTGACAAGTGTGAATTTTGGCTCAATAAGGTGCAGTTCCTTGGTCATGTGATATCGGGAGACGATGTGGCGGTTGATCCCTCGAAAGTTGAAGCTGTGTTGAGGTGGGAACAACTGAAGAATCCATCGGAAGTTCGCAGTTTCTTGGGACTTGTCGGGTATTACCATCGTTTCATCGAGGGCTTTTCTAGCATTGCGAGTCATATGACCAAATTGACCAGGAAGAATGAGAGGTTTGAGTGGAACTCTGCTTGTGAAGAGAGTTTCCAGGAGTTGAAGAAGAGGTTGACTTCAACACCGGTTTTGACCTTGCCCTCCGGTAGTGGTGGATATGTGGTATACAGTGATGCTTCACTTCGCGGCTTGGGTTGTGTGCTAATGCAGCATGCTAGAGTGGTAGCTTATGCATCGCGACAGCTTAAGGTACACGAGCGGAATTACCCCACTCATGATTTGGAGTTAGCCGCCGTGGTTTTTGCTTTGAAGATTTAGCGGCATCATCTTTATGGTGAGAAGTTTGAGGTATTCACTGATCACAAGAGTTTGAAGTACTTATTTACCCAGAGAGATCTTAATATGAGGTAGAGGAGATGGTTGGAATTCTTGAAGGATTATGACTTCACGATATCGTATCATCCCGGTAAAGCAAATGTGGTGGCGGATGCTTTGAGTCAGAAATCAGCCACTACGATTGCTTGCATGCGGGTTCGTGAGTGGCTCTTGTATGAGGATGCCATTGAGCTAAGGCCAGAATTGACTTTGGAGGACACACGGAGCTGGTTTGCTAACCTTTCTATCAGCTCTAGTGTCGTGGATGATGTGGTCGAAGCTCAGAAAAGTGATGAAGAGACCCTAGCTCTTAAGGCCAAGCTTCGGGAGAAAGCAGTGTTGGGTTTCAAAGAAAAGGCCGATGGAAGTTTGGTGTATAAGGGTCGGTAGTGTGTGCCAATCTCCATGGAGTTGAGAGACCGTATACTATCAGAGGCACATCATTCTAAGTTCTCCATTCACCCTGGGGGAACGAAGATGTATCACGACGTGAAGAGGACATTTTGGTGGAAAGGGATGAAGAGGGACATTGCTGTTTATGTGTCCAAATGCCTTGTGTGCCAGCAGGTCAAGGCAGAGCACCGGCATCCAAGCGGGTTGCTACAACCACTTCCGATCTCGGAGTGGAAATGGGAGCATGTCACCATGGACTTTGTCTCCGGATTGCCATGGTCGCCGAGTGGTAATGATGCGGTTTGGGTGATTATTGAACGACTTACGAATTCTGCACATTTTCTCGCGATCAGAATGACTACTCCTTTAGATGCCTTGGCTGCTCTCTATATGAAGGAAGTTGTGCGGTTACACGGGATTCCAGTATCTATAATTTCAGACCGTGACCCGCATTTCACTTCGAGGTTTTGGCAGAGCTTTCAGAGTTCCTTGGGCATATGGCTACACCTCAGCTCCGCCTATCATCCTCAGATGGATGGACAATCTGAAAGGACCATCCAGACTCTTGAGGATATGCTCCATGCATGTATCCTCGAGTGGAAAGGACGTTGGGAACAACATTTGCTGCTTCTCGAGTTTGCCTATAATAATAGCTATCAGGCGAGCATCAGAATGGCACCCTTTGAGGCGCTTTATGGGCGTCCTTGCCATTCACCTCTGTGTTGGAGTGAGGTTGGGGACCATCTTCTCACTGGCCCAGGCCTTATCCAGCAGTCAGTGGAGAAGATACGCCTCATTCGGGAAAGGTTGCAGACAGCTCAGTGCCGCCAGAAGAGTTATGCCGACAGGAGACGGCGGGAGTTAGAGTTTAGTGTTGGCGACCATGTGTTTCTTAAGATCTCTCCGACTCGTGGTGTGGTTTGATTTGGACAGCGGGGGAAGTTATCACCTCGTTTTATTGGACCATTTGGACTGCGGGTTGGTGCCACAGCATATCGAGTAGCACTTCCACCCCGATTGGCCGATATCCATAATGTTTTTCACGTCTCACTTCTTTGGAAGTATGAGCTAGATCCAATCCATGTATTGGATTTCGAGCCATTGGAGCTCCAGGATAACCTTTCTTACGAAGAGGTACCGATTCAGATTCTTGATCGAAAGGAGAAGGTACTTCCACGTAAGGCGATTCCACTCGTGAAGGTGTTGTAGAGGAATCACGGGGTCGAGGAAGCCACGTGGGAAGTGGAGGACGAGATCAAGGAGAAGTACCCTCATCTTTTTGTCGCGAATTTTGGGGGACCAAAATTCATAAGAGGGGGAGGATGTAAGGACCCTAACTTTTCAACCGGTTTATTTTAATATTAGTCATTGGTTAATTATGCGGTTTAAGTGATTTCCAATTTAACTCGGTTGTTTTAAAAAATAAATGAGTTTATAAAGGTTTTAATCAAAACTGATTTCACAATCATGAATTTCAAGTGATTTTAAATCAAACCTGCATTTTTGAAAATTTTCAGATTTTTCATTAATTTTCCAAAAATTAGGGTTGGACAGGACCCTAGCGGGCCCCGCCACCGAAATTAAATTTTGTGACCAAAATGACCCAGACATTACAGAAAATTATTACAAAAATTTTCAGAATTTGCTGGACTAAATTTCGGATTAAAATCTCTAAATATCCTAATTTTAGCCTAAAACCTTATTTTTACCCCAAAATTTAATTACGGCTACCCCAAATTTTTCTATAAAAGGAAAGTATTGTGCCCTTTCCCAATTTGGGAAGAAGCTTGGCTGGGAGATTAGGAGCCTCTTTTTCCATTGCTTGAAAATGAAAGTATTAAAGGTATTTAGCCTAATCTCTCCTTATTTCTTTAAGGTTTTACTTAAGCATTCCTTAATCTTGATTTTTTCATTATTTCAATTTATTTTGAAAGCATAAAAACTAATGTTTTATACTTCTTTATTATGCCCTAATCTTCAAAATCATGTGTTTATGTTTTAAAAGGCCTAGATCTAAGGTTTAACATTAGTTTTCAAAGCTTAATAATGATTAATAGAGTATTAATATAAAATTATTTTGTTTGAAAGGTGTTCAAGAATGTTCAAGGTTTCTCTCATCAAATCAAGGTAATGGGTTCTTTAATCTCAGCTTTGGGTAGTGAATGGTTTGTTATAATAGTTTTTACTTGAATGGGTGTTCTTGTTTAGGGCTCTAATGATGGTTTTAATAAATGCTAATCTTTTGTTATGATTTCTTAGGGTTTCATCTTAGAATGATATGTGGATATGTTCTGGAATGTTTGATGAGTTTTTGTTAATGTTTGAGGCATGTATTAAGCTTTTAAGATGTGTTAATTAAGTCTCGATTTTTAAAATTTTGAAAATGGAAGAGATGATCCGCGATCATCTTCTCGGTTTTGATTTTTGCAGCCCGATTTTTAAATAGCCATAACGTTTTACTCTGAACTCCGAATTATACGTGGTTGGTGGCGTTGGAAAGATGACTTATTGAAATTTAATATGAACTTTGAATCAATCCAATCTGATATCTGTACACAAAGTTATAAAGATTCAAACATTAGAGTTACTTTTTACCTCATTATTGCATCTTACTTTTGTTTTTTTAAAAAAAATCAAAAATTACATTAAAGTACCACTAATTCTAATCAAACACCAACATAAACATTGGTTAAAGGATATATGGATTGTATAATTCATGTGTAGGTTATATAGCTTATGAGTAATTGAGGTGATCATGTTATGTTTTATTGTATGGTAAAAGAGCATGCTTGTAGGAGTAAGCCTGCAACTCTACATTGATGGATTTAAACTTGATGATAGAAATTGTTTTGATTTCAGTTAGAATCGTTATTTTGAAAGGTATTTAAGCATGCAAATATTGCTCAATTAGTTTATGTCGAAGCATGAATCATGTGATTAGAATATGCATGAATATACACACACATGAGAATCTATTATGAGATTTTAGTTGATTATACTTTGATTATGATGCATGAGGGGATGGATTGGGAGCACGTTCCATGTGTTGGAACACACGTTGGATTGCTCACAGATGTATCATGATAGCATGCATCATGTATCGGACATCATGGATGAAGTTTTATCGTTGTTTAAATGGAATTGATCGATTGTATGCAATGTGTGAGATTGTATGCCGGATTAATCGATCGATGGATTAATCAAAACTTTGTTAGTCTGAAAAGACATGTTTTCGATTTTGTTCCCTCCTGGAACACGTTCACTCCTCGGGTTGAGTTTGATTGAGATATGTGGGGGCGAGGGATGGACTCGCCTTGCGGAGTTGAGAGGTAAAAAACCAGACACTTAGCACCCGGGTGGTAGGCTCTTGTGCACAAACTACCATGTGTTCTAGTTTCTTAGGATGAGATTCAAGCTCTCCCCCACCACAGGAGACTACCCTGGGCAAACACACCTGCTCTAGTTTCTCTATTTGAGATTCGGGTATCCTTGGCTAGGATTGCCCAGGGCGAGCAGCAGGTTGGGATTGACCACCCCCTTGTTCCAGTGGTAGGAACTGGACCATGAGATTCGGGCGTGGCCTTGATTGTGTCCCGCCTTCATGGCAGATTGTGTTACTCCTTGATGGAGTCATTCACCATTGTGATGATATATGTTTATTGCGATGTTATGCATGATTGTACCATGTTTGGTTACATTGGACATGTAGGGTGACTTTATGAGATATGAATGCATGATTGTACCATATGTTGGTTACTTTGGACATGCCAGGTGAATTTATGAGATATGAATGCATGATTGTACCATATGTTGGTTACTTTGGATATGCCAGGTGAATTTATGAGATATGAATGCATGATTGTACCATATGTTGGTCACTTTGGACATGCAAGGTGAACTCATGAGATATGAATGCCTGATCAAGATGAAAGTATGTAAATGAGATATCATTATGCAGGATCATATGTTTATGAATGCATGATATGATAGCATGTGAATGAGATATGGTTATGCAGGATTATGTGTTATACATGCATGACTAGATAATGGGATAATCATGTTGATTATGAATTTTCAACTATGTTATGATGCCTTATGATTTCTGATTATTGCCAATTATATAAAAACCATTACTGAGTTTTGTACTCACCCCTCTTTCTTTGTTTTGTTTTGGGGCTGTGTAGTGCGACACGTAGACGGACAGGATCCTCTATTTGAGGAATGATCATAGAGAGAGTGGGATGGGGCGTGGATGCCTTAGATTTGATTAGTTTATCTGATTTAGAGTTATATTTATCTTTGTATGATGAGACTTGTAGACCCTGTTGATTTGAGCCTATATGTTGGCTTAAAGTTTGCGATTGTAGGTTTGATGACTTGTCGACTTATTTTGAGTTAAGCTCTACCTTTATTCCTCTTATTTACTCTTGCTCAAATTTTTTTGCTTAACTCTGTTAGTCAGACCGCCCGTTTGAGGGGCATAAGTCTTCCGCTACATCACTTTAACGTCGCCCTGTGTGCCAGTTCGACTCTTGGACCGGATTCGGTTCGGATCGGGCGGTGCCCGGGGTGTGACAGTTTTTGTACAAGACGAAAGGTGGAAATCATGTAGGATCTGACCCTATGCATAGTTCAATTGTTTAAATATGTAGTGAGTTACTTGTTGAATGGTTTGGATGAGAGTTCGATCAAGATGTTGTATAAAATTGTGATAAATTATGCTCTTTGGTAATTCTGATAACAAATCAAGGAAGATTGTAAGTAATAATTGGCCTGTAAATAATATGTATGCTATCTATGTTGTTTACAATGTTTGGAAAGGTTTAGAATGGATATGGCCTAAAATAAGCTTAGACAACAACTGTTATTTAATTATCGCTTACCTGTAAGTAACCTACAGGTAACTAATAGTTCCATTTCAATCTAATATATAAACTTAAGTTCTAATATGTAGTGTTTGGGGGTAATTACACTGTGGAAAGTATGTAAAGATAATTAGATATACATTGTGAACTGAGGATTGTGGTACTTGGTTTAATGGTCCTAAAGGCATGTCATAGGTCATCCAATGCTTGTCTATTTTATGGAAGTGTATATTTGAATGCTTTGAGTTTGATAATATTAGAATCAAACATAAGATAGTGACTTGGTGGCTTTGGAATGGAGACTTGGCTCTAGAAGTTGGTGTCCATGTATTTGATTAACTTTGCAAACCTAAGAATATGGCCTATCGGTCTGCCATCGGTCAACCAAGGGTTTAACCAACAATGTTAATGATGTTAAATCACGAATTCTAACCTAGATTGAAATACATGTTTACGTGAACATGGTCAAAGGAATCTGAGTGTAACATCTAACTCTCTTGGGTAGATGAATTAAATATTCAATTCATCAAAGAAGTTGTCTCACATTTCCTAGGAATTAGTAAAGGATTCGTGAAGGTTGTGTATAGTAGTAGTTTGGACAAAAAATCTTTAATGGACATGGGTGTCTTATACCAGTTGAGATAAGGCTATGGAGCTGGTCAATACTTATAAATAAATAGGTGTTGCTACTAGATAGTGAATTGTGAATAGTTGCAGGATGAGTCTAATCAATTCTGAGAACCATGGGAATTAGTTTTTGCATGACTCCACCACTTAGAATTTTTCCTAATGCATAAATGCGCTTTAGGATTATAATTTTGTATGAGTGCTAGTTATGGTGGGTTTGATGAGCCAGTATACACCTAAGCATTAATAGGGAAGAAACAAAGTGGGAAGATACATATGATCTCAAAACCACAAGCATGTCTTGGTAAAGTTATATGTCTTGAAAAGCAAGTCACGAAAGCGTACATAGGGTGACACGAAAGTGTACATCAATCATCAAGCAAGTCAATACTGGCTTCCTTATATATTCATCATCTCAACGATTCTGCACTCTCATGAAGCTGGGAATTTTGGGGCATGTAGCTTGGTATCAGAGCTAGCCTCGGTCTATGAATGAAATTATTAATAAATGAACTGGTGTAGAAGAACTTAGATGTGAATGGATAAACTTAGAAGACTCTAGATGAGAATAGATAGGATGTAGAAAGACTTATCCTACTAGAAATACTAATAAACCTCTTTTAATAGGTGTTATTTCAAGAACACGAAGTGGGCGTGTTTATGAAAGTGAGAAGCAAGAAGAAGCTAGGAGGTGGTTGGCAGAATGGAAACTAGGGAACATTGGTTTAGGAACTGAAGATGAACCCTATAAGATAGATATGGCAGAACCTTAGACCGAAAACATAGAACCCTACCTAGAGATGATCCATAATATGATGAATATCTGGAATATGATTATACTGAATCGGACCTAGAGGAGTTCCTAGTGGAAAGAGTGGATGCGAAGGAACCTCATTTACTAAAGAGTGTGGTGGAGTTCAATGATGGAACCCCATCTATGCACTTCGCATCGGAACTGCAAGTAGTGAAAGATCACTCAGTGTATGTGAGAGCAGAGTTCGATGCGGACCTTTAGAGTACATTGTACATGAGGTTTTGGTCATAAGGTTATAGAAGGCCGTATGTGAGCGTGTGGGAGATGGTACTGCACCCGAAGTTTGTGCCTGCTTCAGTCATGATAGCGTTGGAGATATTAGATGAATACATCTAAAGAAAAGAGCGTAGGAGAAGAATACTAGAATATTATCTATTTTAGTTAGAAGATTTTGGTAATAAAAATCCATGACAAATACACCACGGAAGATCCATTGTAGGAAACCTCTTAAAGAATTGAATAAAATTTCTTTTGATGAACTCTTGTGTGGTGCGTTTACTTGTGAGTATTGTTTGATATTGTGTTTGCTCGTAGAATTATTTTATCGGAGTCAAAGAAATGAGTGATGAATTAAAATTGAAACACTGTGAGATTCTAATTCATCTTTTTTCTTTGGCTGTAGATATCGATAATGGTGAATTCTGGAAGTAGGGGGGAGACAGCCAACCCAGAATGTAAATGTTGTGACCCGTACGGATCACAAGTACTGGAATCCGCAAAGAGGAGAAGAAGAGATTTGAGAGGGAAGGAATAGTTCTTAATATTGCATACCCAGAAGGAGGAAGACGTCCTCCTTATAAGGAAGGAGGGGCGCATCTTCCAAGACTGATTACAAGATGTGACTTTTCATATTCCTAGACTGACTCTTCATCTTCCTAGACTGATTACAACATTCCTGACCTTTCATATTCCTAGACTGACTCTTCATCTTCCTAGACTGACTCTTCATCTTCCTAGACTGACTCTTTATCTTCCTAGACTGATTACAACATTACAACATTCCACCACGCTTGGCTGCAGCCTTGCCCTCAAGGCGTCCATGATGGAAATCGTGCCAGAAAGTCATCCCCGAGGAGCCAGGTTGCATCATCTAATGGCTGACCCTGCCAAGCGACTAACACCTCCGTCACAATGCGGCCCGAATGACGAACACGGCGGCGATCGATAATAAATGCAGGGGATGGAACTTCCGAAGCCGCTGGTTCAATGAGTGGAACAGGTGCAACGTTAGCCACAGAAAGGGGATCACCCATAAACTGACGGAGCCGAGACACATGGAACACCGGATGTACCAAGGAGCCCGGTGGCAAAGCAAGATGATACGCCACCGGCCCATTGCGCTCAATCACTTCATAAGGTCCATGATAACGATGGGCCAGTTTGCTGTTGTCAATAGAAGCTAAGGAAGTTTGGCGCAAGGGCATAAGGGACACATAGACCAGTGAGCCCACCTGAAATACGCGATCAGTATGGTGGCGATCATAAACCTGTTTCATACGATTCTGTGCCGATTGTAAGTTGCGCCGAAGTTGCCGCAACACCTCATCACGAGTTTGAAGCATATAATCCACTTCAGCAATAGCTGAACGATTGGGAACATAAGAAAGGACCGTCGGCGGAGGACGACCGTACACAACCTCGAAGGGAGTAAAGCCCGCACGAGTATGGTAGGCGGTGTTGTAGGACCACTCAGCCCACGGTAGGAGCTGAAGCCAACGGCGGGGTTGATCGCCCACGAAACACCTCAAATACTGCTCTAAACAGCGATTCACCACCTCCGTTTGCCCATCTGTCTGTGGATGGTAGGCTGTACTCATATGTAATTGCGTACCTTGGAGAGAAAAGAATTCACGCCAGAAATTAGACAAGACGACACGGTCGCGGTCGGACACAATGGTCTTGGGCATACCATGGAGCTTAGCGACCTCGCGCACATAGACCTCTGCAACCGTACGAGCCGTAAAAGGATGGCTCAAGGCACAAAAGTGAGCATATTTCGATAGCCGGTCAACAACTACCAAGATGACAGATTTGCCCTGAACGAGTGGTAAAGCTTCAATGAAATCCATAGAAACATCCTCCCACATATTAGCTGGAATAGGTAATGGCTGAAGAAAGCCGGCAGGAGACGTGGTCATGGACTTGGAACGTTGGCAAATATCACAAGTGGATACATAATCCTGCATGGCACGACGTAGCCCTTTCCACAGAAAACTCTGGCTCACCCTCTTATATGTGCGAAATGATCCCTCATGGCCTGCACTGGGTGTGTCATGGAAATGTGAAATGATGCGTCGACGCAAGTCAGCATAATTGGGCACCCACAAGCGATCCTTCCAAAACAACAGGTTATGCCGCCACACATAGGGGGGTTCAGCGGCTGGTTGAGCTTGGATACGACGGACCAACTCCTTGGTGGGCGGGTCCTCCACGTATGCTTGTTGAAGGTCCGGAATGAACGGAGAAGTGGGGCCGGATAAGACCATACAAGAGTCTGGCATGGACCGTCGAGAGAGTGCATCTGCAACAGTGTTCTCGGCTCCTTTCTTATAAATAATCTCATAATCATAACCCAACAGCTTGCAGACCCATCGTTGCTGGGCCGGAGTAGACACCCTTTGCTCTAAGAAATATTTTAGAGGTTGATGGTCGGTCCGTATGGTAAACCGCCGGCCCAACAGATATGGGCGCCATTTGGTCACAGCATGAATAATGGCTAACATCTCCCGTTCATAGGCCGATAAGGAAAGAGTGCGGCCCGACAAAGCTTTGCTCAGAAAGGCAATTGGACATTCCTGTTGCAAGAGGACGGCCCCAAGACCAGTACCAGAAGCATCAGTCTCCACCACAAACGGAAGATTGAAGTTAGGAAGTCCCAATATTGGCGCATGGGCCATAGCCTGTTTGAGTCGGTCGAAGGCCATTTGTGCCTCATTGGTCCAGTTGAAGGCACCCTTCTTTAACAAAGCCGTGAGTGGTGCTGCAATAGTTCCATAGTGACTAATAAAACGGCAATAATAGCCCGTCAGCCCTAAGAAGCCGCGCAATGCCTTGACGCACTTGGGAGCCGGCCAGGATAACATGGTGGCTACTTTGGAAGGGTCTGTGGTGACACCGTCACATGAGATGATATGACCAAGGTATTCCACCTGAGAACTGCCAAACGAACACTTCGAACATTTTAGAAATAAAGAATTAGCTCTTAGGAGCGAGAAGACCGACCTGAGGTGACCCAAATGCTCCTCCCAAGTTCTGCTGTAGATAAGAATGTCGTCGAAGAATACCAATACAAACTGTCGGAGAAATGGCCGGAAAATGTCATTCATCAAACTCTGGAAAGTGGCGGGGGCATTGGTCAGCCCAAATGGCATTACCAAAAATTCGAAGTGGCCATCATGGGTCCGGAACGCAGTTTTGTGTGCATCCGAAACCTGCATCCTGATTTGGTGATAACCAGAACGCAAGTCAAGCTTGCTAAAGACCTGTGCGCTTGCTAATTCGTCAAGCAATTCTTCAATCACCGGAATGGGGTATTTGTCTTTGACGATAATAGCATTCAAGGCGCGATAATCCACGCAGAAGCGCCAGGTGTCGTCTTTCTTATGCACAAGCAAAGCTGGTGAAGAAAAGGAACTGTTGCTGGGACGAATAATACCTGTGGTCAGCATATCTCCCACCAGCCGCTCGATCTCAGCCTTCTGAATGTGGGGGTAGCGGTATGGCCGGATGTTCGTCGGCTGAGCCCCTGGAACCAGAGGAATGTGATGGTCATGGGCCCGCTGGGGAGGAAGGCCGGTGGGCTCAGAGAAGATATCCGCATGTTCCTCCAGGAGTATACGCATGTCCGGAGGAAGTTCCCCTTGCTCCACATCCCCCATTGATCGCTGTTGTAAAAACATACCTTGAGGTGTGAACCATCTGAAGGAGTCGACAGGCCTGGGCTGAGTGAAGGGTGCCGGGCTGGGTTCCCTATATACGGACCCTTTTCCCTTTGACGTCAAAGTCCATGGTTAGCTCACGGAAGTTCCACATTACATCGCCCAATTCTTGGAGCCATTGCACGCCTAAAACCACATCCGCTCCTTTGGTTGGAAGGAGAAACAGGTCGGTGGTAAAGGTATGCTCTTGAATGGTGAGGGAGGCTTGAGCACACACACCCGAGCTTCGGAGATGTTTGCCATCGCCAATAAGGACATCAAATGGGGTGGCGTTAGAAACATAGCAACCGAGTCGATGAGCCACCCTGTCATTAATGAAATTATGTGTCGAACCACTGTCAATCAGAATTGCAACTGGCTGTCGTTTTAACATGCCTTGCACACGCATGGTGAGTGGAGTAAAAGTGCCGGAATACGCGTGCACCGTGATCTCTGGCTGGAATGGGTCACATACAGGGGTGAAGTCCTCAGCCGGAGCAGGTTCCTCTTCCTCAACCTCCTCAATAAGTAAGCTGCCCCGAGCCTCACATTGATGGCCCTGGACATACTTTTCATCGCAGTTGAAACATAGGCCCTTGGCCCTCCGATCTGCCATTTGAGCTTGGGTTAAACGGCGAATAGGAGTGGGAATGGAGCCTGACAAGGGGGTCCGGTTGGGACTGGCGTTGACAACAGGAGCCGCTGACGATGAGGGTTGACTAAGTGGCCATGAGCTTCAGCCCCTCGCCCTCCGCGCTTCTGACAACCCAATTTCTCTTCCTCAATTCAGGCATGCCGCACCACATCCCGCATTGTGTGGCAAGGAAAATTGTGCATTTCATCCGCTATCTCAGGCTTCAATCCGCGCTTGAATGTACCGACTAATGCCGCCACTGGCCAGTCCGGTAACCTGTTAGCAATTTTTATGAATTCTGAGTAATATGCTCTTACCAAAGTTGTTTGTTTCAAGGTGGACAGCATCTCATTGAAGTCTTGGAACTCGTTCGGTCCGAATTGAATACACAGTTCGTCAGAGAAAGACACCCATGTGGGAAAGCGGATCTCCTTTTCGAACACTTGATACCATATGGAGGCATCACCATCCAGGTGGAACGCTGCCACTCGTAAGCGTTCCTCATCCGAGTAGGTGCCTTGGTAGGAGAAAAATTTGTCAGCTTTATAGAGCCATTCAACAGAGTCGTCTTCTCCATTGTACCGAGGAAACTGCAAGCGAGCCAATCGGGGCTCGGCGCTGTTCCGTTGGCCTCCGCAAGGCATCTGGGATTCGTCCCAAGCATCGTCCAACTCGTCATGCAAGGCCCGGTCACAGTTGTTCATTGTAGCATTTCGTCGAACACCTTGCGTATCCCTTGTGGTGGCGCTCTGGCGCCCTCCGTCGGCGTTGGAGTTAAGTGAGCCCAACTGAATCCCATAAGGTAGGGACTGTCCGCTGGCCTTGCCGAGCAGAGAGGCTCCCATGCCAGGGAATCCATCTTGGCGGCTGGAGCTGCCCATCTCTCGTGGTGGTGGAGTCACGGCGGCTGATTTGAGCGGCTGAGAAGGAGCCTGAGCAAGCTTAATCTCCCGGAGCTCCTTTTGAATCTCCGTTAGGACGGACAGCAAGGCAGCCTGGGTAGGATCGGGATTAGCTTTTGGGCTCGCAGGATCCTTGGCGATCTCCGGCTCCGGTGGAGCTTCTTGAGTCATTGTGGGTGGCTTGCGAGGAGGCATGAATTCCCGTGGATCAACGCTCTGATACCAATGTTGTGACCCGTAAGGATCACAAGTACTGGAATCCGCAAAGAGGAGAAGAAGAGATTTGAGAGGGAAGGAATAGTTCTTAATATTGCATACCCAGAAGGAGGAAGACGTCTTCCAAGACTGATTACAAGATGTGACTTTTCATATTCCTAGACTGACTCTTCATCTTCCTAGACTGATTAGAACATTCTTGACCTTTCATATTCCTAGACTGACTCTTCATCTTCATAGACTGATTACAACATTACAACAGTAAACCTCAGTCAGGAGGATGGGGCTAGCCAAAGTCAGAATCTGTCGGATGTGGTGAGACAACTTGCGACTGAGATTCAAAATGGAGGAAGTGTTCATGAAAAGGCTCTTACGTTAGAAAGATTCAAAAGAGCAGGGTCGGCGTTTTCTGGTGAGGACAATCCGAAAAAGGCCGAAAGATGGATTGTTGAAGAAGAGAAGTTGTTTACGGGAATGAAGGTATCTACGGCTGAACAGGTTATCTTCGCAACTTTTCTATTCATAGGAGAAGCTGTGTTTTGGTGGGAATCTGCCGAATGCAACAACTTTGAGGAAGGACAAGCGATAACCTAGGAAGGGCTTAAACGAGTGTTTAATCCGGAGTATTTTCCATCCTATATTCAACGAAGAAAGGACAAGGAATTCTTGGAACTTTAACAAGGATCCATGGCTGTCTTGCAATATGAGATGAAGTTCATACAATTGCAGAGGTTTGCAACCTGCTCATGTCCGACCGATTTGGATAAAGCTCAACAATTTGTGGACATATTGAAGGACAGACTAAGGACTAGAGTTTTAGCGTCTCAATCGACTACTGTGGCCAATGTTGTGGAGGTAGCCTCTAATCTAGAGGATGACTATAAGAGAACCCAGGAAAGGAGATCAAACCTGACTACAATTCAAGATAACAAGTTCAAGCATCCCAGTAGCAAGAGGTTTGGCGATCACAACAAGCATAACAATCGACTATTCAAGCAACAGAGGCCACAACAACAACCGAATAGACAGGACTTTCAAAATCGTCAACCTCAACGATTTAATGGAAATGGAATTGGAAATTGATGCAAGGTCAATGGACATCCTGCCCATTTTGGAAAGTTGAGCCCACAAGACACGAGGAGGTGGTACACGTCCAACGAAGTGGGGCATATATCCATCAACTGCCCGAATCGAGAGAAGAAGGCAGGAGTTGATCAAAATAAGAAGACTCAAGCACGGATCTTTGCGATGTCGTCAGAGGATGCTAGAGCTTCTAACAAGGTCATTGAAAGTACTCTTATTGTCCTCAATAGCTAGAGTGTTGGTTGACCCTAGAGCATCCCGTTTCTTTATATGTTCTGTTTTCGAGTTAAGTCTAGAGAAGCCATTGTCTAGACTTAATTTTGAATTGTTGATCTTTACTCCTGTTGGGAAATCTATTGTAGCAACTGAATGCCAAGAGAACACCCGAGTTGTAGTTGGGAGTAGAGTCTTGAATGTTGATTTGATATTGACTTTGATGTGATTTTGGGAATGGATTGGTTGGCTAGATTTTGTACTAATGTAGACTGTTGTAAGAAAAAAGTCTATTTTAGAATTCTTGGAGAGAAAGAATTAGTTTTAGGGTATTCAAAATAGGAATGAGAGTTGTTTGATATCAGCTATAAATGCACACAAACTTATTGTTAAGGGATGTTGTGCATACTTAGCAAGTATAATACCATTGGAGTCATCTTCATCGGTGATAGAAGAAATTGAGGTGGCTCGAGAATTTTTGGATGTCTTTCTAGATGAGTTGCCTGGTTTGCCACCAAGGAGAGATATTGATTTAACTATTGATCTAATGCAGGGAGCAACTCCAATTCTAAGGCCCCATATCGTTTGGCGCCAGTGGAATTGAAGGATTTGAAGGAACAGTTACAAGAGCTACTAGATAAGCAGTTTATCAGGCCAAGTGTTTCACCATGGAGAGCGCCTATGTTATTCGTGAAAAAGAAAGATGGATCTAAGCGGTTGTGTATTGACTACTGGATGCTAAATCAAGTTACAATGAAGAATAGGTGTCCACTTCACAGAATTGATGATCTATTCGATCAACTGTAGTCGGCGAAAGTTTTCTCGAGGATTGACTTGAGGTCAGGGTACCATCCGCTAAGAATCATGGATGAAGACATACCCAAGATGGTGTTTAGAACCAGGTAATGCCACTATGAATTTAAGGTGATGCCATTTAGATTGACAAATGCACCGATGGCTTTCATGGATATGATGAACTAGATTTTTCGGTAAGTACACCATTCACATTACACCATTCACCCTGAAGGTACGAAGCTTTATCAAGATCTCAAACGTAACTTCTAGTGGAATGGGATGAAGAGATATATTGGTAAATTTGTGTCAAAATGTTTAACATGTCAACAAGTGAAGGCGGAACATCAAAGTCCAGCTGGTTTACTGCAATCGTCAAAGATTCTACATTGGAAATGGGAGCATATCACTATGGATTTTGTGGTAGCATTGCCGAAAACTCAGAAATAGAAGGATGACATCTGGGTTATAGTAGATCGACTAACTAAGGTGGCACAGTTTCTCCCAATTAGATGGAAGCAAAATCCAGAAGTTTAGCTCAGTTGTATATCAAAGATACCCGGTTTACTTCCTGCACGTGGAAGAGTATACAAGAAGCGTTGGGAACCAAATTGAACTTTAGCACTGCTTTTCATCGGTAGAGTGACGGTCAGTCAGAGCGAACCATACAGACTTTGGAAGACATGTTGAGAGCATGATTGGAAAGATAATTTGGATGACCATATACAATTAATTGAATTCACCTATAACAACAGTTATCATTCAAGCATAGGTATGGCACCTTTTGAAGCTTTGTATGGATGACCGTGTAGGTCACCTACTTGTTGGGACGATGTTGGAGAAAACCAAGTATTAGGATCAGAATTGGTACAGTATTGTGCAGAGATCAGACAGAAATTGCAGTCTGCACAGAGCAGACAAAAGAGTTATGCAGATTGTTGACGTAGAGAACTGGAATTTCAGGAAGGAGACCATTTCTTTTTTAAAATCCCACCTTCAAAAGGAGTTATGCGATTTGGTAAGAAGGGAAAACTGAGTCCACGATTTGTTGGACTATTTGAGATTTTGGACCGATTGCATATCGATTAGTCCTACCCATCAGCTTCTAGATGTGCATAGTACATTCCATGTCTCATTACTAAGGAAATACATTCCACATCCTTCTCATGTTTTGGATTATACAACAATGGAATTGGAAGGAGACATGACTTTTCAAGTAAAACCCACAAGGATTTTGGATATGAAAGAACAAGTGTTATGACAAAAAACTATTCCTTTGGTGAAAGTGTTATGGCAGAATCATCTCTATGAGGAGATAACTCGGGAAAGCAAAATTGATATGAGGAAGTCTTACCCTGAACTCCTTAGTAATTAAATCGCTGCATTTGAAGGACGAAATGTTCTTTTTAGGAGGGGAGGATGTAACAAACAGAAACTTTGTATATATATAAAAAAATTATTTATATGATCGACTTAGATTAGGAAAGTCAAGTTGCCAATTTGAATTCTTGTGAATGATTTGTTTTTTTTGTGTGATTTACTTCATGTGTTGTATTAGAATGTGTTTTGTAGAACACTTGGTTGACTCAGGAGTCTCGGGCGCCGATTGGAGTAAAGGTTCATACTTGTAACCAATTACTGGGAATCAGACTTACCTGGGCACCAGATCATCTCAGTGCTAGGTATTGATGATAGAATCAAAATCTTTTGGATGATTATTTTGTGTGATTAAAAGTGATTTACGACAAGGACGAGAGTTAGTTACCAGACGGTAATTGTAGAACGTGGTGGTGAATAAGAAGTGTGTTGAGAGTCCTAACCGATGTAACACCCAAAAAATCAGTATGTTTACTAAAACTGCTATTTTAGGAAACTGGTCTAAAATAGGAAAGTTTTGCTGCCTGTTTTGATTTTTGGTGATGTTTTTTTAATATGGCATATTGAATTATCATTTTGATGTTATGAAAGTGTGGAATCGACAAACCAGATTAGGCTGGACACCAGGGCGTGAGGACTAGTCTTGGAGCTGGGGGCAACCTAAGGCCAGCCTGGCGCCAGGGGCTGTGTGCACCTGATGCCAGGAGTGGGGGCCAGGTGCCAGGGTACGAGTACAGCGTGTTTAGACTCGTTTGAATATCTTGATTTATTAAAGTGAATCTTAGTAAGTGTGAAAATCTATTTTTGGTAAGTTCTGCGCGGGTAACTACGACGTGTAGCACTGGACGCCAGATGCACGGGGCGCCAGGGTCACCTGGGCGCAAGAGCAGGGCTTTGTCACTCGTGTGAATACACTTATGGTGGAGATGAGATGGATTAGTTGCGTAGTACGGGACTTGTGCAAGTCAAAGTGGCACATTGCGTACGCAAGTCAACGGAGTCACTTGTTGGAGAACCAGGCACCAGACGCTGGCGTGCATGAGCGCCAAATCCACATGGACACAGTGCTTGGGGCGTTGTGCACGTGGGTTGGTTGGACGTGGGAGCAAATCATGGAGGAAGATTTGATTTTCTTACTTCTTTTCGTTAACCGATTTATCTATAGTAAATAGAGGAAGCTACTCCAATTAGTTGTGGTTAATAAAGGATACCCAATCATAATTTATTGGAGATTATACCAAAGATTTTCCCAACCAATTATGGGGAGAGGCCAAATCGAATTGGGAATTCATTTGAAATTGGAAACTGCCATATGTGGATATGGTAACCGAAATTGGGAGAATTGAATTCTTAATTATTGTAAAAGCCATAACTGATTTGGGAGAGATTTGTAGGGCACGATTTGGTGCAATTGAATGGCCTTGTTTGATTTGGACGGGTGTGATCTAGAGTGGGGAAAAGATCAAGGGTGGAGATAAGGCTCACTAGAATTGGAAGCAACCTATATTAGCATTTCAATTTTGGGGGCCAGCTACTCCTTTTGCACGTCTTGTGTTTGGAGTTCTTTTGAGGGATCTCTTCTCTTCATATTCACTTCTCCATTCTCCTAAATCAGCAAGCTATCTCTCCTCATTCTTGCCCTAAGTTGCGTTGAATCGAAGAGGCAAAGGAAGCATCGCGTAGAGGAGATCGAGGAGCATGGGTGGAGCCAATTCAATCGATTGGTTGCTCTCAAGGTAGGATGCTTTTTTTTCCTATGCTCATATCTAATGAATGTTGAAAAATGTGGTCAATATGTTGAGTGTTATGATTGACTTT
This sequence comes from Houttuynia cordata, assembly GCA_039654745.1. Classification (NCBI taxonomy): domain Eukaryota; kingdom Viridiplantae; phylum Streptophyta; class Magnoliopsida; order Piperales; family Saururaceae; genus Houttuynia; species Houttuynia cordata. Next base: position 17,087,069 of record CM077504.1, read on the forward strand.
ATGAATTGGTGTTGTTATAATTCTGATTTTGAGAATCGATTCATGTATGAAACATTGAAGCATATGTTATGTGCATGATCAATTACATTCCTATGATCTTTATGCATTGAATCTTCTCGTGCTAGCATTAGAGGGCATCCCCATTATGTTTGATCCTTAAAGGTATGTCTTTTCATGTTGTTGGATATCATGTTACGATCTGTTCAAATCAGTTTGGTACTTTTCTTGGTCAATTGACATCGAGTCTATTGCAAGCATGTTCTATTTCAGGTAAGTGATCCTAATCTAGTGTCACACATGAGATACTACCTCCAAATTTATGGAAATTCATATGTTAATACTTCTGATATTTCAAAGTAACTCTGGGATGTCATGCAATTTGTCCTGGTTTGTACCAGTCTCTGCAAATACCTGTCTTCTTTGAGTTAATACTGGTAACATAGAGATAACTTGTGTATAAGTTAATCGGTATGGAAGAACACAGCTTAAGATGAAGGGAACTATTTAATGACAGAACTTTTGGGCTCTATAAAATATTAGGAGTTGAGTATTGAATGTCAGTAAGTTATATTAATCACGGGAATAAGTAAGTACCATTAGTTAATCAAAACAGATTACGTTAATTGCTCTCGGCCAGAACTATTTCTGTGCCGATGAGCAGTAATAAAAAATTGATAATTAATTGTATAAAAATCAGAATAATATGTGGTTTGTTGGATTAGAAACTAGACACCTAGGGATACTTACTATAAAAATTTCAGAACAGACTAAGTACTGTACAGATTAAGGTGATTGTAGGAAGTGGACTATTGTGCAAGTAACAGTACACTGGGTTTTGGGTTTAAAACGCAAGTACATTCTAAATCTTGTAGATATGATCAGATATAGTTATAAGAATCTTATACTATATATTAAGACTTGATTAGGAAGAATTACAGCAAGAGTGTTTAATTGATAAAAGCTTGCATTAGTTGAGTTATCCTTAGTGGCATTATGTGCCACGAGTCTTGAGCTTTTGTGTATAGTTTCGAGTCAGTGGAATTCCATATAGGGTTTGGATTCTCGAACCCTTTTGTCCTGTTCACTTCGTGACATGGAAAACGTGTAAGTCAGTTAATCTTGGGGGATGTTCCTATCTCGGCTATGCATGCTGAGGAAGTACAATGTATCGTTAGTCTGTTGACACCTATATTGTGAGTCATCTGGTAATTGAAATAGTGAAATTCCATGAGTACTCCTATGTGAGTTAGATACTGAAAGAGATAAAGTAATCTCATTGGTACTCCCTTGTGAGTCAGATGTTGAAAGAGGTAGTGGAATCTCTATTGTACTCCTTAGTGAGCGAACGTGGGAAGAGGTATTTAGATCTTTGTCGTACTCCTTTAGTGAGTTAGTTATAAGAAAGAATGTGATCTCCACAGAGGGTTTATTACTACATTTCTGTCTTTTAATAAGTAATTACTACCTTAAATTCTATATAAAGACTTTGTGAGGTTCTGCCCAAGAGATGCAGTTAAATAAGTTTCCCAGGATGAAAGATGTGTAGGCTCAAAAGTATCTGAGTGAAGATGTTCATAGTATGCTGGTAATAGCCATAAGAGACTTCGTCCAGTTGAGAGTTGGATAATACTCAAAAACACTTGGATTAGGAGAGACTCCGTCCAGTTGAGAGTCATATAATACTCAAAAGCACTTGGATTAGGAGAGACTCTGCCTGGCTGAGAGATCATAATACGCAAAAGTCCCTGTGGTTAGGGCTGTTCTCGAACCGGACAAACCTCGGACAGAGGTTGTCCACGTCGTGTCCGTGAAAAGGTTATCCGCCACTTTGTTGGTCGTGTCCTTGTCTGGTGTCCGACAGACGCAGACACAAACACGGACAAAATACACTTTTTTTTTCCTTCCTCCTCCTCCACCCCCTACGACCGCCGCCCTCTCTCGCCCCCTCTCTCCTCTCACTCCTTCCTCCTCTCTCCGCCCTCGCTCTCCCGCCGCCCTCCTCTCTCTCCTCCTCTGCCGCCTCCCACTTCCCCGTCACCGCCACCCCCTCTGTCTCTCTTCTCCTCTCTCGCCTCCCTCTTCATAAAAATACTTCTTTTTTTCCTTCCTCCTCCTCCACCCCCGCTGCCCTCTTTTCTTCTCTCTGCCCTCCTTTCCTCTTCGTCCTCCGCTCCCCCACCGGGCCACCGCCCTCCTCTCCTCTCCGCCCCCGTTCCCTGGCCGCCCTCTTCTCTCCCCCGCCGTCCTCGCTGGTCCTCGAACAATGGCTGTCTGAGGACCCTTGGCCGTGTCCATGGCCGAACTCCACGGACAGCTCCTGCTCGGCTCGGACACAGCCACAGTCACCTCGGACCATGTCGGATTCGTGGAACGGTTGTCCGTGAACAGCCCTACCTGTGGTAAGAGATTCTGCCAGGGTGAGAGGTTTGATGGTCAAAAGCCCCTGTGTTAAGGGATTCTGCCAGGGTGAGAAATTGAATGCTCAAAAGCCCCTGTATTAAGAGATTATGCCAGGGTGTGAGGTTAGATGCCCAAAAGCCCCTGTATTAAGAAAAGATATCTTTGAATCCTTGTTAGGTTCCACCCAAAGAGAGGCAGATATGAATGATTTTAGACTCTTGTGATATTACGGAAGGTCTAGAAGTCTTTAGCCATCGTGTGGGAAAACATTCATGGGGCTAGTATCCTAGACTTGACATAATTCCAAAAAGAAAACCTATAAGGTAAGCTGGTAAGTAACCATGTGGAAGTGGAAATAGCTGAGAGTAGCAATTGTAGTTCTATAAACTTTTGATGTTTGGATTCTTAATTAATGATATTATCTCCATACGTTTTAGTTGTTTTGAGTCCTGGTGAATGATGATGTTTTACTGGTAAGGGAATCCTTTGTACTCAGTTCAAATATTGTTGGTTAATAGGTCGTCGTTGAATTCTATTTCTTGTTATACATATTGTACCTTTTGTGCTTGTTTGGGTTTTTGCATCCTACTGGGTATTTCTTCGGAATACTCATGCATCCTATGATGCAGGCCTAGATGGAGAGTAGATTTGGAGAACATTGCAGTTAAAGGAAAAGAGAAAAGCTTGAAAACTGCAGCAGGGAAGATATGGAGCTTATCTTTCATTTGAATTAAATAGTTGTGACATTAATGGCCTGTGTGCCAAGTGTTTTTAGCAATTTTATTTAAAAGATCTTTTAATGATTTTCATATTGGGATAATTTGGGATTATAGACTTTTATTTCATATTGATTAATGATGTTGATTCACAAGACTGAGTGTTTTCAATTATGCATCCTTTCTTGATGTTATAATTGACCGAGTGATTGAGTATTCAGTCGTGTGCCCTAGTTTCGGCTTCAAGAATTGCTCACTTAAGGGTCGACTTCTGCACTCTGACGAGGCCTGAAATTCGAGATAGGATAGACAACCGAGCTGGATACTTCAAAGATTGGGAGACAGATAGGATAGAGATATTAACAGTCTGGTGATCGAAGGCGACTGATCCATACATGAAATATGCATTTTATTATCTCCTAAGCTTATGATTATGCTAGTGTTTGATTAGAATAACTACTACTTTAATATAGTTTTTGCTTTTTGTAGGAAACAAGAGTAATACACAGAAATGAAGAGAAAAGTAACTTGAATGGTTAAATCATCATAACTTCGTATACAAATATCGGATTGGACTGATTCAAGCTTCGTGTTTTGAAGAAGTCAGCTTTCCAACGCCACCAACCACGTGCAATTCGGAGTTCGGGACAGAAAGTTATAGCCATTTGAAGTTTATAAACAGTAACTACGATCGATCGGCTATCAATGCGATCGATCGCCAGAGCCGTAAAAGCAGCGTATTAAAGGAAACGATCGATCGTATCTACTGGAATTTTTGATCAATGCAAGACAGTAACTACGATCGATCGGTATCATACGGCGTCGATCGACAAAGCGATTGATCGGAGGAAAAGAACGAAGGAATTGCGATCGATGGGACAGCAAACGATCGTCAATATGGAGCAATCGATCACCGTCTGCGGAAAACCGAAATAAGACCTATTTCAACTTGGATTTGGAAGGGGACTTCGTGTTTTCTCTTCATTCTTATAAATAGGCCTTATAGGAGAACGTTTTGGGCATTCAACCTTAGAGAACCAGAGCTTTATTGAAGGCTAGAGAGGAGGAAGAGAAGAGGTCTTTTGGAGCAAAGAAGAAGAAGGATTCATGATGATGGATCTACATAAACAGGCTTTTCTTTTCTCTCTTTCTATGTGTAACTAAATTCCTTGTCAAGGCTTGATGAAGTCCTAGATGTGTATTGCTACTCTTGATAGTTTAATTCTATAAAGTTGATTATGATTAATGCTTAATGCTATTTCATGAGTTTCTTTTGAGTGCTTGATCATAGACTTGATTGATTATGAATGAAATTAGATATTGTGATTGATTTTATGTCCGATCAAGGATAAGATTAATTGCATTATAATAGAGTTGTGATTGATTCTATGCCCGATCAAGGATAGGATTGATTACACAATAGTGGATGAACTTTCGTGTCCGATCAAGAACGTTAGTGAATTCATTAGTAATTCGTGTGTCCGATCAAGAACATGAATTACTATATCATGTTAACTTATGTTTAATAATAATTGAGAGTAGTAATTGTATGTTTAGTGGTGGATTCATTGCCTTGATAATTCTCCATATTGATTAAATCTCAGTTAGATTAGCTAAAGTTCATTACTTTCTTTAGAATTAATTAAACTACATTTTTTCTTCTTTTGAATTTGGTAAAATTATTCATCCGTCCCTGAGGTTCGACAACCCTTTAATACTCGCTGTTGTACAATTGCCTTGTGCACTTGCAAGGGTTTATATTTAAACGATCAAGTTTTTGGCACCGTTGCCGGGGACGGCGCAATAGTTTACCAGATTCTTAGTATAATTAGTGTTAGAGTAGTTTAGTGAGTCTTATCTTAGATTATTTGTCAGTAGCTTAATTTGTGTTTTTCTTTCTTTTTGCAAGGTTAAGAGAAGACGTGGAATTCTTGCCAACGTGGAAGGGTCACCCCTTCCCCGAGTTTGCATTCTCTTATCCTTCTCTTTTTAGATAAATTTGTGTGTTTGGTGTTTTCATTTTTTTTCTCTGTGACTGCATATTGTGCTAGTTGTGGCTATTAGGACTGCTAGTTGTCGATATCTAGGACTGATGATTGCTAGTTGTGGATATCTAGGGTTGTTTATTTGATTTGTGGATGTGTGATATTTTGGTTCGGGTGTTGATGAATGCATGGTGAAGAAATGTCTTCACCTTTTTATGGATTTAGCCACGAGAACCCATACAGGAGCTTTAATGAATATTGTTCTTCACACACACGTAATCCCCCTCCCTATGAAGTGCCCTACCACCCACGTCCCTTATATGCTGATACTTAGAACCGTGGGTGGGATAATCACTCTAATTTTGGGAGTGGCACATCTTCCCTACAATACACAACTCCTCATATGTCGGAACCATGTGCCCTCTGTTTAAGTCCTATTAATACCCCAGTGGAGTGCCCTTTGGCCCATGAGTACCCTGATTTTATACGCAAGTATGTTAATGAGGCCCAAAGTCTTCATAGGTGGGAGGATCATCCTAACAACCCTTGGGAGCAACCCAACCCTGGGCCCACTCTTCATCAAGCCCCTAGACAAGATTTCCTAAGCCACCAACAGCCTTACCAGCCAGCCTTAGTTCCATTTGGCCAAAGCAACAAGAGACTTTCCTTGGAAGACCAGATGAGTCAAATGAGCCAAATGCTCCTCTCACACTTAACCGAGATTAAAACTGAATAGAAGGAGATGAGAGCAGAACTAAGGACCCAGGCCGAGATTATCCATTCTCATACACAGGCTCTTGCCAATATTGAAATACAGTTAGAACAGCTAACACAGGCCATGAATATGAATGAAGAATGCATTTTACCTGTTGAGCCCCAATATCCGATGGGCCAATTTTCTGACGAAGGGATCTATTTTTCCCCTGATTATGATGTTACATCCCTTCAGAATGCCCAAAGGTTTGACAATGAGCTTGAGTGGGTTTTACATAATGATCAAGAGGGTGTGGAAAGTAAAGAAGAAGTGAGTGCATTAATAGAACCCAGCTTTAAACCTTCTTCTATATTTGAGGAATCACGATCTATGTCCCTATTAATGGAACCTTCTATTCCTGAAGCACTATTCATACCTTGTCTAGATCAATCTAACTCTTTGTTTATTGAAAGTAACTTAGATTGTTTCATAGATTGTTTAGTTGAGTCACTAATTGAGGAAGCTTTCCCAATTGGGTTAGTAGAAGAGGCCCCTAAGGCCAAAATGGTTGATGTGGGGGAGGAGGTTCCCTTTATATTAAAATTCTATGATGATCTTCTTTCATGGTTAATGCAGGGACCCCTCTTTCCAAAGCTTCCCTACTCACCACTCCATCCTTATATTCCACGATGTGTTCCATACTTAGGCAACAAGGATAGGAGTGTGTGGTGCAATCATTTAATTGATCCAGGTTGATGACTTGATAACCTGGCCCCTACAGAGGATCATGGCTCAATCTGGTTGAAGACGTTAAACTTAGTGCTTGGTGGGAGGCAACCCACGTATTCAGGTGTATTCTCTCCGTTATCTGATATTCTTTGTTTTATGCTCATTGTCATGCTATATTTTGTTCACATTAAGGACAATGTTCATACTAGGTTTAGGGGAGAGGATATGCTTAAAAAAAATCGAAAAAAAAACAGTAGATACGATCGATCGGATATACCGATCGATCGCTATCCGATCGATGCCTTATATTTGCGATCGATCGCTATTCGGTACATCGACACCGTTCATCTTCAATCTAACGGGCGCTGTTTCTTGATTTATAAAACGACCGATCGGATAAAAATGCGATCGATCGCGGGTCGTCTTCCTCGCGCTTAAAATCCGAACGGCCGCTGTGAGAGAAATCCATTTCCGCTCGCCGCCACCATTTCCGACCCGTGTTTGAGCTGAAACTCTGGCCCCTGAAGGATTTTTGTACGTACAATCCAGATCCGGTGTATGTTTCCGTGATTTCCCACTCCTTTCATCGCAATCACTCTTTTTTCTTCCGGAAAGCCAAAACTTAAAAACTCGATTTTTCTTGGTTTCTGGTAGATATTGTTGTGATTACTCACATGCATTCTCTTATAATGATTATTGCGATGCTTATGCGTGACTTTCAGCTTTTGATTCTTCGATTTTAGGTGTTTTATTTCATTTTTAAGATTTTGTATTCTTGCGGTGAACAGTGTTTTGCTATAAAATTTTTTTTTCAAAATCTGATTTCGAATCCCTTTCATGCATACTTCTATATTGATGATTGTGATTTATGTAATGCATGATGATTCCTTTTGATTTCCTAAATTTTCATAAATTTTTTTTTTATTATTACTTTTTTATTATTTTTAGAAAATTTATTATTATTTTCTAAAAAAAAACGAAAATTGTGAAGTGGATATGTTATTACATGCTTGCTGTGATATTTAAGTATTGCAATTACGTGCTGCATATTCTTGTACCTTGATTGGATTTTCACTATTATCTTTAGTTTTCAGGTACAATGCCTCAGAAATCCGTCGCTCACAAACGTTCACGGGGTGAAGCTTCTTCATCACGCCCTGTTCCTTCCACCCCTCCACCTGAACCTGCTACACAGCCGTGGCCCATACAATATGAGAGGCAGGTGGTCCTGAACCCATCTATTCCCGATCTTCCGACTCAGAGGTGGATTGAGGACCGGTCGGATTGGGTGAACTATTTCACCCATATCGCTGCAAAAAGGCAGAATGCATTTGCCATGGTCCACGAGGACCCGGTTCGGGAATTCTATGCAAATGGCACCATTGACGACAACGATAATCCAGAGCAGGTGACCATTCAGAGTGTTGTATGTAGTATACCTATCCGAGTTTGAGTCGCCGATATTGCTAGTGCTATGGGGTGTGACAGAGGTACGATTCATCACCCTGATTTTAATGGATATCAGTTTCCTCCGTACTGGAATATCACAGGGCGATTGATGGGGTCTGCAGTAGGACCTGGGACCTCTACCTACCTGGCCGCCATCAGCATGCGAGCTGAGTTCCGCTTTGCCTTTTTAATTCTACAGCATGATGTATGGTCGGCCCAGAAAGAGAAAGTCGACCGAACCATGGCTAATTTACTCTCTGTATTCGGCGATGATACTCGGCGCCATGATCTTGACTTGCCTTCATTCGTCTTTGGCCGGATGAAGCAAATGACGGTGGGCCGAAAAGATGAGAGGTTACCCTATCCATACATTTTAGAGTGGGTATTTCTGACTCATGGGTGCATTTTCCTGAGCATTCTCGAGTATCTCATGGATTGGGGCCCATTGGAGTGGATGCGTATAACCGCATGATGGGCCATACATGACGCGGGTGGCCACGAGCTCCCCGTCTTGAGGACCATGCGGAGATACCTGAGGGTGAGCCTGCTCAACCACCATGGGCGATGATGCAGCAGCAGATTAGCGATCTCACTGGCCATGTGCAGGAGATTCGCCAGTCACAGCAGGTGCTTATGGACTCCCAGCATGCTATTACGGAACGCCTCGACTCCATAGTCGATTTTCTTCATGCATGGCGTTTTCCTCCAGGCGATGGTGATGGCGATGATCGGGATTTCTAGTCCACTTCCTCTGGTATTTTCCTTCCTCTTTCTCTTTTCTCTTTTTATGATCATTGTATTTTGTCTTTCATTGTGCATTGAGGACAATGCTTATATTAGGTTTGGGGGAGAGGATGTGCTTCATTATAAAATCAGAAAAGGAAAATAAAAAAAAAGTTAAATTTGTTTGAGTAGTTTTAAGTTGTTTGTTAGTAGTTTTTCATAGGTTTTGATAGTTTATCCCGTAATGATGCATGTTATAATTCTTAGGAGATTAATTTGCATTGGAAGTGTGAGTAAGTATACTGGAGGATATATACACTTAACTGAGCATATCTTTCTATTACAGTCCTCTTGGAACAGGTGTTTGAACTAAGAAAATTCACTTACACACACTAGTTACATAAAGTAATACCATCTAGAGATTTGTTGAATGCTAATCTACAGTGGGATGTCTTTAGTCATAGTCATTGGATGATGTGTAGTTATCTGTTGAGCTTAAAAGATCATGATAAACCACTTACTTGGCTATGGCAAGGGATTGGAACCAGAAATAGGTTGAGAGTATAATACAGCCTGGACAAAATAAAGATGTGCTTCAAAATATATGATGAAAATGAAAATGCAAAAAAATAAAAACAAAATGAAAGAAAGGGGCTGCTTGACTTTATAGGATTAACTTAGGCTGATGCTCGGGCTCGAAGCGGTCTCTTAAAACCTAATGCCCTAAGCCAAATTGGCTGGGAGTCATTGGCCTGAGTCATTGCTAAACCTAAGCATCTTGAAGTCAGGCCTTACACAGTCCTAGCGAGAAAAAAAAAGTCTATGGTGTATTATCCTCTCAAATCTAGAATGTTGGACCCAAAGGAGGCGCGCAGATATGTGCTATCATGAACCTAAAGATTACGATGACTATGTAGATTCTGATGTTCTTTGGTTAATGGGTAACACTAGATCTGTATAAAATAGAAATTTAGAATGTATTGCTACAATGTTCTACACTTTCTACTATTTATGTTATCATGCTATATAATATTTGAGCAGAAATTTCCAAGATGAAAGTGTGGAATAAAACCACTTACTTGAGGGCTTCTATATTCCTGTTGATTATGAACCAAGTACGTGTGGTTAATTCTCTTAAGCATTGTAGTCTGTATTTGTCGGGATAATAGGTTTGTGTGTTTTGCAATGTTTTAATTTTTACTTTGTTTCTACACGTAGGTTAATTAGATTAATAAATACATGTTTGTGGGTAACATGGCTGCAAACCCTCACGAGACAACACTCGTCCTACTAGGGACACCTAGAGGTTTAACAGCTTGTTGCATACACTCAATGCAATCGTGTTCCCTATGAAAGTGGTGTTTACTTTTATGCATTAGTTCTTTTAGTTGATTGTTTGATTTTATTTTTGTTTTGTTTTGCTAGGGACTAGCAAAATCTAGGTTTGGGGGTGTGATCTATACATGAAATATGCATTTTATTATCTCCTAAGCTTATGATTATGCTAGTGTTTGATTAGAATAACTACTACTTTAATATAGTTTTTGGTTTTTGTAGGAAACAAGAGTAATACACAGAAATGAAGAGAAAAGTAAGTCGAATGGTTAAATCATCATAACTTCTTGTACAAATATCGGATTGGAATGATTCATGCTTCATGTTAAAGTTGAAGAAGTCAGCTTTCCAACGCCACCAACCACGCACAATTCGGAGTTCGGGACAAAAAGTTATAGCCATTTAAAATTTATGAACAGTAACTACGATCGATCAGTTATCAATGCGATCGATCGTCAGAGCCGTAAAAGCAACGTATTAAAGGAAACAATCGATTTGACTCAAAACGATCGATCGTCACTACTGGAATTTTTGATCCGCGCAAGACAGTAACTACGATCGATCGGTATCATACGGCATCGATCGGCAAAGCGATCGATCGGAGGAAAATAACAAAGGAATTGTGATCGATCGGACAGCAAACGATCGTCAATACGGAGCGATCGATCGCCGTATGCGGAAAACCGAAATAAGACCTATTTCGACTTGGATTTGGAAGGGGACTTCGTGTTTTCTCTTCATTCTTATAAATAGGCCTTATGGGAGAACGTTTTGGGCATTCAACCTTGGAGAACCAGAGCTTTATTGAAGGCTAGAGAGGAGGAAGAGAAGAGGTCTTTTGGAGCAAAGAAGCAGAAGGATTCATGACGATGGATCTACATAAACAGGCTTTTCTTTTCTCTCTTTCTATGTGTAACTAAATTCCTTGTCAAGGCTTGATGAAGCCCTAGATGTGTATTGCTACTCTTGATAGTTTAATTCTATAAAGTTGACTATGATTAATGCTTAATGCGATTTCATGAGTTTCTTTTGAGTGCTTGATCATAGACTTGATTGATTATGAATGAAATTAGATATTGTGATTGATTTTATGTCCGATCAAGGATAAGATAAATTGCATTATAATAGAGTTGTGATTGATTCTATGCCCGATCAAGGATAGGATTGATTACACAATAGTGGATGAACTTTCGTGTCCGATCAAGAACGTTAGTGAATTCATTAGTAATTCGTGTGTCCGATCAAGAACATGAATTACTATATCATGTTAACTTATGTTTAATAATAATTGAGAGTAGTAATTGCATGTTTAGTGGTGGATTCATTGCCTTGATAATTCTCCATATTGATTAAAAGTTCATTACTTTCTTTAGAATTAATTAAACTACATCTTTTCTTCTTTTGAATTTGGTAAAATTATTCATCCGTCCCTGAGGTTCGACAACCCTTTAATACTCGCCGTAGTACAATTGCCTTGTGCACTTGCAAGGGTTTACATTTAAACGATCAGCGACCAATAGGAAGAGACACCACCACAATAGGGGCACCAAGAAATTCTGAGTTGGTTAGGCAGTTACTTGTGTTTTAGGTTGCCATAGACTTGGAAAGTGGTTTTGTAGTTGGAATTAGATTTGGAATCCAAACCAACTTGGTGCCAATACTAACTGGACGCTAATGGGTTTGAGGAGAACCTGGTAATGGATGGTTGAGATCAAAAGGAAGTTAAATCAAAGGTTAAAGAGAGTCCTAGTAGGATGGTTGAAAACCTAGTCCTATTTAAACCAGGAATAGGGCTGCCCGGCCATTACTTATTTGCTCATCAGTCACCTCTCTCTCTCTCTCTTTGTGCTTTCTTATTCTCTCTCTCTCTCTGTCATATCCTCTCTCAGTCCTCTTTCTCTTATTCATCGTCTTCTTTTCGTTGTTGGTTGGAATGGTAAAGTGGCTTCGTGGACAATTGAATTCACTAAAGCGAGAATAAACTTCTTCTGAAAGGTAGGATGGTTTTTACATAGCTTCCTCTAGGTTTTTTATTCTCTTGATGCATAGAATCCTACGTGTTTGAAGTTAGATAATGTCATGTCTTTGCTGATGTTATGATTCTTGAATGAGTTCTTGAAAGTGTCGAGATTATATGCTCTGTTGTTGTACTTATGAGATGACTTTGATTGACTGTTGAAATCTTGTTGTCATTACTCCTATTGAGTTTTTGAGAACCCTAATTACTGGTTGTTTCCTTGTTACTCCCTTTTCATATTCTCGATCTTGCTATCCATTTATAATGGTCTTATTTTGTAAAACTATTATATATGCATAAAAGTAAAACAATTCGATACATACCTAATATCGACTGAACCTTGTCAATTTGAAATTTGCCGACCAAAGACTCTCGTGCTTTGTCGTGCATCACTCCAGCCAGTATATATTATGTATCATATGAAAAACTTGATAACTACTGTTGGATTAAGTTGAATTAATAATTAAGTACTGTATAAACCTTAATCAAACTAAACTAATTAACCTCTGGTCAAATTAATGCTCTCGGCCAAAACTGTTTTTGCGCTAACAGCCTAAACTAAAAAGGTTATAACTAAACCTACATGTGTCAAAAAAATATGCCGTCAGTTGCGTTTAGATTCTAGACTCATAAAAGTATCTACTGTAAAAATCTCACGCCTTAATTCCTCACGTGTTGTCCATCGAAATTTTGTGAACCTTACTGATCTATTTTGGACAGAACCCTATTTTCCATTTATACTACCAATTGTATTACCTTTGTAAACCAGATAAGCAACAGTAAAGTAATGAAATATTACATACATAAATCTGTATAGGATGAAGTATCCTTATTTATTTTAAGAATCCTTAAAGCAGTACAACTCTCTCTCAAGGTCAAGACTTGCAGTACACCTGTGTCTTTCTCAATGGTTTCTCATTCAATTTCAATTACGTGTAATATATTTTTATTGTTGGTGCACTACTGTTAAAGCTATTCGATACTGAGCTGGTTGGAACAAGGTGAGTCAGTCGTCACAAGGATCATTGTGTGGCTCTGTATACTCGTGACATCTCTATTTCATATTGCTGAGTCAGTTTGTCTTATCCTCATTGCTCAATAAACTCTCCACAAGAGACCTTACGAGGACCTCTCCGAAGTGGATTCATAGTATGCTCGAATAGCCATGATTAGATCTTGCGATATCTCCATTATTAATTGGAACCTTGCTAGGCTCCCGCCCAGCAGAGGGCATATACGTACATTTTTAGGCTGGTTAGACATTACAGAAGGTCTAGCAGTCTCCGCCCATTATATTCGTAAGCACTGATGGGACCCGTATTCTAGGCACTTGGCTGGGTTCCTGCATGAGAACCTCTAGGGTAATCGGGTAAGTAACCACTTATGAGTGGTGATGATTAAGAGCATAAATTGTACCTCCATACACTTTAGTTGTTTTGGAGTCCTAGTGAATATTGATATTTCCCATTTCATGAAAGTTTTATGTTTTCAAATATAGAATTGCTGATATTCAATTTCTTATCCTATTGATCCTATTCCTTATCATATCTTGAATCCCTATTCTGTTGTGGTTTTTGTATCCCACTAGGTATTTCTTTGGAATACTCATGCATACTGTAATGCAGGTATAGATAAGGATTAAGTGTGAAAAAGTTGTAGGAAGTGAAGGAACTCGCCTGCAGTAGAAGAGTTTTGCTTAATTTTAGTTTGGAACTTTTAATAATATTGGCATGTGGGCCAAACTTTTAAATTACTGGATTCTCATTAGAACATATGGATATTTTGTTTCAGTTTATTAACAAGCTTCGTTATCAGGCTATGTTATTTCAATTATGCATCTATTTATGATAGTATAATTGAAGGAGGTTGTATGTTAAGTCGCATTCCAAAACTTCTGGCTTCCTTATATATTCATCATCTCAACGACTTCCGCACTAAGATGAAGCCGGGAATTTTGGGGCATGACACTCATAGACAATCTTCCACTGATCATGTGATGTAACTGGTCAAGGCGCTTGTCGGTGAAGCAGGACGACCTATAAATTCTGGGTCTCGCCGATAGCCCACGACAATCGTGGAACCTTATCGATGGATCATACCTCACTGGAATATTGGATTCTATTGATAACCACCCACCGATCATCGAGGGGAATCAATGGAGCTTGTCCATGACACTTAGGCATTCAAAACAACCTAAACTTATGATTATTCCATCGCTGGCCATTCTTCCCATAAAATATCAATTCTAATGCAAGACATTTAGATGATAAAATAGGCATCTTTATATAAAAAAACCCTAGATCTCAACCATGGGTTGTATAGGGTTTTTCTCCATAATCAATCAGCATACATTCAATTCATGATAGCCATAACATCATTCATCCATCAATTACCATCGTTATCATTCATTGAAGTTAAAGGAGACGTGTACTTTTCTCCTCGCTTCACCAATCATCAATATAAACATCTAACAAGTAAAACATGATATTCATTCTCAATCCTCACAACACAACCATGAATAGTGAGTTTTCAAAGAAACTTAGACTACAATTTGGTAGTCCAAGCCAATAAAAAAGGCATACCTAAGAATGATTCATTCTATGCTTTCCTACCTCTAAATCGGACACAAAAGCATTTTAAAGGTCCAAGCTTTCTGCTTGATTCCCCCAAACCCTATACTCCATCACTTCCTTATAGTTCAAGAGCCTCCAAAGACGTGCACAAATCCCTAGAAACAGCCCTAGTTCTACCAACAACCAGGTATAATCGATGGGGCATTGTTGCTGAAACAATAAAATGGCACAAACTTTCGACAGACATGACTTTATCTCTCGAGCGAGCTTGTTACCATTACATTCGAGTTTTTGAATTCTGTTATGACCAGATTTTGAAGTGCTTTTCAACACATGAGGTTACTATGACTAAAAAAATATAGGCGACACAAAAGCGTACATCAATCATCAAGCAAGTCAATATATCCAGGAATCAATATAGAAACAATGAGTACTCAAATTAACACATCCTATTCATGTATGAGCATTCATATACGGATCATACGTGAGAAACTCCTTATCCCCAATTGGCAAGTCTAAGACGTTCACCTCGTTCTCGACACCTAAAACACCATAAAACCTCAAAAAAATCGTTTTACCACCTATAATCCAAAATAATAATAAAAAATTGGGTTTCAATAGACAGAATGAAATAGGGAAGAAATAAGGTACAGAAGAATTAATGGCGAAGAAGGATAAGCGACACAGCAGTCGCCGATGGCCAACAGCCTTCCGTCGGCTAGCAGTCCGACTTAATCTAGAGAGAAAGAGAGGGGACAAATTGAGAGAGAGAGAGAGTGAGACGTGAAAGTTGGGTCCACCAAGTTCTAATTTCAAGTGCTAAAGTTTCTCAAACCAGGCTTCTAAAATAAAATAAAAAATCAGGGTGTTACAAAAGCAGAACTCTAGAAGTGATTCAAATAGATGATCTCCTCCTCTTTGAGATAGGTACCAATGGACTATTGTGACCCAATATGATAGAGCATCCCATGTGCCCGGGGAAAGGGTTGACGTGAAGGAGCCATGAGCTAGGATTGATGTACTCCTAATGAGGCTTCTGACTATTCATGGATCCCTTAATGACTTTGTCATAAGTTCAGGTCATATCTCCTGGGGAGTAAGATCATCATCTTCTCTGATCATGCAGCCTTGAGGTACCTTCTTTCCAAGAAGGATGCTAAGCCAAGGCTAATTCATTGGATTTTACTCCTGCAGGAATTTGACTTTGAAATTAAAGATAAAAAGGGTTCTGAGAATGTCATGGCTGATCATCTATCCAGAATTCCTATTTCTGATATGCATAGCCATGACCCTCTAAGAGATGCATTCCCTGATGAGCAGCTCTTTGCTGTCTCCACTACATCTCCACCTTGGTTTGCACATATTGTGAATTATCTTGTTGTGGTTCAAATCCCAACCTTTTGGCCTAAACATGATAAAGATTTATTTTTCTCTCGCGTCAAACATTACTATTGGGATGACCCTGACCTGTTTAAGATATGTGCTGACCAAGTCATAAGACGATGTGTCCCCGAGAGTGAGTTTCATAGCATCTTATCTTTTTGTCACTCTCAGTCCTGTGGTAGGCATTTCGGTGGTAAGAAAACTGCGGCCAAAGTACTTAAAAGCGGTTTTTCTTGGCCAACTCTATTTAAAGGCGCCCATACTTATTGTCAATCTTGCGATAGGTGTCAAAAATTGGGAGCCTTGTCTAAAAGGAATATGATGCCTCTACAACCCATATTGATTGTTGAAATGTTTGATGTATGGGGTATCGATTTCATGGGACCTTTTCCACCATCTTTTGGTCATACTTATATTCTTGTTGCTATGGATTATGTGTCTAAGTGGATTGAAGCTGTTGCCACTAGGACCAATGATCATAAAGTTGTGCAGGAATTTTTGAAAGCTAACATTTTCAGCAGGTTTGGAACTCCTCGTGCTATCATTAGTGACAGAGGTTCTCATTTTTGTAACAGGTCTTTTGAGGCTCTTCTCAAGAAATACTCTGTCACCCACAAGGTTGTCACACCATATCATCCTCAGACGAGTGGCCAAGTGGAGGTCTCCAACCGCCAAATCAAGTAGATTTTGTAGAAGACGGTTCGCCCCAATAGAAAGGATTAGTCCTTGAGACTAAATGATGCATTATGGGCCTACCGGACAGCTTTCAAGACTCCTATTGGTATGTCTCTCTATAGACTGGTATATGGCAAAGCTTGCCGTTTACCTGTTGAGTTGGAACATCGGGCTTATTGGGCTATTAAGGCCTACAACTTTGATATGGATAAAGCCGGTGATCAGCGAAAACTCCAACTGAGTGAATTAGAGGAGATGCGCTTTAATGCATATGAGAATGCCAAACTCTACAAGATGAGGACCAAAGCCATACATGACAAGATGATATTCAGAAAGTCCTTTCAACCTGATCAGAAGGTACTACTTTACAACTCTAGGCTGCACATATTTCCTGGGAAGCTCCGATCTCGTTGGTCTAGGCCTTTTATTGTCAAAGAAGTATTTCCACATAGTGCTGTTGAGATCAAAAATCCAAAAGATGGGAGTACATTCAAAGTTAATGGTCACCGTCTAAAACCCTATCTCGAGGCTGCTGGTGACCTAGATGACGGGCTGGTGTATTTAATTGATCCGATAATTACAGAATGATTGTGGCTACGTCTGGCTGAAGACGTTAAACTTAGCGCTTGGTGGGAGGTAACCCATGTATTCAGGTGTATTCTCTCCTTTATCTGATTTTCTTTGTTATATGCTCATTGTCATTCTATATTTTATTCACATTGAGGACAATGATCATAATAGGTTTGGGGGAGGGAATATTACTTATATATAAAAAAAATTGATTAGTTTTTAGGTTGTTTGTTTATACTTTTTCTTAGGTTTTGATAGTTTATCCCATAGTAATGCATGCTTCAATTCTTAGGAGATTAATTTGCATTGGAAGTGTGAGTAAGTATACTGGAGGATAGATACACTTAACTGAGCATATCTTTCTGTTACAGTCCTCTTGGAATAAGTGCTTGAACTAAGAAAATTCACTTACACACACTAGTACATAAAGTAATACCATCTAGAGATTTGTTTAATGCTAATTAACAGTGGGATGTCTACAGCGCCGATGCTGGCCTTACCTGATTTTTCCCAGCCCTTTGTGGTCAAGACAGATGCTTCAGATGCAGAATTGGGCACAATTCTCCTTCAGTCTGAGAGCCCCATCGCCTTCTTTAGCAAGGCATTGTCCGGCTGTTCCCTCCGTCTGTCAGCATATGAACGGGAGATGATTGTCATTGTTCATGCAGTCACCAAATGGCATCCATATTTGTTGGGTGGCACTTTACCATTTGGACGGACCACCAACCATTGAAGTATTTCCATGATTAGCGTATATCTACTCCAGCCCAACAACGTTGTGTGAGCAAACTCATGGGCTATGATTATGACATGGTTTACAAAAGAGAGGCTGACAATACCGTGGCCAATGCCCTCTCTCGGCGGGGTGAGGAGACGACCTTTTGGGATTTTCCATTTATGGCTAACTTGCTTGAAGCTTATATTGATGGCCCATAGGCCGACAACATATTGGCTCGATTGCAGGCCGATCCTACTTGCCTACCATTTTTTGTTTTGCACGGTGGTTATATTATGTGGAAGAACTGCTTATGGGTTCCTTCAATTGCTTCTATGCAGCACAATATCATCTCCTTCTTTCAAAACATTCCCCATGCTGGTCATGAAGGGTCATTTCGCACATATAAATGTCTCAACCAAAATTTTCTTTGGAGATGAGTGAAAAAGGTTGTTCATTTGTATGTAGCACCCTGTGACGTTTGCCAGTGCGCCAAGGCTTCCACTTCCACCCCTGCCAGTCTCTTGTAGCCCCTCCCTATTCCTGAGCGTGTTGTGGAGGATGTTTCTATGGATTTTCTCGAGGCTCTTCCGGTGGTCAAAGGGAAATTTGTCATCTTAGTAGTGGTTGATCGCCTCTCCAAATATGCGTATTTTTGCACTTTGGGCCATCCTTACACTGCTAAAATGGTCGCTGAGCTTTATGTGCGAGATGTGGCCAAGCTCCATGGGATGTCACAGACGATTGTTTCTGATCGGGACAAGATATTCATATCTAACTTTCGGTATGAGTTCTTTTCCTTACAGGACACTAATTGCATATGAGCACTACCTATCATCCTTAGAGTGAAGGTCAAACTGAGGTGGTCAACCACTGTTTGGAACAGTACCTGCGTTGCTTGGTGGGTGACGAACCTCGTTGTTGGCTCCAACTACTTCAATGCTAAGTGGTCTTATAATACTGCATATCACACCTCTACTGGCTTCACTTCTTTTGAGGTTATATATGGTCAACCTCTGCCCACAGTTCTTCGTTATCTGGCTTTTAGTGCCTCTGTTAGTGAGGTTGACTATGCTCTTCAGACTCGCGATGAGGTCCTGCGCTAGCTCAAGGCCAACTTAACCGTTGCTCTAAATCGGATGAAACAGGTTTATGATCGGCATCGCACAGACCACAAGTTTGCTGTCGGTGACTTGGTTTATGCTAATTTATTGCCCCACCGCCAGAGCTCTTTGGTTCAACCAATGTCGGCCAAACTCGCTCACCGGTTCCATGGCCCTTACAAAGTGGTGGAACCCATTAGGCCTGTTGCCTATCTTCTGCCCTTTGGATGATAGAGGATGACTTCTGCACTCAGTTTGCGCCTTGAGGACAAGGTTATAGCGGAGAGTGGTGGAATGTTACGTCTCCTTAATTAGGGTTATTTGTCACTTAATAATAGGCTAATCTTGGCCATTGATTATGTTAGGTTATTTATTTTCATGAAGCACTATGGGCCCACTAGAGCTAGACTATGTAAGGGGGTGTCCTTACCAAGTAATTCTCATCTCCTCTTTTCCCCTCTTCTTCTCTCCTCTCTGCGTCCTGCAACCGGCCTTTGTGTGACCTCCGTTGGTGCACAACACCTAGGTTGAGGCACCACGCAACACACAATAACCTACAATCATTACAATAATGGCATTGTCCTACATTCATAAGGATTGACTCTAAATACTCATTTCATAAGTGGGCTCACACCACCTCTTAAGGTTCGTAATATCCTAATACGTTTAGCCCCATCTGCCAATGCAAACACAACAGCAAGCGACTCTTTTTCAGTGGTGGTATAATTCAACTGTGCATCATTGAGTGTCTTGCTTGCATAATAGATAACATGAGGAATTTTGTTTATACGTTGGCCTAACACTGCCCCTATTGCAAAATTCGATGCATCACACATTATCTCGAAGGGCAGTGTATAGTCAGGGGGCTTAATGATGGGGGAGCTAGAGAGGAGGGTTTTGAGCTTTGTAAAAGCATCTTTACACGAATCATCAAAGTCAAATGGCACGTCTTGACCTAGAAGGTGACATAATGGACGTGATATCTTGCTAAAATCTTTGATGAATCGACGATAAAACCCTGCATGGCCAAGGAAAGGCCGTATTTGCTTAACTAATGTAGGTGACGGTAAATTAGCAATCAGGTCAACCTTGGCCTTGTCAACCTCTATTCCCCTTTTTGAGATAACATTGCCAAGCACAATCCCCTGTTGAACCATGAAGTGGCTCTTTTCCCAACTTAACACTAAATTTGTTTCCTCACAGCGTTTTAAAACCAAAGCAAGGTTGTATAAGCATTCATCAAAACAAGCGCCAAACACCGAAAAATCATCCATGAAAACTTCCAAAAATTTATCAATCATGTCGGAAAAGATGTACATCATGCATCGCTGAAATGTAGCAGGGGCATTGCAAAGACAAAAAGGCATTCTTCGATATGCAAATGTACCGAAGGGGCATGTAAAAGTCGTCTTTTCCTGATCCCCTGGAAAAATTGGCACTTGATTATATCCTGAGTACCCATCTAAAATGCAATAAAACTCTTGTCCCACTAGTTTCTCTAGGATTTGGTCAATGAATGGGAGAGGGAAATGGTCCTTACGGGTATTGGAGTTCAGTTTCCTATAATCAATGCATACCCGCCAGCCCGTGGTCTCTCTTATTGGCACAAGTTCACCCTCTGAGTTTGGTTTCACCATGATGCCCGATTTCATAGTGACGACCTGGATGGGGCTCACCCACTCACTGTCAGAGATAGGGTATATAATTCCAGCATCTAACAATTTCACTACCTCTTTCATCATCACTTCTATCATGTGTGGGTTCAACCGCCGCTGCCCCTCCCTTGAAGATTTAGCCTGGTCCTCCAGGTTTATGCGATGAATGCATACAGAGGGGTCTATACCCTGGAGGTCAGTGACCGTCCATCCTATAGCTCGCCGGTGTATGGTAAGGATCTCCAACAACTGGGCTTCCTGGTCAATAGATAGGCTAGATGAGATAATTACAGGAAGAGTGGTGTTGGGTCCTAGGAAGACGTATTTGAGGGAGCTAGGAAGGGTTTTGAGTTCAAGTGTGGGTGGGGATTCTATGGAGGGTTTAAGTGGTGGGCCGTTCGACACAGGGAGAGGGTCGGGGTGGGGTCGCCATGGGATATGTCCAGGGTATAGGGCAGCCACTAAATGGTGATGGACCTCCTCAAGGTTAGGTGTGCTCTCATATTGATTGATCCAGTCATAGAAAAGGGTATGCTCGAGGGCATCCTTAAGCACAGCAAATGGAAGGTATTCCTGGACGAGGTCATCTAAGTCGTCAACCACAAGGCACTCAGCTTCACTCGAGGGTTGTTGGGAAGCACTAAAAATGTTTAATTTAACTTTCATGTTCCCAAATGAGACGTTCATGAGCCTTGACCGACAGTTAATGGTGGCATCGGCTGTGGCTAGGAAAGGGCGGCCACGGATAACAGGAATTTGAGATTTGGAGTTGGCAACTGGTTCCATGTCTAAGACGACAAAATCAACAGGAAAGTAGAACCGGTCAACTCCAACAAGAATGTCCTCTACAACACCTCTAGGTCTGCGAATGGATTGGTCTGCTAACTGAAGGGTGACTAAGGTGGGCTGCAACTCTCCGAGGCCAAGTTGTTCATACACGGAGTAAGGGAGAAGGTTGACATTGGCCCCTAAGTCCAAGAGAGCTCGGCTAATGGTATGGTCACCTATGACAATGGATATAACAGGGACACCTGGGTCCTTAAATTTAGGTGGCATATCATTGGTCAGTAAAGAGCTTACTTGGTTGGTCAAAAAGACCTTTTGGGTGACATGGGATTTGATTTTCCTCTTTTCGGTACACAGGTCTTTCAGGAACTTGGCATAGGCAGGTACTTGTTTGATGGCATCTAAGAGGGGAAGGTTGATCTTAACCTGCTTGAACACCTCTAACATTTCCTCCATTCGTTGGTGGGACTTACTAAACGGGGAGGGTTGGTTGAGGTATTGAGGGAAAGGAGACTTAGGGATATAGGATTTTTCATTGGTGGGCTCAGCTGGGACATCCTTTTCTGGTGGGAAACTAACAGGATCAGGCATAGAGGATTGGTTCTGTTTCTCAAGGGGAGTGTCCTCACTTGTAATGGTTGGGTCCCTAACCTGATTGTCAACTTGTTTTCCATTTCTTAGGGTAGTAACGGCTTGTACCTGCTCATTTGGATAAAGGGAACCTTCAACAGCGAACTGGCCTCTAGGGTTCTGCTGTGGTTGGCTGGGCAAGGTTCCTACTTCCCTACGGTTCATAGATTAGGCTAGCTGTTCTAATTGGGTTTCTATTTTAGCAATGGATTGTGTATGGGAATGGACAAGCTGGGCCTGAGTTCTTAGCTCACCTGTCAGTTCTCTGTGTTTGGTTTCTATCTTGGCGTCCACCTTGGCTTCCATCGCATTAAAAGCTGAGAGGAGGGTAGATTGGGTGGCTAGCATTTGGCTCATCTGATCTTTGAAAGATGGTTTCTTATTGGTTTGGCCAAATGGAGGATTTGTGGCTGGTTTGGTAAGACTGAGTTGGGTTTGAGAATTCTTGTCTTCAGGCCTGATTGAAAGTGGGCCCCTGGTTGGTTTGTTTCCATGCGAAATTGGGATGATTTCGCCACCCCGGGTTATAGGTATTTGAGTAGGAGTTATTGGCTCTAGGATAGGTTTGTGCAAGGTTGACGTGCTCCTGGACAAGATCAGGATACTGGGAGGCTGAGGGGCAGTCAACAATAGTGTGCATAGGGCTGGCACAGATGGCACAGGCATCTTAAGATGTTGGGGTATAAGGTGGAGTCTGTGAGAAAAACCTGTCAAACCTCTCAGTAAGGGATGCCACTTGGTGTTCTAGGTTCGTGGTAGCTTTAACATCATACATGCCTCCCCTTGAGGCACTCCTGCCAGGCATATGGCCTTCAGATCTATAGAGGGTAGCACTGTGTAAAAAGTTTTCGCTCAAGTCCTCTAATAGATCCCAAGCATCATCCAGGGTTTTCTTCATGAATGTGCCTCCACAGGAGGCGTCTATTAGGCTCTTATGCTGATCGTACACACCCTCATGAAATCTCTGTACTAATTGCCACTTGGGCACATCATGGTGAGGACAGGACCGGAGTAAGGATTTCATCCTCTCCCAGCTTTCATGGAATTGTTCATTAGGTATCTGGGTAAAGGTGATTATTTCATGGCGGATCTTATTGGTCCGCCCCACAGGAAAGTATTTCTTGAGGAATTCTGCCTGAAGTTCCTCCCAAGTGGAAATAGAGTTATGCTCAAGGGAGTATAGCCATTCATTGGCCCTATCTTTTAAGGTGAAGGGGAACAACCTAAGGTGCACCTGGTCATCAGATAGTGTAAGTTTAAAGGTTGTGTTAACCTCCAGGAAGTTTTGTAGGTGCCTATAAGGGTTCTCATTTAATTGGCCATGGTATGTGGGTAGCATCTGGATGATGTTTGGCTTAATTTCAAAATTAGCCACAGTTGCAGGAAGTAGGATACAGGAAGGGGAGGTGTAGGCAGTGGGACGGTAGTAGTCTTGCAGGGTACGGGCATGGGGCATTAGTGGATTCTGGTTTAGGCCATTCCTACCCCAAGGTTCATGTTGTCCGCCATTGGATGAATTTCAGGGATTGGGTTAGGAGTTCTACAGATTCTATATAGGCGCTCAGGATCAGGATCAAAGGCAAGGTCGGGGTTCAGGGAACGACGACCATGCATGCACAATAAAAATCAAACAAAACCTGTGCAATCCTAATAGCGACAACTAGCAAGCATCAACCCTAGATAGCGACAACTAGCAACCTAATAGAGATAACTAGCACGTCAAGCAATCCCACAAAGAAAAGAAAAATAGCAAGCACCCAAAGTTACTCTAAAAGAAGGTTAAGAGAGTGCAAACAGTGGGAAGGGATGGCCCTTCCAACGATGACGAAAATCAGCGTCCTCTCTTAATCCTGCAAAAGAAGAAGAACGAAATTAAGCGACTGAAAATAAATCTAAATTAAACTAAACTACTCTAAAACTAACTATGCTAAGAATTTAGTAAACTATTATGCCGTCCCAGGCAACGGCACCAAAAAAACTTGAGCGTTTAAAATTAAAACCCTTGCAAGTGCACAAGGCAATTGTACTACGGCAAGTATTAATAAGGGTTGTCGAACCTCAAGGATGGTGAATACTTTACCAAATTCAAGAGAAGAAAGTTGAAGTTTTTGTTTGATCTAAATAAAGCTATGAACTTTAACTAAACTAAGCGAGGTTTAATCAATATGGAGAAGACCAAGGCTTCGAATCCACCACAATAAACTAGTTTATCATTTCTCTCTCTTTTGAATAAAGATTTCTAATTGGCTAGCATATTCCTCTCGGACATACACTTGTCAATTCAAAATATAGTGCTCTCCTCTCGGATGTAACACATAAAACGGTTAAAACATGGAATTGTGATCCATCTCTCTCGAGTATAAACCAATGAAACTTTATTGATATATAACACCTCAGTCTACTCACGTTCCTTTTGGATACGCAAGTATTCTTCGGATTGAAACTCATAAGAATTCACTCTTGTCTCTCTCGAGTACAAAGAACAAATCTTTAATGAATTAACGGTGATTACATAATAAAATCCATACACCAACTAGAGTAAAAATATAAGATGAGAGAAAAGAAACTACACAACCAGATTATTGGGCTTCATCTACGCCTTGGAAAGGTGTTTAGCCTCGCATCGGAAGAGAAATCACCATTATGTTCTTCATGTTCTTCATGTTCTTCTCTCCTTTGCTCTAGCCTCCAATTTAGCTCTAGATTCTCCAGCGGTTGAATATGTGGTGCCCAATACGTTCTCTCATAAGGCCTATTTATAAGAGTGAAGAGAAACCACAAAGTTCCCTTCCAAATCCAAGTCGAAATAGGTCTTATTTCTGTTTGCCGCATACGGCGATCGATCGCAATTCCTTCGTTATTTTTCCCCGATCGATCGTCTTGCCGATCGACGCCATATGATACCAATCGATCGTAGTTACTGTCTTGTGCGATTGAAAAATTACAGTAGATACGATCGATCGTTTTGAGGTCCGATCGATCGTTTCCTTTAATACACTACTTTTACGACTCTGGCGATCGATCGCATTGATAGCGGATCGATCGTAGTTACTGTTCATAAACTTCAAATGGCTTTAACTTTCTGTCCCAAACTCCGAATTGTGCGTGGTTGGTGGCGTTGGAAAGCTGACTTCTTGAAGCTTGAATGAGTTCAATCCGATATTTGTACACGAAGTTATAATGATTAAACCATTTAAGTTACTTTTCTCTTCATTTCTGTGTATTACTCTTCTTTCCTACAAAAACAAAAAACTATATTAAAGTAGTAGAAATTCTAATCAAACACCAGCATAAACATAAGTTTAGGAGATAATAAAATGCATATTTCATATGTAGATCAGCACACAATGGCCGGCAGCACGACGCTGAGAGGAGATGAGAATTAGTGCTTCAATCTTCTTACTCCAACTGGGCAGGGACGCCCCCTTACATAGTCTAGCCCTGGTGGGCCCATAGTGCGTAATGAAAATAAACAACCTAAAATATTCAATGGCCAAGATTAGCTTATTATTAAGTGACTAATAACCCTAATTAAGGAGACATAACAGGAGGATCTTAAGTTAGTCGCATTTTGAATGAAAATAAGGCTTTCGATAACATGCTATGTTAGAAATTACTAGACTTTCACAACAACAAATTTGGGTTTAATGACAGCAAAAACTGTGGCTAAAAGTCCTTAATCAGTCACTAGAGGACTCTAGAAAATACTTATTGTGACGGTTTTTGTCACGCCCTAAAATCCCATACCTCGATCGGAGTGCGGAAGCCAACAATTAAGATACATTTCGAGGTAGAGATCCCGGGCACGCGACCGAACAGTCGATTTCACCACCGATTACAATCATCTCAAAAGAATGTATAACCGATTATGCCCGCAATCAGTGTAATACAATAACAAACATCATCGAATAATATGAAATGAGTTTACTTAATAATAATCCAGTAAGATTCTTAAATGAAACTTAAATAGAATAAAACTATAAATTTATGGCACACAATTGCCAATAATGTCATAAGCATCAATAAAAGCAAAGCAAATAACTAGATAGTTTTTAAAACTCTTCACGGCTCCTGCAATCCGCATTTCCACCACTTCACTTCCTGATCTCAATTTTCATTTGTGCCTACATCAGAGGATACCTGAGTATTTTATAGAAACACTCAGTAGGATGTAAAAACCCACTGAATTAAAACAAGCAGTATGAAGAGAATAAGAATAACAAAGAATTGTGAATATTCTACAACATCTGGACTGAACCAAGGTCTATACCCCTGAAAGGTTAGTCAACAACAATTCCAACTCGCAAGTATAGGAAAACATCAATAAGGCTCCTACTACACATATTAGTAAGGAGAGAATAACAATCATATCAAAGGCTCCAGACATCTATAGTGAAAAGAGTTACAATTTCTGCTCGCTGAACTTGTCACTCGCAAGTGACTAAAATAATATACCAGAATCACCCTAGGGGTCCTCTTTTGGAACCCTACCATGCGTCTAGGATGCTGGCCCCACCAGTGCTTACAGACACGATGGGCGGAGACTGAGGACCTTCCGTAATGTCCACAATCTAACGTACGTATAGTGCCTCCCTTCGGGCAGTATGGAATCACAACTCTACAAATATTGGTGACCTCGCAAGATCTAGCAATGGCTTAATTGAGCATACTATGAATCCACCATGGGGAGAGTCTCGCAAGATCTCCAGTGGAAGAAACAATCATGTAAACAATATGAGCAATATATCAAAACAAAAGAATAGAGGTCACAACACTCTAAAATCATAAGGTATCTCTTATTAGAACAGACTTTCTCATGGAGTGTGGATAAAAGTGTCAAAGTCTTTGGTCAACACATAACTCACTCATTGGAGTAGCATAGAATAACAAGCCAACCCAAACGCTTCGAATCATAACAACTCACCCAAGGAGTACCATACAATCAATATATACCTTTCATACTCAGCCCTAGATAAGAATTCCTCATACGCATTGGAATATCATAATACAAATATCATAAATAAGAATACCAAAGAATCTTAGATGATTTGAATTCCAAGTGGAATCACAAACCGACATCAACGTTTTTAAGATAGATAGTTATGCAACTCTTGATCAAAGGATTATCCCTCCAAATTAGATTACTTCTAACCCAATTCTTACTGTGATATTCCATAAGTATATAGTCCACTTACTGGCATTGATACGTTAAACATTATCATATCATATTATATGATATTATTCGTATACTTAGTATTTTCTCTCAGATTCAGCTCACTGCCTCCTGCATAATAGTCCCATTCCGACGACTACTGTGCACTGTACAGTAATACTTAACCTATGAAATTTTTAATTATAATACCCTCGTGAGTCTAGTTTCTAACCCCACTGATTTTATATTTTTTTGATTTTATTTGAATTAGTTATGGATTATTTATTGCAAACTGTCAGTACAGAAACAGTTCTGGCCGAGATTAAGACTCTTAATTAAACTTCATTATCACACTTAATAACACATTATAAATGATAATATATCATTAACAGACCATATACTCCCCTCCTAGATCAATTACAGATCCTAGGATTATCTAGAATTACTAAAGTACACACCTTTCTCATGTTCCTTTACATATAACACAGTTTTAAACATTAATACATCCCAAATAAGACCATTAATGCAAGACAATCATTAAGACACATGACTCTACGTGGATCATGGTCAACCAAGCAATATCAGAACTTCTAGTCTCTGGAAAACTAATAAAGCATCATACTTTAGGTATGAATTCCCATCTAGAAACGGAACATGAATGCACATATGATTATAATGCACTACGCATAGAAATAATGACACAATTCATTCATCTCACAAGAATCAAAACAATACTCCAAGGTACTGAATTAAAACACTTATAAATATCATATAACAGAAGAGAGGAAAGGGGAAAAAAAATCATCCTTCACTTAATTCACCGAAGATTCCGCCTTTCTTAGCGTTGCTCGTCTCCTTCACTTCCTCCAAAGCTCCCGCTCCAAGCTCTTGCAAACTCCCACAAGAAGAAGCCTTATAAGAGGTGGGTGAATGT
The DNA here is from genome assembly GCA_039654745.1 of Houttuynia cordata. NCBI lineage: Eukaryota > Viridiplantae > Streptophyta > Magnoliopsida > Piperales > Saururaceae > Houttuynia > Houttuynia cordata. The sequence continues at coordinate 17,115,293 of CM077504.1, forward strand.
GGGAAGGAGAAGGGAAAAGTCTCTGGACGTTCTAGGGCTAGGTTTTGCAATAGCACAAGCCAACTCTCTAAGATTTATATAGAGTTTGGGGAGGATCCCTTCTTAAACTAATTTTCCATATCATGGACACTTCCCACCAATGAGAAGGCCTCAAGATCCCTCTAAAGACGTGCAATTTAAGTCCAGTTGGGATTTGGCATCTTTCCCAAACAAATTCGCCCCAAAAATATGCTACAAATCGATCGGCGATACGGCGATCGATCGTCGCATGTGCTTTTCTACACTACCGCGTTACAACCGATCGATCGCAATTATTGCCGATCGATCGCTTTACCCGAAACAAAACAATCAATAATAACAGTAACTACAATCGATCGTTTTGATGAGCGGTCGATCGGTCGCAGTCACGCCCATAAAAATTCAATTTCTCATATCTTTTCACTCCGAACTCCAAATCACGCATAGTTGGTGGCGTTGGAAAGCTCTTCTCACCGACTTTAATCCCCAACAAGCAAAACATAATCAAATCAAACATTAAGAGGGTTAAATTTCGGTTTTAATATACTTATTAATTTTCAGGTGTTACAGGTTTAGGTCATTTGTGACAGATTTTCTCTGTCGGTACAGACTTCGAAATAAAATAATAGCAGCTTTATGCCGCTACTAAGCTAAATATGGATAACAAGCATTATTCACAAATGCAAAAGATATCCTCATATATTATTCATATAATTAGTACCACATTGTACACATGATTTATTTCACTAAAAGAATCTATTTTACATGATTTATTTCCCTAATCTTATTGATATAAAACTCTATCTGTGACATATACTTCTCAACCCAAGCTACAGTAGAAGCTACAAGAGCTATGTCTCCAAAAAATCGACAATTAGGCCAAACAACCTGCAAAGTGGAATGGAAAAGAGAATTAATATAGTAAACAATGGCTTTTAGAACATACATAAACACTTCTCATTGGAGCATATAATATGGCATTTCATAACCATACAAAACATGAAGTCCAAAAACACAAGAAAAAAGTTATCCACTTGCTTAAATCTTCTTTACGCGAGTGCAACAAACAATTACAATCTATGTTCAACTATACGATTACTTATCAGTACCTCCAAGTATTTTGATCCCCGAATATAGTTGAAGGCAACAACCTTCCCAAGCAAACGATGTGTGCTTCCAACACTTTGGCAGACAATCCAAGAGCCCTATGCAAGTTAAAAGATGGAGTGAGCAAAAAAACGGAATATAAAATATGCTAGATGATCGTTTAAATATAAAACCCTTGAAAGTGCACATGGCAATTGTATTACGGCGAGTATAGAAAGGGATGTCGAACCTCAGGGACGGATTAATGATTTACCAAATTAAAGTGAAAGCAGCAGTGTTGATTATAGACTAAGAAAGCAATGAACTTTTAACTAAACTAAGTGAGAATTAATCAATATGGAGAAGACCAAGGCTTCGAATCCACCACAATAAACTAGTATATCGTTTCTCTCTCTCTTTTGAATAAAGATTTCTAATTGGCTAGCATATTCCTTTGGGACATACACTTGTCAACACAAAATATAGTGCTCTCCTCTCGGACGGAACACATAAAATAATTAAAACATGGAATTGTGATCTATCTCTCTCGAGTATAAACTAATGAAACTTTATTGATATATAACACCTCAGTTTACTCATGTTCCTCTCGGATACGTAAGTATTCTTCGGATTGAAACTCACAAGAATTCACTCTTGTCTCTCTCGAGTACAAAGAACAAACCTTTAATGAATTAATAGTGATTACAAAATAAAATCCATACACCAACTAGAGTAAAAACATAAAATGAGAGAAAAAAAACTGCACAACCAGATTATTGGGCTTCATCTACGCCTTGGAAAAGTGTTTAGCCTCACATTGGAAGAGAATCCATCATCATGTTCTTTATCTTCTTCTCTTCTTCTCTCCTTTGCTTTAGCCTCCAAGGGTGTCTCTAGATTCTCCAAGGTTAGCCCAAAACGTTCTCCCATAAGGCCTATTTGTAATAGTGAAGGAAAACCATGAAGTTCCCTTCCAAATCCGAGTCGAAATAGGTCTTATTTCGGTTTACCGCACACGGCGATCGATCGCTCCGTATTGCCGATCGTTCGCCTACCGATCAATCGCAATTCCTTCGTTATTTTCCTCTGATCGATCGCGATGCCGTATGATACCGATCGATCGTAGTTACTTCCTTGAGCGGTTAAAAAATTTCAGTAGATACGATCAATCATTTTGAGGTCCGATCGATCATTTCCTTTAATACACTATTTTTGCAGCTGAGGCGATCGATCGCATTGATAGCCGATCGATCGTAGTTACTGTTCATAAACTTCAAATGGGTATAACTTTCTGCTTCGAACTCCGAATTGCGCATGGTTGGTGGCGTTGGAAAGCTGACTTCTTGAAATTTGACATATACTTGAATCAGTCCAATCCGAGATTTGCACATGAAGTTATGATGATTTAACTATTTGAGTTACTTTTCACCTCATTTCTGTGTATGACTCTTGTTTCCTACAAAAACCAAAAACTATATTAAAGTAGCATTTATTCTAATCAAACACTAGCATAAATATAAGTTTAGGAGATAATAAAATGTATATTTTATGTGTAGATCACACCCCTAAACCTACATTTTACTAGTCCCTAGCAAAACAAAACAAAATAAAATCAAACAAACTAAGGAACTAATGCAAAATAATAAACACCACTTTCGTAGGGAACACGATTACATTGAGCGTATGCAACAAGCCGTTAAACCTCTAGGTGTCCCTAGTAGGACGAGTTGTGTCTCGTGAGGGTTTGCAGCCATGCTACCCACAAATATATATTTATTAATCTAATTAACCTAAGTGCAAAAACAAAGAAAAAATTAAAACATTGCAAAACACACAACCTATTATCCCGACAAATGTAAACTACAATGCTTGAGAGAATTAACCACGCGTACTTAGTTCATAATAAACAGGAATATAGAAGCCCTCAAGTAAGTGGTTTTATTCCACACTTTCATCTTGGAAATTTCTGCTCAATGTAATATAGCATGATAATGTAAATAGTAAAAGTGTAGAACATTGTAGCAATACATTCTAAATTTCTGTTTTATACAGTTCCAGTGTTACCCATTAACCAAAGAACATCAGAATCTACATAGTCATCGTAATCTTTAGGTTCATGATAGCACAGATCTGCGCTCCTTCTTCGGGTCCAACATTCTAGATTTGAGAGGATAATACACCATAGACTTTCTCTTTTTTTTTCGCTAGGACTGTGTAAGGCCTGACTTCAAGATGCTTAGGTTTAGCAATGACTCAGGCCAATGACTCCCAACCAATTTGGCTCAGGGCATTAGGTTTTAAGAGACCGCTTCGGGCATGAGCATAAGCCTAAGTTAATCCTATAAAGTCAAGCAACCCCTTTCTTTTATTTTGCTTTCATTTTTTCGCATTTTCATTTTCAGTATTCATATTTTCAGCACATCTTTATTCTGTCTAGGCTGTATTATACTCTCAACCTATTTCCGGTTCCAATCCCTTGCCATAGCCAAGTAAATGGTCTATCATGATCTTTTAAGCTCAATAGACAGCTACACATCATCCAATGACTCTGACTAAAGACATCCCACTGTAAATTAGCATTCAACAAATCTCTAGATGGCATTACTTTATGTACTAATGTGTGTGAGTGAATTTTCTTAGTTCAAGCACTTGTTCCAAGAGGACTGTAACAGAAAGGTATGCTCAGTTAAGTGTATCTATCCTCCAGCATACATACTCACACTTCTAATGTAAATTAATCTCTTAAGAATTGTAACATGCATCATTACGGGATAAACTATCAAAACCTAAGAAAAAGTACTAACAAACAACCTAAAAACTAATCAAATTTTTATGGTTTTTCAATTTTTAAATTTTTTTTTTGTTTTTATATGTAAGCAATATTCCCTCCCCCAAACCTATTATGAACATTGTCCTCAATGTGAACAAAATATAAAAATGATAATGATCATATAACAAAGAAAATGAGAAAAGGAGAGAATACACCTGAATACGTGGGTTGCCTCCCACCAAGCGCTAAGTTTAACGACTTCAGCCAGACTAAGCCACGGTCTTGTGCAGGGTTCGGATCCTCAAGAATTCAACCTGGATCAATGAAATGATTGCCCCACACACTGATATCCGTGTGGTTTATGTATGGAGCATATCGTGGAATGAAAGGGTAGAGTGTTGGATGGGGAAGCAGTGGAAAGATGGGTCCCTGCATTGTCCATGGAAGTAGGTCATCAGAGAATTTTAATATAAAGGGCACCTCCTCCCCCATATCAACCGATTTGGCCATTGGGGCCTTGTTTAGGAACACCTGCTGAAAAGACTCATCTAATAATAACTCATATATACAATCTATGAAACAATCTAAGTTACTTTCAATAAACAAAGAGTTAGATTGAGCTAGACAAGGTATGAATGGTGCTTCAGGAACAGAAGGTTCCATTAATAGTGCCATAGATTGTGACTCTTCAGATATAGAAGAAGGTTGAAAAATTGGTTCTCTCAACACACTCACTTCTTCTTTCATTTCCAAACCTTCTTGATCATTTTGTAAAACCCACTCAAGCTCATTTTCAAATCTTTGGGCACTTTGAAGGGTTGTAACATCATGGTCAGGGGAAAAACAGATCCCCTCGTCAGAAAATTGGCCCATCAGATATTTGGTTTGGATAGGTAGAGTGCATTTTTCGTTCATATCCATGGCCTGCGCCAGTTGTTCTAACTGTGTTTCAATGTTGGCAAGAGCCTGTGTATGAGAATGGATAATCTAGGCCTGGGTACTTAGCTCACCTGTCAGCTCTATGTGTTTGGTGTCTATCTTAGTGTCCATCTTGGCTTCCATCGCACTGAAAGCTAAGAGGAGAGTAGATTGGGTGGCTAGCATTTGGCTCATTTGATCTTCTAGGGATGGTTTCTTATTGGTTTGGCCAAACTGATGATTAGAGGCTGGTTGATAAGGTAGTTGTTGGCTAAGGAAAGCTTGACTAGGGGCCTGATTAAGTTATGTCTACAAGGAATTCGGATGGTCCTCCCTCCTATGAAGACATTGGGCCTCATTCACATACTTGCGTATAAAATCAGGGTACTCATGGGCCAAAGGACACTCCACTGGGGTATGAATAGGACTTAAACAGAGAGCACATGGTTCCGACATAAAAGGAGTTGTAGATTGTAGGGAAGATGTGCTACTCCCAAAATTATAGTGATTATCCCATCCACGATTGTAATTATCAGAATATAAGGCATATGGGTGGTAGGGCACTTCATAGGGAGGGTAATAACTGTGTGTGAGAAATAGTAATCATTAGAGTACATGTATGGGTTCTCATGGCTAAATCCATAGAAAGGTGACAACATTTCTTCACCATGTATTCATCAACACCCGAACCACACTGTCACACATCCAAAAATCAGAGAAACAACCCTAGATATCCATAACTAGCAGTCCTAATAGCCACAACTAGCACAACATGCAGTCACAGAAAGAAAAGAAAAGAAAACACCAAACACCAACGTTAATCTAGAAGAAAATGATAAGAGAGTGCAAACAAAGGGAAGGGATGGCCCTTCCACGTTAGCGAGAATTCCACGTCTTCTCTTAATCCTACACAAGAAAGCAAAACATAAATTAAGATACTGAAATAAAATCTAAGTTAAGACTCACTAATTACTCTAAAACTAAGCTAAGCTAAGCTAAGAATTTGGTAAATTATTGACTTCCGTCTCCGGCAACGGCGCCAAAAACTTGATCGTTTAAATATAAAACCCTTGTAAGTGCACAAGGCAATTGTGCTACGACGAGTATAGAAAGGGTTGTCAAATCTCAGGGACGGATTAATGATTTACCAAATTCAAGTGAAAGCAGCAGTGTTGATTCTAGACTAAGAAAGCAATGAACTTTTAACTAAACTAAGTGAGAATTAATCAATATGGAGAAGACCAAGGCTTCGAATCCACCACAATAAACTAGTATATCGTTTCTCTCTCTCTTTTGAATAAAGATTTCTAATTGCCTAGCATATTCCTGTGGGACATACACTTGTCAACACAAAATATAGTGCTCTCCTCTCGGACGGAACACATAAAATAATTAAAACATGGAATTGTGATCTATCTCTCTCGAGTATAAACCAATGAAACTTTATTGATATATAACACCTCAGTTTACTCACGTTCCTCTCGGATACACAAGTATTCTTCGGATTGAAACTCACAAGAATTCACTATTGTCTCTCTCGAATAAATTAATAGTGATTACACAATAAAATTCATACACCAACTAGAGCAAAAACATAAGATGAGAGAAAAGAAACTACACAACCAGATTATTGGGCTTCATCTACACCTTGAAAAAGTGTTTAGCCTCGCATTGGAAGAGAATCCATCATCATGTTCTTCATCTTCTTCTCTTCTTCTCTCCTTTGCTCTAGCCTCCAAGGATGTCTTTAGATTCTCCAAGGTTAGCCCAAAATGTTCTCCCATAATGCCTATTTATAAGAGTGAAGGAAAACCACGAAGTTCCCTTCCAAATCTGAGTCGAAATAGGTCTTATTTCGGTTTACCGTACACGGTGATCGATCGCTCCGTATTGCCGATCGTTCGCATACCGACCGATCGCAATTCCTTCGTTATTTTCCTCCGATCGATCGCTTTGCCGATCGATGCCGTATGATACCTATTGATCGTAGTTACTGTCTTGCGCGGTTGAAAAATTCCAGTAGATACGATCGATCGTTTTGAGGTCCGATCGATCATTTCCTTCAATACACTATTTTTACTGTTCATAAATTCAAATGGGTATAACTTTCTACTCCGAACTCCGAAATTTAACATGAAGCTTGAATCAGTCCAATCTGAGATTTGTACATGAGGTTATGATGATTTAACTATTTAAGTTACTATTCTCCAAGGTTAGCCCAAAATGTTCTCCCATAAGGCCTATTTATAAGAGTGAAGGAAAACCACGAAGTTCCCTTCCAAATCTGAGTCGAAATAGGTCTTATTTCGGTTTACCGTACACGGTGATCGATCGCTCCGTATTGCCGATCGTTCGCATACCAACCGATCGCAATTCCTTCGTTATTTTCCTCCGATCGATCGCTTTGCCGATCGATGCCGTATGATACCTATCGATCGTAGTTACTGTCTTGCGCGGTTGAAAAATTCCAGTAGATACGATCGATCGTTTTGAGGTCCGATCGATCATTTCCTTCAATACACTATTTTTACTGTTCATAAATTCAAATGGGTATAACTTTCTACTCCGAACTCCGAAATTTAACATGAAGCTTGAATCAGTCCAATCTGAGATTTGTACATGAGGTTATGATGATTTAACTATTTAAGTTACTTTTCACCTTATTTATGTGTATGACTCTTGTTTCCTACAAAAACCAAAAACTATATTAAAGTAGCATTTATTCTAATCAAACACTAGCATAAATATAAGTTTAGGAGATAATAAAATACATATTTCACGTGTAGATCACTAGAGACAAGTGTAGTAAAGATCTTGATGCAGAGAGTAGTTTCCCAATTCCATTACCAGATCTCCGCGAGTCAGAAAACATGCCACCGAATGTCGTGCAAGATGATGCATCCATCCCCATTTCTGGAGCTACCACCAATTTTAGGTTTTCAAACGTTAATGGAGTACAAGCACGATCATGATGCATAACAAGTTAAAAACTTCACATAAATGAGTATTTCAAACATGGAAAAAGCCAGGTAACTTACCAGCTAACATCTTCTCTGTAATATTCATTAGATCATTGTAATCCGCAACAGCCATGTAAAATTCACATGCTGTGAATTCAGGATTGTGTGTTAAATCAATACCCTCATTCCTGAATAGTTTCCCAATCTCATATACACGGTCCAATTCACCAACAACTAGCTCCTTTAGATATAGCTCAAGAGCAATCCTCATGTATAACTTCATATTCAAATCATTATGGTGTGTAACAAATGGTTTGGCAGCAGCCCCACCTGCAATCATATTCATCATAGGTGTTTCTACCTGACAGTAAAAAAACAAAAAGATAATAAATAACCGCTTCCTTTGCATTGAAATTTTGAACTAATTCAGTCATCAGAATCAAGTTTAGCATTATCAAACCTCCAGAAAACCAAGATTATCAAGGAAATTTCTAATATACGAAATAACTCTAGCACGGGTTCTGAAAATTTGTCAAACCTCCGTATTGACCATCAAATCCAGATAACGTTGTCGATAGCGCGTTTCCTGCAATCACCAGAACCAGACAAGAAGACAAGCTTCGTTAGCAGCGTAATTCTAAATTTCTATCAACATACTTTGTCAAGCATTAGAAGCTTTACAGTTGTTAAAAATTTACTTAAAAAATGTAGTTTCTCTTTAATAGTTCCCTTCATCCGAGACATAATTTTCAAATGCTGCATCTCCGGGTATGCAACCACCAAGACCCCTTGGATCCCACATTCAACATTCACACACAATTTCTCTATTATGCAATAGAAGGGAAGGCAGCCAGAGGAGTCAATTGATGACCTACGGACAAATCTAGATCTAGTGTGGATATTCACAGAAAAAACATCTGCAGCTGTTCTTTTATAATTTTGAGACATTTCACATTCTAGGTTCCCCTGTTTCGGTCCCTCTTAAGGAGGCTTCTCTACTTTCCCCAAAAGATAGCACATTGATCAAATAAAACACAGATTAAAAAACAGCCAGAAGGACAACGTTAGCAATATGTCACAATGGTAGCAGACATAATCTGAACTTGGAAAAAGAAGTCCTTATTCATATCCCGTAATTGAATAGACATGAGGGCTGATTGTACACAAACAATATATCTTTGATACTATCAAACTCTTTGATACCATATTCAAATATACATGTATGTCAGACATTGATGGAACCTTTAATTCACAAAATCAAATCATACTTGGATAGATACAGTTGTGGGGCAGAATACCATCCTACACACTTCCCAGCCTTTTCCCAATTATCAGCATCGATGCTATGCGTAAAAAACATTTACAGAACATGCTACCCTTCTACAAACATTCATATGTTTACATTCAGTTGTCAAAAACAAAACACATCAAATTGTAATGCTGATCAAATTATAATATACCAGCATAACTACGAGGACATGTGGGTGTACCTGATCTCTTAGGACATAGGCTTCAGGGTTCCTAAACGTTCCTGGAATCCATGCTTCACTTTTCTACAAACAATCAACAATTTCTCAAGTTAGAGATTGAAGAACCCATTAACCAAGGTGGGCGACTTGGTGAAGCGCTGCTGGAAGGTGTCACTGATGTTATGCGCCGGGTCTGTTGATATGATCAGCAGAGATGGCTGGACCTCGGCCAGCAGGATGGCCAAGATGGAGCTGCACGTCATCTTGCCGACGCCTCCCTTCCCACCTACAAAGACCCACTTGAGTGAGTCCTCATCCAAGACGTTCTGCACTGTCCCCTCTGGCAACTCCTCCGGTGCCGCTGCCATTGATGGCTGCTCTGGAGAAGGCAAAGATTGGAGCTTTTTGGTGGAATTGGAAATTCAGTTTTGTAGAGTTTGGGAGTTGGGGGATTTTGGGATAGATTTTGGTTTCTGAATTGGGTATATCTGCTCCTCCCCGGAACTGCCATCGCCTCGCTCATGCCACCGTCACCTTCGACCTCGCCGTCGATCGTGACCACCTTCACTTTAAACCAGCGGCGGAGGAAGGAGAGGGAATCCATTACGGGAGAAGGGAAACCCTAGCCACCGTTGGGGAGTCCAGCAAGGAGAGGAGGAAACCCTAGAAACGGGAGGGGAGGATGGTGATGGGCAGTGGGGCCCGCATGGAAACCCTAGGAGAAGGTGGCGGCCGAGAGCATGGAATGTCGTATCGGATATCGGTAAAATATCGGTCGGCCTAAGAGACGAAATATCGGAGATATATCGGAGATATTGTGTAAAAAAATATCGGTCGTCAAAAACTAGTTTTTACCATATATTTTCACAATCTAACATCTAAAATGAGTTATACTAATTTAAACAAAGAATAGATTTCAAAATATGCATATTAGGATAGAAAACAAACATGAAAGTTTTTTTTTTTTCAAAAAAGGCCGATATATCGGTCCGAAACCGATATATCGCCGATATATCGGCGATATTTGGAAAAAACCTGAAATCCGATACTTAATGGTATCGGCGTATCGGTTTGTGTCCGATACCGATATATCGCCGATATATCGGCGATCTGACATTCCATGGCCGAGAGTGGAAGAGAAGGGAAGAAAGGGAGAAGGAAAAGAAAAGGTGCCACGCGCGCGAGATGGGGGCAAAACAGAATTTATTTTGACAGAATGGTTTCTGCCGCAAAAATCTGTTGAAAGATAATTCCAATACCGACGGATTCATGTCCGACAAAATAAATCAGCCATTAATGTTCCTCTTTTTATGACAGATTTATTTCTGTCGCTACTGATAGATATTATCAATAGATAAATTTTTTGTCAAAAAAATCCGCCGTTAAAAGTCAATTTTGTTGTAGTGTTAATGCGCTAGATTATTTTAGTCATTGTTTTAAATGAAACAAGCTTTGTATTTGAATGCAAAGAAAAATGGTTTATCAAAGTATTTTGCTATACTTCGAGTAAAATGAGTTTAGAAAATATGGGGTATTACATGCCCAAGTGGATTAACCCTTATGAGGTTATTTTCGTAAAAACAACAAAGGCTAAGTACATGGATGCCCTCATGATGCTAATTACGATGTCCTATATGACAAGGTGAAGTGTCCTATGGGGGCATGTTGTTTAACTTTGATGCTTAGAATGTAGGAAAAGGAGACTTGGTGAGGGGACATGGAGTAAGAAGTCACAAGGTTGTTGTGTATTCATTGTAGAATTGTATTGTCTAAAATGATTGTTGTAGGTAGATTACCATTTGTGTAGTCGGATAGCGTTGTTGAACATTGTTGTATTCATAGGCTTAGTCCTACTAAGTACATTTATACTCATGCATCCTCTGTGGCAAGGTCAATGACATATAGCTTAGAAGAGGTAATTGAAGTCTACCAAGATGGAGAGCTTTTGAGTACTACAAATTGAATGGAGTACTGCGTTGTAATAATGTAGATAAATATATCTACTTCTTGTTGTCATTTAATTCTCAATTGTAAGAGGTGATAACTCTTGGGATGGATGTTTTGTAATACTATTTGTGAAAGAAGTTATTTTCAAATGTATTGCAATGGAAAAACAACAAGTTGGAGTCCATGTGTCTTTCAAACAGAATTTGATTTCCCACGGGTTGCAACTTTGATGATTTATTGAACATTATTGTAGTAATGACTAAGTAGGTGTTATATTTCAGATTTTATTTTCAACATTGAATAAGAATAGGCTAGTTTAGGTCATTTCTTTTCGTTATGATGTGTTTTTCCGAGCTTTTTCCATATTACTTGGAGCCACTTTTTATTTTTCTATATTACCTAATTTTTCCAGTGAAATCCCATATGGCCTGGAATCGACACTTAAAGTACCAGAAATGCCCTTCTTTACTTTTTCATGACTTTTGTATCCGAAGGGTCATGTTGAAGATGACACGATCACCTCAGCTCGGTTTTAAGGAGCATCATCGCGGTTCAAATCACCGCCGGCACTGTTCATCCCGAAAAAAATAAAATTTTATACCGAAAAATAGCCAAATCAGCGATAAAGATAAGATGAAGGGATTTTGATGTAAGAGCACTGGGAGAAGCCTACCCAACCATAAAAATTGAGATCTACATGTAAATAAGCATATATAAAGGTCACTCATTGGTGCTCGACTGCTCGTGGACATCAAATAAGAGGATAAAAATGGGCAAAACCATGAAATACTCGTCGGCGGGCGGCAAGTTCAATTTATATATCTTTCTGTTATCTTCATGAGGTGGAAGAGGAGTAAAAATAAGGAAGAACGCAAAAAAATGGGAATTCAAGTCGTGTCTCCAACGACACGATTTTACTGTAATATTCAAAATGTCATAACTCACTCATTTTTTATCCATTTTTGCCCTTTTTTTGCGTTCTTCTTTATTTTTCCTCCTCTTCCACCTCATGAAGATATATCAAGATGAAAAAGAAAGAAAAAATAAGAAGAAAGAAAAAAATAGAAGTTTTCCTGTGAAGCTCCAGACGTCGAAAAGCTTCCACTTTCTTCCTTCTTCTGATTTTTTTTTCTTTTTTCATCCTAATATATCTTCATAAGGTAGAAGAGAAGGAAAAATAAGGAAGAACATAAAAAATGGACAAAAATAGAGAAAAAATGAGCGTAAAATCGTGTCGTCGAAGACACGACTTGATTCAAGTCGTGTCTTCAAATGTCATAACTCTTTCTGTGATCCTAATGGAATGGAAGAGGAGAAAAAATAAAGAACAACCAAAAAAATAATAGGGAAAAACGGATAAAAAATAAGCGAGTTATGACATTTTGAATATTGCTATAAAATCGTGTCGTCGAAGACACGACTTGAATTCTTCGACGACATGATTTTACTTGAATTTTTAAAATTTCATAACTCGCTCATTTTTTATCCGTTTTTGCCCATTTTTTTGCATTCTTCCTTATTTTAACTCGTCTTCAATTTCATTATGATCACAGAAAGATATAAAAATTGAACTTGTTGCTCGCCGACGAGTATTTCACGCTTTTGCCTATTTTTATCCTCGTATTTGATGTCCACGAGCGGTCGAACACTAATGGGTGGCCTTTATATATGTTTCTTTACTTGTAGATCTCAATTTTTGTAGTTGGGCGGGCTTCCCCGCTACTCTTACATCAAAATCTCTTGATTATAGCTTTTTTTTTGGGTGTGGGCGGTCGTCGGCTTTGGTCTGGATCGCCGTTTGGATCTTTGCCGGAAAGCTTCTACTTTCATCTTTGTTCTTGTTTCTTCTTCTTTTTTCATCTTAATATATCTTCATGAGATAGAAGTGGAGGAAAAATAAGGAAGAACGAAGAAAAAATGGATAAAAACGGAGAAAAAATGAGCGAGTTATGACATTTTGTAGATTGCCGTAAAATCATGCCGTTGAAGACATGATTGGATTCAAGGCATATCTTCAAATACACAACCTGATTCAAGTCGTGTCTTGAAATACACGACTTGAATTCAAGTCGTGTACTCGACGATACAATTTACTAGAATTTTCAAAATGTCATAACTCGCTCATTTTTTATCCGTTTTTACCCTTTTTTTGCATTCTTACTTATTTTTCCTCCTCTTCCATTTCATTAGGATCACAAGAAAATTTATAAATTAAACTTGTCGCCCGCCGACGAGTATTTCATGTTTTTGCCCATTTTTATCCTCTTATTTTGATGTCCACGAGCGGTCAAGCACCAATGGGTGGCCTTTATATATGTTTCTTTCAATATAGATCTCAATTTTTGTAGTTGGGCGGGCTTCCCTACTGCTCTTACATCAAAATCCCTTCATCATAGATTTTTTCTCATCTTTCCAGCTTATTTTGATGTTTTCCAGCATGAAATTTTATTTTTTCCGGGTTGGATGGCGCCGGCGGTGATTGAACCGCAATGATGGATGGAGTTTCGCCGGAATGTCTTCTTCCCCAACTGGATGCTCCCGTAAATCACTAAATTTGGGAAGAAGGAAGAAGGAAGACTTATGTTAGATTTTGGGAAGAAGGGTATTTTGGGTAGTTTTTGGGTCATATGGAAGAAACAAGGAGATTCCGGGTAATATGAGAAAACGAAAGTTGGCGCCAGGTAATATGTAAAAAGATCTATTTTCCCTATTTTTGTTTGCACTACTCTGAGGGACCGACTTATCTGTTGGTCGGTCCGATCAGCTATTGTCTTCTATGAGGGCCCACTGGCTGCCATGAGGGCGACACAAATCAGACAAGACTTGGCCACATTCCTTATGCCATCCAAATTTCTGCTGAGCAATCTTCTCCTCAAAATCTGGCGGAGTGAAAGTATCCAAAAAATGAGGTCCTCTAACCTTCATTTCATCCTGAGGTTGTTTCTCAAGAGCCTCATCATGATATGGTTGTTCAGGTGCATCCCAAAAATCAAGCCAATATCCCTAAGCCAGTGCCAAAGGGGGATACCCTCTCCGATTTAGTAAGAGCAGCTCGGTCCCCTCTTGGAGTTAATGCATCTCGCAATATTTGACTTCCAGTTGTTGCAGCAGAAACTGAAGTCCCTCCATCTCAGAATTCAGGCCACACATCTCAAGATGTTTCTATTCCTCGGCCTAGGATCAAAAGTGATTCTATACACCAAGCGGACCTACGTTGCATCGCCCGATAGCTTGACCAAATAGAGGCCTAAACCAGGGTTCCGTGGGCTCAGAGGGCCAATTATCCAACTGGGGCCCTCCCATTCTTCATTGAATCCTGGTTCACTTCTATACATACGACAAGAATGGGCATACATTGATGATGACGATAGTGACTCCATGAACTCTATTCTTCATGAAAAAATGTAGCTCCGAAGACGAAGAAGGGGGAATGAAGAAGTAATGACCTTTTTCTTTGGATGTCTTTTATTTATTTATTCCTAGTATGATCTCCTCCTAAGAGGAGTGTGCCTCAGTTACTCCGCGTCCTAAATGAAGGGTGCTTCCTAAGAACGCCTCTTTGGTAACTTAGATGTTTACTACTGCTAACTGTGAGGTATGTATGTCTACATCCCTACCTGTTATTATAACTTCCTTCCGTCAAGTACTCGCACTTACATAAGTAAGGATAGCTATGAGGTACGTAGTTCGAAATTGTGCAGCTACCACTTATAAGTCCCTTGAGCCGTAACGGGCTGCCGGGCTAAATTGGGGGCAAAACTGACCAATCACGGCGCGCGTTCGGGGGTTAGCATGCTCATACATGTAGACTTGATATTTTAGGTAACAGTAGTTCATTTCTGGCTTTGAAGAAAAGTTCAGTAGTATTTCAATCATTCATCAATATAAAAATAAAGAAAAAATCAAGTGACCTGCTTATTGAGGGATGGCGCGGACTGATGACGGAAATGCCATAGCATACCTGAAAGAAGAGACTTAATGAGATGAACCAACCTGCATATGTTAAGTGTCTGAGCACTTTAAAGCTTTTGGATAAGAGGAATACGCAGTGAGGCTCCTAAAAGTAATGGCAATCCAAGATAACTGAGAAGAAGAACACCTATGCTAATAAGGTTGTGGATATTCGGTCCACAATTTGGGCAACTTGTAATAAAACGTGTGTATTAACAAGTGGAGCTCTACGCATGAGACCTTCGCTCTCTGTAGAGAAAGAAATTTTGCAGAGCTGAGATTAAGAGTTCTAAAATTCAAGTCTCCTTTGAATCTTCATCAGGAGAAGAATATATAATGGTAAGTTTGCCTTAATTGTAAATGTTGATCTACACTTCCCTCATTCCATATTAATAGTTCCACTGGAAAAAGGTGGTCTTCATTTAATGGTTGAACAAAGTTTATAGAGCTATGAACATGGGCCAAAGGTTCGTAATTTATTTTTTTATGCAATCCATATCAGTAATTACTGCATGGGTATGAGAATCAAGTGTCGTTTCTCTTGTTCGAGTGTGATACAGTAAAATTGGGTTACTTCACTATGCACAAATGGCCAATAGAAATGATCCGATTGAATGCGCTTGCTTCTGCTGCTATCTGATCATAAAACTTACCATGAACAAGAAATTTCTAGAGAAGCTTTTGATAAATATGCAGTTCTTTCTTAAGTTCAATAATCCATCAACTCATAACAACATGTAGTCAACTCTGCAATACATTTCTTTGGGTGTACATTATTGAATAAAAGTTACAAACAAAAAAACACATCAAACAACAAATGCATGTAGTTCACTGATGTCAATGTCTAGATGGGGCTGGGGCCTTTGACTCTTCAGCAAGTACTTTATCGATACTTCCTTTGATCAATTTCTTGGTATTAGCATCTGAAAAAGAAAAGTGGCAAACTAAAAAAATCAAATATAATGATGCTTTTGTCATCTATGCATGAAGCTAACAACGTAGGAAAAAACTCACAAGAGCATACTCCCTCCGGTCGCTTTTGATAGATACAATTGATTTTCAAACTATTTATTTCATTTGAAAATCAACCCTATCTATCAAGAGTGCCCAGAGGGAGTATATCACTCAAGGTTTTCAAAACCGGACCGGCCATCGACCGGGATTGATGGCCGGTCCGGTTGGACCGCGGTTTGATCACGGTCAAACCGGAATGACCCGGTTTTGAAGTATAAGTGGTAAATATATATTAAATAGTTTATTTGTATCACATTAACACAGGAGCACAGGTAGCCCAGGTGGTTAAGTCAAGTGTTAGGTGGGGAGAGGGGGGGGGGGGGGTTCGAATCCCCCCACAAACAGCAGTTTTTTTAAAAAAAAAAAAAAAAAAAAACCGGCCGGTTTACCGGACAGGGGTAAACCGGGTGAACCGAACCGGTTTCCCACCCGGTTCCGGTCCGGTTTTGAAAACTATGATATCACTAGCTCCTATTGGAAGTTCCATAACTATTTAAAGAAAGGATTTCCACGTTACTCATATGGAAAGGGGAGCAACACAGACTGTTTTTGTTTTTTTTCCAGTTCGAAGGGTTCCCCTTTCGATGATGGTTGATGTGGAAACTTCTCATAGGTGGAATATATGAGGGTGGATATAACTTGGAGGATGTAAAATTCTTCCCTATTTAATGGGATGGTGAAAAATAGAAGTGCTAGCAAACATATATAGCATGATTTTTCTACAAGCTCGAACTTGTAATCTCGCCGTTATTTTTAATGAAGTGTAGTCGAGGCTCAGCTCTAAATTTAGGACCTTTAACTTTTGGTTTTTACGATGTTGAGCTTAATATTTCATGTCAATTATGATATTTTTATGTCAAATAAGATATGAAAAAAATAGTCTTTTTTGTTTTGAAAGAAGAACTAAATTAGTTTATTTTTAAAAATCAAATATGACTATTAGTGTGAGACCGAGGTAGTATTACTCTATAAAAGAACACAATCTTTTGCATATTAATTTCTTGTTTTAAATGATAGGAGAAAACTTATAACCATAAAAAAGTAGTAGTCAAATCTATGGAACATAATAGTTGTATTGTCAAATGGTTGTTTGGTGTTGCCGAAAAACGTACAAAGAGCATAAAGAGAAAGGTTCAAAGTATACCGATACTCCTCCCACAGTCGTGAGTGTTGGCACAGTAAAAAAAGCAGGGGGGCGATAGCCATTTATGTCTCCCGGTGCATTTGTTCATGCAGTCTGAGAAGCATTTCGGCTCAAATGCTGGCAATGTTTTACTGTAGTCAACTGCAGAAGTGGTGGGTGTGAGTGCAAGAAGCGCAAAAATGGCAACAAGGGCTGCATATCTTGCAGCCATTGTCTTGCTAATTGAGCACTTGATTGTGTTGTCTGGAGCAAGAGATGATAGTAGAAAGAGCTTCGGCTGCAATCCCCAGAGATGGAATGGCTGGAGATATTTGTACCCGCTGTCAGTTGGAACCATTTCTAAACTACGGATAAATCAGGAAGCGAATGATCAGTTCAGTTGAGGAGACAGTTTTGAGGTGGAAGGACAGGGAGGATTGTTACGTTTGTTTGTAACTGTTAACCTTCGAAGTTGGTTATATATAGATACCCAGGTCAAGTCTTGTCTAGCAAATGGCTAGAGGAGATCAACAGTGCCAACATAGAAAAATTGAGAAAACCGTTATGAGTTTTAATGGTTCAAAACTGTAAACTGGCAATAGATATGACAGGGGTACGTATTGAGCTGGCTAGTTATATGGAACGAAATGACAAGTTGATGGTCCTAAATAGCGGAAACTTAACTGAACTATGATAACTCTTTAAACAACGTCGATCACTCAACACTAGGGGGTAATGTTAAACAAGACCAACGTCGATCACTCAACTGTAGGAGCCAATTCCTTAATGGGTTGTTATGCAAATATAGGCTGAACTTACTCGAGAAAGTCCCCCACCAGATTATTCCACACTACAGCAACGTAGATATATTTCCCAGTCTGAATTATTTGTTGGCTTTTAAAGTTACCGTGAACATCAAACACCAGTATTCCCAAACCCTGATCCTCATATCCTTATCAACATACAACCCGACCCTTCCCTTCCTCTCATCCACCACCCATCTCGGATCCATCCTCCCTTCTCAACCGCTCTTCGATTGGTCCCTCTCCTCTCCCCTACTTTACCACCATCCATGAACCTCCTCTAGTACTCAATTCCCACCATCGTCCCTCCCCCCTTCTCCTTTCCCTTGCGACCGGCAGCTCCAACTCACATCATCTTCTATTCAACTTCTATTACTGCACAGACTCGGTGGCTTCTTCCTCCTGTATGGGTTGGAGTGGACTCTTCTTCTCCAATTCTACCCCTTACACCAGCTTGCCTCATTTTTAAGAGTATCTGTTTTGGCTACAGATGCACAATGATAGGAGAACTCCACTGTGGGAAATGTCCTGGATAAGAGACCGGACTATATTTAATTGAAGAATATGTTGACAAAGCATGGACTGCTTCCTTTGCGATGCAATCGATAGTAGAGAGCTTTTTCTTGTTCTGGTTTGCATCAAAAAAATACTTGAGGAAATTGTCAATGGCATATCCATCAATGAGCCACTTTTGGAAATAGTGTCAACAAATTAGTTTTGCCAACAATCCAAAGTGGACGAATTTGTAGCTAAAGGCTCCCTCATTGGCTTTCAAACATTTCCAATGACCATATACCAACCACCGCAAACATACTTTACATGTGACAACCGGGCTGGTCAATATAACACCATTACCAAGGCAACAGCGAAAATCAGTTTCAGATAGCTTAGGAAAAAAAATAGGCCAAAAACTGAAACCAGCAATTTCTTAGATTTTAGAGATCCAAATTAGCAAAATTGCTCCATATGAATGTTAAAACTATCTGATTGTTGCAGAAAGATGTTAAACATTGGGTTCATAATGAATAACAAACATTTACCAAGGCCAATATTATCTGTTAACTAAAGATTGAACAGAAAACATATGCATCTGTTTATTCGTGCCATTTACAAGGCTTGATAACTGGTAAATGAACTCAAAACTTGATTTTTCGTGCTGCTACTTCCAAATGGAAGGCAAAATTTGTAGAGGGCACGATTATGTTTTCATTAATCAAGACCGAAAAGGCCTACTAGATGGGACAACTTTTAACAACATCATCGAGAGACCACAGATTAATAGGGCAAGCATTCGGATCGCCGGATTCTGATTCCAACTCTGAGCAACAATCCACTGATGTAGTACCATTTTTTGCCCATTCAAACTCCAAATCTATAGAAGGGTACACCTCCCACTTTAGTAGGTTCAATTCATGATCATTTGGCTCGAAAAATCCTTCGCTGCCACCAAAACTATTTTTCAAACTGCGAATCCACTCCTGAGGACCCCCCTTAGCAAGTGATGTAGAAGAATCATTCAGTTTTTGTTCAGCCTTCATGTGTGGCTCCTTAGGCCCTCCAACAGTGAAATTGAGCTTGGATTTGTCGCCTCGAATTCGCAGAGCTGCATCATCATAAGCCTTGGCTGCTTTCTCAGGAGTATTGTAGGTTCCCAGCCATACTCTACTGCCCTTTATTGGATCTCTGATAAGGGCAGTCCATCTGCCCTTTTTCCTCTCTCTAACGCCTCTATACATGGTACTGCTTGCACCCTTGCGTTTAATTAGTTTCCTTGGATTTCCTGAGTGGTTAGCATACAATAAACATGAGAAATAAATAAACTAGATCATTTTAGCTGTGTGCACACCTAGATAGGCTAGAGCAAGCATACCATGTGATGGAGCCCCTTCGGGCTGCTGCATTTTTAAATCTTGTGAAGGCCAGGCCCTTTTGGCCGTCAATTCGTAGAGAAAGGTGGTGATGAAGCTCCTGCCCATATTCTTCTCTTCCTCTTCCTGAATGAGAGATTTCTCTTATTCGACACATATCTGCAGCGTTTTTAAACCGCTAGCTCCTTTGTTCTCTACATATAACAATAATCATGGGTATAGCTGAAGGTCCGTTCTTATCTTTTGTTATGCCAATTATGAATAGATATTACTAAACAGGACTTTAGCCACTCCCTCGCTTCAATGAAGCTTGTCTGTATTTGAAAAAATAATAGATCCATCATTACCGGCTGATTTTGCTCTCTCACAACCAAAATAACACCGAAGAGGTGGGGAAAGAAGTTTTTTGTAATTTAACCCATATCAAATGCAGAAAGGTTTTTTTGGCCGGAGGAAGTACTATTTATGAAAAATAAGCCTGGTGCCTCGTCAAAAGAAGAAATAACATCAGTTTCATGCCTTTCTAGATGAAAATTTCCGGTTCTTCACAAACACATTTCAGCATCCAAACGGACCCTTAAACAGAGCTTTCCATCCAGTGAAATACATCTCTTCCCTTGATTAGTGGAGGAATATGAGGGTCAGCCTTATTGAGAAGCTTTTGTAAGTTTTTTGTATTGAAAAGGACATTATATTTACAACATTTTTTTGGTTAAGTACAGTTGCCAAATCCTTAAATCCAACTTGCTGGAATGGGTCGGGCACTCACCCCCTTAGAGCTCCAGCAGCCAGCCTCTAAGAGCATCATATCATGTGACCAATCTCCTCAACCACGTACAAAGCCCATTTGGGTAAATTACGACATCTTTCAAGGTGGGTGCCCAAGAGAATGGGGTTTGGAACTCAAGACCTCCACTTTAGGAACCAGTCCTGCTTTGCCATACAAGCGATGGGAAATTCAGTGTGGAAACAAGGAAGGCAATGGGCGGATAACGGGATGGTTGATCGCTCAATTTTACTCGGCCATGCATCTCCATAAGAAATTTTAATTAACTTACAAGCTCTTTTATACTCCCTCCATCCATGGAATTCCATATCCGCGATATATCGGATATCGGGCCCCACCCGATAAAACGAGACGAATAAATATCGGGTTTTTGAATTTTTTCAAATATCGCCGATATATCGGTTTCGGGACCGATATATCGCTATTTAATAATAAAATAATATTGTCGAAAAAAAAAATTCGGAAAAAAAATTTTTTTTTTAAAAAAAGGGGAAAAAAAGTAACTTTCCCACTTGTTTCCCATCCTAATATGCATATTTTAAAATCTATGCTTTGTCTAAATTAGTATAACTCATTTTAGATGTTAAATTATGAAATATATGGTAAAAACTAGTTTTTGACCACCGATATTTTTTTACAAATATCTCCGATATATCTCCGATATTTTGTCTCTTAAGCCGACCGATACGATACCGATATCCGATACGGAATTCCATGCCTCCATCCAGAATTATTTTCACCACAAGGATTTTCAAAATGAACTAATTTTATTTCATTCTGTTAGCAGTGGGCATTAGAACCCACTTTGTTTTGAATGAATGAATTGGTTGAAGGAATGAATAGTCCCACATCTACATAAAGGAGGTGTTAAAGATGGTATATAAAGCCCAAGTTTGGCCTTTGAAGTTAGGTCTTTTGGCCACTCCACCTCTGTGGGGGAGAGAGATGTTGGACCCATGCACCTACGTGGGTTAACCCACACGCGCACCCCGCTGTCTGTCCAGCCGGCTCAGCTCAGTTCGGTTCGCACGCGCGACCGGGTTGGGTCAATGGTAGATCTAAACTATTAGATGACCTATTGAACTTAATGAGAATCACCTATAAGAATGTGAAGGGGCCAATTCTATGAGGATTTTAAGGCTAAATCTTCTAGAGCACTCATGAAAATCAAGTTTGTTCAGGGCCGAAATGAATAGTCATGAGAACCATAGTATGTATGAGAAGTGATTGCGTGAATTTTATTATCTTGGTTTACACAAACGGCCACTATAACAAAATTATCTTTTAGCGACGGCAGAAACCGCCGCTAAAGGTATTAATTCTGTCGCTATAATCCTTTTTCGACGGTTTTACACCGTCGCTGATCCCATTGATATATATGGCGCCGCTAATGACTTGACGACAGAAAAAAAAGGCAAACTGCCGCTAAGATTTTTTGACAGTTTTCAGCGACGGTTTTTGTCTGTTGAAGTAGTATCTATAGCGACGGTTTTTGGCTGCTGAAGTAGTATCTATTGCGGCGGTATTTTACTGTCGCAAAAAAGATTTGTGACTGATTTTACCTTTTCGTTAACCCTGACGGTAAAAACTAACGACCGATTTAGTGATATTTTCGACAGATGATTCCATCGCTAGGAAATTACATATTTTAAAAAAAAATTAGTTGCAATTTTTTTTGGCTTCTAATAAAAGCTATTTTAATACATATAAAAGAAAGAATAATAATAAATAATTTTATATTGATAAACGACAAATTGTACACTGTTACAAAAAAAAGACCTTGACAAAGTACAAACAATTTATACATGTAGAAGTAGATTGGATAACGTTCTTAAAAAATATGAAAAAACTTGTAAGAACAAATATGTTTTAATACATGAGTGAAACGTGAACTAGCAAAAAAAAACATGGCTATAGAATGATTTCTTTGAATCTAAACAATTTACACCTACAAATCCTCTATAATCACAACTTCTGCTGACTTCACTTCCATGGGATTCATATGAACTTGATTCAGATGAATTGGACCAATTTGTGCCACTGGATCTTCTTGGGTCATTGTTCTTTATCATTCCATCATCGTACAAGCACTCATTGCGTGTCTGTGCCATCTTTAATGGCCAGTTACCACTATCTGGGCGTTCATGGACAAAAAAACCAAAAGGCTGATGAGTGACACTCCTGCTTGGACTTGGGCATGAACTCGCACTTTGGAATGAAAAACCAAAGGTCTGATCAGTGCCATTATTGATTGGACTTGGGTATGAAGTCACACTCTGGAATGAAAAATCACGACGTCTAGCACCTTGGCTGACCTCATTCATCCTACCACAAATTATAGAATTACAACAGCAGCTATAACATGTTGTGAATCTATAAGGAATTTTAAGGCATACAATGCAACTTTGTATACCCAATGATCAAATACACATCCTGTAGGAGGAATATGCTGCCAGCTTTGACAAGGCATAACTCTCCACTAAAGTAGCCAGGCATATAAGTGACAGGAAGCCCAAGTGAAAATCTACAATTTCTATCTGACTTGTCCCTCTATTCAAGAAAACTGAACTTTCTTTAGAACAATCTAATATTAGAAGCATAAGAGGTAGACAGAAGGGGAACGAAATTCATATTTATACGTAAATTTCCTCTCTAACTTGTCCCTCTAATATCACCAAGTGTGTGCTTGAAGCCATCAAGCTGGCACATGTCATCTGAGGTGTTCATCCCCCACAGACCTTCCGTGCCACCAACTTTATCTAGATATATAGTGGAGCAACTCGCACTGCTATATTTCTGTACAGTTGAGGTTCTACTGGGTGTAACACTGTAGTGAAAGATGAACAATTTATAACCTTCTCCAATTGATACCTAATATTACAGAGAAAAATACGAGACACTTACCATTTTCTCTGGTGAGCAACATTTGCTAGAATTGAGCTTGAAGAAGTAAGTTCCTGGCTCTCGAAGATAAATGGCATAAAAGTAAGAGAAAGCCTGAAAGACTAGTGGGCTATCAATAGTCCAAAACAATCTCAATCCATAAGTTTGACTGAACTGAATTACTTACCATATAGAGGCATGGTGTATTGGATGACTTTTTTGGCATTCCCCTGTTACAAATAGGTGTTGCAGAAAAAACATCAAAATTGATTATTACTGGAAGGACTCAATATACACATGATGAGAAAAAGAACATATTGATAAACATGCCTCCTAATATGCGCACGCACCAAACCATTTATTAGGTATCCCTACCTTCTCAATTAGAACTCTAAACAAATAGACTTCTCATCAACTAACTTGTAGCAGATCTGATGCAGCTGGACGCAGATTTGGTTCCCTGCAAATGAATTTGTCAGTTGAAGAATAAACAAATGCCAGCATGGTTTTTAAGAACACCAATAAGATAATAATGCTTCTTCAAGCCATTATTATATATGAAAAGGCATACACATCTGACAAAAAAGACTGCTTCAAGAATGTCTAATTTTATGGAATTAATGATTGTTGAAACACCTGAAACGCATTCGAACTTGCATACAAAATTGATTCGAGCCTCAAACTGTCAGTGATCTGCGGCACCAAGTAATTGCCACAAGGCATAGGGGCATAGATTGGCAAATTACCATTTATGAAGGTTCAAAATCAAAATTATCATTTAAATGAGCAAATAAAAGTATGATTATTGCCGGATAATGATTACAATAACTAAAAAGAGAGCAAAATAGCAGGGAGAACATACTTTTGCAAACATCTTAATAGAAAATCTTTTAGCTCAGCAGAAAGATGCTCTCGAATGGGAGGATGAAACTTGGTTGTTCCAATGTGAAACAAGGCTGCAAACTGAACAACAAAAAAAAGTTGCAAGTGTCAAACAACTATGTATACTGAAAAGCCAAATATTACACACTACATGCATACCTCTTCGTATTGCTAGCTCCATGGAGGCTTTCCGGTGGCCATCTCTATGAAAGTACAGCCAACGCTCCATATGTCAGCTGAGCTATATAGTTTATGGGCAACAGACAACAAAACAAATCTACTTTTATTCAGCAAGAGACAACAAAACAAGGCAGATTTGTGAGCAGCACATTACCTGAAGATCCATAAGCTTCTTTTCCTAGAAGTCAAGGTAGCAACAAGCAGCAGAAAATCAGGACCAAATGTGAAGCACGTAAACAAGAATTGAAGGGAAAAATTGACTTACCTAAAGCTCTTAAAATTGGCATACTTGAGGCAATAGACCTCGTATGTAGTGTGCATCTCCCTCCTTATCAATGAAGCCCTTTGTTATGGTGAGGGTCTCTCAACAATGAATACCCACTACAACATAGAATTATTTATAGCATAAAATTATTTAATCTGATTACAAATTTACAAACAACACAAGGCATAATATATAGGGAGCTTATATATTAAACCATAGAAACCACCAATGTGATCTAAGTATTTTATTAACACCAACACAAGAACACCAATTAACATATATTATTAAAGGGCAAATTAACATAGGAAGTACGAAAAATAGACACAAACTCACTGAAAGTCGATTCATACACTAATTGAGAGAGTCCTTTACATGGGTTAAGGAGTCCAATACATATGCAAAAGAGTTCTATACATAGGCCAAGCAGTTAATAGTATCTTTGTTATCCTATTCTGCAAAAGAGTCCTATACATGGGCCAAATAGTTATTACTATCTTTGCTATCCTATTCTTCCATCCAGTCTCTTCTTGGTTAGGAAATCAGTTGGGCCTGATTTAATGGACTGGACGTCATTGTAGAAGATGTGCCGATAAACCCTGGTCCATATGCAGAAGTATGCCTCTCATATGCGCAAGTATCACTGAAAAAATTAATATGTCATGTTATGTTCCTTGCCAAAGGCTTACATTCAACTACCTGTTCTGTTTGTCTAACTGAGAACAAAATTAATAATGCTAGCACAAAAGAACAATGAAAACAACATCTAGCCGACCAGGTAAATCACATTCATTACTCTCAAATTGCTTGTAATGATTTGGGCAATGTCTTCTATAGGACCTCTTGAGCCCATGGTTCTTCTCTATAATCAACGCGGTCAATCAATACCTAGGCAGAGCAAATCTGTTCAGTTTTCTACAGTTCAATGGGAGAGATATCACATTTATTGCTGATAAATTAATCTGTGCTGCTTTTTTTTGGCACTGCTGTATTTTCTCACATCCTCTGTCCAAACGAAATACACATTTGTATGTAACCTAACCACAATAGTGTGACAGAGCTTTTCTGTAAGATGGGTTTTCAAAAGTTACCTCTTTGCCAGTTAGTTCGAAATATGATCACCATGAGAATTGCAGTTCGAAGCAAAGTTCCTACTAGCATTCCGGACCAAATGCCTTGCACCAAAATTGGTCACAACATGTAATAAAAATTTGGTTTTGGGATTTGGTTTTAAGCCAGGATAGTTGCTACCATGGCATTCAGCTTGAACTTGAAGCCAAGCAAGGCACCTACGGGTAACCCAAACAAGATGGAGGCCCCTAGGAGATATCCAAGCTTTGATGTTTCCTTCACCACCATAGGTTTGTCAGTGAAAAGCTTGGGGAACTGTGTCCTCGATACCATAATTACATTAATGAAGATAATCCCAAACAGGACTGATTTAGATACTGCCATGGCTACTGAGAATTTTGCAGCGTTTGAACGACCAGCTCCAAGTTCGTTAGACACCCTCACACTGCAAAACAAGGATTTAAGCTATAAATCTCATTAAGAACAAAAAAGTCATTACTTGGAATTGAAACTTTCAAACCTGACTGCTGCATTGAAACCGAGAGCAATCATCAATGTCCACATCTCCAAGTTCACGCTACAAAATCATTTACACCATCAGATGATTTATTGTTTGGTCATATCATGCTACCCCTTCTATTCTACCACTATGCAGCATTAACCAAAGGAAATTATACAAATTAACCAAGACATACATGATCAAGCTATAATACCATATAACATGAAAAAATTTCTCACCGAATAGAAATAGCATCTACAACAATTTCCGGGTGTTTTAAAGAACCAACTAGGAGGATCACTGCTGTGAAATACCAGAGCTCCAAGCTGCAAACAAGGTTAATTACCTCATGAGTAACTAACAATAAAAAATGAACACAATTAGTCAATAATCCGATTGCAAACCACAACATAACTGCCGATGAGAGAGACAGCTTAATGAAGCCACCCAAAGACTTGAATGCAGCAAAGGAGAAGCCAGTCCAAGGATCAGGGGTGTATGGATAGACCTGAATATCTCACCCTTGCATACATGTATGGATAGATCTGAATATCTTCACTATTCTTATTGCTCATTGCTATGTTCACTAAATGGTGTTCAATCAAATACCCAAAAAACTTGCTCAAATCATACACAGGTTATTGATTAAAACAGAAAAATCGAACCAGATTAATATGAGTATGTCTGAAGCCAAAATAAAAAAAATCAATAGTCGGATTAGGCCAAAAGGGACGAGTTGTAACGATGGATGATCTTACCGGCGAGGGTGGCGACTTGATTAGGCCGGAAGGGATGGTCTTGCAGTGGCAGACAGCAGCATCGAAACTCAGAATTGACAAAATTGACATATATTATTCCAACAAAACAGAGAATTACACAATAAAGTTAATCAAACTCAGATATTTGACAATCAAAAGTAAAGACAAAGACAATCGGGACATCAAACAAGTAAATTACTTCTTTTATAAGATAAAATTTTAGTCTCTAACCTTCAACCGCAGCCTCCTTTGCCTAGCAGACGACCCCAAGGTGGGCGACGCCAGACTTGCTTGCAGCTGCAAAGGACGACGCAAGGGTCAACCTGCGGAACCGGGTGTCGATCCTCAACCCCCTTCGCTCCTGCAAAACTCCGCTCCTATGAAATCCCAGCACCAAGGCAGTTGCCGCCGGAGCAGGCGCAGTTGCCGGCGGTGCCTCTCCTCTCTCCCGTTGGGTGAGGGTCCAAACGAGCGACAGAGGACTGCGGCGGCGCCGCTACGGGAGGGCAGAGGGGTTGGATCGATCGAGGGCAGAGGGGAGAGGGAGAAGTGGGTTTAGGAAGGGTTTTTTTTACAAAGTCCGGTTCATACAGTCCATTAACGACCGATTTTACGCTACCGCCGCTATTCTTTTTCGACATAATTGTTATCGCTGAAAAAATTGTCGAAATAGACAGATTTATACCAACAGACCATTTTCTGTCGTAAATATCGGTCGTAATTAAGTTTTAATACCGACGGAGACATGTTCGTCGAAAAACTCCGTCGTTAATGTTCTGGCTTTTAGATTTATTTCTTCTGCCAATGATGGTTATTATCAACGGATTTTGTTCTGTCAAAATAAAATCCGTCGTTAAAAGCCTTTTTTGTTGTAGTGGGCTGAACAGTTAAAGACATCATGTTCACTGATTAGCCAGCAAACCCAATAGTTTGCACAAGGGAAGGTTCAAAGCCAAAAGATACCTATCCCCCATGCATGATCTTTTCAATATTTGCTTTCACGATTCATCTGCATTGTTTTGCATAGTTATCCAACCAATTCTCATTCATGTGGGAGATTGTTAGAAGTAGGCATTAGAACCCACTTTGTTTTGAATGAGTGAATTGGTTGAAGGAATAAATAGTCCCACATCCACACAAAGGAAGTGTTGAAGATGGTATATAAGGCCCAAGTTTGGCCTTTGAAGTTAGGCCCTTGGGCCACCCCACTTTTGTGGGGGAAAGAGATGTTGGACTCATGCACCTAGGTGGGCTAACCCACACATGCGCGCGCGTGCGTCGTCGTCGCCATCACCGTCTGTCCGACTGGCTCGGTTCGGTTCGGTTCGTACGCGCGGTTGGCCAGGCCGGGTTGGATTGGATTGGGTTGGGTCAACAAGATAATTAATTTTCGTGATGAATTCTTTTGGTTTGGTTCGGTTTGTTTTTTCTTATAAAAATGACCGTTAACGGATGGACGCATACGTTTTAATGGGAAATGGTGTTTTTAACGGGCCTTTAACGGGATTTCTATAAAGTCATGAAAAACGGGTTTTTGTGCATACTTTTATTGGGTTTCTTCTTCCTTCCCCTTCCTTCTTTTTGTGAAAGCATTACGTATTGTGGTTCGCTGCGCGTGCTGTTTGGAGGTGCTCCTATAGTGCGTGGTTGATCGTCTTATCCTAGGAGGCAGACGACCAAAAGTCCTAAGCACCGTTAAGGAGGGCGAATTCTATCTTAAGGACAAAGCGTTTTGCTTGATTCGATCATCAACACTTTAACTCATAATTTTCATTGTTCTGTTTGCAAAGGTACGCAAGGTAACAATCACAGTAAGATCTTCAAATTGCAATCTTAAGACAGAATTCTAATGTGTTGGTCTTGTTTCTATGACATCAAATGCTTATTGCTTTGTGATGAATACAATGAGGAACCGAGTGCAAAGTGAGATTCCAACAATTTCAATTAGAAGTGATGATGGAAGATTGCAATATGGGCCGGTGCGGCGGGCCGGGTGGTAGACTGTCGTCACCAGCGGCGAAGGTCTGATCGTTGAGGACCTCGCAGTCCTTGCCCATGTATAGGACGAAGAGCTCCACCAGGCCCTTGGTATTCATTAGGAATCCCATAGCCAGTGACTCCCAGAATGGCACCTTGAAGATGATGGACGCCATCTGCTCATCACGACGACCACTTGGTTCCTCCTGGACATCACCTTCTACAGCCAGAACCTTTTCCAGAAGGAAATCTTCAGCGCAGTCTAGTGGTTTCCGCATCGCCCAGTCCAGACGCTGATCGCGCTGTGGCACGGTCCCCGGCTACAACAACACCCGCGCCAGCCTCACCGCAGCCCTCCCCCAAAGCGGAAAGCATCCTCCGACACCAGGTGCGGCAGCCCCGACCTAGTCCCGGCCACATTAGACCCGGGCGGCTCATCGAACCAGACGAACCCACGCATCGTCCCCTGCTCCCACCAGAGCTCATTGTATCGCTGACGCTCCGGCCACGTCTTCACCGACCCACCGATGCCTAAGTGCACGTGCGAGATGGTGGTCGTCTCGTTGCCGCCATTGGTGGAATCACAGGAAGTATATCCCAAATGAATATTTTGTGATTTTGGCTTTGAAACAGAGCAGAAGCTCCTATGTTTTCAAAAAGAGTATGACAGGGCCTTGGGGACCCTAGAGGAATCCTGCCGAGCCACCACCACCCACTGGATCAAGGCCATCGACGACGCAGTGATCTAACCCAAGAGAAGGTTGAGAAATTGTAATATATACTCGGTGAATCCAAGTGTCGAACCACAGGGAATGATGTAGGATTATTCTATTTTAACTAATTTAAACACTACTTAGCTTAGCAAATTAAGATTCTTATCAGGAAATTATGCAGAGACGTTATAATTCAATTAACTACTAAAATGATGATTAAAGATTCAATTAAAACTAACTAAAGACAGGCAAAGATAATCGATGAGAGATATCAAAGCTTCAAGGATCAATTATTTAATTAATATTCTACGTCTCTTTAATTATGCAATTAGATTTAAATAATGATTTGACCTAATCGGAAGATATTTCATTCACGTTCATCAGATCCATTAACATAAAAATATCGATCGAATATTTATCATTAACAAGCATAGTCTACTAATCACAGGGAATTATAAGCATTCGCCGTACCTTACGTTAACGACAAATCAAATAATTATACAGATTATGACTTTATCAAAACATCGCATTCAATCAAATAAGCATTAAACACTTTTTCATAGACGTAAAAATATCAATCAAATAACGTCACCTTTAGCTTTGACAAAAGATTTAGCTATTCATATTCAAGAGAAAAATCAGATTTAGAAGAAATTGCATTTAAAATACTGTTGCAGGAACACTGTGCACAATTTACTATTCACGGGTACTGTAGCAAATCACTGTTCACGATTTACTATTCATCGTCTTCCCCAAATGCCCGACACTGTAGCAGTTCGCGTTCATTGTTCACCAAGCCAAAAACCTGACTTCCTTTTTTTCTTCCTCCTCTTCTCTCCCTTCGATTTCTCTTCAATTCCGGCTAAAATCCGACGGAAAACAGTACCCAAACAGCAAGAACAAGCCTCTGTTTCTTCTCTGAAAACAGCGTCCAGCCGTTCTCTGTTTCGTCAAAACCCCAAGCGCTCTTCCCTTCTGTTTCTGGCAGTGCTGTTTATATAGACTGCAAGAGCAGTCCTGTAATCTTTCCCAACTGAGCTTAATCGCCCTTTTCCATTTCCAATCGAACTGAATATGGAAGCTTACCAAACTGGAACACGTCTGCAACTCAATTTGCCTCGATGCCTTTCGATTCGGCTCTGTTACATGCACATTTCCAAATCAAGAACTTTCCTTTTGCTGTTTTGCTCCTCCGCCATTCTGCTCCGCCGCCAAGCTCAGGCCGCCGTCAAGTTCCTACCTCCGCCACTTCGATCGCCGCCCAGCTCCGGCCAGCCGTGACCCATCGTCTATCAACCCGCCGTCTCGACCAGGGTCGCCGCTTCTGTCACACCGGCGCTCGAGCGCTCTGTTCTCATCTAGAACGAAGACACCCGAGCTCCGGTTCGGGTGTTTCGTTTTCTTTTTTTTTTCTTTATTTCGACCCAAACCAGACCAGCCGGTTTAATCCTTTTTCCTTCTTTTTTTTCTTTTAATCAAATAAAACCCGTCGTAACGATCTCCACCGCCGATTCAAATCTACACGTCTGTATTTTAATTTTGCGCACGTCTTCTCTTAAGTAGCTCATCAATGGTTCAGATCTTCAATACGCGTGATATTAGCTCTTGAGTCACTTTGGCATTTCGAAACACGTCTAATGCGATCGCCTGCTACTGATCTGCAATTCGCATTTTAAACCTACAATAACAAAACCAAACTAAAATTAGACACATGATAAAAATATAATTTATTAAATTCTTTAATGCATCTAAAATAATTAATTAGAATAATTTAATTATTAATCCCTTAATTACTACCCTAATCACAAATAACCCATTTTATTCATGTTTTATCACAAAAACTACACTAGCATATAGGTAAATAAGGCATATAAATATGTATATTTCATGCTTATCAAATACCCCCAAACCTATATTTTGCTAGTCCCCGAGCAAAACAAACAAAACAAAAATCACACAAAATAAAACTAAAGTAAATTAAAATTAGAAAAGTAAATACCACTTTCGTAGGGAACACGATTGCATTGAGCGTATGCAACAAGCCGTTAAACCTCTAGGTGTCCCTAGTAGGACGAGTTTTGTCTCGTGAGGGTTTACAGCCATGTTACCCACAAACATGTACTTATAAAATTAACGTTATTAATCTAAGTGAGAAAAATAAAATAAACACTTCAAAACAATCAAACCTATTATCCCTTCAAATCCATACCACAATGTTTAAGAAAATCAACCACATGTACTTGCATTTATAATCAACTGGAATATAGAAGCCCTCAAGTAAGTGGTTTTATTCTACACCTCAATCTTGGAAATTTCTGCTCAATATGATATGAAATGATAATATAATAGTAAAAGTGTAGAACATTGTAGCAATACACCCTGAATTTCTGTTTTACACATATCCAGTGTTACCCATTAACCAAAGAAAATCAGAATCTACATAGTCATCGTAATCTTTAGGTTCATGATAGCACAAATCTGCGCGCCTCCTTCGGGTCCAACATTCTAGATTTGAGAGGATAATACACCATAGACTTTTTTTTTCAACTTTTTCTATTTTCAGCAGGACTGTGTAAGGCCTAACTTCAAGATGTTTAGGTTTAGCAATGACTCAGGCCAATGACTCCGAGCACAGTTGGCTTAGGGCATTAGGTTTTAAGAGACCGCTTCGGGCCCGAGCATCAGCCTAAGTTAATCCTATAAAGTCAAACAGCCCCTTTCTTTCTTTTTGTTTTCATTTTGTTTTCATCATTTTTTTTCATCAACATTCATATTTTCCAGCAATCTTATCATGTCCAGGTTGTATTATACTCGCAATCTATTTCCGGTTCCAAGCCCTTGCCAAAGCCAAGTAAATGGTCTATCATGATCTTTTAAGCTCAACAGACAACCACATGTCATCCAATGACTTTGACTAAAGACATCCCACTGAAGATTAGTATTCAACAAATCTTTAGAGGGTATTACTTTATGTACTAGTGTGTGTGAGTGAGTTTTATTAGCTCAAACACATGATCCAAGAGGACTGTAACAGAAAGATATGCTCAATTAAGTGTCTCTATCCTCCAGTATACTTACTCACACTTCCAATATAAATTAATCTCTTAAAAATTGCAGTATGCATCAAGAAGGGATAAACTATCAAAACCTATAAAAAAAATACTAACAAACAACCTAAAAACTAATCAAATTTTTATTTGTTTTTTCTTTTTTCTTTTTTTTTTAATTTTTTTTTTGAAAATAAACAATGTTATTGCTATATACCCCCAAACCGAAACTAAATATTATCCTCAATGTTAAGAATGAAATGAAGGATAAAATAAATAAATAAATAAAATAAAGGATAGATGTTACCTAGAGAACTGCAAATTGCTAAAATCCCATGCGAGTGAAAAACATCAACAAATAAAAAGATGAGAGCAATCACAATATCCAACCAGAAAACATTATCTAACTAATAAATTACCTAAAACAAATTAAAAGCTGGGCTGCCTCCCAGGAGCGCTAAGTTTCTTGTCTTCAGCCAGACTGAGTGTAAGAGTATTCAATCATGATAAGGGGGATCAGACAGAGGAATACTCTCCACTTCTGATGGAATCAATTCCAGGAATGGCTTAAGTCTTTGACCATTTACTTTAAACATATTGCCATTCAATGGATTTTCAATTTCTACAGCTCCATGAGGATAAACAGTTTTAACAATAAATGGACCAGTCCATCTAGAACGGAGCTTACCAGGAAATAAATGCAATCTAGAGTTATACAAAAGAACTTTTTGTGAAGGTTCAAAAGTTTTTCGATGAATGTGTTGATCATGCAAAACCTTCATTCGTTCCTTGTAAATTTTTGAATTCATATATGCATCATTCCTAAGTTCTTCCAATTCATTTAGTTGAAGCTTACGCACAGAACTGGCGTCACCCAAACTGAAATTAAACATCTTTATAGCCCAATATGCCTTATGCTCCAACTCCACAGGCAAGTGGCAAGCTTTTCCATAAACAAGTCTATAAAGGGACATACCAATAGGAGATTTAAAAGCTGTACGATATGCCCAAAGTGCATCTGTTAACCGCAGAGACCAATCTTTGCGATTTGGATTAACCGTTTTCTCTAAAATGTGTTTAATCTCTCTGTTGGCAAGTTCAGCTTGCCCACTCGTTTGTGGGTGATAAGGGGTAGCCACCTTATGAGTAATTCCATATTTCTTCATTAATGCCTCAAAAGGTTTATTGCAGAAATGAGAACCCCCATCGCTTATGATTGCACGGGGTATACCAAACCTTGACAGAACATTTTCTTTCAAAAAGCGTATAACAGTTTTATGGTCATTAGTTCTACAAGGAATGGCCTCTACCCACTTGGAAACATACTCAACAGCCACTAAGATGTACAGATGGCCAAACGAAGGTGGAAATGGGCCCATAAAATTAATACCCTAACAATCAAATATTTCAATCACTAAAATGGGGTTTAAAGGCATCCTATTCCGACGGGGTATTCCACCAAGCTGTTGACAACGTCCACAAGTGCGACAATAATTATGAGTATCTTTAAATAGGGTAGGCCAATAAAATCCACATTGTAAAATTTTAGTAGCAGTTTTTCTAGCAGAAAAATGACCACCACAAGCTTCTGAATGGCAGATGGAAATGACACTATGAATTTCATCATTTGGTACACATCTCCTAATAATTTGATCCGGACAATATTTAAAAAGATATGGATCATCCCAAAAGAAATGTCTTATCTCCACCATGAATTTCTTCTTGTCTTGTGTTGTCCAATGAGAAGGAGTTTGACCTGTGACAAGAAAATTAACAATATCAGCAAACCATGGTAAATCAGAAAGAACAAAAAGTTGCTCATCTGGGAAGGTGTCTTTAATTGGAGCAGCCTCATTGGAATCATCCACAGTCAGCCTAGATAAATGATCGGCCACCACATTTTCTACTCCTTTCTTATCTTTAATTGTAATATCAAATTCTTGCAATAGAAGTATCCAGCGAATCAACCTAGGTTTTGCATCTTTCTTTGATAGAAGATATTTCAAGGCAGCATGATCAGTAAAGATAACAATAGAATATCCGGTCAAGTAAGCCCTAAATTTATCCAAAGCAAATACTATAGCAAGTAATTCCTTTTCTGTTGTTGAATAATTCATCTGAGCATTGTCTAAGGTCTTACTTGCATTGTAAATAACATAAGGCTTCTTATCCTTCCTTTGCCCCAAGACAGCCCCCACAGCAAAGTCACTAGCATCACACATTATCTCAAATGGTAAAGTCCAATCTGGGGGTTGCATAATAGGGGCTGAAGTAAGCATTCCCTTCAGTTTGGCAAAAGCTTTTTCACAATCAGCATTCCATTCAAAAATGGTATCTTTAGATAGGAGATTGCATAATGGTCTAGAAATAGAACTAAAATATTTGATGAACCTCCTGTAGAACCCTGCATGACCCAAAAATGATCTAATATCTTTAACAGTCTTGGGTGTAGGCAAATGAGTAATTAAATCAATTTTTGATTTATCAACTTCAATTCCCTTAGAGGAAACAATATGACCTAAAACAATTCCTTTAGAGACCATGAAATGACACTTTTCCCAATTAAGCACAAGGTTCTTCTCTTCACACCTGCTCAAAACTTTCTGCAAATTAGACAAACAGTCATCAAATGAATCACCAAATACAAAAAAGTCATCCATAAACACTTCAAGATAGCGTTCAACCATATCACTAAAAATACTCAGCATGCATCTTTGAAATGTTGCAGGTGCATTGCATAAACCAAAAGGCATTTTTCTATATGCAAATGTGCCAAAAGGACATGTGAATGTAGTTTTCTCCTGGTCTTCTAATGCAATTTCAATTTGATTGTAACCGGAGTAGCCATCTAAGAAACAGTAATATGTGTGGCCAGCTACCCTCACCAGAACCTGATCTAGAAATGGCAATGGAAAATGGTCTTTCCTAGTGACTGCGTTCAGCTTCCTGTAGTCAATGCACATTCTCCATCCAGATGTAACTCTAGCGGGTATTAATTCATTCTTATCATTCTTGACAACTGTTACACCAGATTTCTTAGGCACTACTTGGGTAGGACTCACCCACTTGCTATCAGAAATGGGGTAGATGATCTCCGCATCCAAGAGCTTAAGAACTTCAGCTCTAACTGCCTCTTTCATGTTTGGATTTAACCTACGTTGCATCTCCTTAGACGGTTTGGCATTGTCCTCCAAATAAATCCGATGAGTGCATAGTAAAGGGTTTATTCCTTTTAAATCAGCAATTGTCCATCCTATTGCACCTTTATGCTTTCTCAAAATATCAAGCAACTTACCCTCTTCGATAAGATTAAGATGAGACGATATTACCACCGGAAGAGTTTCACCATCACCCAAAAATACATATTTGAGGTCAGTTGGTAACTTCTTCAACTCCAATTTGGGTGCTTGAATGCTTGATGGGGTAGACAATTTTTCACGCAATTGTAGCTCCTCAAACTTGGGTTTCCATCCATTCACTTGCAATACCTGTAGAGAATTCAGCAAAGAACAAATCTCAGCCTCTTCACAATTCACTTTAGATTCATCATATAAAGAATTCACTAAACAAGATTCTAAAGGATCAGAAAAATATGAAACATGAAATTGATCTCTAACAACGGTATCAACCCAATTCATTTCTTGAACATCAGTATCATCCTCTGGTTGTTTGCAAACATTAAATATATTCAATTCCAAAGTCATATTGCCAAATGAAAGTTTCATCACACCATTTCTACAATTAATCAAAGCATTTGAAGTAGCAAGAAATGGGCGACCTAATATGACAGGAATATTTGCACTTGCATTTATAACAGGATGTGTGTCCAAAACAATAAAATCAACAGGAAAATAAAATTTATCTACTTGAACAAGCACATCTTCCACCACTCCCTTTGGAATTTTAATAGAACGATCAGCAAGTTGAAGAGTAATGGTGGTGGGTTTAAGTTCCCCAAGACCTAACTGAGTGTATACTGAATAAGGCAAAAGATTAACACTAGCCCCAAGATCAACTAAGGCTTGGTCTACCCTAAATTTCCCGATCACACATGAAATAGTTGGACATCCGGGATCCTTATATTTGGGTGGACTTTTGTGTTGAATTATAGAACTTACCTGTTCAGTCAAAAATGCTTTTTTCTGCACATTCAACTTACGCTTAATAGTACACAAATCTTTCAAGAACTTAGCATAAGAAGGTACCTGTTTGATTGCATCTAACAAGGGAATGTTAATTTTCACCTGCTTAAAAAGTTCAAAAATTTCAGCATTTTGGTTAAGCTTTTGAGGTGGTTTCAACTTTTGTGGAAAAGGAGCTGGAATAGGACATCTTACATCTTCACTTGACCCAGACTTATCAATTTCCTCGTTATCATGTTTTGATTCATCATTCTCAGAAGATTTTTGGGCCTTAAGTGGAATTGTTTTGTCAATTTCTTTTCCACTACGAAGAGTGGTAATAGACTTAACATGTTCAAGTTGTGAATCAGAAGATTGTATGTCCATTGTGTGAACTTGCCCCTATGGGTTGGGTTGGGGTTTAGCAGGAAACCTACATTTCTCTTGAATAGCAAGAGAAGATGTCAATTTAGTGAGAGAGCTCTTTATATCATTAATGGCTTATGAGGTTTGTTGATTAATAGTAGCTTGCCCTTACATGAAAGTTTGCAGTGTCTCCTCAAGTGTCTTCCTGTGAGGTGGAACATATGGAGTATAATTGGAAGATGTTTGAGGAGGTTGTGTTTGTGCAGCACTATCATTCCTCCAACTAAAGTTGGGGTGATTCCTCCATCCTGGATTGTAGGTGTCTCCATAAGGAGATTGCCTTTTGAAAGGGGTCATAGAATTTGCTTGGTCATGTAACACCTCCTTAAAAACAGGAATGGTAGGGCACTCATTAGTAGGGTGTCCCATGACATCACAAATTCCACAGGCCTCTTCTGTAGCAACGGACTTAACAACATTAATTTTCCCTACTTCCATAGCCTCCACCTTCCTAGCCAAAGAGGCTAGCCTAGCACTCAAATTATCCTCCTCCCTAAGATAATGCAGACCCCCACTAGTAGTTGAAGACTTCGACTTATTAGAAACATCAGAGGGATCGGTGGGATCCCAAGAATCTGAGTCTTCAGCTATTTGATCTAGAAAATCAAGGGCTTCATTAGGGTTTTTATCAAAGAATTCCCCATTACACATTGTTTGCACAAATTGTTTCATTGAGGGCATCATCCCATCATAAAAGAAACTGATGGTGCGCCACTTCTCATACCCATGATGTGGACAAGAATTTAACAAATCTTTATAACGCTCCCAACATTGATAAAATGATTCATTTTGTTTTTGGGCAAAATTTGTTATTTGTCTTTTCATAGCATTTGTCCTATGAACTGGAAAAAACTTTTTAACGAATTCAGTTTGTAGTTCTTTCCAAGTTCCTACAGATCTAGGCTTAAGAGAATTCAGCCAAGTCTTGGCTTTGTCCTTTGAAGAGAAAGGAAACAATTCTAACCTGATAATGTCTTCACTACAAGCCTGCTCAAAAGTTGCACATACTTCCTCAAATTCCTTTAAATGCAAATAAGGATTTTCAGACTCTAGACCATGGAATTTGGAAAGCAAGTTTATCATTCCAGGCTTAAAAGTGAATTGATGTGCTTGTAGAGGCAATATAATACAGGAAGGTGTGCTAGTGCGTGCAGGTTGCAGATAATCACGCAAGGGCCGCATTGGTGCATCATGTTCAATCTCATTTTCATTAATATCATGGTTACTACCTTAATCAGCCATTTGATTAGGTGTGTGTGATGGAACAATGAACTCAAACACGGGATTCTGAATCAAAATAGCAGAATTACTTCGAACCAATCGTCCACTGGTATCTCTATTCCACGAGTGCATGCACAAGAAACAGAAATTACAAAGAGAGATGGAACGAGTTTACCAAATTTGAAGAAAAATCCAATGAAAAGCCTTTTTGTTCCAGAGAGGAC
Source organism: Houttuynia cordata (assembly GCA_039654745.1). Lineage (NCBI taxonomy): Eukaryota > Viridiplantae > Streptophyta > Magnoliopsida > Piperales > Saururaceae > Houttuynia > Houttuynia cordata. The sequence goes on from CM077504.1 coordinate 17,154,271, forward strand.
TCCAAATTCCTGCAAAATAAACAAGCTAAATTAAACTAAGAATAATTGAAATTCACTAAACTATACTAGGAGAAATAAACTAATTGGAAGATTAATCCCAAACTTCACTCCCCGGCAACGGCGCCAAAATTTGATCTAACCCAAGAGAAGGTTGACAAATTGTAATAAATACTCGGTGAATCCAAGTGTCGAACCACAGGGAATGATGCAGGATTATTCTATTCTAACTAATTTAAACACTACTTAGCTTAGAAAATTAAGATTCTTATCAGGAAATTATGCAGAGAAGTTATAATTCAATTAACTACTAAAATGATGATTAAAGATTCAATTAAAACTAACTAAAGACAGGCAAAGATAATCAATGAGAGATATCAAAGCTTCAAGGATCAATTATTTAATTAATATTCTACGTCTCTTTAATTACGCAATTAGATTCAAATAATGATTTGACCTAATCGGAAGATATTTCATTCATGTTCATCATATCCATTAACATAAAAATATCGATCGAATATTTATCATTAACAAGCATAGTCTACTAATCACAGGGAATTATAAGCATTCGCCGTACCTTACGTTAACGACAAATCAAATAATTATATAGATTATGATTTTATCAAAACATCGCATTCAATCAAATAAGCATTAAACACTTTTTCATAGACGTAAAAATATCAATCAAGTAACGTCACCTTTAGCTTTGACAAAAGATTTAGCTATTCATATTCAAGAGAAAAATCAGATTTAGAAGAAATTGCATTTAAAATACTGTTGCAGGAACACTATGCACAATTTACTATTCACGGGTACTGTAGCAAATAACTGTTCACGATTTACTATTCATCATCTCTTTCCATGGCTATAGATAATCTGAGATGGTTACAATTGGAGCTCACGGTAATCGATCAGGCGCTGCACCGAATCTTTCTCAAGAAGAAGCCATGAGTCAGAATCTGTCAGATGTGGTAAGGGAGTTGGCAAGAGAACTGCGGAATGGCGAAAACAGCAGCAATACACCCAAAGTGAAGGCGCCTACCCTAGAGCGGTTCAAGAGAGCGGGACCAGCTTTCTCTGGTGATGACAACCCCGAAAAGGCAGAGCAATGGATAGTGGAGGTTGAACGATTGTTCAAGGGTATGAAGGTTCCAGCTGAGGAGCAGGTCGTGTTCACAACCTACCTTTTCGTTGGTGAGGCTGTGTTCTGGTGGGAGTCAGCAGAAAGAAATAATTTCGAGGTAGGACAAGAGATCGCATGGTCGGAATTTAAGGAAGTATTTAACAATAAGTACTTTCCTCCACATGTCCAGCGTCGGAAGGAAAAGGAGTTTTTAGAACTGGTCCAGGGAAGCATGTCGGTGCTTCAATATGAGACAAAGTTTGAACAGCTACAGCAATTCGCGACAGACGCGTGTCCAAATGAGCTGGTGAAGGCAAGGAGATTCATCGATGGCTTGCGAGATGGCCTAAGGTCGAAGGTTTTGGTTTCGCAACCGACTACAGTGGCAAAGGCGGTAGAGTTGGCCTCAATTCTGGAGGATGACTACAAGAGGACTCAGGAAAGGAAAGGGAGTACCAGCAAGAGTCAGGACAACAACTTCAAGCATGTTGGATTCAAAAGGTTTGGGAGCAATGGTCATTCCAATGACCGACCGTCAAAGAAACAGAGACACCAGCCGCAGATGAACAGTGGAAACGACTAGAGTTGAATGATGGTTCCTTATAGTCAACCTCAGCGCAACAACAGTATTGAAGCTAGAGGCAGATGCAGGTTTTGCGGACAGCAGTCTCATGCCGGAGAGTCGTGTCCTCAGGACACTAGGAGGTGCTACAGTTGCAACGAGGTTGGCCATATAGCGCCTTACTGCCCCAACCGTCACAAGAAGACAGGAGGGGAGTCGAGCAAGAAGGCTCAGGCGCGAGTCTTTTCCTTGACTTCGGCTGAGGAGGCTCAAGCTTCAGATGACGTGATCGAAGGTACTCTTCTTGTCTTGGATAGACTGGCTAGGGTTTTGATTGACCCTAGATAGTCGAGATTCTTTATTTTTGTGATGATTGATGTGAGTCTAGAATGGAAACCTTCTAGACTAGAATGTGATCTTTCTATCTTTACCCCTGTTGGAGACTCAGTATTAGCAACTAAGTATCTGGAGGATTCTCCTGTTGTGATTGAGAATGTTGTGATGAATGCAATTTGTTGTTGCTTAATATGATTGTTTAACGGCATTTCGAGGACGAAATGTTCTTTTTAGGAGGGGAGGATATAATACCCAGAATTTTTTATTTATTAAAATGGGAAAATCTTATGCAAGGTAAGCAGGTAATTCTCTTAATTTGATGAATTATGATTGGTGGTTTGAAAAGATTTGAAATAGAATTAAAAACCCGGTTTGAATTTGATTAGAATTGGGACTTTTAAATTGGAAATTTAAGGAATCCGAAGGAAGGAAATTTTGGACGTGATTAGTGGGGTAATTGGCAGTTACTAAACTCATTAGTGACACGTATGGAGATGGGAGAAGATGGTGGAATTGGTTTTCAATTAGGAAGTTACAAATCCTATTTTAAGTAACTACTTGATTTGACTTAATCCCCTAACTAAATGGGATAGGTTACGTCAATTAATATGGAGAGTCAATTAGAGTTTAATAAAGAGGTTACCCAAGATTTACTAGCCAATTTTGGACGAGATGATCAAGGCAATTAGGCGTCCATTGGAATTGGGCAACTGCTAGAAGCAGTGATGGCATTCAAGAGGGAGATCGTGCCTTGATTTGGGGTAGATCGTGGCCTTAGATTAGGTAGCCATCAATGGTGGAAGGTTGAATCCAATTTGGGAAAAAATTGTCTTAAGTATGTGTAACCGAATTAGAGTTTTGAAACTCCTTAATTAAAGAAAATCCTAACTAAATGAGGAATTAATTTGGGGGAACGTCTTGGGCAAGTGGAAGGCTTATTTTTGGTGATCATTAGTGGCCTTTGGATTAAGAGAAAATCGACGGTGGAGATGTGTCCTAGGAGAATAGGACACTTGCCATTTAAACTCGCAAAGTGAGAGACCGCCATCCCTTTGAGACTTTGAGAGACGTGCAAACCAGCAAAGGGGGTCCCGTCCATTCTCCTTTCAGCCTTCTACAGTGACCTAAGGGGTGGTAGTGCGAGCCGTAGTGCTTGGATCGCGAAAGCAAGAGAAGTGATTCGAAGGAGACAACTCGCGTAAAAGAAAAATCGGATTTTTTTGTCTTGCGAGGTAGGTGCTCTTTTTCCCACAATTCCATACTATAAATTGTGATATTTCGTGATGAATATGATACTTGAGCACTGATGTGAATATCTATATGAATGATGATCCGTTTGATATTGGTGTCGTTCTATTCAATGGTTTACCATTTATTATTTTGAACATGATGACTATTGCACCCGATCCTAATAAATTAAATACTTCTCATGCATGACTCCACTTAGATCTCACCATATGCTTGCTACTTTGGTCGAGATGAGTACATTCTGTTGGACGTTGTACAATTGTATGTCCTTATATGGATGTCTTCTTTCCTTAGTTTCGTTGTTATGTGATCATGTGGGTCATACCGGATTCCAGATTTCAATCATATGCTGTGATTAATCCTTAAAGTTTAAAACTTGTGGTTAATGCGTACTGGTATTCAGATGTTTCAGCCTCCAAGATTAGCTTTGGGTCGTCAGTTTTCCTGTCTCACGTTAATTATCTATTTTGGGTCATATCGGCCAATAAAGGGAAGTATTTGTACAAAACTGTTTTGGCATAATGATACATACCTTATGATACTAATTATTAAAGTAACAATTTTTGTGAAAAAGAGTTATTGGAGTTTGAGATTTATTGTACCCTAATTATCTCATGATTCAGTATGGGTATGTCCTGAATTAATAGTCCTAATTACAGTCTACATGTCTAAACCGTATGAATATGTACAATCAGTTTTGGGATTAACAATGTAGTTAAGAATCTAATTAATTGTAGAACAATTGGGAGTTAGTAAATGCCCTAGAGAATAATGTAATAAGTCTAGAATGCATTAATAAGTGTTTAATTGAGTAATAGACTGTATTGATTAAGTAAGTTTATAATTAATGATCTCGGCCAGACTTAGTCTTGTGCCAACAGACTGTGATAAAAAAATTATAATTAAATATTCAAAACTCGGAAAATTATGCCGTCAATTGGTTAGAAACTAGAGACATGTAACTATCTGTCATAAAAATTTTAAATTAGAATATGTTCTGTGGAGACCGTGGTGAGCCAGAGAATGGAGTTATTGTGCAGATAACAGTATATTTCCGGGTTGTTTAAACTATACCCTATATTAAAACCTATGTGATATACCTAATGATAAACTGTAGTAACTATATAAAATCTAGAGAGATGAAGTTAGTAACGTCTAGTAATTGATCCAATCCAGAGAGTGAGTCATGTCAGACTGAGTCATTCCTTCGTGGGGCATTGTTCTACCAATATAGTATCTTTGGCGTCGAACTTGAAATCTTAGATTCTCGGTTAGGGTTTAGTTTCCTAGACCCTACCATCTTATACCAACGTCATATAATCCTCAATATTGTCAGAATCGATGATGTCTTGATTGGAGCTATGTATGGTGAAGGTGTTTAATGAGTTATTTCTGATGAGTCTCAGTCTTGAGTCATCCTGTGATTGAACATTGAGAATTCTTTGGCTACTCCTATGTGAGTCAATTCAGACTGTATTTCTTGAGTACTCACTCCTATGAGAGTCAATTCAGATTGTATCAATGAGATTGTTACTTTACTCCTCGGTGAGTCATGTTTTGGAAGATTGATGTTTGAGTCTCTAGATGAGAGAGCACTTGATATTTCTAGATTGATTTAGTTCTATGTAAATTGTTTCTCCACTAGGAGTTCTGATGAACACTCTTAGTTGGATTCATAGTATGCTCACGAGCCATTGCTAGATCCTTTGTGATCTCAGATGATAATCGAACCTCTGTAGTTCAGCCGATGACGGCAACGCGTGCGCTTTAGACTGTATGATATTACGGAAGGTCTGCAGTCTCAGCCCATTGTGCCCGTAAGCACTGATGGGGCCAGCATCCCTAGACGCATGGCCGGGTTCCTCTGTAGAACCTCTAGGATGATCTGGTATTGATGTCCATAGGGGAAGTGGACTGAACAGAGAGCAGAAACTGTTATCTCCGACACTCTGTATGTTTGGAGTCAGTATTCATTATTATTTCCTCCCGATGCTTTGTACGTTTGGGATCTGAGTTAATGTTTATTTATTCTCGACCGTTGATGGTCTTTGATGATGAATATAGTCCAGGTAAGTGAACTCCGTATTTGCTCAACCAGATCTTTCTAAACATGTCTTTATACCATGTTGTCAGCATTTCCTTTATTATTATTATGTTGTGGGTTTTTCTTGGCTCCTACTGGGTATTTCTTTCGAAATACTCATGCATCTCTCGATGCAGGACTCAAAGTGGAAAGGAACTAACAAGATACGTGCGAAGGTGCTCGATGGTGGAAAGTTGATAGCAGTGGATTTATTTATTGTTTTTAATTTCTTATTCATGGAGAACTTATCAGCCTGTGTGCTGAATTTATTTTGATGGTTTAATGAATTATTGACTGGATTATTGTAATAGTATAGTTTATTTATTTTTATTTAAGATTTTTGTATAACGGATATTGGTTAAGCATTCTGGAATGAGAAGACGATGTGATCGAGTATTCGATCGCGGCCCGGGTTTCAGCCTCATTACCTTAACCGAGTTAGTGCTTCCGCGCATTATTCAAGGTTTTGAAATTCGGGGCATGACATTTACTATAACTGATATATGAAGTTTTGATGCTTGTTTTTGTTATGTTTTGTATTTTGGTGTTAAAGACCGTGATGGAAGCTTTCCAACGCCATCGACTATGTATAAATTGGAGCTCGGAACAAAAAGATATGTCCGATTGAATTTTCGGACGCGATCGATCGCCAGAGCATATGCGATCGACTGGACCAGTTTCAGAAACGAAATCAAGGCTGATGCGATCGATCACCACGGGTGATGATTGATCGTATCTACTGTGATTTGAGACTTTGGTGCTTGCGATCGTACACCATCGGTGATGATCGATCGTAAGTACTGTGATCGCGCTAAAGGGAAGCAGCGATCGATCGCCGTCGGTGATGATCGATCGTAAGTACTGTGATCACGTTTAAGGGAAGCAGTGATCGGTCACCATCGGTGATTGATCGTAAGTACTGTAATCACACTTAAGAGAAGCAGCGATTGATCGCCGTCGGTGACGATCGATCATTCTGTATAGACTCCAAAAATGGAAGTTCCGTTTTGTTACGATTTTGATTGGAAAAGGATATCAAATCCTAACCAAACTTGGAGTGCACGTCCATAAAAAGATATTGGAGTATTCCTATTGGAGAAAGAGACCATAATAAGGAAGGATTTGCTTAAGAGGAGAAACCATAGACTATATAAACACATGAGAGGGGATGGTTTATGCTATTTATATCAAAACCCTAGCTCTAGAAAGCTTGTGCTTTTCTCCTTCCCACGTTCACCCTTCTCTTAAGGCTCTTCTTAACTCGAGTCTTCATCCAAAGCTTTGCGTGGAGGCATTGTTGCGAAGCAAAGGAGGCGAACGATGCATAAAGGGCGAGACTTTTGTAAAATAAAGAGTATGATGGTTTTTCCCTCTTCTCTTTCTTTTCTCTATATGATATATAAGTGCTCTTAATCAGTCTTATGATATATATATATATATATTGCTTTGATCAATATGAGTTTGATGATTCATGATTCTATATGCAATTCATATTGCGATATACTCTTTTATACTTTCATCTAGTCTCTAGATGTGAATAATGTCCAAGCTTGTTGCTTTATTAATCATATGGATGTCAAAAGTTCTCGCCTTGTTATGTTATTCTTTAATCAAGTTGGTTCTATTGGTCATAATTGTTGTCTTGTACTAAAAGTCCTTTTTATAAGGGGTTAGTTATCTAAGACTGTTATGTAAGATATGAAACATAATAAAGGTGTGCAATTAAGTAATTTCAACACATTCTAGGATCTGTAATAAGCCTAAGAGGGGAGTAAATAAGTCTGATAATGCTCTATTAATATTAAGGGAAATATATAATAAATCATAATTTTTTTTTCGAAAATGACGCACCATAGCAAATATTTTCCGAATAGGTGCTCTGACAAGCCACGCAGGCGCCTTGTGGCACGGGCGCTTGTGTGGCATTTTTTGAAAAACTAACCCGAAAGGCCTCTCGGTCAAAAGAGACGCCTTTCATTGCCTTAATCATTTTTTGTCCCATTTTAAATGGGCAGTCACTTCAATGATGTATCTCTCTCTCATTTCTAATCCGTTTTTGCCTATTTTTTTATTCTTCCTTATTTTTAGTGCTTTTTTCAGTCATCATGATATCACAAAGATGTTGAGCCATCACATACTATTTATCGTGGTTTTTGTGATATTTTTTCAATAAATAGCATGTGATAGATCAACATCTTTGTGATATTATGATAACCAGAAAGAACATTAAAAATAAAGAAGAATAAAAAAATGGGAGAAAATAGATAAAAAATGAGAGAGATATGCATCATTGAAGTTATTGCCCCTTTAAAATGGGACAAATTTGTTTTGAGCTATTTTTGTGGGACAAATTTCAACGATGTATATCTCTCTCATTTCTAATCCATTTTCGCCCATTTTTTTCATTCTTCCTTCTTTTTAATGCTCTTTCTGGTCATCATGATATCACAAAGATGTTAATCCATCGCATGCTATTTATAAAAAAAATACCACAAAAACCACGATAAATAGTATGTGATGGCTCAACATCTTTGTGATATCATGATGACTAGAAAGAGCACTAAAAATAAGGAAGAATGAAAAAAAAGGGGAAACACGGATTAGAAATGAGAGAGATATACATCATTGAAGTGACTGCCCGTTTAAAATGGAACAAAAACGATTAAGGCAGTGAAAGGTGTCTCTTTAACCGAGAGGCGTCGGTTAAACCGATCGATGCCTTTCGGGTTAGTTTTTTTAAAAAAATGCCATGCAAGCGCCCGCGCCACGCAGGTGCCTGCATTGCTTGTCAGAGCACCTATTCGGGAAATATTTGAAACAATGCATCATTTTCAAAAAAAATTTATGATTTATTATATATTTCCCCTAATATTAATAGAGTATTATCAGACTTATTTACTCCCCTCTTAGGCTTATTACAGATCCTAGAATGTGTTGAAAGTACTTAATTGCACACCTTTATTATGTTTCATATCTTACATAATAGTCTTAGATAACTAACCCCTTATTAAAAGGACTTTTAGTACAAGACAACAATTATGACCAATAGAACCAACTTGATTAAATACCACCATAAATAGTATGTGATGGCTCAACATCTTTGTGATATCATGATGACTAGAAAGAGCACTAAAAATTAGGAAGAATGAAAAAAAATGGGCAAAAATGGATTAGAAATGAGAGAGATATGCATCGTTGAAGTGATTGCCCATTTAAAATGGGACAAAAACGATTAAGGCAGTCAAAGGTGTTTGTCTTTGGACTAGGGCTGTTCGTAGACAGACACGGACACGGACAGAAGTTGTCCGTGTCCGTGGCCGTTAAATTGTGTCTGTCACAAGTCTGGCCGTGTCCGTGTCCGTTAGGCTGACAGACACGTAAATGGACACGGCCCTCCCTCTCCCCTCCTCCCCCTCGCGTCTCCTCCTCCTCTGCGACCGCCCCCCTCCTCCCCCCACCCCGCCGCCGGCAGCCCCTCCTTCCTCCTCCTCCACCCCGCCGCCCCTTTTCCTCCGCCTGCGTCTCCTCCTCTTCCGCGACCGCCCCCCCTCCTCCCCCCACGTCTCCTCCTCCTTCTTCCACCCCACCTCATCGCCCCCACCCCGCCGAGGCGCCGCCCCTCCTCCTCCGCGACCGTCCCCCTCCTCCCCCCCGCGTCTCCTCCTCCTCCGCGACCGCCCCCCTCCTCCCCCCACCCCGCCGCCCTGCAAAAAGCATCCTTTTTCCAGGGCAGCCCCTCCTTCCTCCTCCTCCGTGACCGCCCCCCTCCTCATCCCCACATCTCCTCATCCTTCTTCCACCCCACCCCGCCGCCCCTCCTCCTCCTCGGACCTCGGACAGATGGCTGTCCGAGGTCCCTTGGCCGTGTCCGTAACCGAAATCCATGGACGACTCCTCTCGGCGCGGACATGGCCACGGATAGCTCGGACATAGACGGCCCCGCGGACGCGGCCGTCCGTGAACAGCCCTACTTTTAACCACGCCTTTCGGGTTAGTTTTCAAAAAAAACCCACGCAAGTGCCCGCGCTATGCGAGTGCTTGCGTGGTTTGTCAGAGCACCTATTCGAGAAATATTTGCTAAAGTGCGTCATTTTTGAAATTTTTTTTGATGATTTATTATATAATTTCCCCTTAATATTAATAGGGTGTGGTTATATGAAATAGTTAAGTATAATTAAGAATCTTAATCTCAGACAGAACTGATTCTGTGCTAACAGTCTATATGAAATAATTCATACATAATTAAAAAAAATCATAAAAATATAAGGTCAGTGGGATTAGAAACTACACACATAAGGCTAATATCATTAAAAATTTTGGAGTCTATATCCAACTGTACAAACAATGGGAGTAGTCGGAATGGGACTGTTATTGCAGGAGACAATGTGTTAAAATCAGAGTGAAAACACTAATATATAAGTAATACTACATGATATTATATGAAATAAGTCAAAATGTCAGTATTATTCATTACACTATTGAAGAAGGATTATCAAAGTAAAGTTGGTTAAGTAAAAAGATTAATCATATGGTGTAAGTCTAAGTGAGCAAGTGAACCAAAATTTCTGTTTTCAGACAAGCGTTTGTGTCGGTTTGAAATTTCACTTGGAAATCGAATCATCAAAGACCTATTCTTAAATCTTGACTTTGGATACATATATATTATAAACCTAATTGTTTCCTGGAATGTTCCTATATAGGGATATGCATGAACATATGTGTGTCTAAAGTATTTAATGTTTGATCTATACTCTTATGGTAAGCTTTGTTATCTTATGAGATATGTGAATCTCCTTGTTACTCCTCAGAGTGAGTCATGTCCTGATAAGAGGCTTCGATGTTCTATTCATACTCCATGAGTGAGTCACTGTGGTAAATGTTACCCTTATTCTCAGAAAGTTGAGACCTTTGCTGTTGATTAAATCATTTTCCAGTTTGACATTGACCTATTTCTACACTAGGGACCTTGCGAGGATCTCTCCAAGGTGGAATCATAGTATGCTCATAAGATATTGCTAGATCCATGGTGATCTTTGATATTTATGCAACAGTTTTTATTGCCCGAAGGGACGCACATACGTACGTTTAGGCTGTATGATATTACAAAAGGTCTGCAGTCTCCGCCCATTGTGTCCGTAAGCACTGATGGGGCCAACATTCTAGACGCATGGCGGGTTCCGAAGGGAGAACCTCTAGGGTGATTCAAGTAAGTAGCCCCATGGTTGGTAATCAGCGGCAGAAATTGAATCTCTTTGCACTTTAGATGCCTATAGGTATTAAGATTGTTTATCTTCTCCTTACAAGTGTGATGTTTGGAGTCATATTATTTATTATTCTTTTCCTATACCTGTGAATCGGGAACTACTGTTGACTGACCTTTCTTTCAGGTAAATAGATCTTAGGTTATGTCTGGATGCCATCAAGTATTAGCTATTCTTTTGTTTTATATATTTCTCTTCATCCTGTTAATTTATTTTCAGTGGGTTTTTACATCCTACTGAGTGTTTCTATGAAATACTCATGCTTCCTTTGATGCGAGCGCGAAATATAACTGAGACAGGATGGTTGCAGTAGCAGAAAGGTGTTGATGACACCGAGAAGTGATTAGAGATTTCTTACTTTACTCAGTTGCTTGATTTGTACTTTATGATATTATTGGACGTTGTATGCCAGAAACTTGAGATTTATTTTTTATTGGCTTTGTTAAAGTTTAATTGTTGTAATAAAGATTAAGTAGGTTCATTTCATAATTTTAATGATGTTGAATGATGTATACACTGAATGATGGGATGACAAATTACACATCCTTTCGCGATGGCATATTTGGTGGTGGAATTCGACTGATCGGTCGCGTGCTCGGGGTCTCATCCTCGAGATGTTACTATCTTTGAAGGCTTCCGCACTCCGATCGAGGTTAGCGATCCTGGGTCATGACAGCGTGGTATCGGAACTCTAATTCTGTCTTATACATTATAAACATTATTGAATTATGAGATGAGTTAGTAGAACTCGATGGAGAGTAGAGAGATACCTAGGAGAACTTATTAGATGTGAGAGGATTCATAGGTAGAACTTGCAACTCTATCTTTTAAGTTACTAATGACGTTTCTTGTATAGGTTAATGGCTAGAACAAGAAGCGGACGAGTATATGAAAGTGATAAACAAGAGGCCGCTAAGCAGTGGCTAGAAGACTGAAAGAGAGGGAGCATAGGTTCGGGAACTGAGATAGATCCATTTAGAATTGACCTAGAAGACCCTCAGGCACAAGATGGACATGTAAAACCTTTACCCAGAAGTGACCCAGAATATGACCCCTACCTAGATTATGATCTAGCCACAGAAAATGATGTTACGGTGGAAGGGGCAGATGGAGATGAACTATCAGCACCTAAGATCCGAGTAGAGTTCGCGGACGGATCTTCACCGATACGTTTTGTCTTAGAAGACCAGATTGTTAGAGACCATCCTGTGTATGTGCCAGCTGTGACGGATACAACGCTCTTTAGCACCCTGCATAATATGTTCTGGTCTATGGGTTACAGATGGCCGCATATGATGGTGTGGGAGTACAAGTGGCGCCTAGAGTTCGGATTTGCTCCAACCCTGACAGCCCTAGAGATACTGGATGATTATCTTTGAAGAGAGAAAATTAGAAGATGTGTTAGGAAAATCTTAGCTTTACAAGCCTTTGTAATACCCTGATCTATACGCCAGGGTATCAGCGTAGGAATCATTTTGAAAATGGAATAAAAAGATGTTTGATTGAATGATTGCCTTGTGTTGTTTTATTTATGTTGTGAAATTGCCGCTTAGGAGTCAAAGGAATGAGGGATGAATAAAAAATGGAGCTATATGTAAGATTTCTAATTCATCTCCTTTCTTTGACTGCAGATAAGCAAAGATGGTGAATTTTGGAGTTCGTGGACGTTGACCCAAAGCTATTCCTAACCCCTCGCAGGAGGAGTGAGCGAGTCAGAATATGTCTAACATGGTTAGGCAATTGGCTGCAGAATTGCGAAATGGTGGTAGTAGCAATAGACATGAGAAGGCGCCGACGCTAGAAAGGTTCAAGAGAGTTGGACCGGAGTTTTTCGGAGAAGATAACCCAAAAAAGGCTGAGCGTTGGCTAGTAGAGGTGGAGAGGCTGTTTAAAGGTATGAAGGTACCTGTAGTGGATCAAGTAACCTTTGCAACTTTTTTGTTCGTTGGAGAGGCAGTATTCTGGTAGGAGTCTACCGAGCATAATAATTTCACTGCTGGACAAGACATCACCTGGGAGGAGTTCAAGGAGGTGTTTAATAAGAAGTATTTTCCTCCACATATTCAGTGACACAAAGAGAAGGAATTCCTGGAGTTAGTGCAAGGTTCGATGACTGTGCTTCAATATGAGACCAAATTCGAACAACTTCGGAGTTTTGCTACGAACGCCTGCCCTAATGATTTGGTTAAGGTACATCATTTTGTTGATGGGTTGAAGGACGACTTAAGGTCGAAGGTGTTGGCTTCTCAACTGACAATGGTAAAAAAGCAGTCGAGTTGACCTCTATTTTGGAAGATGATTTCAAGAGGACTATGGAGAAAAAGAACAATCTGGTCAAGAACAAGGAGAATAAGCTGAAGTGTCCAGGAGATAAGCATTCCATCATGGTAATCAGCGTCCTTTCAAGCAGCAAAGGCAGCAACAGTAGAACCGGATGAATGCTTCTAATCGTTAGCAGTTTCAAGGTAATGCCAATGGCAATGGTGCTGGAAATCGTTGCAGGATTTGTGGGCAGAATATGCAAGCAGGTAAACCGTGTCCTCAGGATATGCGGAGATGCTTCACTTGTAACGAAGTTGGGCATATATTTCTTTATTGCCCTAACCGAAAAAGAAAACCGGAGCTGAGGCGAGCAAGATGATGCAGGCAAGGATCTTTGTTCTATCGTCAGAAGATGCGCGTGCTTCGGATGAGGTCATTGAAGGTACACTTCTTGTCCTCAATTGTTTCGCTAGAGTTTTGATTGATCCGAGAGCTTCACGATCATTTATTTCTTCGGTGTTTGCACTAAGTCTAGATAAGATATTGTCTAGACTGAGCTTTGATCTTGTGATTTCTACTCCTATTGGAGATTCGGTGATAGCAACCGAATATCTTGAAAACTCTCCTGTGATTGTAGAGGATAGAGTACTCTGTGCTAATCTTGTGTTGTTTTATATGTGTGATTTTGATGTAATCTTGAGGATGGATTGGTTAGTCAAATACAGTGCCCATGTTGACTGTACTAAGAAGAGAGTTCATTTTAGAATTCCTGGAAAGAAAGAACTAGAATTTCAGGGAATTCGATCTACGAAACAAAACTGTGTTATATCAGATGTGAAAGCCTAGAAATTGATGGGTTGAGGTTGTAGAGTCTATCTAGCTAATGTGATGCCCATAGATATAGCTACCCTGAGAATTGAGGAAATAGAGGTACTACATGATTTTCCCGAAGTCTTTCCAGATGAGTTGCCTGGTTTGCCACCAAAGCGAGAGATTGATTTTATTATTGAATTGATACTGGGAAAAACACCAATGTCTAAAGCGCTATACCGGATGGCACCTGCTGAATTGAAAGAACTCAAGGAGCAGTTTGCAGGAGTTATTGGACAAAAGATTCATACGGCCTAGTGTTTCCCCATGGGGTGCACCAATACTATTTGTAGAGAAGAAGGATGGATCGATGAGGTTATGTATTGACTACCGCATGTTGAATCAAGTCACAGTAAAGAACAAGTATCCATCACCCAGAATAGATGACTTGTTTGATCAGTTGCAGTCAGCAAAGGTTTTCTCAAGGATTGACTTGAGATCCGGATACCGTCAGTTAAGGATTAAGGAGGAGGATATATCCAAGACAGCATTCAGGACCAGGTACGGACACTATAAATTCCTAGTGATGCCATTTGGATTGACAAATGCGCCAGCAACATTTATGGATATGATGAATAGGATTTTTGTGGATCTGTTGGATCAGTTTATAATAGTATCCATGGATGACATTCTGGTGTATTCGGCGAGTTGGGAAGAACACAGAACACACTTGGCACTGGTACTATAAATTTTGAAGGATAATCAATTATATGCTAAGCTGAGTAAATGTGAATTCCGGTTGGACAAGGTGAATTTTCTAGGACATGTCATTTCAAAAGATGGTGTGTCAGTTGACCCAGCGAAGGTGGAAGTAGTATTGAATTGGGAACAACCAAAGAACATGACGAATATTCGAAGTTTCTTGGGATTGGCAGGTTATTATCACAGATTCATTGAAAGAGTTTCAAGTTTGGCTATGACAAAGCTGACTAGGAAGGGAGTGAAGTTCATTTGGAATGAGGAATGTGACGGAAGCTTCAAGGAGTTGAAGAAAAGATTGACATCGGCATCGATTCTGACTTTGCCATCAGGATCAGGAGGATTTGTCATATACAGTATGCTTTGAAGAGTGGACTTGGATGTGTGCTGATGCAGTATGGACATGCTATGGCATATGCATCGAAGCAATTGAAGATTCATGAGCAGAACTACCCAACTCATGACTTGGAACTAGCAGCAGTGCTTTTTGCATTGAAGATTTGGAGACATTACCTGTATGGAGAAGCTTTTGAAGTATACACTGATCACAAGAGTTTAAAGTATATCTTTTCTCAGAAGGATCTAAACATGAGACAGAGAAGATGGCTAGAATACCTGAAAGACTATGATTTTTCCATTCATTATCACCTAGGTAAGGCGAATGTAGTAGCAGACGCATTAAGCAGGAAGACAAATATAGTTGCTCACATGATGGTGTAAGAACGGAGATTGATACAGAAGATGGGAGAGTGTCATTTGGAATGGCCGACTTCAATGAGGACATCATTTCTTGGAAATATGACGATAAAGTCTGTTATATATGAGAAGGTGCCGGAAGCACAGAAGAAGAATCCTCAGTTGCAAAAGTTATTAGACAAACCAGATTTTAAATGAGGAGAAGATGGAAGTATTCGATTCCGAGGAAGGTTGGTGGTACCTAAGGATGTGGAGTTGAGGCAGGAAATTCTTCGAGAGGCACATCACTCTCAGTATACTATTCATCCAGGAGGTACGAAGTTGTACCAGGATTTAAAGAGGACTATTTGGTGGAATGGGATGAAAAGAGATATCGGCAAGTTTGTGTCAAAATGCTTGACTTGTCAATAGATGAAAGCTAAACATCAGAGACCGGCTAGATTGTTGCAGCCATTGGATTTTCCACAGTGGAAATGGGAACATGTCATGATGGATTTTGTTGTGGCATTCCCAAAGACTCACGAAGACAGCACATTTTCTTCCAATTCGGTGGAAGCAAAATCCAGAGAGTTTAGCGGAGTTGTATATCTGAGAGATCGTGAGACTCCATGGTACGCCTTTGTCAATTGTGTCTGAGAGAGATACGAGGTTTACGTCACGAACGTGGAAGAGTATATAGGATGCTTTAGGGAGTAAGCTGAATTTTAGTACGGCTTTCTATCCACAGAGCGATGGACAATCAGAGCAAATGATTCAAACGTTGGAGGACATGCTTAGAGCATGTGCGATTGATTGGAAAGGTAATTGGGATGATCCTCTACTGTTAATCGAGTTTGCATACAATAACAGTTATCATTCTAGTATTGGAATGGCATCGTTCAGGGCACTATATGGAAGATCGTGTAGATCACCTACATGCTGGACGGATGTTGGAGAGAACTAAGTATTGAGATTGGAATTGGTACAGTAATGTGCAGAGAAGGTAAGACATATTAGACAAAGACTCCAGATGGCTCAGAGTTGCCAAAAGAGTTATGCAGACAGTCATAAGAGAGAATTAGAATTTCAAGAAGGAAATCATGTATTCTTGAAAGTATCGCCTTCAAAACGAATTATGAGGTTCGGTAAGAAAGGGAAGCTGAGTCCAATATTTGTTGGATGGTTCAAAATTTTTGAACGAGTCAGACCGGTTGCGGATCAGTTAGCGTTACCTCCACAGTTGGCAGAAGTACATAATACTTTCCATGTTTCTATGCCGAGGAAGTATGTGCCAAATCAATCACATGTGTTGGATTACACAGCTATGGAATTGGAGGCAGATTTTCTGGTGAAGCCTGTTAAGATATTGGATAGGAAAGATCTGTTAAGCCTGTTATTCCTTTGGTGAAAGTTTTGTGGCAAAGCCAGCTCTCTGAGGAAATGACTTGGGAAACGGAAAGTGAGATGATAAACTCCTACCTTGATTTCTTTGCAGAGTGAGTAGCTACATTTCGAGGACGAAATGTTGTTTTCAGGAGGGGAGGATGTAATACCCAAAAAATTGGTATGTTTACTATAACTGGTATATGAAGTTTTGATGCTTTTTTTTATTATGTTTTGCTATTTAGAGTTAAAGAACGCGATGCAAGCTTTCCAACGCCACCGACTATGCGCAAATTGGAGCTAGAAGCACAAAGATATGCCCGTTTGAATTTTTAGACGCGATCGATCGGCATAGCATACGTGATCGATCATAAGTATTGTGATCGTGCTTAAGGGAAGCAGCGATTGATTGTCGTCACTGACAATCGATCGTAAGTACTATAATCGTGCTTAAGGGAAGAAGCAACCGATCGCCGTCGGTGACGATCGATCGCACCGTATAGACACCAGAATTGAAGTTGTGTTTTGTTGCAATTTTGATGGAAAAAGGATACCAAATCCTAACCAAACTTGGAGTGCACGTCCATAAGAAGATATTGGAGTATTCCTATTGAAGGAAGAGACCATGATAAGGAAGGATTTGCTTAAGAGGAGAAACCTAAACTCTATATAAACACATGAGAGGGGATAGTTTGCGCTATTCATATCAAAACCCTAGCTCTAGAAAGCTTGTGCTTTTCTCCTTCCCACGTTCACCCTTCTCTTAAGGCTCTTCTTGACTCGAGTCTTCATCTAAAGCTTCGAGCGGAGACATTGTTGCGAAGCAAAGGAGGTGAATGACGCGTAAAGGGCGAGACTTTTGTGAAATAAAGAGTAGGATGGTTTTGCCCCTTCTCTTTCTTTTCTCTATATGATATATAAGTGCTCTCAATCAGTCTTATGATATATATATATATATACATATATATTGCTTTGATCAATTTGAGTTTGATGATTCATGATTCTATATGCAATTCATATTGCGATATGCTCTTTTATACTTTCATGCTAGTCTCTAGATGGGAATAATATCCAAGCTTGTTGCTTTATTAATCATATGGATGTCAAAAGTTCTGATCTTGTTCTGTTATTCTTTAATCAAGTTGGTTCTATTGGTCATAATTGTTGTCTTGTATTAAAAGTCCTTGTTATAAAGAGTTAGTTATCTAAGATTGTTATGTAAGATATGAAACATGATAAAGGTGTGCAATTAAGTTATTTTAGCACATTCTAGGATCTGTCATAGGCCTAGGAGGGGGTAAATAAGCCTGATAAAACTCTATTAATATTAATAGGGTGTGGTTTTATGAAATACTTAAGTATAATTAAGAATCTTAATCTCGGATAGAACTATTTCTGTGCCGGTAGTCTATAATAAATAATTCATAACTAATTCAAAAAAAATCATAAAAATATAAAGTAGTGGGGTTAGAAGCTAGACACATAAGTCTAATATAATTAAAAAATTTGGACTCTATGTCCAACTGTACAAACAATGGGAGTAGTCGTAATGGGACTACTATGCAGGAAACAGTGTGTTGAAATTAGAGTGAAAACACTAATACATAAGTAATACTACATGATATTTTATGAAATAAGTTAAAATGTCAGTATTATTCAGCGAGTAGAAACTGAATCTCTTTGCACTTTAGATGCATAGAGGTATTAAGATTGTTTATCTTCTCCTTACATGTGTGATGCTCGGAGTCATATTATTTATTATTCTTTCCCTATACTTATGAATCGGGAACCGTTGTTGACTGACATTTCTTCCAGGTTAATAGATATTAGGTTCAGTCCATATGTCATCAAGTATCAACTATTCCTTTGTTATATATATTTCTCTTCATCCTGTTAATTTATTTTCAGTGGGTTTTTACATCCTACTGAGTGTTTCTATGAAATACTTATGCATCCTTTGATGCAGGCACGAAAGATAATTGAGACAGGACGGTTGCAGTAGTAGAAAGATGTTGATGACACCGAGAAGAGATTAGAGATTTCTTTCTTTTATTCAATTTCTTGATTTGATACTTTATGATATTATTGGATGTTGTGTCCCAGAAACTTGAGATTTATTTTTTATTGACTTTATTAAAGTTTAATTGTTGTACTAAAGATTAAGTAGGTTCATTTCATAATTTTAATGATGTTGAATGATGTATACACTGAATGATGGGATGATAAATTACACATCCTTTCGTGATGGCATATTTGGTCGTGGAATTTGACTGATCGGTCGCGTGCCCGCACTTCGATCGAGGCTAGCGATCCTGGGGCGTGACATTGAGTTACAAGCAGTAATTGTAGGAAGTAACAGTGAATCACAAGAGTCCTAACCAAATTGGATATTGCCAGATTTGGGCGCCAAATAGGAAAGAGGAGATAATATCTTCATAATCTAGAACAATCAATCAGAAGGGGTGTCAAAAAGGGAATGGGTGCCAGGAGTGGTAACCGATTAGGCAGTTACCACATTTGGTGATAAGGTAAACTTTGAGAGAAGATTTGCTTTTGAACTAGATTTAGAATCCTACCCTAACTTGGCGCCAGAGAGGTTGGGTGCTAGGGCATGTTTTGGAGAGGTTATAGTTGGAAGGTCAAGATTAAAAGGGAGTTTAAGCTAGGGTTTCAAATGAGTCCCACATGAACTATGAAACCCTAGTTATATTTAAACCATAAGGTGTGCTAGCCAGCCATTACCTTTTGGCCGACCAACACTTTTTGCTCATTTGTGCTTTTATACTTCTCACACCCTTCGACCAACACCTTTCTCCTTTGTTCCTTCTCTTGTAGTCAGCTAGATTGATCAGTAGAGTGTGGCAAGGAGTAGCACAAGCGACAGTTCTTTTAGCAAGGCAAAAGTAAGCCTACTCGTGAGCCGAGTCAACTCGTGAATTTTTTCGGCTCGACTCGGCTCAGCTCAAGCTCGAGCCACTCTACAACTTGACTTAAAAAAGCTTGCCTCGAATTAGCTCGACTCGGTTCAATTTTCTTTTATGAAGAAGGCCCATAACCTTCTACTATGTAAAGGAGTAACCTATTTTGACTTTCCTTTGTTGGATGCAAAGATTATCCCTTCCTTTCCATTTTATAGAGCATGTAGAGCCTTAGATTCATACTCTTAGATGATGTGGGACTTTCATATTAGTTCATGACCCCTGCTGCCGCCGCCGCCCCCCAGCCCCCCCCCCCCCCGGTCGGCGGTGGGCGTTGGCTGTGAGGGGCGAGGGTAGGCAGTGGCGGTGCCCACAAATATGTAATAAATATTTTTCTGTGCATAATAAATATATAAAATGTTGTAATGCAAGTGGTTAGTGTGTTTGGGTTCGAATAATCTTGGCAAAACCTTTAAAAATATTTTTGTAAAAAAAAAATTGCTCGAGCCGAGTTTAGGAATTCGAGATCGAGCCAAGCTCAAGTTGCTAAATCTTAGACTCGCCTCGAGCTCGAGCCAAATTTCTAAAAGTCGAGCTCGAGTCGTGCTGAGTCAAAACTCGACTCGACTCGGCTCGTGAGCAGCCCTAGGCAAAAGACTACAACAATCACTTGAGGTAGGATGATTAATTTTCCACACTTTTGTTGGATTTTCTTTTAACTATTTGAATATCTAGAGTTTGGTATTCTGATGTTAATTATATCATCTCCATGATAGAATTTATTTGGGATCAATTCATATATATGATTCAATTGTCTTCGTGATATTATACTTGATGTTTCATGGAAACTGTTGAGATATATTGCAATTGTGCATTCGTATTACTTTGTTGTTGCATTTGTTAGACTATGATGAGCACTTGTTTCATTTGGAGTCCCATGTCGTTGTCATGTTGGTTTATGACAGTTCTGTCCAGAGTAAGTTGTCTAATTCTTAAGGATTTAAGTTAAGGTTAAGGGCTCAAAACATTGATACATGTCAATTATTGTTCAAATCATGTTAGATCGATCGACCCTCACTCCTAAAGCTTTCAATTTGGTCTTTTTGTGTTGCTGACGAGTAGGCAAGAGAGTTGTGTTGACAACAGTTCATTGGTTGTAGGTTCATGAGCGTCCATTATTAATTGTCCAAAAGTCCGGCCTCCTGTGTTATTGAAAAGTTATTGAAAAGATGTATAAAATACCTACCTTTGCCTTCCAACTAAAGATGTATGGTTGCTATTTGATTCAAAACCTCATTGGTCAATCGGTCTCATGGTATGTCAGGCCTCTATTTACTATAGATGAGTCTACATTCGTCTGGTATTAGTTGTCCAATTATCCCGATTAGTTCATTACCATAGATATAACAATAGATTAGTGTTTAGGCAGTGGAATGAATCGGGTTCGTCCCAAAATTACTAAACTATTGACTAATATGGTTCTGTAATAATGAAAAGGTATCATGCCAAAAAGTATATGAATTCATTAAGTGTCAGGAATTAAGCATAGTGGACATTAATTAAGACCTACTAAATAATTCGGATAAAAGCAGTCCTCTGGGCCATGACTATTACTGCACCGATGACCTACACAACTAATTCTAGAAAAATCCTAAAAATATGCCATCAATTGTGTATGAAACAAGACTCATAGGAGCATCTACTGTAAAAATTTCAAGTGTCAGTTCGATTTGTGCTATCTTTGATAACCTGTTGATTTCACTTGATCTATCATATAAGTTCTTATATGATAGATAAACATATGATGTATCTATGAATATTATTAAACTCCATATTAAGGATTTCAGTAAAATTGACTAAGTTACAAAACTTCTAATCATGTGGTTGACTAAGGATTTTCCGTCAGTTTGATAAACTTTATTTACCCTGTTCTTGTGTCTGTTCGATTCAAGCTTTCAATTAAAATTTGAACCTAACGTTCATCATATTCCAACTTTGATTCTTGGAGTCATGATAGGTGGTTCTTGAACACTTGTTTGTTCCATGAGTTCTTATCGAAGGCTAGTCACATGTAACATGTCTGGTGTTGATTATCTTATTTTGTACTCCTATTGTTAGTCAACTATCAGAAAAGTTGTGATGATCACTGAGAATATTCTTATACCTCTGTCGTGAGAATTATTGCTCAATTATTTTTCCACAAGAGACCTTGCAAGGATCTCTCCGATGTGGATTCATAGTATGCTTAGAGAGCCATGTTTAGATTTTACGAGATCTCTGTTATTGTTTGAACCTTGCGAGGCTCCCGCCGAGAAAGAGACATATACATATGTCCTTAGGCTGTTAAGACATTACGGAAGGTCTAGCAGAAGTTGACGTCTCCATACACAACGGATGTTTGGAGTCTAAACATACTGTTATTTTCTCCTTACGCGATGAACGTTCGGAGTCTTGAATGATTATTCTATCCATACCATGAACTGTTGTTGTCTTTGAGTATGGTCGATATTCATGTAAGGTAAACACTGTATTTCCAATTCCTGATTTTATTGAACTTTAATATGCTTCACTAGAACTAATGTCTGTACTTTTTCATTCCTTTTATCTATGGGGTTTTTGGCATCCTACTGGGTATTTCCTTCAGAATACTCATGCATCCTCTGATGCAGGAATAAAAAGGGAGTGAAGTTAAGCAGGTAAATTGCTGGAGCTACTATGGATGGCTGATGCACAAAGTAGAAGATTCTATTAAATTTTATTTAAGATTGCTTTTATTAGATTGGTTGGCCTGTGTGCCAGTAACATGATATTTGGATTATTGATTATTTGTTTGTTGTAATAGACTATGTAGTTCTTTCGGTAATGTTATGTTTAAGATTGGATACTTGAATATTGTTCTGTCATATTGATCCTGTATATTCCAATTTTTTAATTGGGTTGAGATTGATCGAGTTTTCGGTCACTCCCTGAATTTCTGATCTCCTGACTGTATTTGATTGGTTACTTCCGCACTTTAATCGAGGTCTAGGAATTTGGGGCGTGACGGCTATTTTGCATACGAATATAAAGAACCCTTTGTTTCGTCGTTGTGTCTTCCATATCAGCTATATAATGCATATTCCTATTGATTTAATTGTCCAACCATGTTAATATCCTTTTGAATTATTATATAAACCTTATTATATTATTTTGTAGTGGTAGAACCTCATATTTTGTAGTCGGGTTTCAAAATACCTATTCAAACCTTGTATGACCTTATTTCAGCAAACTGTATGTATAACCGACATGAAATACCTTATTATCCCTTAAAGAATTATAATATGTGTATGCTGGTTGTGACCTTATTATTAGATATGAGACTATCACTCTTCTATCTATTTTGTCTTTTCGATGTGATCGTTTAAATATTAAACTATTGCAAGTGCACAAGGCAATTGAACTACAGTGAATATTTAGGGTTATCAAACCTCAGGGATGGATGAATAATCTACCAAACTCAAGAGAAAAGTTGTATTTTTTTATTTAATCTACGAAGGCAGTAAACTTTAGCTAATTAAACGAATTGTACTTATGCAAAAAATGACCAAGACTTTGAATCCACCGTGAAATAAACTAGGTTTATTGTCTCTCTCTCTCTTTTGTATAAATTCCTAGTTGATTAGCATATTCCTCTCGGACATATACTCGTCAATTCAAAATACCGTGCTCTCCTCTCGGGCGTAACACATAAAACAATTAAAATATAGAATTGTGATCTATCTCTCTCGAGCATAAACCAATAAAACTTTATTGATATATAACACCTTAGTCTACGTACGTTCCTCTCGGACAGGCAAATATTCCTCGGATTGAAATTTACAATAATTCACTCTATCCTCTCTCGAGCACATAGAATAAACCTTGATAAATTAACATTGATTACATAACAAAGTTCCATATATCAACTAAGATAAAACATAAGATGAGAAAGAAAACGATACAACTAATCCATTCGGCCTTCATCTACGCCTTGGAAGTGGTTTTAGCCTCGCATCGGAAGAGAAACAAACATCTTCATCTACATCATCTTCTTCTTCTTCTCCTTTGCTCTAGCCTCCAAAATAACTCAAGATGACCTAAGATATATTCTCTAATGCCCAAGACGTTCCCCCTTAAGTTATACGGCAAAACCACGAAACACCCTTCCAATTCTGTCTTGAAATAGGTCTTGTTTTAATTTTGCCGATCAATCTCGTATTCTCTTCGTATTTTTACTTCATCTCGCGATCGTTCGGTGGTTATCTTCATACGGCGATCGATCCCTAAAGGCTCTGATCGATCGCACACTATGCAATAAAAACTCCAGTAGATACGATCGATCAATAAGGGAATGATCGATTGGTTTGTTTGTTCACACTTATTTTGGATTGGGGCGATAGATCGCGTAAGTCTGGCGATCGAACGGCTACTGTTCATTCGCCAAAATATTTTGTTTCTTTTCTCTTCTTAAGCCAAAAAGTGCGTATGTCTTATTTTCCTATAAAAGATCAAAAACTCATTAAAGCATCATTAAATCTAATCAAATACTAACATAAACATAAGTTTAGGAGCTAATAAAATGCATAATTCAAATATAGATCAGATGTATATGAAAATTTGAATTCGTAATTCTATAACACCAGTGTTAAAACTAGAGATGCAACATTATCTTTAGTCTTCCTTTGGGTTTTTGCTTAATTAAAATGCATGTGTTTCTTCATTGTGTGCATTAAATTCCTCTGGTTGTTCTATCCGTATTAAGGTCGAATTGAATTAGGAAAGTATGTTTCATCAGGAATTAGCACATGTTCCTGTTCTCTGCATAAATATTTGCTTGTTTGAGTTATCGGCTTACCTCCCTTTGCATGGGAGTTAATTTTTTTTCCTTGTTATGATTTTTAACTTGGAAGTATCTACGGTATTGATCCATGCACAAACAAGATTTAAGGTGAGATCTTTATTAAAGAGTATCATAGATATTGGTGTCTTTTTGTTTGTACGAATGTTGAATTATTGAATCATAATATCCTCACCATAAAACTATGGCCACACTAGAGACCTATCTGATCTCAAGACCGATTTGGTCTCTGCGCATTGGGATCCGTCTAGCCTTTCCCCTTTGGAGGCACCCTGCATGCTTAACTTAGATTGTTAGGCATCACGAAAGGCCTATACAGTTTCTGATTATTGTATCCATGAACACTAATGGTACCCTAGTCGCTAGAATTCGTGGTAGGGTTATACGATAACCCTTAGAGGCATATGGGCTATGTTGTCCGTCTGATAGCTGCACTAACTGAGAGCAAAAATTTATTTACTCCTTCAATTGTTCTATGTGTTTCATGTTATCGAGTATGATCATTTCGTTTAGATGTTCATATTAATGCTATAGGCTTGTTTGGTAGTCGAAGGTGACAAATTCAATAACTGGCCTTCATTTTCTTATTGAGCCGTGCCAATATCCCAGTTCTCTTTCACCCTTTGCGTCTCTCTTTCCAAGTTATCGACTACATCAGCAGGTTTGTCATTTGTGAGCCAAGAGTGCTTGAATATAATATTAGAACATCGACCTCATTTTCAAATATTCACTTTCATTTTCTTATTTACCTCTAGTAGTAATCATTTAGTAAAATTGTGCTGCGAGCTAATGGAGTAACTTCTTGGTACATAGTATTTTAATTCCTTGGCAAGGCCAAGATTCTTTTGATAGAAGCTCGATCGTTTAAATATAAAACCCTTCCAAGTGCATAAGACAATTGTACTGCAGTGAGTATTAAAGAGTTGTCAAACCTCAGGGACGGACTAATATTTTACCAAATTCAAGTGAAAGAAAAGTTGTAGTTTTAATTAATCTAGAGAAAGCAATAAAATCTAACTACTTTAAATCGGATTTTAATTAATATGGAGAAGTGCCAAGGCTTCGAATCCACCACACAATAAACCAGCTTATTGTCTCTCTCTTTTGAATAAATTCCTAATTGGCTAGCATATTCCTCTCAGACATATACTTGTCAATTCAAATTGTAGTGCTCTCCTCTCGGACGTAACACATAAGCAATTAAAATATGGAACTGTGATCTATCTCTCTCGAGCATAAACCAATGAAATCTTACTCCTTTATAACACATTAGTCTACTTACATTCCTCTCGGACATGCAAATATTCCTCGGATTGAAACTCACAAGAATTCACTCTAGCCTCTCTTGAGCACATAGAATAAACCTCAATAAATTAACAGTGATTCTATAATAAGATTCATACACCAATCAAGGTAAAATTAAGATTGAGATAAAGAAAACGATACAACCAATTTACTCGGGTTTCATCTACGCCTTGGACAAAGATTTAGCCGGCCATCAGACGAGAAGAACGCTGTTGATTTGAAGGAGTCATCATTTACTATTCACCAGAAAATGCTGTTCAAAATCACTACAGCAACACTATTCATGCGCAGGTACTATTCATCGTCTTCTCCGTTTGCCCGATTACTATAACAAATGGCGGAGTTACTGTAGCAGTCCAAAATTGATCCTTTTCCGTCCAAAGTTGCGCCCTTTCTTCCTCTCCTCCGGCGGCTCCTCCTCTCTCTCTCTCTTTTGTTAAGCTCCTTTTTCCGGCGACTTTTTTTTCCATTCAAGCTCTCTAATTTCTCTCTGTTTTCTCCTGTTTTTATAGACCTCAGCCAATTCCTAATCCAAGAAGTAAGCCATTCCAATTTGGACTCCAATTCCGGCCTTAATCGATTCCTAATCCAAGTTAAAATCGAATCGGAACCCATGTTTCTAATTTTAATGTATTTTTTTCCGATTGAACATGGCTGCCGATTTTTTCTGCCGTCGCCGTCTTCACCGTCAATCTCCGTCGCCATCGCCAGCCTCGCCGGAATCCACCTCCGCCGGAGCTCAGCCTCCTTCCTCTGCGCCTCTGGTCTGTTTCTGGACGGGTTTTTCCTTTTTTTTCTTTTTCTTTTAACTGAACCGGACCAGACTCTGAACAGTTGAACCGGTTCATATTTCTTTTCTCTTTTTTTTTTCTTTATTAAATAAAAATCCATTGTATCGATCTCATCCATCCAATCTCATCTTGACGGTTCTTCTCTTTAATTGTGCCTCTTTCGCGTGCGATATTTCAAATGATCAGAACTTCGAATTGCGAATAGTCAGTGGCATTGGAAAACTTACTTCGTGTACTTTAACGTGAAACTTAAATCAGTCCCATCAGAGATATGCAATCGAAGTTGTGAATATTCAATCATTAGAGTTGCGTTTCATCCCATTTCTGCATCTTACTCTTGTTTCCTACAAAAACTAAAAACTATATTAAAGTAGCAATAATTCTATAGATCAAGGCTTACTACTAAGATTATTTTTTTATAAAGGGTGTGTCTGTGTCCTTATGACCTGACTAGAAGGGGCGCTTGGAGCACTTATCCCGCCGCAAATACCCTCGGGCACGTACAAGGCCTACCCGTCATAAATGTCAAGTATAACAGTGCAAAGATTAAAAATATTTTGTGAAAATCTGAACTTGTTGGTAGAGATGCAGTTTTTTTTGGTTTTTTTTACTGTAGGTATTCTTAATAATTTGTTGTCATTTTTTCTTTTGTCGCTAGAGATTAGTTGATGGAAACAATAACAAAACTTCAATGTTGGCATGGCCTTTCATTAATAAAAGGAGGGCGAGGGCATGGAATGTCGTATCGGATATCGGTCAGCCAAATAGACGAAATATCGGAGATATTATGTAAAAAACTATCGGCGGTCGAAAACTA
Source organism: Houttuynia cordata (assembly GCA_039654745.1). Lineage (NCBI taxonomy): Eukaryota > Viridiplantae > Streptophyta > Magnoliopsida > Piperales > Saururaceae > Houttuynia > Houttuynia cordata. The sequence continues at coordinate 17,181,477 of CM077504.1, forward strand.
GTTTTTATCATATATTTTCACAATCTAATTTCTAAAATTAGTTATACTAATTTAGACAAAGCATAGATTTCAAAATATGCATATTAGGATGGGAAACAAACTTTTTTTCCCAAAAAAAAAATTCACAAAAAAATTTTTTTTTCAAATTTTTTTTTAAAATTTTTTTTTTTAAAAAAATGCCGATATATCGGTCTGAAACCAATATATCGGCGATATTTGGAAAAAACTTGAAAAATGATATTGTGTGGTATCGATGTATCGGGTAGGGCCTGATACCGATATATCGGCGAGACGACATTCCATGGGCGAGTGCACTGGACAAAACTTGAGAGAAAGAGGCAAACATTAGCCATTTATGTTCTATGAGGTATTCTTTTTTTTTTTTCTTAATAATGAGGGGGTGTCCAAGTCCTTAGGACCCAACTAGAAGGGGCATGACAACACACTTCTTAGATCATTGTATCCCGCCACCAATCCCCTCAGGTGCATACAAGGTTCACCCATCATAAGTACCTGATAAATTGGGATGTAATCCCTGGTGGGTAGCCAACAGAGTGCAGGTTCGAACTCAGGGCCATCATGCCATGGAGTAAAAAAACGTGGTAGACTGACATGTTCATGTTCTGTTTTTACTAGTTAGAATAGTTGTTTGGCAAACATATAACCCTATCTAATGACCATAATGAAAATACAAACAGGAACCACAATGCCAATGACGGTAAACCAAATGAACGGCATCACTGAGACGGAACCACTAGTGCGATACGCAGAGGTTGTCTTCAAGGGTTGGTTGAAGGCCTATTACCAATTAAAAAACACCTCCGTAGGGGGCAGGAGGAAAGAGGAGATGGCAGAGAAAGAGTTGGAAGAAAAGGAGGACCAGCGTAGAGGACAACCGCGCTTGCGATTCTCAACCGTTCTACAGTTTCTCCCCCAAATCGCCCGGTGCTTAATTAAGGACAAGGTAAATAACCAGTAAAAAAACAAGGTTAACACATTGAAGCAAAGGCCGTTGCGTCTTCTTGAATAAAGATTGCACTTACTCTGATATCACCTGTCAATCATTGGCCACATCTTTTTAGTTTTCAATTATTCCATTGACATTTGCAAAGAAGTATTTCTCAAAAATCACATTCTCCTTGGAGTGTGTTTTGCCATTTTCTTTGTATGTAGGACACACCTCACACGGGAGGGGATTCGATCCTGGGACCTTTCTTATATCCGGGAGAGATCTAACCAGAACATCAAAGACTACACGAGCGAATAGTCCAAATCACATCATCTCATGTTCGAGTATAACATGATATTACATTGTGGCACTATTCTTATATCAAAGACAACATGGGCAAATAGTCAAAAGGGAAATTTATATAAAAAAAATATAAAAAAAAATACCAAATTGGCGTACTGTAGCAAATATTTTCCAAACTGGTGTTCTGACAAGCCACGCAGGCGCCAGCGCGGCCGCTGGCGCCTGCGTGGCCTTTTTTTTTTAACCGGCCCGAAAGGCGTCGGTTAAACCGACGCCTTTCTCTTATTACAGATAAAAGAAAGGCGTCGGTTGAACCAACGCCTTTCTTTACAACAGAAAGGCGTCGGTTCAACCGGCGCCTTTCTCTTATAACATAAAGGCGTCGGTTAAACCGACGCCTTTCTGTAAGTTTTTTTTTGAAAGGCGTCGGTTGAACCGACGCCTTCCTTTATAACGGAAAGGCGTCGGTTGAACTGACGCCTTTTCGACACTTAATTCAAATCACTTTATCCTTTGGACGAAATCTACAATTTTTCACAACCTAATAATACACACACATCACAACCTGACAATACAACATCACAACATGATAACAAGATAAATTTTTTCTGATAATACAACAGACATGACACAAAATATATACAAAATATATTACACCACATCAAACTATTACAAATGTATTTATAAAATTACAAGAAGTGTTTATTCAATTCTCCTCAACCTATTCCTACCCCGTCCTCGTTCTCGAACTGGAATATCCTCAGGCTCAACGTCAGGTAAAGCATCTGAAGACGAAGCTGCCTGACATTGAGCACGAAGTGCACGCTGTCGCCGAGTATATACTTTCGAAGAAAGAGGCCTCTCAACTTGCTCCAGCGGGGCATCTGGAACAACAGGTGATGGGGTAAAACTTCTCGTGTCAGCTGATGATGTCAGAATGTCGGGTTCTGGAACAACCTCCAATCCTGGAATCTCAGTAACAACTGGCCGAAGCAATGGAAAACTCGCAAGAACATGTCCAGAGCGATCGTGTAGCGTCTGACAGGCCGCTAGCAAGCTCTCATATGATCGGTCCACCAAAGCTCCCTCCGTCTGATCAAATGTCTGTCGTGCAAGAGTAAGCTAGAAAGAAAAACACAGGTATGTTATCTACTCACTACAAAACACTAGTGAATAAAATCAAATATGAAGTTAATGATACTCACCAACTCCCGCTCAGTGTCGCCTCTTGGTTGATATAACATCTCCGGCTCATGCATGGGTGGCATGATAAGTCTCCTAGTGATGCTCAAATACCATCTCATGTATGCATCTCGCTCAGTCATAGCAGGCTCCCCTTGAACGAGAGTGATCGTCCGGTCGTCCCATCTAGTAATGTAGGCCGCATGATGCGACCTCCAATCAAAACTACCTCGGCCTCGGCGCGATACTCGTTCAATGAACTCAACCAGAAGAGGGGGGAAAACTTGTTCTAATCCAAATTGTAACATGACCCGATCCGGAACATGCATCTCGACGATGTCCACACATATAAGCGGCGTCCTAGATAGCCACACATGCGCTCCATCCGTACAAATTCCAGGTAACTGTGCTAACACATCATCATGATATGGTTGCCATATTACCTACACAACATATGAATATGATACTTTACTTTTTGGTGAAATGTACATTTGTCATATTCATAACGCATGCAATATAAAGGAGTAATACCTGGCCGGATCGTTGATAGTCCAATTCCGATCTATACAACGCCAAGACACTGTGAGGATTCACAGTTTTTGTCTTCTTCACATTCCACCTAACATAACGAGGACCCGATCCGGAACATGCATCTCGACGATGTCCACACATATAAGCGGCGTCCTAGATAGCCACACATGCGCTCCATCCGTACAAATTCCAGGTAACTGTGCTAACACATCATCATGATACGGTTGCCATATTACCTACACAACATATGAATATGATACTTTACTTTTTGGTGAAATGTACATTTGTCATATTCATAACGCATGCAATATAAAGGAGTAATACCTGGCCGGATCGTTGATAGTCCAATTCCGATCTATACAACGCTAAGACACTGTGAGGATTCACAGTTTTTGTCTTCTTCGCATTCCACCTAACATAACGAGGATGAGGAATAAATTATCTAAAATATAACATCATCAAATACCTTTAATAAATAACACATACCGAACTCCTAACGGTGATAAACCATCTAGTGGAGTGCTCCTAATGTTTGGACGACCGACATGCAATCTCTCCCACGACCATAACTGTTTGCCACATACACACCCAACATGAATCAAATGTTATACTTATGAAAAATATACTAGTCAAAGATAATTGATGGTTTACCTGGACAAGGGTGACGCACCCGGCGGCGGCGGCGTTAGGGATGGGTGGGGAGGAGACCGAGCCCGCGCGGGCTATATACGAAATGAAAGGCGTCGGTTCAACCGACGCCTTTACGTTATAAACGAAAAACCGACGCCTTTCAAACACGGTGAAAAAAAAACTGCCTTTCGGTTATAAGAGAAAGGCGCCGGTTCAACCGACGCCTTTCTGTTATAAAGAAAGGCGCCGGTTCAACCGACGCCTTTTTCTTATAACCAAAGGCGTCGGTTCAACCGACGCCTTTCAGGCCGGTTAAAAAAAAAAAGGCCACGCAGGCGCCAGCGGCCGCGCTGGCGCCTGCGTGGCTTGTCAGAACACCAGTTTGGGAAATATTTGCTACAGTGCGTCAATTTTGTAATTTTTTTTTTATGTTTTTTATATAAATTTCCCTAGTCAAAATTACATTATCTCATGTTAAAAGTGTTAGCAACATAAGTAATCTTAATTAACAGTAATGTTCATCACTAAAAACATAGTGTATCCCTACTTTACTTTGTAACATAAAGACACCGTGCACTATTTTCTGCACTCTGCAGACTAGGTGCTCTCTTATTTTCCAAATATGAGATGTTTGCAGTGTTGGATCTGCAGCAGATCTTGCTCTTAGAATTATTTTCTTAACTGTTCTGTGCAATGAGGGAAATGCGTTGGGCAACCCTCAAAAAGCAAAAATGGCATAGAAACATATCCGAAGAACCAAGATGATGAAGTATATCTTTAGTTGGATCTGCAGCAGATCTTGCTCTCAGAATCATTTTCTTAACTGTTCTGTGCAATGACGGAAATTTGTTGGGCAACACTCGAAAGTGAAAATGGCATGGGGACAGATCCGAAGAACCGAGATGTATTTCTTTATGAGGGAAATAGAAAGATTAAAAGTTACAAGATGGGAGTTGAGACATTGGAGAAGGATATGCAGCGGCATGGAAGAGTGGAGGTGCTACGGATTGGCAAAGATAGATGACTTGGTTAGCAATTATACAAAAAAAAAAGGAGAGATGACTTAGCGGTGGATATGATTCATGCCACTTTTGTGGTACAGCCTGCACCTAATTTTTACTGGCTTTTAATTAAGTAGCATACTTTGCAAGCCATTAGAACCATATGAATAATTGAATAGCCTATAGTAATGGGCAGGAAGCCCATTAGAACCATACAAATTAAATTTCTTGCAACTGTTTGCTAGGGAGCCGTCTCATAAAACGAAGGAAAACAACCACAGCCAAAAAAAAATCTTAACTTTGTGACAATTTTTAGCCACCATGAGGCAACGGCCTCCTTTTAGTACTTAATCAACAAACAAAATACAACTAGAATGTAAAACTTAAGGGCAGCATTTTATATTTTGGTGCACAATGAGTAATTGATATGGGTTGACCACAGACCGACCCTCTTGGTTATACAATAACACTACACCAAAGGGGCAGCAGCAGTGAAGAAGGGAAGGCAGGAGAAGATGGTCCAACGCCGACACTAGATCCACCTGCATGATTCTTCACTCTACATTTGGGGGCAGGGATGAAATGATGAGCTGCGCTCCGGAAGTCGGGATGCCTTGCACTTGTCTTCCCCAAATTCTACTCCTTTAGGTTCTTTTCGGTTTCCAAGTGTTTTTTTATAAAAAAAGGAGCCCAGAACGGTGTCCCAGTCCAGCAATTTCTGGTCCAACGGTGCATATACCCAGTTCAACCAGGATTTTGTAGGTAGTTGGTGCGGCCCGGAAATTTGACCGGATCCGGTCGGACTGGGCTGGTTTTAAAACACCGACTTCATTCCAACTTGTACTCTTCCTCCCACCCCGTAGTGGCTTCTCCCTGAAGTAAGCCATAAAATTCTGCTTTCTTTAGACAAGAAACTAAGGTTATCGTCAATCTTTTAAAAACTTGAAGTCATCACAGTTAATGGACAAATACATGAATGAAATGGTTGAATTATCTGCAAGACAAATCAGATAAAAAGGCAAAAGAGACGTTGACTTAAATATATAGTCTCGTTCATGCACAAAAAGAAAAAACATGTCAATCGATTGGTGTGAGCCACAATAACTAGTTGGAGTGATGGTTGGGTTCCTACTCTCATTATGTTTCAAGGGCCTTCTCATCCAGGAAAGCCTGTTAAATCAGGTGGCATTGGATCCTTGCAAAAAAGAGGACATGAAGTCGTGGATGATAAGAGTCTTCAATGTAGTCAGATGCAATAGAGTGTTGTCTTTGCATTGCTAACCAAAAGCTAAAGTGCCTTTGGTTATCCCCCATTACTCAAGCAGTCGTGAATATACTATCGGGTATCAACAGTCATGTATGCACCACCTGATATGAACGGTTGAGAGCATAGTTTACAAATACAAGGCAAGAAGCACATTTAAAGTATCAGGTTTTTTAAGCAGCTAAAACATATAAATATTAGAACAGAGCCGACTCCTATCATTGCATTCTTTAAACTTATAAAGATTAAAATTTTACCTATAAACCAGCTGCCAACCAAAGCTAATTTACTACCCTTCTATTAGACATCCTTTTCCCCAATATAAAGTTCGGAAAGTACCAGAACAGGTCATCCCAATGTTTCACCAGCATTAAATAATCATAGACCAGAACATCTCTGTGTAGTATCCACACTTTAGAGTCAGATTATGGGCTAAAGAGAACGCATGCTGCACAGACACCAGATTAAAACTATGGAGACATTCAGCTTACTGTAACATCTATTCTGGAGATAAAAAAGTTGAAAAACAATAAGTTCCCTTTACTTTTAACAAGACTAAGCCACCAATAAATTTTTTTCAAAACTTAAATGTTTTTAGGAGATTCTCTAACTTGCTCATATGCCAGAGATTCAGTTTTTGTCCTAAAGATTCCCTAAATGAGTTAAATACTCCCCTTGTGACTCTTAGAGAGAAATAAATAACGTACGGGCTAAACATAGTTAAACCCATCACTATTCATGTACATTTCCATCAAACTCAATACGTCGCCTCTTTCATATCTGGTAGCCCCAAAGCAAGCACGGGTTAACATCTCCTCCATAATGTCCCCACAAGTCCAACACTCTCTCCAGCATCCCAGCATAATGCCTCAATTCAACTCCAGCGGCCCCAAGTCCCCAACCCAGTGTCGTCCTCCATCACTAGCAGCCCCAACAAAAAAACTTCCATCATTTCTAGCAACTGCAATTCATGTTTTGTGCTGCCTCGTCTATTGCAATACCTCTGTCTTCTCATCCATTTTAAACAGAGCAGCACTAAAGGTGGAATGAGTGAAGCCACCCAGATCATCAGCATCCAGGCTTTATACTCGTAAGAGAATTTATTTGTGAAAAAAAGCATAGGTGTATTACACCGAGGATTAATGGTACAAACATTTAACTTTTTGTGGCCCTCCTTCTTTAATTGCTATTCACTTTGCCAGATACTTTGATTACTGGCCCGTAAGGGACATTAGCTGTCAATGCTTTGTTTAGGTGATTAATTATTTAGTAGGCCCATTGAGGCCTAAAAGTATGTGAGGGCATACAGCTGCTTTGATTAGCTTAATGAAGTTCTGATTCCAGTCCCAATATCTCTCTCCCCTGTCTTCTCTAGCCCGCCCCTTCCTTCCCACTTGTCTTGCACACAAGGTGCTCAACAGAAGGTCTATTAACCTCTTCATCCATCTTCTCCCTCATTACACGCCCTATACCTCTCAGCTCTACAGATACATAACATAGTCAACTAGCAACCAGCTCAACTTATCAATATTGATAGCAAACATTCACGTGGTTGACTCGATGGATAACCAATTCTAGATGGTGAACTCCATGGGTAATCAATTCTAGATGGTGATTTAACTATGGAATGGTTTTCTCAATGAGAAAAGTACCGTATGAAAGGGGTTTGCCTTTTCTCATTGCTACTACCATTCTATAAATTTTCAGGTAAGAGTATGCAAATGATGAGATAATGCTAGGTTTTAATATCGTTGACATTGTTGTGAAAAATGCCGGAGATGCAAGAGGGCCAATAAGATCAAGGAAAGACAAAGTCTCACCGTTATTATATCCCCATGGCTATAGTATTCAATATCAGGATCTTAGAGGCCAAAACTCCAGAGAAATCTAAGCACAGTTTGTAATGCCAATACTGCAGAGATAAAGATCATTTTACCAATAGAATTATTCCTCATAGCTATGTTGATATCTCCAGTTGCCACCCATTCCAATGAAGGCTTTATCATACAGTGGATGCCCTTTAGTAAAGCGCAAACATGCAATAGGTATCAACCACTGAGCAAAATCTATAATCATCTCAAAATAGCATACTCATTAGAAACAAAAAATGCTCACCATGTCTGACGACATCTAACAGCCTCTCGGCGAACAATACGCTTACGGTCATCAAGTGCCTTCGATGTAGCTTGCAGTACCTACAAATGAAGAAAATTGCACAAAACATAAAAGTGGGCACCACAAGAACCAAACTTTTGTTATCTTGAGTTTGCTAATGCCAAAGTAAAGCCACCTGATGTCTCATAGAATAGGTACTTGAATGTGGAAGCTCTGACAAGGCAACAAGACATTGAATTGCTGTCTCCCGAACAAGCTGCAAATGGCAAAAAACTATACAATTATTTCAGGGAATCATATGAATCCTAATGGGTTTTCTAAAAAAAAGTGTGTTCCAAAAGTGTAGAGTTCTCTCCCCACTGCAGAAAAACGTTTACCACAGTACGCAATGCCAAGCAAGTACAAAAGAATACCAAAATTAGAGTCCGCCCAGCATTTATTGTATGGATGTCAATAAAGTCTGTCATTTGGGCTTTTCTATTTGTAGCAGTAATTTACCGCAAGGACAGTTTCAACATTGCTGAACAGTTTGATTGATAATTGTATATAGGACCATCATTAGAAAAAAAAAAGTCTAAATCCAACTATCAGGAGATAAGGCCAATACTAGCAATATACTAGTCAATAGTGGGCACCATAATCATATGTGTGATTTTCTATCATCTTACCTTGGCTTTAGAATGAACTGAAAAAGCACATCACAGTAAAGCTGAGAAAGACTACATCAAACTCAACGACGTAAAGACCTTGTCTTATCAATTGTTGTTAATGACAAATCCTACAATCAATTTTCGTGTTACTATAACTGACAACAAAATAAATATGATTACCAACTGCTTCCCACAACAGTGGCCAAGATTAGGCCAATACAGCCATGATGTGCACTGGCCAGGCTGCATCTTCCCCAGCCAGCACATTATCTATTTTTACCAGACTACAAAACACCTGCAACCAACATTTTGTGACAAGATGTTGCAGCATACTGCAACTTCCGCTGGCAGATGTCTCTTGTTGTCCTATAAGGGTAACACCATAGTTTTGTTTTTAAGCTCTAGCATATTCTTTTAATCCTTCTGATTCTGAAGTAGACTAAAAATTAAATAGTCTACAGAAGTTTTGGTTTTAAAGAATTGAAGGAAAGGATATCAAATGTTCAGTTTTCAAGTTAAACACTACTAATATAGGCTTAACAGAACAAACTAAAGTGGGTAAAAATCTCCTTAATCTTAACAACGACATTAAATACAGTTTTCAAAGAGAACTTGTCAATATAAAAACATTACCGTCATATGTGGATAGGAGACCAGTTTAACAAGAAGTCCAACAATATTATGAACATTGTCAAGTACTGCTTCATTTGCTGCAATTGATACAACATAAAAACAGTCAAACACAAAGAGGCAACATCTCCAGAATCCAGATAAGCTAAATGATGACTCATCCATCCATTACAACTTAGCACAGCTTTTTTAATTACGTAAAATATTAAGAAAAAAATGAAGAAGAATGTTCTCACCATATATTGGTTCTGTAAATTACTAAATTGAGGTCTCTATTGCAACCGATCAAAATTATTAGGTAACTACTTAAGCTCTTAGAAATGGGAAATCTATGTAATCTTATGGGAAGGCAAAACACAAGGAGCAAATAATAAGGGCATTTGCCAATACAAAAAATTGAAACAAGAGACTCCATTTGATTACATCTTAAATAACCACATCTTCTATAGCTTAAGCTATAGATGAATGGATCAATCATGTACACCAATAAGCACATACACTCACAGACGAAATTGTTAGAGTATATTTGCTCGTCTGTATTTTTGGTTGTCTTTAGTAGCACAGTATTATGACTGTTTATGATGATTGGTCAGCCCTTCACTAAAGTGACAGCAGTAGTGTCTTCTCCTTTTATTGGCGACCTTAAGCCTACTTAGAGCTTGGTTGAGTCTTGTAACGCTACTCATCTTCAATATTCAATTCAAGCGAAGCTCTTTCTTGTCTCCATAACTAGCCTTCAATAATTCTATAAAAAATGACATGATCAACAGTGGGGTTAATAACTCACCATTCTCATCCATTAAAATTCCTGATAACACCAGCACTAGGCTATAAACAAGGTCCTTATTCTGATTATCTTGGCTCAAGATGGACAAAATTTCCAACAAGACCGGAACAAGCTGCAATTACATGTACCAAATAGGAATCGTAAAAGGTTCTCTAAAAATTAGATTCTCAAAAATGACCGATTCATCCTGGAAACAAAAATTGTGTTGTTTTGAGAACTAACCCTCCTTGCTTCGGTGACAATGGCAGCCAATGGAGTTTCGGAAATAACATGTCCAAAAGCCCGGTACAGCATGGCTCTGAAAGCATACTCATACAGTTTAGTATATATATATATATATATATATGTATACATTACATACATACATGTGAGTATATAATATAATCCGCCAATAGATACTAGATAAGGTACTGGTAGTAAGTTAATTGAAGTTCTCTCTTAAGCAAACCCACTCAGAGCCACAAGAGTTTTGAATCATGAAAGCCAAATTTCTGCATCGTCTGGAATGATATGGAGCTCGAAAAGACAGCTAGCCCATATACAATGCTCAAGAAAACTAGTGTGATACTCACAACTTAAAAAAAAGCCAGGTAAGCATAATGAAGCACTTCAATAGGCATACATTATTCATGTCCATCACATCATCATCATCGTACGCCTTATCCCAGCTATCTGGGGTCTGCGGCATGGATTATATACCATGTTTGACTCTTATCGAATCAAAATAGTACAAAATCCATACAATAGCAAGTTTTTACGCCAGATGCCCTTCCTGAGTCAACCCTCTGAAGAGGGGATGATGATAGGAAGATACAACGTCATCATATTCATCATACACCTTTCCAAATATGTGGATTGGCTTCATGACATGAAGGTTGCACATGAAATATTAATAGCCATCTTCCATCACAAAGCTGGTAACACTGAATACCAGTCTGCTTTTCGCATTACTTATGTCCATCACATGCATTTTACATTTGATATGATGGAATATTTAAGTCCAACGACCAGAAGATATTGACAGCCTCTAGCACTAAAAACAACCTATAGACATACAAATTAGATGGACAAACTGAACCCTGGACAGATAAGAGTGAAAAACAAAAACGGCTTTAGAAGAGGCAAAGCATGCACCTTGTGAATGATGAACCGGATCCTTTGATTGACGACAAAAATATAGGCATCATACTGGAGAAGAGATGTTGCTTATATAGCGGTCTTATGGTGGCATGAAACTTCTTGTTCAAACAGCCATTGGTATCACTTACAACAACAAAAAATGCGTCTGCTGCAGCTTTGACCACAGACTCATTTATAAAATGCTCTCTACTAGTCACTTGTGTATTTGGCAACAGGAAATCTAATAAGAAAATCACTATGTCCTTCACTTTTGCATGTCCACGCATTAGCAAACCTTTTGCTACCCATGCCAGTGCGGAAATAGCATGAATTTGAATGGAGCTACTCCACTTGCTTGATGCAGTCGAACTCAGCACCATTAATATGCCCATTTCAAGAATTATTTCCAGTGCTCCTTCCAAAGTACAACTACGGGCATCCTTGTCATTAGCCTTTAAAGACCCTTTATTGACAATAGAACCCAAGGCCTGAGCTACCATACTATGCCCTTTGAAAACAAGCATAACCACAAAAAGCTTCAACATAACTCCTGCCTCCGGAAGAGGCGTCCCAGGATGAAGTGCGATAATTACTGAAGCAAGAAGTGAAATGATCCACTCATCTCTACATGAAAGGGAAACTACATCCTGAGTACAAGCTAAACTTTCAAGGTCGGACAAAGTTGACAGAGTTATCACTTCCTTTGACTTATACAATCCACAAGATGAAAATGCACGATAAGCTTTCTCGATTATTAAACTTTGATTTGCCGGAGAACAACCACTGACAGAAATCCTCATGACCATTGATGCTGCATCTAGAACATCCTGAAAAAGAGTAAAAAATTGCCCTCCGTGGTTAAATTAAATATCATTGCAAGTAGGCCTAATGACAAGGAAGAATTAACTTTAGATACAGGTCATATCAGCTCATATCAGATTAATAAACTTGCACAAACAGTTACCTGTCGTTGGGAGCTAAGTTTGAATGTTGGGGCTTCTGTATGATCCAACAGGATGAAAGCAAGACGAACTGCTACTTCTTCAAAACCACCGGTTTCCTGTAACCTGATCAACAAGAAACAAAAAGTGGGATTAGCAAAAAGACCTCTCTAAAATACACAACTTAAGTTCATTAAAGAATTTCAGGCAAGATCCTATGAGCATGCATTTAAGAATATTGGACAGTCAAAACAGTAAGATTGCTAAAACCACGCGCGTGCGTGTGTGAGAGAGAGAGAGAACAAAAATGATGACTGAGTAGATGCCATGTACCAGGGAAGCAACCGATTAGCATAGCACTCCAACAAACCGAGAAGAATTTCACCAGACTTTGGTTCTCCATCAGCCTATCCAGACAGGAATTTTAGTGAGTTCGAGTAGTGTTTCAAATTTTAGATTGTTCTCTACAATTTAAGGACGAATCCTGGGCTTACAAAATTATTTTAAAAATATAGTTTTTTTGGATTTTTTTTAAAGATAAATAAAATTCAGAGATTTTTGCATACATACCAAAGCCCCAACAACATTGACACGTAGAGCTCCTTCCATTCCTTGAATCACTCTCAACATATAGTTCACGCCAGAAGCACCAATCTCAGAAAGTGCCTCCAGCTTTAATGCAAGTGGCATGACTTGATTCCCAAGCAATAATAAAGAAGTAACTTTATCAACAACAACTGTCATGAAACTTATTTCCAAATCAAAATTACAAGCTTTCTCCACAAATGCACCAATTTCCACTAAGGACTTCAATGATAATTTCCACAACACTTTCTCTTGGAATCTGCTCGTTATGATGGACATAAAAATCATCAAAATATTTTCAAATGTTTCTTTGGATGTTGAAAGCAAAGAATGAGAAAGCAAAGCCAGCATCTTCAATCCCTTAACTGCAAGATCACAATATAAGCATAAAATAGTGTCAGAACCAAGGGCTTGTCAACACAAACTTACAAATCAATGTCAGGGGTCAGAAAATCTAGTATACACAAATGATGAAAGGGAGAACTATGGATTAGGGATTAGGGATTAGGGATTAGTATTATATTCAAACCTTGTACCCAATTTTTACTTTTTTCTCTCTCTTTTTTCCTTGAGTGGTCACAATTGTGTGAGGCAAGTCGAGACTACAGAAAGTGGATCCAAATCCTGCCTCCCCATGATCAAAACTTAAACTGGAGGCATGACTTCCTGTATAAATAGGGCAAACATGCTCGACATATCTAAGAGTTGTATAGTAAGCTTGCAGCTAACTTCACTCTGTATGCAGCAACATGTTATGACATATGCTTAAAAGAGCTCAGCTCATTGAGATTTTATATTTTATAGCTACATGCAAGTGCAAGCACCAAGCTTTGACATGAAACATAGATTCCAACAAATATCACATTTTTTGCTTTATCTGCATTAAAAAAAAAACATCACGGATTGCAATTCTGCCCTATATCACCAAGATCATGACAAGTTCTTGCATCTCCTTGAAAACCCCAAACTTGGAACATAGATCTTGGGTTTGATCCATGTGTGGGCCCATGCATGTTGTTATTAGTGTATTTACATTCATCAATTTCTCAACGTTTGACGATACTTTAAATTCATTGTAATGTTTTTACCTGGAAAAAACACATACATAGTATTTAAGCAAAGAAGAATAAAGTCACCAGCCACTAGTGATATTATGGTTGTTTTACTTTAATATTAGTGTTTATAGTTGTTAAAAGTTACAAATAAACTAACTCATGTGAAGGTATTTCATCCTAATTATATATATCTTTCCCTGATCTCTCTGAGATCTTCATCATGGGGATATTTTACTCGTCGCTCCGAGATCTTTAAATCTTTTTGGCCAACAGAGAGATGTATATCCAATATTGCAAACCTTGGGTAACACAGAATGTGAACAATGTGTCCAGAATATTTTTTTTTTCAGCCTTGAAGAAAGCTATCATGTTACTATAAAGATAAGCAGATGAATCACTTTCCAGATAGGCACGAGAAAAAAAGACAAAATTCATTCTCTAAGAAAAATATAAGCAGAAAAGATGGCAATGGCATTCACCTCCTAAATAAATTAATATATCATCTGAACCAACACTCTCGCCCAAAAGCAGAGCTTCAAAAGCACTAACTAATTGCATGAAGACACTTTGCATTATGGAAACCCATAGATCTTTCCCTTCACAGATTTCTTCCAAGCAAACAGCATGATCCATGCATGAAGCAATGATTTCAACACAGAGGTAGAGTGCCCCAAAATTAGATCCTCTAGTAATCAAATTGTCCTCCATAACACCACTGCATGAAGAAAGCCCCAAAACATCTAACAATGGAAGAAAAAAGCATTGGAACACTCTACTACAGCATGTACGGGAAACTCTGCTGGAAACTGCAAGAATACGTGCAAGAACATATAAATTATGCTTGCTTTCAGGACGAATATCACCGTAAACTTTCTCATTGACAACAGACTTGAAAATTCTCTCCATGTCTTCATCTTCCATGATTAAACTTCTAAAAGTATGAGCTTCAGGAACATTTGAAAAAGAAATCATTTGCTGCAAACAGGTTAAAGCCTCTCTTGTAATTTCATCATCTTGCAGTTCCTGTTTCTCTTCCAATAAAGAGACTGGCTCCTTTTGCGAAGAACTCCATATTGTCTCTTTCAGAGAAGACCAGATGCATTTAGCATGCTTTTGCATTCGATCTGCTCCATAGTGCAATGCGCAATGGCCAAGATACTTCAAAGAATCTAACTGCGACAAGCAACAGCCATTACTTTTAAGAGCCAAACAAAATGGCACCAAAATAGTAACTTAATTTTGTCAAGCTGTAAATAAAATCTCTAACCTTTGCTAGTGGGAGGGATGAAGAAAGTTTGTCCAGCAGAACCGGGATGGAATGTGGCTCAAAAAATGGGGTCGCACCAAAAGCATGCTGCATGAGGTTATTGTAGATTAGAGTGTACAACATACTACCTAAATTATTGTTTAAAAAGGTAGCCTAACAAATGTAGAAAACAAGCAAGTTTCACAGTTTCAGCCCCTCATAAATTCAATGCAGAAATGATATTCGAGGAAAATTAACAAACAGAATTCAGAATCACTGCATTCTAGTAATACCTGATTCCATAGTATACTAGCAGGCTAGACGCAAAAAAACTACTAAAGCTGCTAAAAATGAACATTGCTCTCAAAAAATTGTTTTGATTAATACTTTGCCTTCATGTAAAATTTAAATTTTGTTATAAGCTTCTTTATTTGACCCAGTGCAAGAGTTGTTCAGAAAAAAAAATGCAGTAGAACTTTCTTTGTCTAATAAACAGTACTATTATCTCATGAACCTGGCATATCCTGCATACAATTCTTTAGAATGTTTAGCAAGCATTATAAGCTTTGGCCTCAGGACGGTGATTGAAGTATTATTTTGACCTATACATATTAAGTACATTTGACGGTGATTGAGTATCTCTATATTTTGTGAAGTCCTTAATAGCATGGATCTATGTATAAGAGAAAGGTTATTTTTCATGTTTATTCTTATTTTATGATTAATCAGCCCTTGACTTGAGTGAGGGCATTAGTGCCGTTTCCTTTATTTGGCAACCCTAAGCTGCTTAGAGGTTCGTCGAGTCCGGCAATGTTGTTCTTCTTCATTAATTCAATTCAAGGGAAGCTCTTCTCTCCAGAAACCCTAGTGCTGAATGATTTCTTGTCGCAGACAAATACACATTGACCATTTTGAAGCTGCCTACAGTAACTTCTGAAAGAGAAAGTTGCTTTTGTTCTGAAAAGTATTCATATGGTGATTGTAAAGAAAAGTTTGCCAAAGATGCCCATTTTAAATCAGCAATCTAAGGTGCAAAAGTTTATCTTATTTGCAATATTCAACAAAGAGACAATGTCTTGTTCTCCATGTCCAGGTTCAGGAACAACAGATCAATGAAGGTGCATTTATCATGCAGTAACTAGTAATTTGAACGACCCAACAATTGAAGCTCAAAATGTGACTCCTAAAAATCATTCAGATCGACATAGAATACAAAGAAGTCACCTACCATTAGCGCCCTCGACAAGTCATCCCTTTTAACATCCACGTTCTCATTTTTTGGCTGCATATGTGAAACAGATAAGATATAAGAAAAGCAATGAAAGAAGTAAACACATTTTAAAAACGTATATGAAGATTGTCATTTTTTCACATTGCAGAAAAGTTAGCTCGTTCGATGTCTTACAAAAAAACAAACAGTCTGTGCAGAGCATCACAATTTATCTATAACCATAGAGTACATCTAAGTAAATGTTATAAAATCATTGCAGCTGACTCTAGGTTGAACCACATAAGCTCTTATAAAATCGTACATGTTTTCTTTTATGCCTTTGATTGGGTCACCGCTATGGCATAAAGGAAAACAAGCAAATATAATTTTTCTAATAGCAGCCAGCAAAGCAGATTAGAATTTAAACTTCACAATATCATCTTAAGACACCACTTTAAAGTCTCAACAGACAACAGAGGTCAATGAGCTGATAGATTGGCGGTTTACTACAATCTTCCTGTCAGCTTGAAGAAGCCTTCAATGGACTTCAAACAGCTTTATATTTCCAGTCATTTTATTTACTGCCAGCTTTATATATTCTCTTTCATTTTCTATTTCAAATAACAATTTAACTACCACTAGAATTTCGACGCATCAGATTGTGACATCATTCTTCAGGATTTTAAAGAAGCTTTTCATACAACAAAACAGGTGAATCACACTGTAAAATGAGATAAATGAAGCCAGGGCCTATTGCAAAAAAAAAATGATCATCATATTAGAGATTTTGTCACAGCTTACATGGGTAAAATAGATAGGAAAGTAACGACATAAAATCTCAAAAAGATCTTCTGCAGAAGTCGCCAATGGGCCAGAAGGATCTGGGAATAACTTGCCAAGCAATTCTACAATATGAAATATGATCATTAAGCATCGAGGATCCTTTTCTTCGTCAATTGCTTCACAAATGGCATCCACAAGATTGCCAGCCTGCAAAAAACAAACATGTAAGCATCCAAAATAACTTACTAAGTAAGATCAGAACCACAATAATCATTCACATCATTCATAATCAATAAATGGTTGTATTGCAATTTCCTACATTCATTATGGACAAACTAAATCCAACCAAAATGTCCAGATAATGACATGTAAATAAATAAAGATCCATAAAGTCATGTACAGTTTGCCTTGCCATCAACCAACTCATGGTGACATACTTGAATTATTCTTTCATGTACAGTTTGCCTTGCCATCTACCAACTCATGGTGACATACTTGAATTATTCTTTCTGTTTGCTATACATGAATTATGTCTTAGGTATTCTCCTCATAAATCTTGAGGCAGTAATAGAAAGAGTGAGATTGCATGAACAGCGCAGAAAAAACCATAAAGACAGCGCCATAGGTTTTAGTCATCTTAATACATAAGGTCAGACACCAAACACAAACAAAATAACGTTTCTAAAATATACAGATATCCAAGAATAGTAGTTGGACCACAAAAAATCAACTACTCTACACCCCATCTCAGCAGGCTTTCACTTCCTAATGGACTTTGAAAAACATGAACAAAGAAGCTGATAAACAAAAAATTTATACAAAAAATTTCCTTGCAGGACATAAAAGAAGCTGATAAACTAGAGGAAACTGATCCTGAAGCTGCGGAGAATATAGATTCAATATTTAAGCACCAATGGTAACGAGGATGTGATGCAATGCACAACAGGAAAAACAACAAAACTGATGAGGAGATGAGTGGAGACCGCAGCGGAAATCACGCAAATGACATCTACCACTTGTTGTGAATGATGCAAATTCAGTAACAAGCAGCTTCTGAAACTGAATCTCTGCAATGGAGAGAGCAGTCAGCCAGAGACAAGTATTCGGAATGGCACATATACATCAAATACAGATATTTGGAGTGGCACAAACACAACAAACAACAAGTTCAAGTTCAAAACAACAAACTCTTCTTTTCATTACATCAATGGCCTATTTATAGCTACACAACGCCCCCAATCTCCCGCCTACTCAATGCCCCCCATCGCTACTTCAAAGTATTGCCACTGTGCAGTCCAGTTCCCAAATCCAACAACAATTTTTGTACTCTCTGGTCCGCCCCTTGCAAGACAAGATTGATACTTCCACGAATTTCAACCTTAGCATCAGCTCCAACTTGGACGACTCCTGTGTCTCCTCTGCTGCCATGAGCCCTAGCGCCACAATCCACGACTCCCGTGTTCTGCGCTTTGGTTCTGAACCTGGAAAATCTCTGTTGGAGTTGGATCGTTGTTTTTTGAGAAATAATCGGGATTTCAGTTTGAGATTGGAGTCCCTGATGGATTTGTTACCAAAGTACACCTAATTGGCAGCGTAAGAAACAGTACTGGATCTGCAACACCTAACAGAGAGTTTGTCCAATTTTCTTACAAACCAATTAAACAACATCCTTGCATAATCAATGAGAAGGATCCTTGTAAGCGCATACACAGTGTTGTATGTGAATTTATGCTTCACCTTGTTGAGGTGATGAAATTAATCTTGCTTCCGGATAAAGTTTTAAAAGAAGTGCAGAGCTCCAAGACAGGTCCAAACTTTAAATACTACAACTTCAACAAAAGAGACAAAAATTGTAAATCTACAAGATCTTGCAGTCAAAATGCCTCAGGAAAAAAAAACAGTGCCAAACAGGCTATTAGACCAATTAGCCAATTCTTCTTTAAAGGAAAAACACAAAAAACTTTATATTGTGTCAAAATTAACAAAAATGAGCACAATAATATGCAACACTTGCAGAAACACCTAGAAAGGTATTTTCCCGGTCTGCAAGTATATGTGGCACATAAAACATACGGATTTGAAACTTGCACGCATTTAGTTTCTCATTTCCTTTTTAAGAAACAACTAATCCTGAACCAGAAATATCGTTTTAAAAGTTTGATATTGTTAGATAGTTAACCTTCCATCAATCATCCAAAAAACTAAAACAAATATGTGCATGTTATGTTCTCTAGTCCATTAATTCCAATTTCATGAATTAAGTATGCATCACATTACCAGAATTAGGATTAGGACTTCTTTGTTATGGACATGAGTATAAACATATCCATCTTAGGAAGATTTTACAAATTTCACTGACGTGTTCCTTCTTCAGCAACATGAATGAATGAATCATAATAGGAGGCTATTTCCATGGAATCGACCAAGATTCAGTGATTCCGCCTGAATTCTTACTTCCTCGCAACTTCTGTACCCAAACATGATTCTATGGAAATTGGACATATTCGACCAGACTATGATGGAATCTGAGGAGTGGCTACTTCCCTGGAATCGACCAAGATTCAGTGATTCCGCCCGCGTTCTTACTTCCACGCAACTTCTGTACCGAAACGTGATTCTATGGAAACTGGACATATTCGAGCAGAATATGATGGAATCTGAGGATCAATTATGTATCCAAACAACCCCATACTACTCATTTTTCTCTTCGCCTTTACAATTTCATTCCAGATCCAAAAAAAATGGTTGACATGATAAGTATATTCAGTAGCACAAGGACAACAAATAGTATGAATACATCTAGCATATTCCTTTACTATTCCAATAAGACCAAGAAGGTAGACTATCTAAAGAGAAAATTGAGACAATGAACATCCCGGCTTCTCCAAATACTGACGTAAACATGTAAACGGTTGGCAAACAAGTTAACCACTCCCAATAGATATACAGTCATTTGAATATGTTCGAGAACACTTAAAAAATATTGTGAAAAAGAACAAAAGCTCATACCAGTGGAACAACAGCTTCTGCGTACTGAGCCAAAAAGCATTCAACAAGTTCAAAGCAAAGCTGCAAGGGCACAATAGATGAATATATCATATTAAAAAAACAGGCTAAAAAAATGGAGAAAGAGAGAGGCCTGACAAGATGTTAAACTTAAGGAACTCTGGCGATCAGTAGAACTGCGGAATTGAAAAAGCATCCTCACTAACAGAGGTTGCAAAAACTTTTACCACTTAGAGCATGCTCAAATGTTGAAGGGAAGATCATTTATGGGTTTAGATTGTGAGGATCCACACTTCCAGTTGAGCTCTCCATCTAAAGGATCAATCAATCCCTGCTGGAAGTTTCATAAAGTTCTCCATGTTCTAATTTTGACACCATAACAGCTCTCTCAACAATATAATATCGATCCATATAAGTGCTATGTATAATTCGTATTTACGTACATGTATGTGTGCTTATAGAGGGCACTTCCACTGTGGTATTATGTTACTATTAGTTCGGCAGTATCCTGCTACTATTACTTCAAAGCTCTGAGAGTACATATATACCATGCTTCTCACGAAATAGTAGCGCAAATGTGTTACTGAACACTAACAATAACCAGTAATGAAGTTGAGCTACTACTATGGGGCTGTTTGGCACTCCCTTTAAGCACTTAAGAACTTGCGTTATGTTTTTTTATCCAAACCAATATGTCCCATCAGCCCTTTCCTTCGATTAAGAGCCAACCCTCCTCCTGAGAGGGTTAAGGCAGAAAGCGCCTTTAAGCCATTTTCTTTACCACTTAAAGGGGGGTCAAACAGCCCCCAAGTCACTAAGTATAACAGTACAGTGGTACTAGGTTAGTAACTTAATAGTAGCGCACCCTATGTCGCCAGTAATAGTTTCCCTACTATTATGCTACCATGTCTAGGGTAATATGTTAGTTATCAATGTTATTACTACACATACACTACATTACTAAGTAATGAAATTATGATAGTCATGCAATTTCATTGCTTATTAACATAATTTCCTGCGAAACATTATGCTGAGGTAACACACACTCTTCTACAATATTATAAACATAGAAAAATTTGTTCTCCCTCTCTCTTCTATATATGAATATCGGCAGGTTAGCCCTATGCAGCTTCTAATTTTCACTATCAATTACATCACAATGGCGGTTAGCTCCTCGGTGCAGAGTAACTATTTTCTAGTATAAAAGCTGACAACTAGTAGGATTGCCATACAGTTTGTCATTCTTTTGCCAACATCAAATTTGTGCTTCACCTTTCTATCATGCAAAGCTAAAAGTTGAACTTGCAGATTCTGGAAAAAGGAATTAGCAAGTGCTCTTGCATCACTAACAAGGACCGCGCCGACAACGTTCCCTCTCCTCAAGAGAGCCAAGCTACCAACAAGGGCACCACGTAAAGCTTGCCAATCTGACTGGTATACAAGAAAGCAATCTAACTAGTTATATCAACCAAAAAAACATGAAAAGCAGAGGTCTACATTAGAGAACAAAGAAAGTATACCCGTGGTTATGACAATGTATGATAACAATTAAAAGAACATATCAGTTGTCTTTTTCGCAATACAAAAATTTCAATAGTGACAATGGATGCTTGAGTAAAATTTACCACGTCACAGCATTAAATTCTATATAAGCATATAAATGCAGACTGTATTTGTTTCAACTAGATGTCACAACAGAGTAAAAAAAACATCCAGCATGCCAAAAGCTTACAGAAATCAGTAGGAAACCTTCACAATCCATTACAACAAAAAAAATTAAAAAAAAAATTCTTGAGACTTTCCTATTTGTAACAAGGAATACAGTAAATTAAAAAAAAAGCAAGCTTTGTTTTTTGTATTACGATTTTCCTTCACGTCATATCATCCTCAAAACTTTCTTTCATATCATCTTCATGGAATCAAAGGGAATTGCAATCAGAGTTTTCCTAATTTCACAAAAGAAAGGTGACTTCTAATCAAATGCTTGATTCCCTGCACGTAAATATTTATGCCAACTTTAACAGTCTTGGTGGAAGTACTCCTAGGTCTTTTTTTGAAGAAATAGCCCCTCATTAGCTTATATAATAATAGAATTAAGAGTTGAATTAGGAGTACTCAGGAATCTTTGTAGTAGGCTACTAAAAGCATTGGTAGTCAAATACAAGACCTGTAATTTGACATAAAAATAATGGAATATTCGATTATAGTACTCGTATCTGATCTATTTTTCCCAACTTGTCAAAAGACCATGTACATCACTTTGAAGCCATCAATAAACTGTGCCCATGAAGACTACAAACCACACCTTTCATTTTATAATGACAAATAACGACTTTGCCAAATATGCTATTTGTATATGTTCCTTGGCTAGTCATTATTACATCTTAAAGTGCTAAAGATTATCAGTTTGCAAAAAGAGTCTCTAGACAAAGTATAAAAAATAGGTTTTTTGCTCTTCTCTGCGTCTTACATCGAGACTTGATTTCCAATTCTATGAATGATGGAGGAGAATTAAAACATAAACTAGAGAGGGCATAAAGCGTCAATTAGGGAGAGTAGACCATAAACATGGTTTTAATGTTGCCCGCAGGATCACCGCTGTGAATTACTTGCTAATAACTGCTATAGATCTAACAAATTTTTGTTTAATCATCTCAGAGATGCATGGACCATACATATTTAGCTGAGTGGACAAATGGAACTATGAAGCCCTGCAAGTTCATAATTCACACGGGATAAAAGGACAACTAAAGCTTGCATAAGTTTGTCAATATTTTGAAGTTTCTTCACAGAAAATTCTGTTCCAACTTCTCTAGTTCAATGAGGCCATTGAGATTTTTGAAAGAAGGATGTGCACGATCTAATGAATTATTTTTTATTACACAGGATGGAGTTTTCACAGATCAAGTAGTTTCACCCGATCTACAGATATTCATGTTCTAGGCTTCTAGTTGAAATATTTTATGAAATGTCCTTGGTATTATGTTCAAGAAGTAAATCCATCAGTCACAAAATAGCACTGGAGTTACTTTTTGTTGTTCAACTTAAGATAGAAATTAACATAGTCCGTCCAGACAACTATAAATTTGATTCTTTGACAGTATTCCAATGGAGAGTTGATTTGATTAAAAAAATAGAAGCTAATCTGTTATTTGGATTCCAACTTCCTTCTCTCTTATTCCTACAAAAGTTTCATCCTCTAAGTATTGTCAATAAAACTCTTAATATTGTTCTTCATAAGTTCCAAATTGACCAAGTACATCAACTTGTACTCTGTACAAGAGATTACTTTAGACAAGTTACACAGAAAAAGAAAGCACAGAAAACTAAATGATTACAGGTAAAAGGAATGGAACTCAATAACCTTAAAAATACTCAACAAATCCTCCTCTCTTGGTTTTGTTATGGAAAATCAAGAAGAGAAGAAAATTTGGCAGAGACTTTCACTGATTTAAGAATATAATAATTACTGACTAACTTTGACCAACTTCATCCAGTTGCTAGTCAATTGTAAAACACTTTTTTTTGGTACACATCAAATATACCTCCTGATGTAGAGCCATAGTGGTCCCACGTGAAATTTATTATTAAATTTACGTTTTTAGAATTTTACTTATATTAAGACTTTCAATTATGGAAAGATTTTATTTGATTTAGGATTTAGAATTTGGGATTCTAGTTGAGATTTGATTCTAAGTTAAGACTTCTCCTCTTTAGTATGTTATCTTTCATTAAGATTCTCTGTAAGCCTATTTAAAGGCATGATTATTAATAAGAAAATCAGTCGATGATTTGAAGAAAATACCTTGTTGCTCTGTTAATGGAGTTTTTCGTTCGGTGATGATGCTGAACAACTGTGGTGCCGATGCCATGGTCCGCCGTCCGGTGCCGATTCCGACGGCAACCTCTGGTGGTGATTCCAGAGGAAGTTATCCCTTTTCCCCTTCCACTCCCCTTCCATCACGTGCCGTCTGCCATCAACTTGGTGGCCCATCAAACAATCTGCACCCCATTCCTTCTCCTGTCACCTGGGATTTCCTACTCCAACAATCAATTGCTCTGAATGCCAAATTGGAGGCTCTGAATGCCAAATCTGATGTGCTCGTCTGCGAGTCTGCCAAGATCAACGCTCGCGTCTACCATCGGCTGTCCCAAATTCCACATCAGCCAGCCCAACACTTCCCAGGCTCCACATCCATCAGCCGTCTGGTGCAATGTCCGTGCCGCCCACCCAGGACCACGAGTCTTCTGACCAAGACGATGAGATACTTGTGTCGGTCCCTCCGTCCTCTGCAGCCGACTCCCCGGATCACTTTCATCCTCTGGAGGAGCCCTGCATCGAGCTCTGCACTCAAAGCCCACCTCTGCTCCGTTTGCCGCTGCCTGGCCTTCGCGCTGACTCTCGGCCAGGACGAGCCAAGCCCTCCGGCATCGTCTCCCCTACCCGTGCCTCTCTCTCTTCACTGTTCGATGGCCACAAACTCTCTCTCGGTGCCAAAGCTTGCACCTTTCCTGCTTCATTCACGTCTGGTGGCCACAAAGCTTGCACCTTTCCTGTTTCAGTCACGTCTGTGGCCACAACCACGCCGCCGCCACCAGTTGGAGGATCGTGACGTCCGTCCATAGTGATGTGCTTCATCGTCTACTGCCGCCGCCGGACAATACGTCGTCGCTCCTTCTGCCGATCAGATGGTTGCTTGCCGCCGTCTTCATTTTTGCTGATCGGACCTCCGGCCTTTCGTTGTGCCCTGCTGTCTGGTTCGTCGCGGTGCCCCGCCGCCAGATTGAGCCCAGGTCACCACGGCCACCGTCGACCATGCCGCCGCCAGCATGCCACGGCCACAGTCGACCATGCTGCCGCCGCTGTCAACCATGCCGCCGCCACCTTCGCCCTACGACACCGCCTGTCCTTCCTCCCTCCTGCTCGGTCTTTCCTTTCCTTCGAGAGGTTGACCCACGATTTTCGTTAAAAAAAAAAACACTGAGTTGACCCCGGGTTTGGCTCGGTTCGGGTTAGTTTGGTCTCGGTTCACATTTAATGTGGCTGCATCATGTTTAGGTTCAGTTGGCACGAATTTGGTCCAGTTCAAGTTCATTTTGGACGAACCAGCCATCGTGCATCGTGAACGCGTTTATTTTTCAAACGGGACCATCTTTGTGTTTTCCTAGCCGTACGGTGTTGAGAGGTAATTTGCCGGTCGCGTGAGCCATACTCGTCGGAGTCGAGTTTCTTTCACTCATGGAGAATGACGCGGAGCCATAGTAGTCCCACGTGAAATTTATTATTAAATTTACGTTTTTAGAATTTTACTTATATTAGGACTTTCAATTATGGAAAGATTTTATTTGATTTAGGATTTAGAATTTGGGATTCTAGTTGAGATTTGATTCCAAGTTAAGACTTCTCCTCTTTAGTATGTTATCTTTCATTAAGATTCTCTGTAAGCCTATTTAAAGGCATGATTATCAATAAGAAAATCAGTCGATGATTTGAACAAAATACTTTTGTTGCTCTGTTGATGAAGTTTTTCATTCGGTGATGATGCTAAACAACTGTGGTGCCGATGCCATGGTCCGCCGTCCGGTGCCGATTCCGACGGCAACCTCTGGTGGTGATTCCAGAGGAAGTTATCCCTTTTCCCCTTCCACTCCCCTTCCATCACGTGCCGTCCGCCATCACCTCCCCTGCTAATCCCAACTCCTCCCTCCCAAAGGTTTGCCAATGGAGCCACTCAGAACTGGGAGACGTCCTATCTAGCTCAGCAGTGACTGGATTGGCAAGTCAATAGTGAATAAAAAATGTTTTCCTGACCAGGCAGCATGAGAAAACACCACGACCATAGTGCATAGGAGTCCAACACCATATAAAGTGATATCTATGTACTATGTTAGCACCCTATAAAGTGTGCTCATGGGGGGCTTGGTCACTGTGCCTGGTCAGGTTAGACACGTTCATGGTAAAATAAATTATGCCAATGGACATCCTTCTTCCTTCAGCTAAGTAATGTTGTTGTGAGACAAGTAAATCTTCCTAGACTTCTTTCGGTAACCTTTATTATTTTCCCTAGTTATCTTGTCTACTAAAGCACTGAGCATCTGTCATTATGTCCAAGATCAATAATAAGTACTACATTATGACCTTTATCCTTTATATGGAAAGAAGTAGAAAGCAGTGTCACAGTCTTACGAAGCATGAAGGACCACTTGTGGGTCCACTCATTATTCATAACTATTCACATTCCCTCAATTGGGCTACAACCCTTTTTCAAAGTAGAGGCCCATTGGGCTCACATTTCTTAGGGACTTCTTCATTGAGCAGTTCCCCAACTTACTTGGATTTCTCATGCTCTACTAAAGGTAGTCTTCTTAGATTGAATTACTTAAAACTAACATTTTTTATCCTAATGGAAGATCGGCTCATGCCTGTATATTGAAGTAGTCATACTCTTCAATCCAAACGATGAGAAATTGAGATATGCTTTACTTATTTTTAACTTTATTTCAGTAGATGATAGTTTTGTCCCTCCTATGTAGTCATGGATCGTCCTTGTAGGATCTACACTACACAAGAACTGAGGTACATAAATAACACCGTTTGTAACAGAGTGAGTTTGATTAAGCATCATAATGAAGTATAAGCCAACTCACCAGCCTTGCTGTGAAAAATTCGAGCAGAAAATGTACAGTAGCACTGTCCAAAGGCTTTGACACAAGACGTGTAAGAAGTTCTCCTAACAAAAGTATACCTGAGGTGCTCAAGATAATTTATATCAGTAACTACAAATGCATATAATAAACATCCTAATCACTAATGCGAATTCAAATAATCATTACTATTATGATAATTATTATTACGCTATTGGTAGGACTTTATTATTTTAATGAATAAAAAAATTATTAAAACACATACAGCATACAAAAATATAAATGAAATCCATGGTATTGCATATCAGCCTGTACCAATCACATATTAAGCTTACTGATACACCTCATACAGGCAGAAAAGGTTTTTCAGAATCCAGTATCAGCACAAAGTAGTCAGTAAAATACAAATTTCAGAATTATCCCAAAAAATATATAAATTTCAGGTCATATCCTAGTAAATAGTCTACAATCTTGAGGGGTGGATGGGTGTTTTGACTTGCACCCAATAAAAAATAATTTATTGCTTGTAAATGCATCAAAAATTACCAAACAATGCATTTATGGTTTTAGTTTTATGTAAACAACAAGAAGGTTGCCTTGAGAATGACTTTCATTAGTTATTACCATTAGGCACACCAATAAAATCAAATAACCTTTATTAGTGTTTTCTCTCCTTGTTATTCCTCTCAATCCTAACAAAAAGTGTCTTGTGATCAAATTGCCATAGGGTTTAGAATGAACTAGCTTTTGCACAAAGGGTGGCCGAGGAGCTTGTGCAACTTCCTCCTGGTAATCTTGCTATTGGCTTAGTACAAGGTGAAAACTAAGTTTGATAATTCTCTTGAAAGATTTAGGGCTAATTGCTAAAGTTTTTGCACAATGTCGAGGATTGGCTATGAGGAAACCATTGCTCCAGTAGCGAAAATGACATGTGCAAACCCGTTTTTCTACTGTCTCTGTCTGCCAGTGGTCCATGTGTTTGATAGATGGAGAAGATGCTTTCATGATTGGTGATATGTCAGAACAATATGTGCATGAAGTTGCCTCCTCGTTTCCATCGTAAGCCTGGTCAAGCTTGCCTGCCAACTCAGACATTCTCTGAATGGTCTGTAACAAGCACCAACATGACGGTATAAGTTCAGTTTTACCTATTTACATGGAGTATTCAGTCAGTGCCCATAATTTTGTTTTATTTAGAGATATACACTTGCCGGTTGCATCTTTCTTCCTTTATTTGTGGATAACATGGTTATAACTGAAGATGAATAGGTGACTTTGCAGGTAATTACTCATTCAAAGCTCAGTCTTTGAGATGAAGAACCTTCGCTTCTTGCACTACTTTCTAGATATTCCGGTTGCCCACTTTCCTACAGATTTCTTTTCTTTCCCCACATTATTGCTCGTTTTGGCCTTTCTGAGGCTTAGCCTGTACACACACCTACAAACTCAATTAAGGCTTAATGTTTCAAATGGCTTTCCACTTACTGGTCCCACTAAACATTGGGAGCCTGGCATTCTGGTTTACCTACTGTGACTCAGCTTAATATCAAATATATGTTATACATGTAGTCAATCAATTCTCCTTCGTTTCTTCTCTTTCTCTGCCATCTCTTCACCACTATCTAGTCACTGGGTTGCTCCTACCATTCCCCGGTATTCCTTAACCACGAACTACTCACTAGGTGGTTGTTCTTCCCATTCACAAATATCATGTATACACATTGCAGGGACTTTCCTCCTTTGATTTAGTGTTAAGAGTTAAGAGACTCTTATACTACATGGGCCGATGAAGTGTTTGACTGTAAGTCCACTGCATCTTATTTTGTTCTTCTCTGTGACACGCCCATCTTAAAAGAGTAAGAAGCAGAATGCAGTTAGTAGATCTCCACTTATGAGTATAGAGCTACGGCTCCTATTGCTGCTGATATTTTCTGGATAAGAAAATATGGGTGTCTCCCTTACACCTACACCTAGGTATTGAGATAGTAAGAGCACAATTAAGATAGCTCAAGATTCAGGTTTCCACGATCTTACGAAGTACAGTAACATCCAATTCATGCACTATCATCTCCAACGCTGGGACTCTGACATCGCTTACATTCAGTCCTCTTTCAGTTGGATAACGTGTTAAAGACTAGTTCCATTTCCATTTGATAAAGCTCTCGAACTTCAGTAGATTAAAGTTTGAGTAAGTGTGTTAAAGGCTTAAAGTACTATTTCTTGTCTTTAATTTCATGTACATCTTTAGTAGTATGCTTTAGACAATAGAGGTTAGTTTAGACTTATATGTTTATCCGCTAATTTTGATTGGTTAGCCCTCACTTATGTTAAGAGTGTTTTCATCAATAGTGTCTTATTGGCAGGCCAACTTCTATTAAAGGTTGGGTCAACCTCTGCCTTTGCAATTTCTCAATGTTATTTCAGCAATAGAAAGTTTTCTCCTTTCCTCCAAAACCCTAGTTGTTTCAATTCTACCAGTTACCACTTTTTAACTTTCGAAGTAAATATTCAAAGTTTGCCCATGAAAGGCAACCTCATAGGACTCAGCTAGTTAATGTGTGAAGAGCTTATCTTGTAAATTACTGCTCGAGTTCATGCATGATATCTTTCTTATAGGTAATTCCTCTAACTTAAGAAATATTAAAAAGAGAAAACAAAAATAAATGTGCACTAGCTTGACAGAGCCCTCTTGTTTCTTAATGCAGGCCACCCACAATTATCATGGGGCACTTTTTAAAGAAGCAGCCTACTCTACACGAGGGTGGTGTGTGGGCTGATGCATTCAGGCCACCGTTGCCAGCCACCTCAATCTCGCACATAGGTTTCCAATGGTGCCAGCTATGCATGCAGGTTAGACTTCTTCCTTCTTAAAACGATAGTTATTAAGGGCTGTAGAATTTGCAGGTGCTTCTGACCAAAACATTTTTCAAGTGTACCCATCAAATATGTTTCATATAGTGAATTACCATGGAGTATGACAAAATTGAGTCATGGAGAACAAAAATTGATCAGAAAAGAAGTACACAAGGTTTTGGTCGAAAATGGAGTGAAATACCTCTGCCTCGAAGAACATGATCAGTGGTGGTCAAATACATATCCATCTCTCTAACCTGATTACAGGAACATCACTCATTCAGTCAACTAATATACTGAATGCAATATTCTTAAAATCATTAACGTGCACAAACAATCTATCTTTTATCACTCCCATTGCGGTAGAAACAAGCAAAAAACTCAAAATTTCCCAAATGAATACTCACCAATTCCGGTATGCCTAATAGGTCAGCTTTCAGAAGCTCCGCAATGGCATTCACACTCGCCGCCTAAACCGAGACAAAACCGCAAGATTTAGAACAACATCCAACTCAGCTTTACAAATTCTCTTACTTACTTAACCAGATAAGGAACATAAACTTATATGGACGGAGCATTTGCAGAGAAGAGTGGAGGAGAACAAAGGACCTGCTTCTCCGGCGTCGAGGAGTCGACAAAGGCTTCGACATGCGGAATCCAAGATGCGGATTTCGCCATTGCAGTTGCTCTACGGAGGAATCAAAGGCAAGAGCAGCGAGTAGAGCAGAGTGGCGGACGCGCTGAGCGCTGAGTATGAGCAGGTCGTCGTAGGGTTTCTTTCTGGAGTTGCTTTTCGCCTTCAGCACCTTCGCGCGGTTTCCAACTTTCCAATTCCGCCACCATCTTTTGAAGCATTAGGTGAACACGTGAGATTTAACTTAACTTAATTTGACTCACGTGACAGTTTTTTATGTTTCTGCCGTTGATCCCATCATCAACGCTTTAAAATTGCTCCTCAGGCTCCCAGCGTGTAATATCATTTCACTTGAACATTATTAAACGCCTTGTGCGTTGTGCAGGTTTGAAATGGGCCTTTCCCCTTTTTGCAACAGTAATGGGCCAGATTTTTTTTGTCCCAGCAAAAGTGGGGGTAGTTGCAGAGGAAAGCATGCTTGCTTAATTATTCCTATTTTTGGGCAAAGTTTTGACATAACCAGAAAACAGAGTCATCCATATAAGAGTATCTTTTTCACTTGATTAATCAAACAGCCTTCTTGCTCCACCTTTTTTCCCAATGTCTTTAATCTATTTTTTCATTCAAACGAATAGGTGATTCACTATGACAAGTTTCTCTATTTTCTTTTCAATAAGTGGTCATTATGGTGCAGGAGATTGTCTAGGACTCTAGTCAAATTTCTGGTCGTTTGTAGCATTAAAATTGATAGATTTTATGGAAAGAGTAACGGGGTAAGTCTGACCAAAAGACAATGGAATGAATGACAAAAGAAAAGGAAAAGAGTCTATCAATAATGGGGTAAGTAATGACAGATTATGTGAAATCCAAGTGGGGTACATTACTAGTGAGTTAGGGGACCCTTTACTGTGGTAGGAAGACATGCATTCTTTTTTACCTTTTGTACTTCATGCACCTAGATAGGTTTGTTTTCATTTCGGTTCATGGCTTCACTGTCTATCAACAAACCCGTCAACTTTGTCGACAAGATTGATTACAGAACTCTTCAAGCCCAGTTTTTATGGTCCCTACTGTCGACACACACCGTTAGGCTTCATAAGATATCCAAATGAATTGTTTAAGCCTAACATGTCCTAACCACCTCCCAAATCCCTATGAGGCCAAACATGTCTTATGATAACTTCTGGACTCAAGAATAATGAATGTTGAGACAAAGAGGGGTAGCAACTTGCTCACCTGTCGACAATGTTGAGGCAGTTGTCAGCAGGAACCAGATTTTTCAATAAAGACTAAACAAAACTTTATTTGAAATCCACGAATCCTTACCAATTCCCCACATCCACCGCAAACATTCCATACTCTAATATCATGATACAAGAGCCCAATAATTAAACACAAACCTTTGACTTAAGGCATCAAGAGTAGGGATTTACATCTCCCCATATGATCTAGACGACATCAATTGATTTCATGCCTCCTAGCTTCATCAAAAGGATTATATTTCTCGCTACCAACCATCAAGGCATATAGTCATTTAACAACAAGAATTGACATCTCCCCTAATAGATCAATTCATTTAAATCTCCTGATCATGCTTAATTCATAAGCATCAACATAAATCAATCATGAATTATGCAATAATAATTCTGAAATCATGACAATTCAAGCCAATATATATGGTCAATAAATGTAGGGTTTATAGGTTCCCTATCTTGATTCGGCGAGGAATCCACCCAAAAGACAAGTTTTTCCTCTTGAATCACCGGACCCTAACCACCACTTTTCCTATCCTGGTTGAGAGCTTCCCAAAACATTCATACAACCCAAGAAATTTGGTTTTCATACTCCAAACACGGTCAGGTCCATGTACAGTAGCTTCAAAAGACCAAATTGCCCTCCCCATCGAGAACGCTTGTTGACATTGTTGTCAAGGGACCCAAATTACTAAATTCTGGATTAAATTTAATACTAGACCCAAATTACTAAATTTGGGATTTAATTTAATCTCCTTTTGTCCAAAATTATATTTTTGTTCATTTTGGTTTTCTAATGATGACAAGTAATTTTGGACGTATGGAGTGCTTTAAACTATGGGCTATTACATAAGTGGCCTTAGGGCTCATTAAAACTCATCGTGGTTGATTGGCGCATGTCGGAGAAACCATTAGATTCTAAACAATAATTGATGGTCTTTCAATCTTGGGTTTGAGATGACTTGACTAATAAACCTTGTGACCTATGTGGTGTAACACTCCAATTTTTCAAGAAAATTAAGTTAATTAATTAAAATAATTATCTGTTGTGTGGACAATCAACCCCATAGGGTAGTGTGTTGGCTACTATGTCGAGGGAGTAAAAAAAGTAAGTTAATTTTTCAAACTTGTACCTCTTTGGTTTGTAATCGTTCCTACTCCATTTTAATCAATGGAAACTACCCAAAACCTTTGAAGAATGTTAGAGAAGTCTTGGGAGGAGATTTTGACGGATCAGAGTCGAAGAGCTTGAAGATTTGTGGCAATTTTGCTAAGTTTTTTAGGTAGGAAAGTAAGAACCCTTTGTTTATGGTGTATTATTGTGATTGGCCTGAATGATCATGTTGTTTGAGAGCGTGTTGAGTATGAGACTCATGCCTTGCTTCCGATGATGGTTTAGTATGTTGAAATTCGAGTGATTATGTGGGAAATTTTAATGTTTCTCAAGTATTATGCGAATTATGCTATGATTTTTATAGGTATACTTGGTAAATGCTCTCTAAGTATTAATTTCCTTTCTATCTGATGTTAGATAGCATCAATTAAGTCCCGAGATTTGTGATTAGAGTGGAGATTATGAGTATTCACTTAACTCTTTGTGATGGTTCTTCGGAGTATATTTGTGATAATTCATGAATTCAAGCGTTTGGGCTTGATCCTGTGAATGATAGATGTTCTACTCCCTCCGTCCAAAAATATATGGCCAAATATTTTTAGACAAAGGGAGTTTTATTGTGCATATCCTGAGTTGTATCATATTTGAGTATGATCCTTATGTGCAGATGTAAAGATTCTTCTTTCATATACCTATAGTATAGGGTCATTTTGGGTATGGTAGATGACCTTAATGATGTGAAGCTATAGCAGTAACCAAAGATGTGAATATCTTGATGATTGTGTTATGAATATGACTTCATGAAGTCATGATTGTATGTGTGCTCATGAACATGCAAGTAGATGAATTGATTAGTCTTGATGGTATAAAACTTTGTAATCTTAATGTGGTTGGATGACCAATGAATTCTCCACGTGAAGAAGAATGGTGCGCGATTTCTAAAATTGTCATGTCCCTAGATCAAGAAGTGACTAGATGACATAAAAACCCTTGGGTGTACCGATATGTTACCATTGAACTGATTCAAAAAAATGAATGCATGCTTGTTTGGTGTTTATTATTCATGGTAGCGACACTTGAACTGCCCAAGTCCATGAATCTTGGGGGATCCCCTGCCCTATGGGTGAATGTGTGTCATAGGCTTGTTTAGGGAATTATCCTTCTGAGACTAAACATGCTGAGAGAGTATTAAGACTTAGGGTATTGAATGATTGTTCATTGAAACACCATTTTTGCATTACCATTTCCATATTGGGTATTTGTATACTCATAATTTTGTTTTCTCCACATCCGAAAAAAATAGTATGTGCTTTGGGAGGAGAGTTTGCTAAAAATATTACAGTACTACAAGTAGGGTGAACTACCTTTATGTAAGTTTGACTCATGAATTGTTATTTATGCACATGTGTATTCCAATTGAACCAATGTTGTGATAATTAGATGTAGATTGTGCTATGTGGACGATCCACCAAGATTTTGATTTTATATGTTGTTTGACTAAATTATTTTCTACGTGGTTGTGAACTGTATTATGTTTGAAAATAGCCCAAAGGTCTCTCCTAGTCTAATTTATTCGTTGATTGATTACAAATGGGATTTTATGATGAGTTATGATGGAAAGTGAAATATTATGATTTTCCCTTGAATTACTTTGATGAAATTGAGTTTTGAAAAGTCTGGGTGTGACATTGTACCCTTAATGTAGGCTTTAGTGAGGGTGATGGGCTTTGCTTTAATATTAAGATGCTACAACTTAAATATTGTTTACCCAAGCGCAAGCAGCAAAGTAATAAAATTAACTCAGTGAGTCTAAGGTTGAACCACACGAAGCGTATATGTTTGAGAAAATCCAATATAAAACTACTAGTTACAAATTCTAACTATCGAAAGAATCAGATTTTGCTGTAGAGAAAAAGAAATTAAATTTATGAAGCAAAACTAATTTAAGAGTGTAAGAATTAAGTTGATAGACTAGGCTTAAGCATCGAATCCATTGAAATTCCACATGTTACTATTTTTCTACCTTCTAATTTAATATAATCTAAGGTAAAATACTATAATGATTGTTCTAAGTACTACATATATCCGTAGACAACATTTAATCAAAGATAAATACTTAATTTCAATTGATGGCATAAGCTTATCATTCAAACCTATTGATAATTCTAACTATTCAAAGTGAATGACAAAATGAATTAAAGAAAAATTCAATAAGTAAAACTCTAGATATATTCAATTGGTTAAAACTCCAACACAAGATTTTGGAGAATAAATAACTTACTTCATAACAATTTTATCTAGCCCGAGCCTAATGGAGAATTAGAAACTCATTACAATGGAGAGCACAAAGGAATACATAATATTCACGAAAAATAAATAAAATCTTAGAAAAAGACTGCCCCTTTACTCTTCGCTTTTCAAAAATCCTCCATAAAAATCACGCTCTAAAATCAACTATTCCTTTTCTACTGTTCACTGTTAATGCTATTGTTCATCATCTTCCTCGCCCATCTTTTTTTACTATAACGAATTGCTATGTCGTTCCCCCTCGGCTCCTCCTCTGTTTTTATAGTATGCTCAATAGTCCCACCTCAAATGTCGAGCTTACCCCATTCTCATCCAAATCCAAATCTATCTAATTTTGAGCCAATCAAAATCGAATCCATTCCTATGCACGACTTTGTTGGATCGATTCGAGCATATCCAAGTCAAGCTCGTTCCATCTATGCCCTGGCCAACCGAAAGCGTCCCAATCCCGCACATCTCTTCAAATTTGAGACCCAAGCACGAGCAAGACTCTGAGCGGTCATCCCCTTTTTAGATCGAGCCTAAGGCCTCTTCTTGTCCACCCAGACGCTCAGTATGCTATTCTTCACGAGAGCTCGGGCGTGCTGTTGCTTTTTTCTTCTTCTTCTCGAACGCCTGAGCCCAGCGCTCGAGTTATTTTTTTTTAAATTTTTGTTTCAAAACCCGTTGTTTTCACTCTTCTTTGTTGGAACTCATCTGAACGGTTCTTCTCTTTAAAACAGAATTAGTGTTATCTATTACCATTAATCAACGACTCAAATTCAATTATTCTGAATTTCAACTTTTAGTGTCTTCAATGAAGCTTTTAAAACCCGTTATAGCCTTTCTCACCATTGGATCTTTGATCTTTTCACAAAAGCCCATTTGATTTGCTTCAATTCTACGATTTGCATATGGAACTCTTGAAATCTTCATAAATAAAACATAATTCAATTAAAATGTATCTAAATTATTTAAATTATAGCAAATTAAATATTAAACTCCTAAATATTAACTTAATACTAATAACCCATATTTATCCTTATTTTAACTGAAAAACAATAGCATCAAATAGGTAAATGAAGCATATAAATGTGTATATTTTGTGTATATTATAAGGCGTTGTCATTTTTTTAAATAATAACTTCACATTTTTCTAGTGAATTCATATTTTTATAAGAGTGAATCTCTTAATTCAAGTTCTGTATTCTTTTTTGTTTTCTGGTACACATGAGAGACCCCGCCTTGCATAAATCATGTTAAGCTGCCCACCCTCCCAACAACAAGTGCCTCATGCCTGTGATCCTTACATCTTGAAAAGGAAGTCTATATTTTTCTTTTGCATGAAGTATAATAAAGAAGTTAAGACTACTACAAGTTCAATAAAATGAAAACGTGGAACAATAGAGATGATGAAGAGAAGTAAAACCTTAAACGAGAAAGTTTATTACAAAAGTCTAAGTACAACATGTCTTTTGTCGTAAAAAGGTATTAGCAGGGTTAATTTTTCAAATAGTCTGAGCATACCTATTAACAAGATAAACCTTAAGTAGTTTTCATTTTTCACATCCCTTAACCTCTATGCTCCAAACCACTTAAAACTTATAGAAATTGCCCATAGGTCGGTTCGAAGCATTTGGGAGTGTTTGGGAGAGTATTCTCAGTGAATCGGAGGTGAAAAAGGTTGAAGATTTGAGAGAGACAAACTTGGTTTTCGAGGTAGGAAATTGATGGTATATTCGTGTAATTGGCCTTAAATACCATGTTGAATCAGCATATGTGGATAGATGTTTGTTCTTAAGTTTATTCACATGTTTATGGAGTAATTGTGTTGAAAAATGATATTTACTGAGTATTTTATAAGTTATATTTTTTATTATAGTATACTTATCGATTATGGATACTTGCAAAGACGTTATTTTTTTTATCCATTTGTATTGGTCAGCATGAGATATTGTTCATGATATGTGATTATTCTTGGAGTTCGTAAAAATTCACTCTATTTCATATGGAGATGCATTCGATATCCGTATATGTCGATTCCAAGTTATAGGCTTATTACCATGGAGGAATATAGTTCAATTATGATGTCTAACGTAAAGGGAGAAACTAGGAAGCACAGATACGTGAAAATGGATGCCATATCCATATCCGATACGTATCGGATATGGATACAGATACCGTTGTCTGCGTGTCGCTGCCGTTTTCGATTTATAAAAAATGGATACTTTACAGATACGGCCGGGACACGGGAAACTTCTCAGCTTCTCCCATCCTCGCTTCCTGGCCATTGCAACTCTCTGAACTCCCCCTCCTCCCCACCGCGCCTCATCCACCATTGCCCACACCTTCTATTTTGGGAACCGTCACCTCTGCATCTCTTTTTCAATCCTCCTTACCCCGCCTCCTCTTATCAGTTGCCTCGTTCTATCATATGCTTCTTCATTCACCCCTTTCTCGGCCTACCCTGTAATACCACCCTCAGAGCAAGAAGGGGAGTGGATGGGACTGGACAAATAGTGTCAAATAGATGTAGGGAGAGTGGGGAATTCATAAAATAAAAAGCTATGGGAAGGGTCGTTGTCATAGCATTGTTTACAAGTATTTCCCTTTAAAAACCCTTCAACAAGAGCATGAGTATGTTCTGTTCGTACCCTTCTTTTGTGTTGGTTGCACAAGTTCTTATTGTAAATGATAAAAGTATTTGTCTATTGTTGGCACTATTTCACCTCCATATATTGGGCAACACTGTAAAATTGAACCAATTTCATTTAAGTATGGCTTGGTAGTATATGCTTTAGGAAATGTAGAGGTAATATTCTAATGAGGACAAAAAGTTGATTGAAGGATTGGGATTGATCTATTTCTCTGTGATATTCATATGTTGTCATCTAAATTTTATAAGGTGATGCTCACATAATGTTTGATGAAATGAATAAGAAATGTAAGGAGTATGTTAATCTTAACAAGAAATCAAACTTAGCAACTATATATATGTGAAATCATTCTCAATTGAGTTACTCCACAACTATGCCAAGTCATAAAGACCAATTTTGGTTTTGTGCATGGCAAGGACTCGAGTAAAGGACCTAGCAATGTGCTCTATGACACTGGAAGCCATATAGGAGCATCGTTCTCAAGTTGAGGTTTCATCATATCAAGGTTAGTAATTCACTCAGCAATGTGTTAGAGCCTCTCAAAGAATATCGTTGCTCCACATTCCTTTACTTATATTTTGTGATGGGACTCTAGTGCTTAGCTTCATTTCGTCCCTATTTTTTGTACCTAATTCTTCTATTCATGCATTAATTAGCTGAGTTAGTGTAAATGTTGGGTATATTTATTGACATAATTTTAGGGGAAAACACATATGCTCATGAACTGACCTAAAGTGTATACCAATGCATGCTAGTTGCGGCATCTCTGGTTGGTATATGATATGAAGTTTGTAGTTGTAACATTTACAAGGTTTAAAGGAAAAAACGTGGCGCTACAATACTAAATAATACATTTAAAAATTATATAAATTTTTTTATTAGTCGTGTTGTATCCTACTTTTTAGAAAAATGCCCCCGTGTTTGTATCGTGTCTCCATATTTGTATCCGTGCTTCCTTGGGCAGAAACCTTAGGAGTTTAATTGAGTATTTAATTTACAATTCATCAGTCAAACACGAGTCCAAAATCGTATTATGAGACCATAGTACTGTGAGGAGGAAACCATTAACATGTTGTAGAATTATCAAGTAGGATGAACTACCTTTTGTATAAGTTTAAGTTATGACTTGTTATTTAGACACATGTGTATGCTAATTGAAGCAGGATTGTAATAGTTAGATGTTGATTGTGGTGTGTGGATGATCAACCTGGATTCTGGATTTGTTGCATGGTTTGAATGACTATATATGTATGTGGATGTGATATATGATTATATTTGAAGACAACGACAAGTCATACTTCGGATTTATTTTAGTCGAAGATTGTTGACAATTGTTGTTTTGAAATCATGTTGTGAATGATTCGAGAAATGATGAATTTTTTGCAAAATTACTTTGATGAGTAATATTTATGAAAAATCAT
Source organism: Houttuynia cordata (assembly GCA_039654745.1). NCBI lineage: Eukaryota > Viridiplantae > Streptophyta > Magnoliopsida > Piperales > Saururaceae > Houttuynia > Houttuynia cordata. Next base: position 17,220,327 of record CM077504.1, read on the forward strand.
TTTGTGATAGTATCTAGGATGCCCATGTGGGCACAAAAAAGGCATATTCTGGCAGGTGGAAGTAGGGTATTTGATGTTGCTCTGCTATGAAAGAAAGGTAAGAGGAAACATAGGATGAAGGAGACAAAAAGCTTGCTAAGGAAGAATACATCATCCTATCCAAAAGACTAGTGGGTTGTTGGTGAAAATCAAAATCACTATGAAGAAGTTGAGAATAAGTTGTCCAAGTCTCCCATGGAGGATCTTCCACCTTGGTGATCTTTACCAAGCATGCATTGAGCATATGCCAATTTGGCAAAAGGGTCAATGGAGGATTTGAGGGGGTAAATAGGTTGACGGCTAATCATAAATAGATGGGTGGATAAAGACATTTTCCAGGAAGTGTGTTTTGCTCTGCTTCAACTGAATTTGAGGGTTGCTTCCTTATAAGCTCTTTCTGGTGCCTCTGCCGTGTCAAACACCTCTAGCCAAATTTGGGTTGGCTTTATGGGATCTCTTATCTCTACCGCCCATTCGCCGCATGGCCTTTACCTCACTCCTCTTATTTTATTCTTGTCTCTTATCCTCCTCAAGGCAAGGCTTTCTTCATTATTTGCCTTAGGTTTATTTCACCTCATAAAAAGCTTACGTTATTGGCCGCACAACTAGTTGGTTGCTCTCTTGCTTGCTTATCAGTCTGTTATAATGACTATATTACATAGTTTTAGGCTTTGACCAGTTTTTTCATGTACCACTTGTTTCAGTATTGACATGATTTGGTCTATTGTCATACTCGGTTGTAAGGCATTCCTTAGAGGATGATGAATAACACTAAAAAAGCCCCTTTCGGTATTTCAATTTAGTCTTTGCTTGAATGATTTACTTGTGTTATTTGTCTATGTTTGTGTAATACACCAAGTAATTTCTAGGCTTAAAATCGTCAAAAAAGTGATACAACATTCTAAGAAGATTGTTTTGAGCCCAAGAATTTAAGAATTGGATGTGGAAAGTGTGAGTTGAAGCCTCAAGAAGTGTGAAGGCCATGTGGGTGCCACTGAGGGTAAACTTTAGAAATCATATCACTATTTGATATGTTTGGATAGTTCTCATCAAGAGCTTCACAATGGTTCAAGAATCGCGTAAATCAGAGTTCGGGAGGTAAAGTTATGCATGTTTGAAGTTGGGACAAGAAGACTGGAAATTGCAATGTTAGCTAGCCGAATGGCTAACAGATAATGTATTCTCGATTAGTTGTAGGTCAGTCGAGGGAAGGACCAAGCAATGTATTTTGGGGAGGTGGATTAGGCCTTTTCCAGGGCCTATTTTACTTTTCCTGGATTATAAAAGAAAATCCAGGATAGTAATGTGTATGTATGGTGAAGGGATCGTACAAGGTCATGTGTGATACAAAGTATACTATGTTCGGTGGATCTAGAGGCATTATGATGTGGTGGAGAGTCAATATAGCATGTAATATGCTAAGGCTTAGTAAGTCGATAGAGTACCTTAATTATTGAGTAATTTGTATATTATTGTAATCTCCCCGAGAGGTGAAGTATAAGCTTGCTATAAGCAAGCAATGTTGTATAATTATGTGTAGTGATCTTTGGCATCATGATAGATAGAATATGTTTAATATACAAGTGTGATTGTGTGTGTCCATGCAATGAATGAGCTGACAAGTTCTAGTGGTTAAAGAACTAACTTGTGGATTATGGTAATAAGCCCTTGGAGGCTAGTGATGCCTCGCAGGAGGTTACCAATAAGTGATTTCCTCGTGAAGCCTATAAGTGGCTAGATGTATAGAATGTCATTGCAGGTTCATGGATGGTCAAGGAGGACCAATGAAAGCCCTTTGTGGCTGTGTGGTATGCTTAGTTTGTGTATTTACCAAGGTTTTAAAAATCGGACCGGTGACCGACCCAGAATTTTTGTCGGGCAGGTCCAACCGGGGGTCAACCCGGGTTAACCCGGTGATGACGTCATCACAAAAAAAAACAAAAAAAACAAAAGAGGGGGGGGAGGGACGGCTCCCTCCGACCGCCGGATGGGGGAGGGGGGAGCGGCGGCGGGGCAGCCTTGCCCCTAATAGCGACAACTAGCAAGCATCAGCCCTAGATAGCGACAACTAGCAACCTAATAGCGACAACTAGCACGTCATGCAATCCCACAAAGAAAAGAAAAATACCAAGCACCCAAATTTACTCTAAAAGAAGGTTAAGAGAGTGCAAACAGTGGGAAGGGATGGCCCTTCCAATGATGACGTGAATCAGTGTCCTCTCTTAATCCTGCAAAAGAAGAAGAGTGCAATTAAGCTACAGAAAAGAAATCTAATTTAAACTGGACTATTCTAAAACTAACTATGCTAAAAATTCAATAAACTATTGTGCCGTCCCCGGCAATGGCGCCAAAAACTTGATCGTTTAAATATAAAACCCTTGCAAGTCCACAAGACAATTGTACTACGGTGAGTATAAAAAGGGTTGTCGAACCTCAGGGACGGATTAATATTTTACCAAATTCAAGAAAAAGTAGTAGTGTTGATTCTAGACTAAGAAAGCAATGAACTTTAAACTAAATTACTGGGATTCAATCAATATGGAGAATATCAAGGTAGAGAATCCACCACTAGATATGCAATTGCTACTCTCAATTATTATTAAGCATAAGTTAACATGATATAGTAACTCGTGTTCTTGATCGGACACACGAATTACTATTGAATTCACTAACGTTCTTGACCGAACACGAAAGTTTATCCACTATTGTGTAATCAATCCTATCCTTGATCGGGCATAGAATCAATCACAACTCTATTATAATGCAATTAATCTTATCCTTGATTGGGCATAAATCAATCACAATATCTAATTCCATTCATAATCAAGCAAGTCTATGATCAAACACTCAAAAGACTACTCATGAAATCACATTAAGCATAAATCATAATCAACTATATAAAATTAAACTATCAAGAGTAGCAATACACATCTAGGGCTTCATCAAGCCTTGAATAAAAGTTTATTACACATAGAAAGAAAGAAAGGAGAAGCCTGTTTATGTAGATCCATTGTCATGAATCCTTCTTCTTCTTTGCTCCAAAAGACTCATTCTCTTGCTCCTCTCTAGCCTCCAATAAAGCTCAAAAGTCTATTCTCTGGTTTCTCCAAGGTAGCCCAAAACGTTCTCCAATAAGGACTATTTATAAGAGTGAAGAGAAACCACGAAGTTCCCTTCCAAATCCGAGTCGAAATAGGTCTTATTTTGGTTTTCCGCATACGGCGATCGATTGCTCTGCATTGCTGATCGTTCGCTATCCGATCAATCGCAATTCCTTCGTTATTTTCCTCCGATCGATCGCTTTTCTGATCGACACCGTATGATACCGATCGATCGTAGTTACTGTCTTGCACGATTGAAAAATTTCAGTAGATACGATCGATCGTTTTGAGGTCCGATCGATCGTTTCCTTTAATACACTGCTTTTGCGGTTGTGGCGATCGATCGCATTGAGAGCCGATCGATTGTGGTTACTATTCATGAATTTCAAATGGCTATAACTTTTTGCTCCGAACTCCGAATTGTGCGTGGTTGGTGGCGTTGGAAAGCTGACTTCTTGAAATTTAACATAAAGCTTGAATCAGTCCAATCCGATATTTTTACATGAAGTTATGATGATTTAACCATTCGAATTACTTTTCACCTCATTTCTGTGTTTTACTCTTATTTCCTACAAAAACCAAAAACTATATTAAAGTAGTAGTTATTCTAATCAAACACTAGCATAATCATAAGTTTAGGATATAATAAAATGCATATTTCATATGAAGATCAAAAAGTAAAGGAGAAATAGGAAGGAAAACACCAGAGGAAGTGAACTAAAAATCCCGGTCATCACCATCAGCACCGCTCGGAGGATGGAAATGCCATGCATGAAGAAAATCGACTATGGAGTGGAGGTGTTCCGTAATAGCATGTTGAGAATCCCTAAGCTCCTACTGTGAAACTCGAATCTCCTGCTGCGATTGGCGAATCTCCTGCTGGGATTGCCGAATCTGCTGCACATGTCCAGTGAGATCGGTGATCTGCTGATGCATAGTTGCCTAAGGTGGTTGTTGAACAGGCTGACCCTCGAGTATCTTGGCTTGCTCCTCAGGACGGTGTACCCATGGCCAATCTGCACGTCGAGTGTGGCCCATCATTTGGTTGTAAGCATCAATGCCAATGGGCCCAAGTCCACGAGATACTCTAGAATGATCCGAAAACTGCACCCCATGGGTCGGAAATACCCGCTCTAGAATATAGGGATACGGTAACCTCTCATCTTTTCGCCCTACCAACATCTGCTTCATCTGACCAAAGACGAATGAAGGAAAGTCAAAATTATGGCGCCTGGCATCGTCGCCGAATACATATAGCAAATCGGTCATGGTTCGGTCGACTTTCTCCTCCCAGGCCGACCATACATCATGCTGTAGAATAAAAAAAGACGAAGCGGAACTCAGGCACCATGTTGATGGCAGAGAGGTATGTTGTGGGCCCAGGCCCGATGGTCGATCCCGTCAAGCAACCTGTAACGTTGCGGAAGACTGGAAACTTATACCCATCAAAATTGGGATGATGAATAGTACCTCGTTCGCACCCCATGGCACTGGCAATCTTGGTGACTCGGACGTGGACGGGAGTGTCACATACTACACTCCTGATGGCCACCCGTTTTGAATCCTCGTTATCTTCGATGGTGCCATTCGCATAAAACTCCTGGACCGGATCCTCATGCACCATTGGGTACACATTCTATCTCTTCTCAGCGATGTGGGTGAAATACTGCACCCAATCCGGCCTCTCCTCGATCCATCTTTGCGTTGGAAGATCGGGAATGTATGGGTTAAGGATGACCTGCCTCTCATACTGAATCAGTTGGGGCTATGGAGGAATCTCAGGTGCAGGAGTGGAAGGAATAGGGCGTGAAGTAGATGCCTCACCCCTAAGGCGTTTCTGAGCAACCGTCTTCTGAGGCATTGTACTGAAAACCAAAGATAATAATAAAAATCACAGCAAAGTACAATTTTCCAACATGCAACTTCGAACTTCATCATCATAGCAATCAAGTAACAGTAGATGACACAACATCCACTTCGCAATTTTCGAATTTTTTTTTTCAAAGACACTGTTCACAGTTTTGAACAAAAATCCTAAAAATTAGGGAAAACGCTTAAAATCGAAGAATGAAAGGCTAAAAATCACGCATAATCATCGCAATAGTCAATATAAGAACATGCATGAGACTAATTTCCAAATTATTCACCAGAAACCAAGAAAAATCAAGCTTTTGAGTTTCGACTTACCAGAAAAAAATGAGAAATTGCGAGGAAAGGAGAGGGAAATCGCAAAAATAGACACCGGATTTGGAATCTACGTGCAAAAATCCGCCGGGGGCCGGAGTTTTAGTCCAAAATGGGGTCGGAAACGGCGACGCCGAGCGAAAATAAGTTTCTCTCGCCGCGGCCGCTGAAACATAAAGCGTGAGGAAGACGACCCGCGATCGAACGCACAAACAAGCCAATTGATCGCTTTATAAAATGAGAAATGGCGCCCGTTAGATCGTAGATGAACGGCATCAAGTGTACCGTATGGCGATCGATCGTCCACATACGGCGTCGATCTCACAACGATCGATCGTTTATGGCCGATCGATCGTATCTACTATTTTTTTTTAAACAATCTATCCTCAAGTGATATCATCTCCCCCAAACCTATTATGTACATTGTCCTCGATGTAAAATAAAAATAAACAAAATGACAATGAAAACTTAACAATAAGGAGAAGAAAAGGAGAGAATACACCTGAATACGTGGGTTGCCTCCCACCAAGTTCTAAGTTTAACGTCTTCAGCCAGACTGAGCTACGATCATGCTGTACTTGGTGGAGTAGTCAAATATACCACCATGTCCTCCATGTCACTAGCAGCCTCGAGATAGGGGTTTCAAGTGGTGGCCATTAACTTTGAATGTACTCCCATCATGTGGATTGCGGATCTCAATAGCACCATGTGGAAATACCTCGGTCACAATAAAAGGCCCAGACCACCAAGATCGGAGTTTCCCAGGAAATAAGTGTAGCCGAGAATTGTAGAGTAACACTTTCTAATCAGGATGAAAGGATTTCCTGGAAATCATCTTGTCATGTACATCCTTGGTTCTCATCTTGTAGAGTTTGGCATTCTCATATGCATCAAACCGCAGCTCCCCTAACTCACTCAGTTGGAGTTTTTGCTGCTCACTGGCTTTATCCATATCGAAGTTGTAGGCCTTAATAGCCCAATAAGCCCGGTGTTCCAACTCCACAGGTAAATGGCATGGTTTGTCGTATACCAATCTGTAAGGAGACATGCCAATAGGGGTCTTGAATGCTATCCGGTAAGCCCATAATGCATCATACAGTCACAAGGACCAATCCTTTCTATCGGGACGAACCGTTTTCTCACGAATCTGCTTGATGTGGCGATTTGAGACCTCCACTTGGCCGCTCGTTTGAGGATGATATGGAATGGCAACCTTGTGGGTGACAGAGTATTTCTTGAGAAGAGCCTCAAATGACCTGTTACAAAAATGAGAACCTTCGTCACTAATAATAGCCCGAGGAGTTCCAAACCTGCTAAAGATATTAGATTTCAGAAATTCCAACACAAGTTTATGGTCATTGGTCCTAGTGGCAGCAACTTCTATCCACTTAGACACATAATCCACAACAACAAGAATATATGTATGACCAAAAGATGGTGGAAAAGGTCCCATAAAATTGATACCCCAAACGTCAAATAATTCAACAATTAAAATGGATTGTAAGGGCATCATATCTCGTTTAGACAAGGCTCCAAATTTTTGACACCTATCACAAGTTTGACAATAAGCATGGGCATCTTTAAATAAAGTTGGCCAATAAAAACCGCTTTGAAGCACTTTGGCTGCAGTTTTCTTGCCACCGAAGTGTCCACCACAAGCCTAATAGTGGCAAAAAGATAAGATGCTATGAAATTCACTCTCGGGGATACATTGTCTTAGGACTTGATCAACACATATCTTAAATAGATCAGGGTCATCCCAATAGTAATGCTTGACTCGTGAGAAGAACAAGTCTTTGTCAAGTTTAGACCAAAAGGTTGGGATTTGACCCACTGGAAGATAATTCACAATATATGCAAACCAAGGTGGGGATATAGCAGAGACAGCAAAGAGCTGCTCGTCATGAAAGGAATCCCTCAAAGGTTCATGGCGGAGCAACTCATGGGTAGGAATTCAGGATAAATAATCAGCCACGACATTTTCAGATCCCTTCTTATCTTTAATTTCAAAGTCAAATTCCTGCAGTAGTAAGATCTAATGAATCAGCCTTGGCTTGGCATCCTTCTTGGAAAGAAGGTACCGCAAGGCTGTATGATCAGAGAAAACGATAATCTTACTGCCCAGGAGATATGACCTGAACTTATCCAATGCAAACACAATAGCAAGCAACTCTTTTTCTGAGGTAGTGTAATTCAATTGAGCATCAGTGAGTGTCTTGCTTGCATAGTATATAACATGATGTATTTTGTTGATGTGTTGGCCTAATACTGCCCCTACAGCAAAATTAGAAGCATCACACATTATTTCGAAGGGCAGTGTATAGTCAGGGCGCTAAATGATGGGGGAGCTAGAGAGGAGGGTTTTCAGTGTTGTAAAAGCTTCTTTGCACGAATCATCAAATTCAAATTGCACGTCCTGACCGAGAAGGTGACATAGTGGACGTGATATCTTGCTAAAATCTTTAATGAATCGGCGATAAAACTCTGCATGGCCAAGGAAAGACCTTATTTGCTTAACTGATGTAGGTGGTGGTAAATTAACAATTAGGTCAACCTTGGCTTTGTCAACCTCTAAACCCTTTTTTTATATAACATGTCCAAGCACAATTCCCTGTTGAACCATGAAATGGCTCTTTTCTCAACTCATCACTAAGTTTGTTTCCTCACAGCGTTTCAAAACCAAAGTAAGGTTGTGCAAGTAATCATCAAAACAAGCGCCAAATACAGAAAAATCGTCCATAAAAACTTCCAAAAATTTGTCAATCATATCCGAAAAAATGGACATCATGCAGCACTGAAATATAGTAGGGGCATTGCAAAGACCAAAAGGCATCCTACGGTATGCAAATATATCGAAGGGACATGTAAAAGTTGTCTTCTCCTGATTCCCTGGAAAGACCGGCACCTGATTATATCCCGACTACCCATCTAGAAAGTAATAAAACTCTTGGCCAGCTAGCTTCTCCAGGATTTGGTCAATGAATGGGAGAGGGAAATGGTATTTACGGGTGTTAGAGTTCAGTTTCCTATAATCAATGCACACCCGCCTTCCCGTGGTCTCTCTCACAGGCACAAGCTCACCATCAGAGTTCGTTTTCACAGCTAAGCCCAACTTTTTGGGTACAACCTGGATGGGACTCACCCACTCACTGTCAGAGATAGGATATATGATGCCAGCATCTAAGAGTTTCACTACTTCTTTCATGACCACCTCTCGCATGTGAGGGTTCAACCATCGCTGCCCCTCCCTAAAAGGTTTGGCCTGGTCCTCAAGGTTAATTCTATGCATGCACACAGAGGGGTCTATGCCCCTGAGGTCAGCCACTGTCCAGCCTATAGCTCTCCGGTGTGTGGTAAGGATCTCCAACAACTGGGCTTCTTGGTCACTAGATAGGCTCAAGGAGATAATCACAGGAAGGGTGTCATCGGGTCCTAAAAAAGCATATTTAAGTGAGCTAGGAAGGGGTTTCAGCTCAATTATGGGTTGGAACTCGATGGAGGGTTTTAGTGGTGGGGCGGTGGACACAGGATGAGGGTCGGGATGGGGTCTCCACGTGATATGTCCAGGGTGTAAGGCAGCCACTAAACGGTGATGGACCTCCTCAAGGTCAGGTGTGCCCTCATATGTATCGATCCAGTCATAGAAAAGGGTATGCTCTAGGGCATCCTTAAGCACAGCGAAGGGAAGGTACTCCTGGACTAGGTCATCAACCATAAGGCACTCAGCTTCACTCGAGGGTTGTTGGGAAGAACTAAAGATGTTTAATTTAACCTTCATGCTCCCGAATGAGACGTTCATGAGCCCTGACCTATAGTTAATGGTGGCGTCAGCCGTGGCTAGGAAAGGGCGGCCAAGGATAACAGGAATCTAGGGTTTGGAGTTGGCAACAGGTTCCATATCTAAGACGACAAAATCAACAGGGAAATAGAACCGGTCAACTCCAACAAGAACGTCTTCTATAACAACTCTAGTTCTACGAATTGATCGGTCTGCTAACTGAAGGGTGACTGAGGTGGGTTGAAACTCTCCTAGGCCACGTTGTTCATAAACTGAGTATGGGAGAAGGTTAACACTGGCCCCTAAATCCAAGGGAGCTCTACTAATGGTATGGTCACCTATAACAATAGAAATAACAGGGACACCTGGATCCTTATATTTAGGTGGCATTTCACTTGTCAGCAAAGAGCTCACTTGTTTAGTCAGAAAGACCTTGTGGGTGACATTGGAATTGGCTTTCCTCTTTTGGGTACACAGGTCTTTCAGGAACTTGGCATAGGTAGACACTTGTTTGCTGGTATCTAAGAGGGGAAGGTTTACCTTAACCTGCTTGAACACCTCTAACATTTCCTCCATTCTCTGATAGGACTTACTAAACGTGGAGGGTTTGTCGAGGCATTGAGGGAAGGGTGCCTTAGGTATGTAGTATTTAACATTGTTGGGTTCATCCTGTTGCGGTGGAAGACTAACAAGGACAGGTTTGGTAGGAGTGGGTTCTTGAGCTCTGTCTGAGGAAGTTTCCTCACTCGCAATACTAATGGATGGGTTCCTAACCTGATTATCAACTTGCTTACCACTCCTCAGGGTAGTGACGGCTTGTACCTGCTCATTTAGATAATGGGAACCCTCGATGGCAAACTGGCCTCTAGGGTTCTGTTGTGGTTGGCTTGGCAAGGTACCTACTTCCCTACGGTTCATGGATTGGGTCAGTTGTCCTAATTGGTTTTCTATTTTGGCAATGGATTGTGTATGGGAATGGACCAGCTGGGCCTGGGATTTTTGTTTGGTTTTCATCTTAGTTAAGGCCGTGAGGATGGTAGACTGGGTGGCTAACATTTGGTTCATCTGGTCTTCTAAGGTTGGTTTCTTATTGGATTGGCCAAATTGAGGGGCTGAGGATGGTTGGTAAGGTTGAGGTTGGCTTTGGAACTCCTGTCTTGGAGGTTGATGGAAACTGGGCTCCTGGTTAGGTTGTTTCCAAGCGAAATTGGGATGATTTCGCCACCCTGAGTTATAGGTATTTGAGTAGGGGTTGTTGGCTCTAGGGTATGTCTGTGCAAGGTTGATATGCTCCTGTACAAGGTCTGGATACTGGGAAGCTAAAGGGCAGTCAACTATGGTGTGCATAGGGCTGGCACAAATGGCACAGGTATCTTGAGAGGTTGGGCTATAAGGTGGAGTCTGAGAGAAAAACCTGTCAAACCTCTCAGTCAGTATGCCACTTGGTGTTTTAAACTGGTGGTGGCTTTGACATCGTAGATGCCTCCCCTTGAGGCACTATTACTAGGCATATGGCTTTCAGATCTATAGAGGGTGGCACAGTGTAAAGAGTTTTCGCTTAGGTCTTCTAGTAGATCCCAAGCGTCATCCAGGGTTTTCTTCATGAATGTGCCTCTACAAGAGGCATCAATTAGGGTCTTGTGCTGATCGCACACACCCTCATGAAATCACTGCACTAATTGCCACTTGGGCACATCATGATGTGGGCAGGACCGGAGTAGGGCTTTCATTCTTTACTAACTTTGATGGAATTGTGCATTAGGTAGCTGGGTAAAGGTGATGATTTCATTGCGGATCTTATTGGTCTGTGCTACAGGGAAATATTTCTTAAGGAATTCGGCCTGAAGTTCCTCCCAAGTGGAAATAGAGTTGTGTGCAAGGGAGTATAGCCATTCCTTGGCCGTATCTTTTAAAGTGAACGGGAATAACCTAAGGCACACCTGGTCATCAGACAGTGTGAGTTTGAAGGTTGTGTTAACCTCCAGGAAGTTTTGGAGATGCCTATAAGGGTTCTCATTGAGTTGGCCGTGATAGATGGGTAGCATTTGGATGATGTTTGGCTTAATCTCGAAATTAGCCACATTGTCAGGTAAGCGGATGCAGGAGGGGAAAGTGTAGGTGGTGAGATGGTAGTAGTCCTGTAGGGTACAGATATGGGTTACTACCGGATTCTAGTTTAGGCCATTCCCACCCCCAAAGTTCAGGTTGTCTGCCATGGGATGGGTTTCAGGGATCGGGTTGCCAGGAGTTCTACAGATTCTATAGAGGCACTCAGGATCAGTATCGAAGGCAAGGTCGGGGTTCAGGGAGCGACGACCATGCATGCATAATAAAAAAAGCAACAAAACTTGTAACAGTCCTAATAGCGACAACTAGCAAGCATCAATCCTAGATAGTGACAACTAGCAATCCTAATAGCAACAACTAGCACGTCATACAATCCCAAAAAGAAAGGAGAAAACACCAAGTAACCAGATTATTCTAATGCAAAAGTTAAGAGAGTCCAAACAGTGGGAAGGGATGGCCCTTCCAACGTTGGCGAGAATCCACGTTCTCTCTTAATCCTGCAGCAGCAAAGACACAAATTAAGCTTACTGAAAATAAATCTAAATTAACACTAAGCTACTCTAAAACTAACTATGCTAACAATTTGGTAAACTATTGGCTTTCGTCCCCGACAACGACGCCAAAAACTTGATCGTTTAAAATTAAACCCTTGCAAGTGCACAAGGCAATTGTGTACTACAGCGAGTATTGAAGGGTTGTCGAACCTCAGGGACAGTTAAATAATTTACCAAATTCAAGAGAAACTTGTAGTTTTTAATTAATCTAAAGAAAGCGATGAACTTTAGCTAATCAAATTGAGATTTAATCAATATGGAGAAGACCAAGACTTCGAATTCACCATAATAAACTAGTGTATCATCTCTCTCTCTCTTTTGAATAAAGATTTCCAATTGGCTAGCATATTGAAAAAGGGGAAGAGAAAGGAGAAAGCTAGAAAGAAAAAAGACAACTTTGTTATTCCATACCCTAGAACAAGGAAGATGACCCCTTTATAAAGAGGGTGCATTTCCCAAGATGGTAGGCCAGATCGTGGCTTACTGATGGGCCACGATTTGTGCCATAGATTACAATCAATTCATCCCTAATGTCAATCATGGCTTATTATAATAATTCATAAAAGGAAATTAATCCTAATAATCAAATACTGCCTAAAATAGGATTATGCGTCATGGGTGTGTGACGTTCACAACAATCCACCACGCTCCGCTACCGCATTGTCCTCAATGCAACCAAGAAAGGATGTGGGGACCGTAGGCAAACATCTCGGTAGACGCAGCCGCAGCGGTGGCATACGCAAGCGTGCAGAATAGGAGGAATCCCTTGGAGAGATGTCACCGCTCAGGCTCTTGGTTCGAGGAGGGATGCGGCGGAGTAGAGGCAGCTGGGGCATATAGACTACTGGGGCGACGGTAGCAGCGACAGGGGTAGCCGAGGCGGCGATGGCAGACACCGTGCGAAAGCCATGGTGGCGGAGGTCACGGCGGAAGACGAGGTGGACGACACCGAGGCGGTGGAAGACGGTGGCATCGGTTTGGTCGAGACTGAGTTGGGCAGGGCCGAGGTGGCAATCGCCCATGGACCGGCTGGTCTTGAGGAAGACAGTGCCAAATACATAATCAGAATCGCCGGCGAAGACTATGGCGGCGGCTGGGGCCAAAGGAGGAGACGGGACTGTGATCGGCTTGGAGGGAACGACGGAGGGTCTGGAGGTGGAGAAAGGCTCTGCGTTGTAGGTAAAGATGAGCTTTTCCGGTGTCGTTCTTGAAGTGGTTGATCTAGCGGAGGCGTCGACGGCGGTGGAGGTTGGAGAGGCAACAATCTCCTCGCAGGCTGCCTTGCCGATGGCGCCATCCGAGACGAAGGTGATGGCGGCCCTGGAGGGGCCGTGAGTGGTGGTGGAGGTCATGGCGAACTCGGTGGGACCGAAATGGGCGACGCCGAAGCGGTGGAAGCCCTTGGATCGGATCGGCTTGAGGATGGTGGCACCCACTCCAAAAGATGGAATCTTGGATCGGACGGCAGAAAGTATGGAGGCGAGTCGGCCCTTGCTGATGAGGCCAAGGCGGATGCCCTCCCTGACAGGATTTCAGGCGAGGTTAGCGCCATTGGAGAAGATGATGAGAGTGGCGGGGACGGTGCAGGAGACGAGGCGGGGCTGGCTGAGATGTGGCCGGGAAGAAAAAATGTGGCGGAGAAGTGGGAAACCGGCTGCTGAATCAGGTATTGCGGTAGCCATGGCGGCGGCGGCATCGCTGATGGGGAACGGCGCGGCTGCTGAAGAGGATGGCCGTGGAGCGATGGTCTTGCTGGGATCCATCGATGCAGGGGCGAGGACGCCGTGGAGTCGTGGAAGGGGCTAGGGACAGAGAAAGACCCCGCCTTGTGGGGGTGTCTGGAGGTGGTGGATGGATCTATGACCGGCGCTGCCATCTCTGTCAGTCGTCGGCGATGATGATGGTCCGGCCTCGCTCGGCCGCCGATGCAATCCAGTTCGCACTTGAAGTGCAAGGCCGACAAGGAGCTCCCTCTTGTCTTCTCTGCTGAACTCATGATCGGTCCCATTGTTTGCATCGTCTGCGACCAGACTGACGAGTCGTCAGATTCATTTTTTTTCTCGAGATGGGAGTCGCGTGCAGGACGATCTCGGGATGGCAGCGAAAAATGAGACTTTGTCGGCAAGACGTCCGAGGAGGCCGTGAGCGGCTGTCTGCGAGGGGGTATTTCCGTTGCTGATCGGAACGGCTCTGATACCAATGTTATGTTCCCGTATGGAAGACGAACGAAATCAAATGCCATAGTGAAAAAGTGGAAGTGAAAAGAGAAAGCTAGAAAGAAAAGACAACTTTGTTATTCCATACCCTAGAACAAGGAAGACGACCCCTTTATAAAGAGTGCGTGTTTCCCAAGATGGTAGGCCAGATCGTGGCTTACTGATGGGCCATGATCTCTGCCATAGATTACAATCAATTCATCCCTAATGTCAATCATGGCTTATTACAATAATTCATAAAAGGAAACTAATCATAATAATCGAATACTGCCTAAAATAAGATTATGCGTCATGGGTGTATGACGTTCACAATAATTCCTCTCGGACATACACTTATCAATTCAAATTATAGTGCTCTCCTCTTGGACGTAACACATAAATCAATTAAGCACATGGAACTGTGATCTATCTCTCTCGAGTATAAACCAATGAAACTTTATTAGTATATAACACTTCAGATTACTCACGTTTCTCTCGGACACGCAAGTGCCCTTTCATATTGAAATCCAATTAATTCATTCTTGTCTCTCTCGAGTACAAAGAACAAACTTCAATGAATTAACTTTAATTGCATAATAAAGAGTCATACACCAACTAGAGTAAAACATAATATGAGAGAAACGAAACTATACAATCAGTCTATTGGGCTTCATCTACGCCTTGGAAAGAAGTTTAGCCTTGCATTGGAAGAGAATCCATCATCATGTTCTTCATCTTCTTCTTCTTCTTCTGTCCTTTGCTCTAGCATCCAAGGTCTCCAAAGGGACTCAAAACTCTATTCTCTAATGCCCAATATGTTCTCCCTTAAGGCATATATATAGGGGCGAAGGAAAACCCTCAAATCCCCTTCCAAATCCGAGTCAAAATAGGCCTTATTTCAATTTTCTGCAATAACCGATCGATCGCATCGATCGCTTCTCGTTCGATCGTGTTCCTTCATTAATTCCTGCGTTAAACACTAATTCTAATTAAACACTAACATAAATATAAGTTTATGAGATAATAAAATGTGTATTTTATGTGTAGATCAGGGACTGACATCTCCACAAATGCTCAAACCGTACATCAAATATTTCCATGCTTACAAGTCCATCAAAATCCATAATTTGTACCTCCCACAATCATGAATCAAAGCATATAGTTATCCATGATAACTTATTTTTTGAAATGGGAGTTCATCTCCTCGGTCAATCATCTAAATCATAATAACTCTCAAGAATTAAGATTTAATCAGAAGTAGAAACAAAGATCTAACACTAATCATGCTAAATCAAGATTGAAATCATGGTAATCCTCATAAATAAGAAAATTGAAAAAATAGGTAGAATGAACTTCCACATCTACATAACTGATCATTGTTCCTACAAGGAAAAAGTTAATATGAGACACTTCTCATATGCGTCTACATGAGCTAAGTGACCAAAAGCCAGCAGATTTTGATGCGAACGTGCTAGAGGACCCACCTAACTCTTGATTTCATGCTTATTGTTGAATTAAAATCAGATCGCTAGAGCTGTCACAACTGACTCAGATGTGTGTGACCTGTGTTTCATCTAAAGGACCATTTCTACAACCACCACATTCACAACTAAAGACCATAGGTATAGATTACGTAAAAAATCTTTAAAAAGTAGTGGTATGTGGCTTGCATTCCATAGTCTGGACTCTAGAAAATAGATACGGGAAGTCTGAGTGCCCATCCGATCGCACTGAGGGTTATTCCAAAACAAAATAGAGGGTTTGGTGTGTTAAGGATCAAATTTATAGGCTTAAACTGGTTTAAGGGTTTTTTCTTTGTACATAAATCTGTATAGGGTTAGTTTCAAGGGTCAGTTCAAAAGGCAAAAGCCAAAATCCTCTTACCCAACTGGGGTTAGTCAATTTTCACATTAGGGTCAATTAGTAGGGCTGCTCCTTTTCATGGCACAGTCCAAGGTCGTTTTATTTGGAGTAAATCCAGCGAAAGACTTCACAAGCAATAAACCAGTAGTTCACTCAAAGACAAAGCCCTGTCTCGAACCAAGTGTACTCAAGTCTCATCATTATTGTGATAATTACTGGTAGCCTTGTGGGTTACTGCTTCATTAGTCAAGTCATCCCAATCCCAACGTTGAACTGACTATTCCATTTTGACTCTGAAGTTCATCTCATCAACGCGCATGCATGGGAGCTAGTGTGTTGGTCTTATCTGATAATTTTCTCGGTTTCTAGGGCATTGTCAAAGCAGTGAAAGGTAAAGACAATTCCCATTGTGGTTGCAACTTCGCATCCATGGCCACCCACACCCCGTTCGATCTTCGTGCTCCTTCTTCTTAACTAGCTACAATTTTGTCTAATTCACTATTCTATTTTCTTTCGGACAATGTTGGCTAGCTCATTCGGAATGCCTAGGCTTTGACTGTGGATCCCACATATCAATAAAATTGACTAATGTGATGGCCCCAATTGAAAGACTCCCAAGAGAGTATTTTTTCAAGTATGAAGTGAAGAGGAAGTTCACGTATGTGGCTCCTGATTATGAGGAGGAGTTCAAGTTGGCTAAGAGAAGCTCTTGCTTGGAGAAGTGGTGCAGTTTTCCTTCTGATTTATGACTACTTTCACTGCTGAGAGGGTTAAGTTCCCCGGACCTCTCTTTCGGCCTTCTCTACTTGGATTAGAAGCTGGCGGTGTTCATGAGGTTGTGACCAATGCTATCATGAAGTGTGATGAGGGGATTAGGGAGGAAATGTATGGAAATGTAGTCCTTGATGGTGGTTCTACATGCTTCCTAGTTTTGGGGGAGCGGCTGAGAAGTGAGATAAGCAAGTTTGCACCCAGTGGAATGAGAATTGAAGTGGCTTCTTGTCAAGTAAGAATGAATGCAAGTGTTTGTGGATATCGAAGGAGGAGTATGGGGAATCTAGTGCATCAATTGTGCATAGGAAGTTTCTTAGATTTTAAAATCGGGAAGTATTGTGAATATTTTCCATGGATGGAATTGGATAACGAGGCAAGATCTGTATCATACTCCCTCCATCCCATATTAATAGCCCCATTTTGGAAAAGTAGGGGATTCCTATTGATCAGTGAACCCAAAGCTTTGTTAGTGTGGAAGGCGACTCCTGATATGCTTTTTTAAGTATCCAACTACTTAAATTGAGGCAAATGCTGTTATTAATATGGAACAAGTTTTTTTCCCAAATGGAAGTAATAATTACTAGATGGAGGGAGTATCTGTGTTGGGTCATTTTTGTCTTTCTTTTAGTACATGTTCAATGGTAGCATAGTTGGAAACTAGAATTGTAGTTATCACTAATAACCAATTCACGATGACTAAATTGGTAAGCTCTTGTTTATGCATAATGCTAGGTTATGTAGAAACAAGAGCTGGTTTTCGTCCAAAGAGAAAAATAAGCTAGTTTTTGCTGAATATGCCAGCACTAATTTGATAAAGAATGATTAATATTAGTTTACTTACTAGTGTCCTCTTTGAAGGAGAACCCAAGTAAATGAAGGCATTGATGAGATTAATGATGACAATAGAAGGTCGTCATGAGATCCTTTTTTTTGTTACCTGATGGTCATGCACGTTGTTCCCTCCCTAAAGAAGGACATAAATTTTTTTTTGACTAGGAGGGTTATTTTGAGTCCTTAGGACATGATTACTCATTATATGCACCGGGTAAATCAGGATATAATCCCCACCGGAGATGACCAATGGAGTTAGAGAAGGACACAAATCCTATTATGATCCTTTTGAACAACTAAAGTCAAATTAAGGTTGATTCAACATCGTATAATGGATTCCAAATATCAAAGATGTGGAGCGGATGATTACCTCATTATATTAACAATCTACATCTATGATGCATACCAAAGCTAGGGGAGAAAGTTCCTCTGTAAACGCAAGTGTTAAGCATGAAAAATACACATTTTTATATGCCTTTTTACCTGTTTGTTAGTCATGTTTTCTAATTAAAATGAGGAATAAAGTGAATTTTAGTCATTTGTTTAGTAATTAGGAATTAAACAAATAAGGCTCTCTAAATTGCTCAATTTAACACTGTTCCGTAATTTTATAAATATTTGGTGCGTATAATTTGGGACATGTTTTATTTTGTATAGGTTCGCATGCTCGTACTGCAGAACAGCCAAAAGTTAAGCCATTAGACGGGTTTTAAAATGCCAAAGTGACCCAAGAGCTGATATCACGCGCATTGAAGATCTGAACCGTTGATGAGTCACTTAAGAGAAGACGAGAGCTGAGTTAATATAAAGAGCCATTCAGATTCGATCCACTGGACGACATTGTTTCGGCGGGTTTTAATTGAGAGAAAGAAAAAAAAAAGAGAAATTGAAACAAACCGGACGGTTCAATGAAAAGAAAAATAAAAATAAAAAGGCAACCCGAGCCATCGGCTCGGGTGTCTAACAGAGGACGAGCTCTGCTCGATTGGCCGACTGAGAAGGAAGAGAAGCTCGAGGCGGTGGGTGGCGGCCATGGGTAGAGCTCGACGGCGGAGGCTGCTGGGCGAAGCCGACGACAGTTCACGGCAAGTCCAGTCAAAGCAACGGCATGATGGCGCGATCGTGGAGTCGACGACGGCTGTCCTGAGCTCATGATCGGGAGGAGTCACGGCGGTCACAGCAGAGCGATGATGGGCTTGAGCTTGCAAGGTTCCGGCGGGATGGCGGCGAAGCAGCAGAAGGGCGACGGCTGGGTTCAGGCGATCGATGAGGAGGTACCGGCGGTTCCGGAGCGAACAGAGCATCCTCTATTTTGGAAAGTCTCGATTTGGAAATTCATGTGAAACAAAGTTGATTCGGGAAAAGATGATTTGCAACTCCGTTTCAAAATGGTAAGTGTTCCTATTTCCATTTGAATTGAGATTCAAAGAGGGGCGGATTTTGGCTCAAAGGGGAAAGTTACAGTTTTTGGGTGCCTCGGTTCTGTTCGAGAGGATTAAAAGATGATATTTTTACTGCACAATCGGACTCGATTTGAAACAATTCGAAGGGCGAATGGCCGGATTTAGAAGGTCTACTCGTTTGGCTTGGAAAGATTTCTGATTTTGGGATGGAGAAGAACTGGAGGCAGTTCTATATAAACAGAGCAACCGGCCGACAGAGAAGCCGTCAGACAGAGAAGAGGACCGAAGCATATTTCTGTGCGAAGTTTTGATTTTTTTCTCTTTTTCATTTCATTTCATCTTAGCTGTTGTTATCAAATTGAAGTTGTATCAATTTGCTTAGAATTGTAGCAGACAAAGAATCGAGAGGATTTTCTTTGCAGTTCCAGAAAAGTTTGGATTTTTATTTCTTTTACTTTGTTTTGTTTCATTCTGATTTTAAATTTCGGCTACTGCTGTTACTGCACTGGAGTTGTACCACGCTGTTCAAACTATTACTATTACTGGGAACAGTCGGCCAAGAGAAGAGGAATCGTATTTTGCAATTTTTCTTTAATCTCAAAAATTCCTGTAAGTTCAATTTTATTTTCTTTTATGTCAATGAGTTTCATTATGAATTATGTATATGTTTTTATTCATATGATTGGCTAGATTTGTTGCTAGGGCTAGGATGAGGCTGTAGTAATTGTAGGGATTCCCGTTTTCATGAAAGTTGATATTTTTATTATAGAATTGTGCGTTAATTGATTATGCGTTTCTGTGTTAATTGCGTAGTTATTTTCAGATATAGCATTAATCATGTTTTTGCTATGATTTGGAATTACTATTATTAATGCATGCTTATTTTAATTGGTTAAATAACAAATCAGATACTAGTTGTGCTTTACTCGTAAGTGGATACATCTAGTGATTTGAGCTGTTAATTTAAATAGCATGAGGGACGTGATTTTTGTATGAGTATTTGTGCATTAAAGTAAAATCTTCCGTAACAACGTGAATAGGATTCTAGATTGTTACGAGTATTTGGAGAATGGTAAATGATTGAAGGGTTAGGGTTCTCTATAATTTATTGCACGCCGATTCCAAAGCCTTAGTATTTTGTTAATTTGATAAAGTTTAGATTTTTATACCGTTAATTGATTTTAATTAGTCGTTAGTTAGTTAATCAATTTCTACAAGTTTCATAGTTTAGTCAAGGGTTCAGTTGGGATTCGATTAGATCTCTGCTACACAAGTCCCTGTGGGTTCGACCTCGTAAGAATTGTGCGACTATACTCCAAACACGATTCGTACACTTGCGAGTAAATTAAGAGATTAATTAAAACAACAACAAGTTTTTGGTGCCGTTGCCGGGGACTTGTAGGAAATCAAATTCTAAGACTAATTTTACCCTTGCAGTTAATTTTAGGTCAAAAAAAAAATTTTAAAAAATAAAAAAATAAAAATTTTAAATACGTGAGAGTTGATTGACGGTGGATGACCACGTGGACACGTGATCATACACTGCGTCTGGTTAGCAATAATTCTAATCCTTTAGAGAATAGTGAAACTAAAATTGATCTTTCATTCAAAATGGAAGATCAACCTGAGAAGTCTCTGAGGGAGTTATTTTCTCCGATCACAATCAACCCTCCATCTTGCATAGTGTTACCTGCAACCTCTGCAAAACATTTTGAACTAAAACCTCAGATAATTCAACTGTTGCCCAATTATCATGGTCTTAACAGAGAGGATCCTTACATGCATGTAAAGAATTTTCTAGAAATTTGTGCAACTTTTAGGTTCACAGACTTCTCTGATGAGTTTGTTTGTCTGCGCCTTTTCCCCTTCTCTTTGAAGGACAAGGCCAAGGCGTGGTTAAATTCTCTTCCCGCCGACTCTGTCACAACATGGGATATGTTGGTGAGTAAATTCTTGTCCAAATTCTTCCCAATGGCCAAAACCAACGAATTAAAGAGAGAAATCACTGACTTCATGGAAGATGAAAATGAAAAATTTTATGAGAGTTGGGAAAGATTTAAAGACCTTTTACTAAAATGTCCACATCATGGGTTTGAAACATGGAGGTTAATACAACACTTTTACAATGGTTTAACTCAAACACACCGCAACATGATTGAATCAATGAATGGCGGTGCGTTCTTAGACTTGGGAGGTGAAGCAGCTTATAACTTCTTAGAGCGATTAGCTGAAAGGTCCCAACAGTGGGATTTTGCAGGTCATAGGGAGAGACAACATCAAGCTCCTAAGAAGGGAGGTCTCTACGAAATCAAAGATGACGTAGATGTTAAGGTCAAACTTGATGCGTTAACCAAGAAAATAAATGCCCTGAGTTTGAACCGAAGCATCAATGCTCTCAACATGAATGAAGCATGCTCTGTGTGTGCTAGCCCGATGCATACATCTCTGAACTGCCCTTCTATGAATACTTATCCAGAGTGTTATGCAGAACAAGTCAATGTTCTAAACAATTATGGGAAGCCGACAGGCAATCCTTTCTCTGAAACTTACAATTCAAGTTGGAGAAATCATCCAAATTTCTCCTGGAGACAAAGTCAACCACCTATGAATGTAGGTGGGAAGCCTATGCAACTTATGCATAATCAGTTTAGGCAGAATAACCCACCTTATCCAGCCTTGTCTCAACCTCCTACCCAATATCAACAACCTGTTACTCAATCTCAGGGTCTTACACAAAAACAATCCTCTTTAGAGGACACTCTCAAATCTTTCATCCAATCCACAAGCCAAGTTATTTAGTCAACCAACCAAGCTATGCTTGAGATGAAGAACTCTACACATATGAATACTCAAGCAATTGCTAAGTTAGAGACTCAAGTTGGTCAATTGGCTACTCAATTAGCAGAAAGAGAGAGAGGGAGGTTCCCTAGTCAACCTGTGCCTAACCAGAAGGGCCAATTTTCCATTGGTAGTAGCTCTAATTCTTCACAGAATGAGGAACATGTTCAATCAGTTATTACCCTTAGGTCTGGGTAGCAAATTGATAATAAAATTGAAATGTCTGAAAAAGAAAGTGAGAACACTAAGACTGAAATAGAAACTAAGGACATTAATTCTTCTCCAACTGTTGACAGTGATTCTCCACCTAGGAATTTTGTACCTAGGACACCATATCCGCAAAGACTAGTCAATCCTAAAGAAGGTGCACAATATGGAGATATTCTAGAAGTGTTTAAACAAGTGCAAATAAACATTCCTTTTCTAGATGCAATCCAACAAGTGCCTTCATATGCAAAATTTTTGAAAGATCTAGTCTCTGTCAAAAAGAAAAATAATGTTCCTAAAAAGGCATTTCTAGCAGAACAAGTCAGCTCTGTCATTCAATGTAAATTTCCTATCAAATATAAGGACCCTGGTTGTCCCACAATTGCGTGCATGATAGGGAAACATCAAATTGAGCGAGCCTTGCTAGATCTGGGGGCAAGTGTGAATTTACTGCCTTACTCTGTGTATGTGCAATTAGGTCTGGGAGAGCTAAAACCCACTTCAATGACACTTCAATTAGCTGACCGTTCGGTTAAAATTCCTTGAGGTGTTGTTGAAGATGTTTTGATAAAGGTTGATACATTTTATTTCCCTGTGGACTTTGTTGTCCTTGATACTCAACCTGTTCCGAACATAAGTGGGCAAATACCTGTCATTTTGGGTCGTCCATTTCTAGATACATCTAATGCTAACTGCAGAAATGGAGTGATGCAAATTTCTTTTGGGAATATGAAGGTGGAATTGAACATTTTTGACATCAGTAAACAACCACCTGACATGGATGATGTGAATGAAATAAACCTGATTGAAACACTTGTCCATGAAACATTTCTTCAAACACATTCCCAAGATCCTTTAGAGGCATGCTTAACACATTTTGGTTGTGAATTTGATATCGATCAGTCTATTGAACAAGTAAACTCATTGCTTGAGTCTGTACCTCTGATGAGTACTGAACGGTGGCAACCAAAAGTGGAGCCTCTTGCCTTATCATCATCCCCAGTAGTCCCATCTAGTGTTGAGCCACCTAAATTAGACCTGAAACCACTGCCTGATACTCTGAAATATGCTTATTTAGGTCCTGCTGAGTCCTTACCTGTAATTATTGCAGCTGACCTAGATGTGGCTCAAGAGCGTAAACTACTTGATGTTCTTGTAAAGCACAAAGAAGCCATAGGGTGGACCATTGCAGATATTAAAGGCATCAGTCCCTCTATTGTTATGCATAGAATTCATTTGGAGGATGATGCCAAGCCTTCTCGTGAATCCCAAAGGCGTCTTAACCCTGTAATGCAAGAAGTTGTTCGAGCTGAAATCCTTAAGCTTTTAGATGTAGGAGTTATCTACCCAATTTCTGATAGTAAATGGGTAAGTCCTGTTCAAGTTGTACCGAAAAAGTCTGGCATAACTGTTGTGAAAAATGATGCTGATGAGTTAGTGCCAACTCGAGTTCAAACGGGTTGGCGTGTCTGTATTGATTATAGAAAGTTGAATGCTTTGACAAGAAAAGATCATTTTCCCCTTCCTTTCATTGACCAAATGTTGGAAAGGTTAGCGGGACATGAATATTATTGCTTCCTTGATGGTTATTCTGGTTATAACCAAATTCCCATAGCCCCTGAAGACCAAGAAAAGACCACTTTCACGTGTCCTTTTGGTACCTTTGCCTACCGTCGCATGCCCTTTGGCCTATGCAATGCACCTGCTACCTTTCAAAGGTGCATGTTGAGTATTTTCTCTGATATGGTAGAGCGATTTTTAGAGGTATTCATGGACGATTTTTCTGTCTTTGGGTCCAATTTTGATGAATGTCTGCACCATCTATCTTTAGTGTTAGTGAGGTGTAAAGAGAAGAATCTGGTGCTTAACTGGGAGAAATGTCATTTTATGGTTCAAAAAGGAATTGTTCTTGGACACATTATATCTAATAAAGGCATTGAAGTTGATAAAGCTAAAGTTGATTTGATTTCACATCTTCCACCACCACGAACTGTGAAAGAAATCAGATCATTTTTAGGCCATGCTGGATTTTACAGAAGATTCATTAAAGACTTTAGTAAAATTTCAAGACCTCTGTGTAATCTTCTTGCAAAAGATACACCATTTGTCTTTGATGATGCTTGCAATAATGCCTTTCAGAAACTCAAATCAGAGTTAACATCTGCACCTATTATTCGGCCGCTTGATTGGAGCCTACCTTTTGAGATAATGTGTGATGCCTCTGATTATGCTATTGGTGCTGTGTTGGGGCAGCGAATTAATAAACTTCCCCATGTGATTTACTATGCCAGTAAAACATTGAATGATGCTCAACTTAATTATTCTACAACTGAAAAAGAGTTGCTGGCAGTAGTCTTTGCTCTAGATAAGTTTCGGTCTTACTTATTGGGATCGAAGGTCTATATCTATTCGGATCATGCTGCATTGAAGTATCTTTTATCTAAAAAAGATGCTAAACCTTGTCTTCTCCGATGGATATTATTGCTACAGGAATTTGATATTGAAATTCGGGATAAGAAAGGTTCCGAAAATGTTGTAGCCGACCACTTATCTAGGTTGATAGTTGATTTTACTGATGAATCATTGCCCATAACTGAATCTTTTCCTGATGAGCAATTACTTGCAGTATCCCAGTTGCCTTGGTTTGCGGACATAGTTAATTATCTGGTAACTGAACAAATTCCATCTCATTGGTCTTCCCAAGATAGGTCCAATTTTTTGTCCAGAGTTAAGTATTTCTTTTGGGATGATCCATACTTGTTCAAGTATTGTCCCGATCAGATTATTAGGAGATGTATTCCTGAACATGATCAACAAAGCATCATTTTTTTTTGTCATGATCAAGCATGTGGGGGCCATTTTAGTTCTAAAAAGACTGCTGCAAAGATTTTGCAGTGTGGATTTTATTGGCCTACTATTTTCAAAGACTGTCATGCTTATTGTTCAGCATGTGAAAGATGTCAGAAGTTAGGAGCACTTTCACGTCGTAACATGATGCCTTTAACCCCAATCCTTATTATAGACCTTTTTGATGTATGGGGTATTGACTTCATGGGACCTTTTCCTAACTCTTTTGGCAATCTTTATATCCTTGTGGGGGTAGAATATGTCTCTAAATGGGTAGAGGCCGTAGCATGCAAAACCAATGACCACAAAGTGGTGGTCCAATTCTTAAAAGACAATATTTTTGCACGTTTTGGTTCACCTCGTGCTATCATAAATGATGGGGGAAAACATTTCTGTAATAGGGTTTTTGAACAGTTAATAAAGAAATATGGCATAACCCATAAAATTGCTACCCCATACCATCCCCAGACAAGTGGTCAAGTTGAGATTTCTAATAGGGAGATTAAGCATATTTTGGAAAAGACAGTCAATCCGAATCGCAAAGATTGGTCACTGAGACTCACCGATGCTTTGTGGGCTTACCGTACTGCATTTAAAACTCCCATTGGAATGTCTCCATACCGTATTGTTTACAGGAAAGCTTGTCATCTTCCTGTTGAAATTGAGTATAAAGCTTATTGGGCAATTAAGCACCTGAATTTTGATTTAAATAGAGCAGGAATTCAAAGGAAACTGCAATTGAATGAGTTGGATGAGCTTCGTAATGATGCTTATGAGTGTGCAAAATCATACAAGGATCGTATGAAAAAGGTTCATGATCAAAATATTCTGCGGAAATCTTTTACATCGGGGCAGAAAGTTCTTTTATACAATTCTCGTTTACATCTGTTTCCGGGTAAATTGAAGTCTCGATGGACAGGACCTTTTATAGTTCGTGTTGTTTATCCTCATGGAGCAGTTGAAATAGAAAACCCAAAGAATGGTGATACATTCAAAGTTAATGGTCATCGTCTTAAACCATTCTTGGAATTGCAGCAACCTCAGATTGATGAATTGAGTCTGGCAGACCCGACTTGTAATGACTAAAGTTGCAGTAATTTGTTTTGTGCCTAGTGGGTTTAGTTTTCTTTGCTTGCTTTATTTTTCATTATTTATCACTCATATTTTTAGGTTCATGATTCTCACAAGATATCTAGATGGCTACCATATTCTTACACCTATGGGTGATGCCTGCACAGTTAGAAGAAGTAGTGAATGAACATCCACTGAGTCCAGACATAGATATTCCAGTCGTCTATCCTTGGGCACCATTACTACCACATCAGTTAGCGGGGACTATGGATGACTCACCCATAGATGAGCTTGAACTTCAGGGGCCCATAGCTGATGTCAATGTTGTTCCCATTTCATATTCGTTTTTGTTCCCCAGAGAGTCTAGGTGGGAGATATTGAAGAGAAGACTGGGAACATTAATTTGTAATTTGAGAGATGTCAGTTGGTCATATTTTTATTCTCTGTGGTCTCACGCTAAATCCTTGGTAGAATCTGCTTCATCCATTAATGAGTGAATTAATAGCTGTGTCTGGCTGAAGACATAAAACTTAGCGCTACTGGGAGGCAACCCAAGTTTTTAGAATTTTTATTTTTGTGCTTATTTTTCCTTATGCTATTCTTGTGCTTCACTTGTTCTTTTCATTTTGATAGATACTATAGCGTTTCCGTGGAGTGCAGGTACTATCTTTCCTTCCCTCATCTATTTATTTTCCTCAGTACTTATTTCATATCTTTTACATTGAGGACAATGTTTCATGCAGGTTTGGGGGTATAGGGAGATATTTGTTTAGGATATCTTAAGTTATTTTCTTGCTTGTTTTGAATTTTGTCGAAAAAAAAAATAAAAAAAATAAAAAAAAATTGTAGATTTGAGGCTGTTTGTTAGTATTTTTATAGGTTTTGGTAGTTTATCCCTTCGTGATGCATACTTCAATTTTTAAGAGATTAATTTACATTGGAAGTGTGAGTAAGTATACTGGAGGATAGAGACACTTAACTGAGAAATAGCATTCTGTTACAATCCTCTTGGATCAAGTGCTTGAGCTAATAAAATTCACTCTCACACACCAGTTACATAAAGTAATACCTTCTAGAGATTTGTTGAATACTAATCTTCAGTGGGATGTCTTTAGTCAGAGTCATTGGTTGATATGTGGTTGTCTGTTGAGCTTAAAAGATCATGATAGACCATTTACTTGGCTATGGCAAGGGCTTGGAACCGGAAATAGGTTGAGAGTATAATACAGCCTGGACAGAATAATGTGCTTGAAAATATGTATGATGAAAAAAAAAATGAAAAAAAAAATGAAAATGAAAATAAAGAAAAGGGGCTGCTTGACTATTATAGGATTAACTTAGGCTGATGCTCAGGTCCGAAGCGGTCCATCTTAAAACCTAATGCCCTAAGCCAACTGGCTGGGAGTCATTGGCCTGAGTCATTGCTAAACCTAAGCATCTTGAAGTTAGGCCTTACACAGTCCTAATGAAAAAAAAAAAGTCTATGGTGTATTATCCTCTCAAATCTAGAATGTTGGACCCGAAGGAGGCGCGCAAGCATCTGTGCTATCATGAACCTAAAGATTACGATGACTATATAGATTCTGATGTTCTTTGGTTAATGGGTAACACTGGATCTGTGTGAAACAGAGATTTAGAGTGTATTGCTACAATGTTCTACACTTTCTATTATTTAACGTATCATGCTATATCATATTGAGCAGAAATTTCCAAGATGAAGGTGTAGAATAAAACCACTTACTTGAGCGCTTCTATATTCCAGTTGATTATAAATGCAAGTACGTGTGGTTAGTTTTCTTAAGTATTGCAGTGTGTATTTGAAGGGATAATAGGTTTTGTGTTTTGAAATATTTAGTTGACTTCTTTCTCATTTAGATAAAGAGTAAGGTTAATTTTATAAATACATGTTTGTGGGTAGCATGGCTGCAAACCCTCACGAGACTTCACTTGTCCAGCCAGGGACACGTGGGGGTTTAAAAGGCTTGTTGCATATGCTAAATGTAATCGTGGTTCCCTACGACAGTGGCATTTATTTTTGAGTAGTTTTATTATTTTTTCTTTTGTGTTTTGCTTGAGGACTAGCAAAATCTAGGTTTGGGGGTATTTGTTAAGCATGAAAAATACACATTTTTATATGCCTTTTTACCTGTTTGTTAGTCATGTTTTCTAATTAAAATGAGGAATAAAGTGAATTTTAGTCATTTGTTTAGTAATTAGGAATTAAACAAATAAAGCTCCCTAAATTGCTCAATTTAACACTGTTCCGTAATTTTATAAATATTTGGTGCGTATAATTTGGGACATGTTTTATTTTGTATAGGTTCGCATGCTCGTACTGCAGAACAGCCAAAAGTTAAGCCATTAGACGGGTTTTGAAATGCCAAAGTGACCCAAGAGCTGATATCACGCACATTGAAGATCTGAACCGTTGATGAGTCACTTAAGAGAAGACGGGAGCTGAGTTAATATAAAGAGCCATTCAGATTCGATCCAGTGGACGACATTGTTTCGGCGGGTTTTAATTGAGAGAAAGAAAAAAAAAGAGAAATTGAAACAAACCGGACAGTTCAATGAAAAGAAAAATAAAAATAAAAAGGCAACTCGAGCCATCGGCTCGGGTGTCTAACAGAGGACGAGCTCTGCTCGATTGGCCGACTGAGAAGGAAGAGAAGCTCGAGGCGATGGGTGGCGGCCATGGGTAGAGCTCGACGGCGGAGGCTGCTGGGCGAAGCCGACGACAGTTCACGGCAAGTCCAGTCAAAGCAACGGCATGATGGCGCGATCGTGGAGTCGACGACGGCTGTCCTGAGCTCACGATCGGGAGGAGTCACGGCGGTCACAGCAGAGCGATGATGGGCTTGAGCTTGCAAGGTTCCGGCGGGACGGCGGCGAAGCAGCAGAAGGGCGACGGCTGGGTTCAGGCGATCGATGAGGAGGTACCGGCGGTTCCGGAGCTAACAGAGCATCCTCTGTTTTGGAAAGTCTCGATTTGGAAATTCATGTGAAACAAAGTTGATTCGGGAAAAGATGATTTGCAACTCCGTTTCAAAATGGTAAGTGTTCCTATTTCCATTTGAATTGAGATTCAAAGAGGGGCGGATTTTGGCTCAAAGGGGAAAGTTACAGTTTTTGGGTGCCTCGGTTCTGTTCGAGAGGATTAAAAGATGATATTTTTACTGCACAATCGGACTCGATTTGAAACAATTCGAAGGACGAATGGCCGGATTTAGAAGGTCTACTCGTTTGGCCTGGAAAGATTTCTGATTTTGGGATGGAGAAGAACTGGAGGCAGTTCTATATAAACAGAGCAACCGGCCGACAGAGAAGCCGTCAGACAGAGAAGAGGACCGAAGCATATTTCAATGCAAAGTTTTGATTTTTTTTCTCTTTTTCATTTCATTTCATCGTAGCTGTTGTTATCAGATTGAAGTTGTATCAATTTGCTTAGAATTGTAGCAGACAAAGAATCGAGAGGATTTTCTTTGCAGTTCCAGAAAAGTTTGGATTTTTATTTCTTTTACTTTGTTTTGTTTCATTCTGATTTTAAATTTCGGCTACTGCTGTTACTGCACTGGAGTTGTACCACGCTGTTCAAACTATTACTATTACTGGGAACAGTCGGCCAAGAGAAGAGGAATCGTATTTTGCAATTTTTCTTTAATCTCAAAAATTCCTGTAAGTTCAATTTTATTTTCTTTTATGTCAATGAGTTTCATTATGAATTATGTATATGTTTTTATTCATATGATTGGCTAGATTTGTTGCTAGGGCTAGGATGAAGCTGTAGTAATTGTAGGGATTCCCGTTTTCATGAAAGTTGATATTTTTATTATAGAATTGTGCGTTAATTGATTATGCGTTTCTGTGTTAATTGCGTAGTTATTTTCGGATATAGCATTAATCATGTTTTTGCTATGATTTGGAATTACTATTGTCAATGCATGCTTATTTTAATTGGTTAAATAACAAATCAGATACTAGTTGTGCTTTACTCGTAAGTGGATACATCTAGTGATTTGAGCTGTTAATTTAAATAGCATGAGGGACGTGATTTTTGTATGAGTATTTGTGCATTAAAGTAAAATCTTCCGTAACAACGTGAATAGGATTCTAGATTGTTACGAGTATTTGGAGAATGATAAATGATTGAAGGGTTAGGGTTCTCTATAATTTATTGCACGCCGATTCCAAAGCCTTAGTATTTTGTTAATTTGATAAAGTTTAGATTTTTATACCGTTAATTGATTTTAATTAGTCGTTAGTTAGTTAATCAATTTCTACAAGTTTCATAGTTTAGTCAAGGGTTCAGTTGGGATTCGATTAGATCTCCGCTACACAAGTCCCTGTGGGTTCGACCTCGTAAGAATTGTGCGACTATACTCCAAACACGATTCGTACACTTGCGAGTAAATTAAGAGATTAATTAAAACAACAACAGCAAGTCATCGAGGTGATTGCATGCTGAACAAAATAATTTCACATATATACAGTACCCCTCTCATTAGTATATGAGGTAGTGGTATTGCACTTCGTCAATCTAAATACAACAAACCACTAATCTTACGTATATACACAACAGCAATGTTAGACTTCCCTCGGGTACTCGGCCAGGAGGAGGGAACTTGGGAAGAGACCTGGCAATGTGCTTTGCAGTTTCAAGATTGTCACGTCTCCAAATCCCATACCTCGATTGGAGTGCGGAAGCCAACCAATGAGATACAATTCGAGGTAGAGATCCTGGGTGCGCGACTGAACAGTCGATTTACCAACCGATTACAATCATCTCAAAAGGACGTGTAACCGATTATGCCCGCAATCAGTGTAATACAATAATAGACATCAATGAATACTATGAAATGAATTTACTTAATAATAATCCATTTTTGAAAGTCAAATAAATAAACCTAAAAGTCTATGGCACACAATTGCCAATAATGTCATAAGCATCAATAAAAGCAAAAACAAATAACTAAAATCTTTAAACTCTTCTCGGCGCCTTCAATCCGCCATTCCACTACTGCACTTCCTGATCTCACTTTTCATTTGCGCCTGCATCAGAGGATGCATGAGCATTTCATAGAAACACTCGGTAGGATGTAAAAACCCACTGAATGAAAAACAAGCAGTAAGAAGAGAATAAGAATAACAAAGGTCAT
This sequence comes from Houttuynia cordata, assembly GCA_039654745.1. Lineage (NCBI taxonomy): Eukaryota > Viridiplantae > Streptophyta > Magnoliopsida > Piperales > Saururaceae > Houttuynia > Houttuynia cordata. The sequence goes on from CM077504.1 coordinate 17,251,235, forward strand.
AGACATCCCACAACATCTGAACTTAACCGAGGTCTATACACCTGCAAGGTTAGTCAACAACAATTCCAACTCGCAAGTAAAGAAAAACATCAATAAGGCTCCTACTACACATATGAGTAAGGAGAGGATAACAATCATAACAAAGGCTCCAGACATCTAAAGTGAAAGGAGTTACAATTTCTGCTCGCTAACCTGGTCGCTCGCAAGTGACCAAAATATACCAGAACCACCCTAGGTGTCCTCTATTTGGAACCCTGCCATGCGTCTAGGATGCTGGCCCCACCAGTGCTTACGGACACGATGGGCGGAGATTGAGGACCTTCCGTAATGTCCACAATCTAACGTACATATAGTGCCTCCCTTCGGGCAGTATGGAATCGTAATTTCATAAATATAAGTGACCTCGCAAGATCTAGCAATGGCTTAATTGAGCATACTATGAAACCACAAAGGGGAGAGTCTCGCAAGGTCTCCAGTGGAAGAAACAATCATGTAATCAATATGAGCAATATCTCAAAGGAATAGAGGTCTCAACACTCTAAGATTATAAGGTATCTCTTACCAGAATAGACTCTCTCAAAGAGTATGGATAGAAGCATCAAAGTCTTTGGTCAACACATAACTCACTCATTGGAGTAGCATAGAATAACAAGACCACTCATACAAGGAGTAACATATAATCAATACACACCTTTCATGCTCAACTCTAGATAGGAATTCCTCATAATTGAATCACATCTAACCCAATTCTTACTGTGATATACCATAAGTATATAGTCCAATTACTGTTATTAACATATTAATCGTTACCATATCATATTACATGATGTTATTTGTATACTTAGTATTTTCTCTCAATTCTGCTCACTGTTTCCTGCACAACAGTCCTCTTACGACGGCCACTGTGCTCTGTATAGTAAGACTTAACCTCTAAAATTTTTACTGATAATACTCTCATGAGTTTAGTTTCTAACTCCACTAATTTTATATTTTTCCGATTTTATTTGAATTAGTTATGAATTCTTTACCCCTGACTGTCAGCACAGAAACAGTTCTGGCCGAGATTAAAATTCTTAATTAAATTTGATTATCTTACTTAACAACACATTATAAATGATAATACATCATTAACAAACTATATACTCCCCTCCTAGACCAATTACAAAACCTAGAATTATATGGAATTGCTAAAGTTCACTCCTTTCTTGTGTTCTTCTATATATAACATAGTTTGTAATCATTAATACGCCCCTAACAAGACAATTAAGGTAAGACACACCTTAAAGTCACAAATTCAACGTGGATAATAATCAATCAAATAATACCAGAACTTTTAGTCTCTGTAAAATTAATAAAGCATTAAACTTTATATGCGAATTCCCGTCTAGAAGTGAAACATGAATGCACATATGATTTGTGATGCACTACGTATAGAAATATAAACATAATACATTTATCTCGCAAGAATCCAAACAATAACTAAGGTATTGACTCAAAACACTTGTCAAAAGCATATATAATCAAAAGAGAGAAGAGGGAAAAAACCATCCTACTTAATCCTCCAAAGATCTCGCTTTTCTATGCGTTACTCGTCTCTTCCGCTCCTTCCAAAGCTCCCGCTCCAAGCTCTCACAAACTCCCACAAGAACAAGCTCCAAGGAGATGGGTGAACGTGGGAAGGAGAAGGGAAAAGTCTCTGGACGTTCTAGGGTTAGCACAAGCCAATTCTCTAGTGTTTATGTAGAGTTGGGGGAGAATCCATTCTCAAACTAATCTTCCAAATTATGGACACTTTCAACCAATGGGAAGGCTTCACAATCCTCCTAGAGACGTACAAAACAAGTCCAATTAGGATTTGGTATCTTTCCCAAGCAAATCCACCCCAAAAATACTTCTAGAAAATGCAAACTGCAACCGGCGATCGATCGGCTATACGGCGATCGATCGTCGTATGCACCGTTTTACACTAACACGCTACAGCCGATCGATCTCTATTACTGCCGATTGATCTAACCCAAGAGAAGGTTGACAAATTGTAATATATACTCGGTGAATCCAAGTGTCGAACCACAGGGAATGATGTAGGATTATTCTATTCTAACTAATTTAAACACTACTTAGCTTAGCAAATTAAGATTCTTATCAGGAAATTATGCAGAGAAGTTATAATTCAATTAACTACTAAAATGATGATTAAAGATTCAATTAAAACTAACTAAAGACAGGCAAAGATAATCGATTGGGAGATATCAAAGCTTCAAGGATCAATTATTTAATTAATACTCTACGTCTATTCAATTACGCAATTAGATTCAAATAATGATTTGACCTAATCGGAAGATATTTCATTCACGTTCATCATATCCATTAACATAAAAATATCGATCGAATATTTATCATTAACAAGCATAGTCTACTAATCACAGGGAATTATAAGCATTCGCCGTACCTTACGTTAACGACAAATCAAATAATTATATAGATTATGACTTTATCAAAACATCGCATTCAATCAAATAAGCAATAAACACTTTTTCATAGACGTAAAAATATCAATCAAATAACGTCACCTTTAGCTTTGACAAAAGATTTAACTATTCATATTCAAGAGAAAAATCAGATTTAGATTTGGAAGAAATTGCATTGGAAAACACTATTCACGATTTACTATTCACGGGACACTATTCATCGTCTTCTCCCATCAGCCCGCACTGTAGCAAATTCCGAAATCACTGTAGCAGATGCAAAAATCAACCCTTATTCTTCTCTTCTTCTTCTCCCTATCTTCTCCTCTCGATTCCTCTTACTCCTCTTCAATTTCCGGCCAAATCCCGACGAAAAACACGACCCAAATATGCCGAAACAGCTCTGTTTTTTTCTGAAAACAAAGCGTCCAAAAACCAGTCCAGTTCTCCCTTCGATTCCTCTTTCTCCTCTTCAATTTCCGGCCAAATCCCGACGAAATCACGGCCCAAAACCTCAAAAACAAGGCTCTGTTTTTTCTGAAAAACAGAGTCCAGAACAGTCCGTAAATCTGCCCTTTTCTGTTTCTGGCAGTGCTGTTTATATAGACTGCAAGAGCAGTCCTGCAATCTTTCCCAACTGAGCCAAATCGCCCCTTTTCCATTTCCAATCGAACTGAATATGGAAGCTTACCAAACTGGAACACGTCGGCAACTCAATTTGCCTCGATGCCTTTCGATTCGGCTCTGTTACATGCACATTTCCAAATCAAGAACTTTCCTTTTGCTGTTTTGCTCCTCCTCGCGCCATGACCGTCGACTGCATCTGCTCGATCGAGCCCATCACCGTCTTGCCGTTCCTCCGCCGCTTCGATCGCCGCCCAGCTCTGGCCAGCCGTGACCCATCGTCTATCAACCCGCCGTCTCGACCAGGGTCGCCGCTTCTGTCACACCGGTGCTCGAGCAGATGCTCGAGCGCTCTGTTCTCATCTAGAACGAAGAAACCCGAGCTCCGGTTCGGGTGTTTCATTTTCCTTTTTTTTATTTCTTTATTTCGACCCAAACCGGACCAGCCGGTTTAATCCTTTTTCCTTCTTTTTTTCTTTTAATCAAATAAAACCCGTCGTAACGATCTCCACCGCCAATTCAAATCTACACATCTGTATTTTAATTTCGCGCACGTCTTCTCTTAAGTAGCTCATCAATGGTTCAGATCTTCAATACGCGTGATATTAGCTCTTGAGTCACTTTGGCATTTCGAAACACGTCTAATGCGCTCGCCTGCTACTGATCTGCAATTCGCATTTTAAACCTACAATAACAAAACCAAACTAAAATTAGACACATGATAAAAATATAATTTATTAAATTCTTTAATGCATCTAAAATAATTAATTAGAGTAATTTAATTATTAATCCCCTAATTACTACCCTAATCACAAATAACCCATTTTATTCATGTTTTATCACAAAAACTACGCTAGCATATAGGTAAATAAGGCATATAAATATGTATATTTCATGCTTATAAAATACCCCCAAACATATATTTTGCTAGTCCCCGAGCAAAACAAACAAAACAAAAATCACACAAAATAAAACTAAAGTAAATTAAAATTAGAAAAGTAAATACCACTTTCGTAGGGAACACGATTGCATTGAGCGTATGCAACAAGCCGTTAAACCTCTAGGTGTCCCTAGTAGGACGAGTTTTGTCTCGTGAGGGTTTACAGCCATGTTACCCACAAACATGTACTTATGAAATTAACCTTATTAATCTAAGTGAGAAAAATAAAATAAACTCTTCAAAACAATCAAACCTATTATCCCTCCAAATGCAGACCACAATGTTTAAGAAAATCAACCACATGTACTTGCATTTATAATCAACTGGAATATAGAAGCCCTCAAGTAAGTGGTTTTATTCTACACCTTCATCTTGGAAATTTCTGCTCAATATGATATGAAATGATAATATAATAGTAAAAGTGTAGAACATTGTAGCAATACACCCTGAATTTCTGCTTTACTCATATCCAGTGTTACCCATTAACCAAAGAAAATCAGAATCTACAGAGTCATCGTAATCTTTAGGTTCATGATAGCACAAATCTGCGCGCCTCCTTCGGGTCCAACATTCTAGATTTGAGAGGATAATACACCATAGACTTTTTTTTTCAACTTTTTCTATTTTCAGCAGGACTGTGTAAGGCCTAACTTCAAGATGCTTAGGTTTAGCAATGACTCAGGCCAATGACTCCGAGCACAGTTGGCTTAGGGCATTAGGTTTTAAGAGACCGCTTCCGGCCCGAGCATCAGCCTAAGTTAATCCTATAAAGTCAAGCAACCCCTTTCTTTTTTTTTTGTTTTCATTTTGTTTTCATCATTTTTTTTTCATCAACATTCATATTTTCCAGCAATCTTATCATGTCCAGGTTGTATTGTACTCTCAACCTATTTCCGGTTTCAAGCCCTTGCCATAGCTAAGTAAATGGTCTATCATGATCTTTTAAGCTCAACAGACAACCACATATCATCCAATGACTTTGACTAAAGACATCCCACTGAAGATTAGTATTCAACAAATCTCTAGAGGGTATTACTTTATGTACTAGTGTGTGTGAGTGAGTTTTATTAGCTCAAGCACATGATCCAAGAGGACTGTAACAGAAAGATATGCTTAATTAAGTGTCTCTATCCTCCAGTATACTTACTCACACTTCCAATGTAAATTAATCTCTTAAAAATTGAAGTATGCATCAAGAAGGGATAAACTATCAAAACCTATAAAAAAATACTAACAAACAACCTAAAAACTAATCAAATTTTTATTTGTTTTTTTTTTTTTTTTTTTTTTTAATTTTTTCTTTTTGAAAATAAACAATGTTATTGCTATATACCCCCAAACCTAAACTAAACATTGTCCTCAATGTTAAGAATGAAATGAAGGATAAAATAAATAAATAAATCAAATAAAGGATAGATGTTACCTGGAGAACTGCAAATTGCTAAAATCCCATGCGAGTGAAAAACATCAACAAATAAAAAGATGAGAGCAATCACAATATCCAACCAGAAAATATTATCTAACTAATAAGTATCCTAAAACAAATAAAAAGCTGGGCTGCCTCCCAGGAGCGCTAAGTTTTTTGTCTTCAGCCAGACTGAGTGTAAGAGTATTCAATCATGATAAGGGGGATCAGACAGAGGAATACTCTCCACTTCTGATGGAATCAATTCCAGGAATGGCTTAAGTCTTTGACCATTTACTTTAAACATATTGCCATTCAATGGATTTTCAATTTCTACACCTCCATGAGGATAAACAGTTTTAACAATAAATGGACCAGTCCATCTAGAACGGAGCTTACCAGGAAATAACTGCAATCTAGAGTTATACAAAAGAACTTTTTGTGAAGGTTCAAAAGTTTTTCGATGAATGTGTTGATCATGCAAAACCTTCATTCGTTCTTTGTAAATTTTTGAATTCATATATGCATCATTCCTAAGTTCTTCCAATTCATTTAGTTGAAGCTTACGCACAGAACTGGCGTCACCCAAACTGAAATTAAACATCTTTATAGCCCAATATGCCTTATGCTCCAACTCCACAGGCAAGTGGCAAGCTTTTCCATAAACAAGTCTATAAGGGGACATACCAATAGGCGATTTAAAAGCTGTACGGTATGCCCAAAGTGCATCTGTTAACCGCAGAGACCAATCTTTGCAATTTGGGTTAACCGTTTTCTCTAAAATGTGTTTAATCTCTCTGTTGGCAAGTTCAGCTTGCCCACTCGTTTGTGGGTGATAAGGGGTAGCCACCTTATGAGTAATTCCATATTTCTTCATTAATGCCTCAAAAGGTTTATTGCAGAAGTGAGAACCCCCATCACTTATGATTGCACGGGGTATACCAAACCTTGACAGAACATTTTCTTTCAAAAAGCGTATAACAGTTTTATGGTCATTAGTTCTACAAGGAATGGCCTCTACCCACTTGGAAACATAGTCAACAGCCACTAAGATGTACAGATGGCCAAACGAAGGTGGAAATGGGCCCATGAAATCAATACCCCAACAATCAAATATTTCAATCACTAAAATGGGGTTTAAAGGCATCATATTCCGACGGTTATTCCACCAAGCTGTTGACAACGTCCACAAGTACGACAATAATCATGAGTATCTTTAAATAGGGTAGGCCAATAAAATCCACATTGTAAAATTTTAGCAGCAGTTTTTTTAGCAGAAAAATGACCACCACAAGCTTCTGAATGGCAGAAGGAAATGACACTATGAATTTCATCATTTGGTACATATCTCTTAATAATCTGATTCGGACAATATTTAAAAAGATATGGATCATCCCAAAAGAAATTTCTTACCTCCACCATGAATTTCTTCTTGTCTTGTGTTGTCCAATGAGAAGGAGTTTGACCTGTGACAAGAAAATTAACAATATCAGCAAACCATGGTAAATCAGAAAGAACAAAAAGTTGCTCATCTGGGAAGGTGTCTTTAATTGGAGCAGCCTCATTGGAATCATCCACAGTCAACCTAGATAAATGATTGGCTACCACATTTTCTACTCCTTTCTTATCTTTAATTATAATATCAAATTCTTGCAGTAGGAGTATTCAGCGAATCAACCTAGGTTTTGCATCTTTCTTTGATAGAAGATATTTCAAGGCAGCATGATCAGTAAAGATAACAATAGGATATCCGGTCAAGTAAGCCCTAAATTTATCCAAAGCAAATACTATAGCAAGTAATTCCTTTTTTGTTGTTGAATAATTCATCTGAGCATTGTCTAAGGTCTTACTTGCATAGTAAATAACATAAGGCTTCTTATCCTTCCTTTGCCCCAAAACAGCCCCCACAGCAAAGTCACTAGCATCACACATTATCTCAAATGGTAAAGTCCGATCTGGGGGTTGCATAATAGGGGCTGAAGTAAGCATTCCCTTCAGTTTGGCAAAAGCTTTTTCACAATCAGCATTCCATTCAAAAACGGTATCTTTAGATAGGAGATTGCATAATGGTCTAGAAATAGAACTAAAATCTTTGATGAACCTCCTGTAGAACCCTGCATGACCCAAAAATGATCTAATATCTTTAACAGTCTTGGGTGTAGGCAAATGAGTAATTAAATCAATTTTTGATTTATCAACTTCAATTCCCTTAGAGGAAACAATATGACCCAGAACAATTCCTTTAGAGACCATGAAATGACATTTTTCCCAATTAAGCACAAGGTTCTTCTCTTCACACCTGCTCAAAACTTTCTGCAAATTAGACAAACAGTCATCAAATGAATCACCAAATACAGAAAAGTCATCCATAAATACTTCAAGATAGCGTTCAACCATATCACTAAAAATACTCAGCATGCATCTTTGAAATGTTGCAGGTGCGTTGCATAAACCAAAAGGCATTCTTCTATATGCAAATGTGCCAAAAGGACATGTGAATGTGGTTTTCTCCTGGTCTTCTAATGCAATTTTGATTTGATTGTAACCGGAGTAGCCATCTAAGAAACAGTAATATGTGTGGCCAGCTACCCTCTCCAGAACCTGATCTAGAAATGGCAATGGGAAATGGTCTTTCCTTGTGACTAAGTTCAGCTTCCTGTAATCAATGCACATTCTCCAGCCAGATGTAACTCTAGTGGGTATTAATTCATTATCTGCATTCTTGACAACAGTTACACCAGATTTCTTAGGCACTACTTGGGTAGGACTCACCCACTTGCTATCAGAAATGGGGTAGATGATCTCTGCATCCAAGAGCTTAAGAACTTCAGGTCTAACTGCCTCTTTCATGTTTGGATTTAACCTACGTTGCATCTCCCTAGACGGTTTGGCATTGTCCTCCAAATAAATCCGATGAGTGCATATTAAAGGGCTTATTCCTTTTAAATCAGCAATTGTCCATCCTATTGCACCTTTATGCTTTTTCAAAATATCAAGCAACTTACTCTCTTCGATAAGATTAAGATGAGACGATATTACCACCGGAAGAGTTTCACCATCACCCAAAAATGCATATTTGAGGTCAGTTGGTAACTTTTTCAACTCCAATTTGGGTGCTTGAATGCTTGATGGTGTAGGCAATTTTTCACGCAATGGTAGCTCCTCAAATTTGGGTTTCCATCCATTCACTTGCAATACCTGTAGAGAATTCAGCAAAGAACAAATCTCAGCCTCTTCACAATTCACTTTAGATTCATCATATAAAGAATTAACTAAGCAAGATTCTAATGGATCAGAAAGAGATGCATGAAATTGATCTCTAACAACGGTATCAACCCAATTCATTTCTTGAACATCAGTATCATCCTCTGGTTGTTTGCAAACATTAAATATATTCAATTCCAAAGTCATATTGCCAAATGAAAGTTTCATCACACCATTCCTACAATTAATCAAAGCATTTGAAGTAGCAAGAAATGGACGACCTAGTATGACAGGAATATTTGCACTTGCATTTATAACAGGATGTGTGTCCAAAACAATAAAATCAATAGGAAAGTAAAATTTATCTACTTGAACAAGCACATCTTCCACCACTCCCCTTGGAATTTTAATAGAACGATCAGCAAGTTGAAGAGCAATGGTGGTGGGTTTAAGTTCCCCAAGACCTAACTGAGTGTATACTGAATAAGGCAAAAGATTAACATTAGCCCCAAGATCAAGCAAGGCTTGGTCTACCCTAAAGTTCCCGACCACACATGAAATAGTTGGACATCCAGGATCCTTATATTTTGGTGGGCTTTTGTGTTGAATTATAGAACTTACCTGTTCAGTCAAAAATGCTTTTTTTTGCACATTCAACTTACGCTTAATAGTACACAAATCTTTCAAGAACTTTGCATAAGAAGGTACCTGTTTGATTGCATCTAACAAGGGAATGTTAATTTTCACCTGCTTAAAAAGTTCAAAAATTTCAGCATTTTGGTTAAGCTTTTGAGGTGGTTTCAACCTCTGTGGAAAAGGAGCTGGAATAGGACATCTTACATCTTCACTTGGCCCAGACTTATGAATTTCCTCGTTATCATGTTTTGATTCATCATTCTCAGAAGATTTTTGGGCCTTAAGTGGAATTGTTTTGTCAATTTCTTTTTTACTACGAAGAGTGGTAATAGACTTAGCATGTTCCAATTGTGAATCAGAAGGTTTCGTATCCATCATGTGAACTTGCCCCTGCGGGTTGGGTTGGGGTTGAGCAGGAAACCTACCTTTCTCTTGAATAGCTAGAGAAGATGTCAATTTAGTGAGAGAGCTTTTTATATCATTAATGGCTTGTGAGGTTTGTTGATTAATAGTAGCTTGCCCTTGCATGAAAGTTTGTAGTGTCTCCTCAAGTGTCTTCCTGTGAGGTGGAACATATGGAGTATAATTGGAAGATGCTTGAGGAGGTGGTGTTTGTGCAGCACTATCATTCCTCCAACTAAAGTTGGGGTGATTCCTCCATCCTGGATTGTAGGTGTCTCCATAAGGAGATTGCTTTTTGAAAGGGGTCATGGAATTTGCTTGGTCATGTAACACCTCCTTGAAAGCAGGAATGGTAGGGCACTCATTAGTAGGGTGTCCCATGACATCAAAAATTCCACAGACCTCTTCTGTAGCAACAGACTTAACAGTATTAACTTTCCCTAATTCCATAGCCTCCACCTTCCTAGCCAAAGAGGCTAGCCTAGCACTCAAATTATCCTCCTCCCTAAGATGATGCAGACCCCCACTAGTAGTTGAAGACTTCGGCTTATTAGTAACATCAGAGGGATCGGTGAGATCCCAAGAATCTGAGTCTTCAGCTATTTGATCTAGAAAATCAAGGGCTTCATTAGGGTCTTTATCAAAGAATTCCCCATTACACATTGTTTGCACAAATTGTTTCATTGAAGGCGTCATCCCATCATAGAAGAAACTGATGGTGCGCCACTTCTCATACCCATGATGTGGACAAGAATTTAACAAATCTTTATAACGCTCCCAGCACTGATAAAATGATTCATTTTGTTTTTGGGCAAAATTTGTTATTTGTCTTTTCATAGCATTTGTCCTATGAACTGGAAAAAACTTTTTAAGGAATTCAGTTTGTAGTTCTTTCCAAGTTCCTACAGATCTAGGCTTAAGGGAATTTAGCCAAGTCTTGGCTTTGTCCTTTAAAGAGAAAGGAAACAATTTTAGCCTGATAATGTCTTCACTACAAGCTTGCTCAAAAGTTGCACATACTTCCTCAAATTCCTTTAAATGCAAATAAGGATTTTCAGAATCTATACCATGGAATTTGGGAAGCAAGTTTATCATTCCAGGCTTAAAAGTAAATTGATGTGCTTGTAGAGGCAATATAATACATGAAGGTGTGCTAGTGCGTGCAGGTTGCAGATAATCACGCAAGGGCCGCATTGGTGCATCATGTTCACTCTCATTTTCATTAAGATCATGGTTACTACCCTGATCAGCCATTTGATTAGGTGTGTGTGATGGAACAGAAAATTCAAACGAGGGATTCTCAATCAAAATAGCAGAATTACTTCCAACTAATCGTCCACTGGTATCTCTATTCCACGAGTGCATGCACAAGAAACAGAAATTTCAAAGAGAGATGGAACGAGTTTACCAAATTTGAAGAAAAATCCAATGAAAAGCCTTTTTGTTCCAGATAGGACTCCAAATTCCAGCAAAAAAAACAAGCTAAATTAAACTAAGAATAATTGAAATTAACTAAACTACACTAGAGAGAAATAAATTAATTGGAAGATTAATCCTAAACTTCACTCCCCGGCAACGGCGCCAAAATTTGATCTAACCCAAGAGAAGGTTGACAAATTGTAATATATACTCGGTGAATCCAAGTGTCGAACCACAGGGAATGATGTAGGATTATTCTATTCTAACTAATTTAAACACTACTTAGCTTAGCAAATTAAGATTCTTATCAGGAAATTATGCAGAGAAGTTATAATTCAATTAACTACTAAAATGATGATTAAAGATTCAATTAAAACTAACTAAAGACAGGCAAAGATAATCGATTGGGAGATATCAAAGCTTCAAGGATCAATTATTTAATTAATACTCTACGTCTATTCAATTACGCAATTAGATTCAAATAATGATTTGACCTAATCGGAAGATATTTCATTCACGTTCATCATATCCATTAACATAAAAATATCGATCGAATATTTATCATTAACAAGCATAGTCTACTAATCACAGGGAATTATAAGCATTCGCCGTACCTTACGTTAACGACAAATCAAATAATTATATAGATTATGACTTTATCAAAACATCGCATTCAATCAAATAAGCATTAAACACTTTTTCATAGACGTAAAAATATCAATCAAATAACGTCACCTTTAGCTTTGACAAAAGATTTAACTATTCATATTCAAGAGAAAAATCAGATTTAGATTTGGAAGAAATTGCATTGGAAAACACTATTGCAGATCACTATTCACGATTTACTATTCATGGGACACTATTCATCATCTTCTCCCATCAGCCCGCACTGTAGCAAATTCCGAAATCACTGTAGCAGATGCAAAAATCAACCCTTATTCTTCTCTTCTTCTTCTCCCTATCTTCTCCTCTCGATTCCTCTTACTCCTCTTCAATTTCCGGTCAAATCCCGACGAAAAACACGACCCAAATATGCCGAAACGGCTCTGTTTTTTCTGAAAACAGAGCGTCCAAAAACCAGTCCAGTTCTCCCTTCGATTCCTCTTCCTCCTCTTCAATTTCCGGCCAAATCCCGACGAAATCACGGCCCAAAACCTCAAAAACAAGGCTCTGTTTTTTCTGAAAAACAGAGTCCAGAACAGTCCGTAAATCCTCCCTTTTCTGTTTCTGGCAGTGCTGTTTATATAGACTGCAAGAGCAGTCCTGCAATCTTTCCCAACTGAGCCAAATCGCCCCTTTTCTATTTCCAATCGAACTGAATATGGAAGCTTACCAAACTGGAACACGTCTGCAACTCAATTTGCCTCGATGCCTTTCGATTCGGCTCTGTTACATGCACATTTCCAAATCAAGAACTTTCCTTTTGCTGTTTTGCTCCTCCTCGCGCCGTGACCGTCGACTGCATCTGCTCGATCGAGCCCATCACCGTCTTGCCATTCCTCCGCCGCTTTGATCGCCGCCCAGCTCCGGCCAGCCGTGACCCATCGTCTATCAACCCGCCGTCTCGACCAGGGTCGCCGCTTCTGTCACACCGGCGCTCGAGCAGATGCTCGAGCGCTCTGTTCTCATCTAGAATGAAGACACCCGAGCTCCGGTTCGGGTGTTTCGTTTTCTTTTTTTTTATTTCTTTACTTCGACCCAAACCGGACCAGCCAGTTTAATCCTTTTTCCTTCTTTTTTTCTTTTAATTAAATAAAACCCGTCGTAACGATCTCCACCGCCAATTCAAATCTACACATCTGTATTTTAATTTCGCGCACGTCTTCTCTTAAGTAGCTCATCAATGGTTCAGATCTTCAATACGCATGATATTAGCTCTTGAGTCACTTTGGCATTTCGAAACACGTCTAATGCGCTCGCCTGCTACTGATCTGCAATTCACATTTTAAACCTATAATAACAAAACCAAACTAAAATTAGACACATGATAAAAATATAATTTATTAAATTCTTTAATGCATCTAAAATAATTAATTAGAATAATTTAATTATTAATCCCCTAATCACAAATAACCCATTTTATTTATGTTTTATCACAAAAACTACACTAGCATATAGGTAAATAAGGCATATAAATATGTATATTTCATGCTTATCACCGATCGATCGCTTTACGCGAAACATAACATTCACAAATCACAGTAACTACGATCGATCGTTTTGATACGGCGTCGATCGGTTCAAGCTTGCCGATCGATCGGATCTTAAGGCGATCGATCGCTGTCACGTTAAATAAAAATTCAATTTCTCATATCTTTTTACTCCGAACTCCAAATCGCGCATAATAGGTGGCGTTGGAAAGCTCTTCTCACCAACTTTAATTTGCACAAGACACAACACGACTAGATCAAACGTTAAGAGGGTCAAATTTCGGTTTTAAAATACTTACTAATTTTTTGGATGTTACAAAGATACGTTGCGTACGTATATTCAATGCCCACTCCATTGCTACTGTTATTCTGGTTCTTTGGGGTTGTGGGGATTTCATGGTGGTTGGGATGTCCATTGTCGGAAGCAGTGGAAAGGGTGCGCACACCGCGCACCTTCAAGCTGTTGAAGTTAAAGGACGCCTTGCTCTCCTAGAATCTTCATGATGGCACTTTTGCGGAATGTCCGATCTCCAGTTTTCCAATTGAATTTGTAGAGAGGAAGAAATCGCGGGCCGTAGAGGGCGAGAAACTCAATGGCAGCAAGGATGAATTCAAATTCACTGATAGACATGTAGTAGGAGAAGCTCAGTCTGATCCACCCTGGTTTTGGACCATTGTAGCCCTGCAAAAAATTGTTGTTAAGTTAGTAGCAAATTCAGGATATGAAATATTTATGTCACATTCCAAAAATGGAAAACAACATTGTATCAATAAGTAAAATCATCATAAGTTTAAAATATCAGGAACGATATCAATTGTAAACTAAGACGAGTCATCCGATGGGGATGAAGCATTGCCGTTACTTTTTCTTTTTCTTTTTGACTTTTTTATTCTCATCATAATGGAATGAAGCAATATATGACCTTTTTGCAGTTACTTTTTCTATTACCTCAACCCCTTATTAAGTGTCTTATCAGGTAATTCATAATGAACTAAATTTGGTTCATTTTGATAAAATGGCAAGGGGGTGAACATTATAAAAATCTATCCGGCGATTTTTTCATGACAGTGTTTGATGTTAAAAGCTCGTAGAATGATAGAAGGTTGGTTGTCAATTTAATTTACCATTTGAATTGCGGAGAGGAATGCTATGGATTGTTGGATGCCAACGCCGAGGAGAATATGGCCGTAAGGGCCAGCACAGGCACAATCCCCACGGGCTTGGATACCAAAGAGGCCATTGAGAAGTTTGGTAACAAAGCGGCCATGAAGGGGCTTGTCCATCTTGGTTGTCCTCTCCCTCCATATGTGCATGGCCCTCTCTCCCGATTCATCGCCCTTGTTATCGAAGGCACTCGCGCTGCTGAGGAAGGAGAGGATTGGCTGGCGCTTCACTGTTGTGCTTCCAAGGACTTGGGCATTTGGGTTAGGCAAGAGCCTCTTAAGTGCCCTTTCAATCCACAGGCTTTCTTGTGTGTCTATGAGGCGGTTTCCCATGTACTCTTTCACCCAAAAGGCTAATGCAGATCTGATTTTCTGAATGATAGCTGGAGTCCCGGCATCTTCCCTTTCTTCAATTTCATTATAATAGAGGGTAAATATTCAGTCAGTAGGATCCATAGTTCTTGTATATCTTTATTCTTATTAACCAAATATATAGTCCTCGTCATCGTATTCCTCATCTCATCGGCAAAATAAATTCAGTACGATAGAAAATTATGACACAATATCTATGTAAAGAAAAACAATGGCATGTTCTTAACCCGCATACCCCAGTGAGATATAATTTTGTAAGGACAATGAGACAATGGTTCAACCACATTATTTTTATCACACACCTATCCAATTATATGGATTGGCTTAATGAGATGATTGTTGCACGCGAACAATAACCAATCTACTTTTACATGGAAGCATGAGAATACTACCTTTTCGTCAAAGCCATTGACAAAGGCTACAGTCCCACCTCCACAAGTGGAAGGAGGTGCAGATCTCAAGTAGTAAAGGTTTTTTCTCATGAGCAAGATTCCTGGAGTTCCTGGGCCACGCACAAACTTGTGTGGGCTCAGAAACACTGCATCGTAGCCTTCCAGCTCTCCTGATCGCATGCCAATTTGTACATACGGCCCACTGTATATGTACCACGAAATAGAAGATCCTTAGCCAGAACACAATAAAAATTTCTACCAGCTAATCTCTAGAGGAAATTGGTTCATATGAGTTTTATTTTTGTTGCTTGATCATAAGAAGAAATTGGCCATTAGTTACCTTGCTGCGAAATCAAAGCAAGCAAATGCGCCATGCTGGTGTAGCAACCGAGTTAGAGCCCTGGTATCAGTGTAGATCCCGGTGACATTACTGCAGGCAGAGAAAGATCCCAACATGGGTCTGTTTGAGTACTTAGGAAATTTTAATTCCCTCCTCAGCATTTCCATGTCCACCAGCCCATCCTTGTCAACCCCAATCTCCACCAACTCAGCCAAGCTCTCCTCCGGCTTGAGGCTGGCAACCACCTTAGCCCTCAAGGTGGAGGTCACGGCAATGCCAATCACCTCCAGCAGCCTCTTGATGGCAGCTTTGGTCCCGGACCCACAGAACAAGATAGCGTCCTCCGGTCCACCTCCCATGCACCTCATGATGTACTGGCTGCTTCGTGGGCCATCTTCGTGGTCAGGTGGCCCACAAAGCTATCACCAGTGTGAGTGTTGCCATAGTAAGGCGACACATTCTGTTGGGTTTGGTTCAAAACTCTAAGAAATATTTTCCTTTGGGTTGGGTCTAGAGTAAGGGTAAACTTGTAATTCTAGGAAATAAGTTTGAAACCTTAGACCAATATGTATTCTCTCTTCTTTCTCTCCAAGGTAGAGGAGGAACAAAAACCTAAAGGAGAAGAGAGTGGGAGCCAAATGGGGAAAGGTGAGAGTTTTCTTGGATAAAAGTGAAGCAAGGTTGAAGAGGTTTGAGTGTCAAACTCTTGTAAGTGCTTTGGAGACTTCAGAGTGAAAGCTTGCTCTTCCTTGTGGTGTAGCCAAATTGGTGAACCACTAATCTCTTGTGTTTCTCTTTGTGGTTTGATGTTATTTATGTGCTCTTTGTGATTTGTTCCTTCATCTCCAACCTATTTCACTTTTCAATTTATTACTACATATGTGGGTGGTGATTGATTGACTTGTGGAGATCTTGGAAGGGTGTTTGGAGTGGTTTTCAAGACCCATTCCATCCACCAATAATTGGTATCGGAGCTTAGTTTGGTTTCATCCTCATTTCTACTCATTTGGTGTATCTTTGGTGGGGCTATTTCTTCAAATCCGGGATTGAGAAGTTTTGTGCCCACAAGGTGTTTGTCAAATGGCCTCAAAGGGAACTACTATGTCTGGTGGGATTAAGTTCGAAGTTGAGAAGTTTGATGGTCGAAATAACTTTGGGTTATGGCAAATGAGGGTTAGAAACATTCTAATCCAACAAGGGATCAAAGTTGCTTTGTTGGGGAAGGAAAAGAAGCCGGAGAAAATCAAGGATGATGTTTGGGTTGATGTAGATGAAAGGGCGGTGAGTACTATTCAATTATACCTCTCGGATGAGGTGTCATACAATGTAAGTGAAGAGGAAATGACAAAAGGACTATGGGAGAAATTAGAGAAGCTCTACATGGGGAAGTCTTTATCAAATAAGCTACACTCGAAGAAACAACTCTATAGGTTGAGGATGGAGGAAGACAAAGATGTGTTGGAACACATGAATACCTTCAACTGGATGATTAGTGACCTCTTGAGGCTAGAAGTGAAGTTTAATGATGAAGACAGGTCACTTTTGTTGTTGAGTTCTCTTTCGGACTCTTATGATCATTTTGCCACCATACTATTGTACGGGAAAGAAACTCTTAAGTTTGAAGAGGTGGACCAAGACATAATCTTTAATGCCACAAGGAAAAAGTCTTCCATAAGTGATTCTAATGTGGTGGGTCTCCTAGTAAAAAGGGAATCAAGTGAGAGAGGACGGAGTAAAGTAAGAAGCAAAGGCAAGAAGAACTCCCAGTCCAAGTCAAGGAGCAAGAAAGATGTTGTGTACTACCATTGCAATGGTAAAGGGCACTATAAGAGAGAGTGTAAAGTGTTCAAGGCACTAAAGGAGGAGAAGAAATCCAAAAATGGTGACTCTGCTAGAGTGGCTTCCGAAAATGAATGAGAACTCTACTCGATCTCTCAAGGTAATAACTCATCTCATATGTGGATTTTAGATTCCGGTTGTTCTTATCATATGTGTCCAAATCGTGAATGGTTTGATACTTATGAGGCCTATGATGGTGGTTCGGTGTTGATGGGGAATGATGCACCGTGTATGCCAATTGGGATAGGGACCATCAAAATTAAGATGTATGATGGGGTAGTTCGTACATTGGGTGGAGTTAGACATGTGTTGGCACTTAAGAAGAACCTAATATATTTGGGTGTGCTTGAAGCTAAGGGTTGCACTTTCAATGGAAAGGATGACACCCTCAAGGTATCCAAAAGAGTCTTAGTACTAATGAAGGGTACAAGAATGGGTAACAATCTTTACAAGCTCATAGGAGAAACGGTATTGGGTGGAGTTGCGGTTTCTACAATAGAGAAGGGTGATAGTGATTGTGATGAGTCTAAAATATGGCATGTGCGGTTGGGGCATATGAGTGAAAGAGGCATGTATGAACTTCACAAGAGGAATTTGTTGAAGGGAATGAAGACATGTAAAGTAGATCTTTGCAAGTTTTATTTGGCGGGCAAGCAAACAAAGGTGTCCTTCAATACCATAAAGAAAGAATATAAAAGTGAAGGTGTTCTTGACTACATTCATTCGGATATGTGGGGGCCATCCCCAGTTAAGTCAAAAGGTGGAGCTTTCTACTTTGTGACTTTTATTGATGATTTCTCAAGAAAAGTTTGGGTTTACTTTATGAGGCAAAGGTCCGAGGTCTTTTCCAAGTTCAAGGAGTAGAAGGTGGAAGTAGAGAACCAAACGGGAAGAAAAGTAAAGTGCTTGAGATCGGATAATGGCGGTGAATATAAAGAAGGGAAGTTTCTACAATTTTGCACAGATGAAGGGATTAAAAGACATTTCACCATAGCAAAGAATCCTCAACAAAATGATGTTGCGAAAGGATGAATAGAACTCTCTTGGAGAGAGCTAATTGCATGAGACTCCATGGGGGGTTGTCAAAGTCTTTTTGGACGGAGGCGGTAAATCATGCATGCTTTCGAAGGTGAATAGATCGCCTTCAAAGGTTCTTGACTCTAAGGTAGCCGAAGAGGTGTGGAGTGGAAAAGAAGTAGATTACTCTTTTTTAAAGGTATTTGGGTGCCCGGCATACACACATGTTCCACATGATGAAAGGTCAAAGCTAGACTATAAGTCACACAAGTGCATTTTCCTTGGCTTTGAAAGGGGTGTGAAAGGGTACAAGCTTTGGGATCCGGTGAACAAGAAGAAAATGTTTAGTAGAGATGTAGTATTTGATGAAACCTCTATATTGAATAGGGAGCTTGAAGAAAAGGAAGAGGGACATAGCAAAGAGGAGAAAATGGCACAAGAAGTTCGAATAGCATCAAATGACTTAACAAAACCTCAAGACTCTCAAGTAGAAGAGGGGAGCTCAAGTTGGGTGGAACAACAAGAGCCTCAAGAAGTGCCATATAGTATTGCTCAAGGAAGAGAGAGGAGAACCATTAAGTCTCCTAATAGGCTTGGATGGGAATCGGTGGAAGAGGCTCATTATACTCTTATCACAAGTGGTGGAGAACCCGCCACATTCCAAGATGCTATGGAATCGGGTGAAAAAGAAGAATGGATGATGGCAATGGTGGAAGAGATGGGATCTCTCCACAAGAACTCCGTGTGGGAGTTGGTGCCAAAACCAAAAGGCCGTAAACCGGTGGCTTGCAAATGGATTTACAAGAAGAAGGAAGCATTGCATGAAAATGAGAAGCCAACTTTCAAGGCAAGGTTAGTGGCAAAGGGATACTTACAAAAGGTTGGGGCAGATTATGATGAAATATTCTCCCCGGTTGTGAAGCACACTTCTATAAAGGTGCTTTTGGCTATGGTGACGGAGTTCAATATGGAGCTTGAACAACTTGATGTGAATACGGCTTTCCTTCATGGGGATTTGGAGGAAACAATTTACATGGAGCAACCGGAAGGGTTTGAAGAAGTGGGCAAAGAAGGCTTTGTGTGTCGATTAAAGAAGTCTCTTTATTAGCTCAAGCAATAAAGAGTAAGTGCATTTACATGTTAGTGATGGGCGATTTACATTTTTCTATGAGAAGCTCCAACTTTTCAATTTTTTTATTTGGATTAGGGCGTGTAAGCGCATGCATGACTTTTTCCCAAGGCATGTATGCGTGTACACGACTGTATCCCAGGGCGTGGGTATGCATACACGACGTTGCTGTAGCGTGTGTACGTGAAAATATGTCTTTATCCTAGCGTGTGTATGTGTACACGATATAATATTAAGTCGTGTGTGCGCATACACGACCTTACTGTCTTCGTGTTTTTGTGTACATGCTATGTTTCATTGTTTTCTACCTATCTCATTGCAGATGGATACACAAAGAGATGACTCAAATGACCAAATACCAAGGAATGAGGAGGAGGATCAGGAATTTATACTTGTGCCATGAGAGCAAAAGAAGAGGGCGAGGAAGTGGAAGGCGCCTTTAAAGATCCCCCTAAAGAGAACTTATAAAGCGCGACTGGCTGTTCGGACGCATTGTCAGCCCGGAGTACTGAAAAAGTGTGTAGTCCTCCTAGAGTGTAACCAAAAATCCGTTGAACTGATGTTGGAGACGAGCTTTGCCGTCATTTTCGAAGCTCAGGAGGTCATAGTTTCTAGGAACCGCCTTGACAATTTGGTGAGGTATTAGGATGAATCAGACAAGGTCTTCAACATAAAGGGGAGCTCCGTAAATTTTACAGAGCAAGAAGTTGCTCTTATCACTGGATCGCCTGCAAGGGCATCCGACCCCAAGGGGAATTCTACAGGAAGTACTTCTCCGTGAGGAAACTAGAGAAGCCGTACATAGAGGAAATGATTGACAAGCTTAACGATGGAGCAATGAATATGACAGAGGATGACATGGCAAAAATGATCATCTGCCTCATCTTCTCCATGGTGTTGTTTCCACACAGCACTAGAGCACTGCTACCGTGTTTTTTTTCAATACATTGAAGACCTCTCAAGATTGAGCCCCTACAATTGGCCCCAAGTAATCCATAAGATGCTGGTTCTAGTATATCCCACACCAGCAGACAAGTAGGGGCAAGATGTGAAAAAGACTTAGAGAGCGGTGGTTTCCTAAACGGCGCCGCATATGTACCTCAGGTTAGCCATTCTTTGAGTTTTTTTGTGGTGTATGTATGTGCACGACTATTTATTTTTTCTTGTGGCCGTAGACACGAAGCCTCAGTTAGTAGTCGTGTGTACGAAGGCACGATACTGAGTAGTCGTGTGCACAAACACATGACCCAATATGTAGTCGTGTACAGCTGATATATACAAACTATACACACGTTTATATGCCTTTTTGCCTATATGTTAGTCATAATTTTAGTTGAAAGTAAAGATTATTAATGGTTAGACATGTTAGGTGAGTAATTAGGAGATTAATAAATAAATGTGCTTAATTGATTAATTTAGATGCGTTAATTGGATTTAATGGATTACAATTTATGATGCATCTAAATTATATTTAACTTTATTTATGTAGGTTTAAGAGTTTCAAATGCAAATCGTTAAAAGAGAATGCGCGTCAAACAGTCTCTGTGAAGAGATCAAAGATTCGATGAACGAGAGCAATACGACGGGTTTTAAAGAAGAAAAAAAAAGAGGAAGAGAAACCGAACCGGAATGGTTTGGGTCGGTTTGGTTGAAAGAAAAGAAAAGACAACCCGAGCCGAAGCTCGGGCGTCTGTTCTAGTTGTGCAGAGCTCGAGCGACTGTGGGGCTGGATGGCGGGGGCTGGGCTCCAACAGCGAAGACGACGGTGATGATAGAGGAGAGGCTGACGGCGAGAGAAGCAGCAGCGGCCATGGGCGAGGGAGACAAGAAAAAGAAGCAGAATCGTGCCGGACTTGGATTGTGCTCGTTTTGGGATGTTGGTGCCTATAAAAATAGAACAGTACGGGAGAGAAAAAAAAGAACCTTCACCAGAAAAAAGGACAGAGCTTTTGAGAGGATTTTCGGCAGGAAAAACAGGGGATTTGGGTGTTGTTTCCGGCCGGATTCCGGTGGTTCCGCCGGAACAGTAGGAGAGGAAGAAAGGAGGCCAGAGGAGAGGAGAAAAGGCGGGTTTTTGGGCTGAATTCGAAGTTGCTACAGTAACCATGAACAGTGTTTTCTGTGAACATTGTTTTTGATGAATAGTGCAACATGACTTCGATAAATTAGCAATGTTCTCCTTGTCCGATGGCCGGCTAAATTTGCATCCAAGGTGTAGATGAAACCCTAGATTTATGTTATTACTCTTTATTGTTTAATTTACTATAGTTGATATGTTTATGCTTAATGCGATTTCATATTTCATAATTTTATCTAGAGCTTGACTATAGACTAGTATGATTATGATTGGAATATGATCTTGATATTCTTGTGTCTAACCAAGAACAGGATTATGATTGATTTTATGCCCTGCCAAGGATAGAATTAATTGTATTAAATTTATAGTGGATGAACTTTTCGTGTCCGGCCAAGAACGTGCAGTCCATTCATTAGTAATTTGTGTGTCTGGCCAAGAACATGAATTACCGTATCATATCAATTTACGAAAATAATAATTGAGAGTAGTAATTGCATGTTTAGTGGTGGATTCAATGCTTTGATATTTTCATCACTCTGATTTCTTATTAAAGTTTATTTTTTAGTTCTTTAAAATCATTTAAATTCAAATATTTAATTAGAATTAGGTTAATCTTTCAAGTCCTTTGGGTTGGACCTCATTTTCACTAGCCTATATGTAGTCTCATGCGATTGTGAGTAAAAATAGTTAAAAATACAATCAATCAATTGGCACCGTTGTCGGGGACTTGGTGACGGTTTGACTTAATTCTAATTAGTTCAGAGTTCTCTTAGGTTTTTGATACTTGATTTTCTTGTCTTTGTAAGAGTCAATTTGGAGAGGCAGATAGTGACACTTGGAACTCGCCAACGTTGGAAAGGACAGTCCTTCCCCTCGTTTGCAAACTATCAACCTTTCTTTTTAAGTAAATTTGGGTGTTGTGTGTTTTTCCTTTTATTTCTGTGACAGCATGCAATGCTAGTTGTCGATATCTAGGATTATTGATTACTAGTTGTGGTTATCTAGGGTTGTTTTTATGTTGTGGATGTGTGATGGTGTTGTTATGGTGTTGATAATTGCGTGGTGAAAAAAAAACGTCTTCACCTTCCTATCGATTTAGCCATGAGAACCCACATATGTACTTTAATGATTTTAATTCCTCACATAGCCATTTCCCCTCCCTTTGAAGTTCCCTTCCCCCCATGTCACGTGTGTGGGGCAATCATTTAGTTGATCCAGGTTGACTTATTGGACTAAGTCTCGCTAAAGACGTAAAACTTAGCGCTCTTGGGAGGCAACCCAAATTTTCTTTTCTTGCTTATTTTCTATTTTGTTTACTTGTTTCATTTTGTAGGATTGCTACAGTCTAGGTTTGAGGGTATATTTTATTTTTCCATATTTTGTACTCACTCCTCATTCTTAGTTTATGTGTTTTAATGCTCTACATCTACCATGAGATTTTCCATTCAGGTGATTTATTTTTTCACTCCTTTCCTTTTACTAGTCATTGTAGTATCATTTTGGTAAACATTGAGGGCAATGTTCAGTTTAGGTTTGGGGGTGTAGAAAAGTAGTGTTCCGTTGTTTCATTATCATCTGTTTCTTCTATGAAAAAAGTTAAAAGAAAGAAAAAAAATCAGAAAAGAAAAAAAACTTTACTTAGTTTTAGGTGTTTGCAAGTATTTTTATAGGTTTTGGTAGTTTATCACTTCGTGATACGTACTTCAATTTTTAAGAGATTAATTGACATTGGAAGTGTGAGTAAGTATACTGGAGGACATAAACACTTAACTGAGAGATAACATTCTGTTACAGTCCTCTTGGATGAAGTGCTTGAGCTAAGAAAACTCACTCACACACTAGTACATAAAGTAATACCATCTAGAGATTTGTTGAATACTAATCTATAGTGGGATATCTTTGGACAGAGTCATTAGTTGATATATGGTTATTCTTTGAGCTTAAAAGATCATGATAGACCATTTACTTGGCAATATGGCAAGGGCTTGGACTGGAAATAGGTTGAGAGTATAATACAACTTGAACAAATAATGATTGCTAGAAAATATGAATGCTGAAAAGAAAAAGACATCGCTGTCTCCATGGTGGATCGTGGCCGCTCTGATACCAATGTTGTGTTCTCACAGGGAACACGAACGAAATCAAACGCCATAGTGAAAAAGGGGAAGATAAAGGAGAAGGCTAGAAAGAAAAAGACAACTTTGTTATTCCATACCCTAGAATAAGGAAGACGACCCCTTTATAAAGAGGGTGCACTTCCCAATATGGTAGGCCAGATCGTGGCTCACTGATGGGCCAGTAATTAGCACTGATTATTCTCTATCAGCTCGTTACCTAACAATTAGCTTAAACGGGTCTGATTACAATAAAATATGTAATTAATCAAATATCCTAATGAAGTAATGCTGACATGATGGGCTGTTGGGCTGCTGACGGGCCTACACTGGGCCTGGCCTTACGTTCACAACAGATTTCTTTTGCACTTAGTCGAATTAGGTTAATTTCATAAATACATGTTTGTGGGTAGATTGGATTTATCAAGCCAATAAATTGTTTTAGTATCATGGCACGCAGTCTGAGATGGATAAATTGAGAATGGCCGCCTTCCACTTGACGGGAGACGCGCTGGTTTGGTTCCAATATTTTAAGCGCAATCTTCACAATCCCACATGGGCTGATTTTGTGAATGAATTATGCGTGCAATTTGGGCCGAATGATTCTGCTTATTTTAATGAATTGCTGGCTATTCTCCTCAAACTTCCACAATGCGAGCATATCACCAGGAGTTTATCGTATCGCTAATCGCCTGCCCAATTGGGATCTAGCGGCATTAGTGGGTGCTTTCATGCATGGCCTTCGGGTAGATATTACGGACGTGATCCGCCAGTTCCGGCCTAAATCTATGAAGGATATTATTGGGTATGCTCTAGTTGCGGAGGAACGGTTGAACTGGCAACGACGTGCAATTCGACCCTTCTCTTGGCCTCCTTTAGGCCTACCGCCCTCTCGGCCTGCTACCACCAACGGGGCACCGGCCCCCACTCGGGCGGGACCACTCGCAGGGTCCTATATTAATCCTCCTCTCCGCCGGCTTTCCCAGGCTCAGATGGAGGAGAACGGGCCAATGGTCTTTGCATTAACTGTGATGAGCATTATACTCCGGGGCATCGTTGCCGCACGCCACCCATGGCTTTCATTCCGGAAGAGTCCCGCCCCGAAGAAGACGAGCCCAACGACCCTCCGGGAGATGTTGATTATGTGGACTCCACTATTGAGATCTCGTTTCATGCTTTTTCTAGGACATATACTCCTCACACGATGCGAGCGCAAGGTTAGTTGAAACGCCAACTTGTTGCTATTCAGATTGATAGTGGGAGTACCCATGATTTTATTAATGACAAGGTGGCACAACATCTCTGCTGGCACATTGCCCAAGCATGTGCTTTTGACGTCCTCACTGGCGTCGATGCACACATGCGCAGTAAGGGACTATGTCCGCGTGTCCCTATTAGGGGTGTAATTTTTGCGGGTATGGGCCAAAATTTTAAGGCATAGGGTCGGGCCGGGCCATAAAATTTCAAGCCTGCTAAACTTTGGGTCTAGTAAGGGCGTAGGTAAAAAAATTTGCTTAAGCCCGCAAGCCCGTAGGCCCAGTAAGAAATAACACTATGGATGGTTGAATTGGTTATTAATTTTTAACTTTCCCTCTCATATTGCAGTACACTCTGACTAAGATTGACGGAAAGCAAGTGTGGAAAATTGTTCGCCTGGCTCCATGATTATTGCGTCCAGTCTCTACTTTATAGGTCTCATGTGACTTATATGTCTATATGTTTGAATTTAATCTATGATCCTAAATTTCGTGCCCAATGTCTCTTCTGATCCTTCTTCCTTTAAGAAAGTGCTTCATAACTATTAATGCAGCTCTTGCTCTTCTATTTATCAACTTCTATTTTGAATGGTCTCTAAAGGGTTTGCTCCAAGTTCAGTTAAGCATGATAACTTGAGTTCGCTTTCTATGTCTATTTAAAGAATTTTTTCACAAGTTAGTAGAAGTCTCTGTCATTAAATCTATGGTTTTTGGTGTTATATGTGAACTGCAACCTAAGCTGTTGGATGATCGTCAAACTACTATCTACAAAAGAGTTGTTGACAAAAACTATCACTTGAAAATGAAGGCTTCGAGGTTCATCAGAGAGCATGCAGATCACCACGACGAAGTAAGAAGGGCGACGACAGCTCCCAACGACAATGTGGGAGGAGAGCTAGAGCTTGGGGGGAGGGTTTCAAAGGGCTATAAGAGGGGGTTCATTCTCAACCGTCCGATCACATGGACAATTGAGATATTTAGTATGAGGGGTAGTTTAGTATTCCAGAATATGCTATCTACTTATGTTGCCAAATAGACTACTCACTAGAAAGCTGATTTTTTCTTATGTCCAACCAAACACACATCACTTCACTACAAAAATCCAAGAAGCAAAATACCTTAAATTCTGCTTCTTCTACTCCAAGAAGTTGCAACCAAATAGGCCCTTACTATTAGAGGTGAAAATTTAAATATGAGATTTGATAGAATTTATAAACTCCCACTTGAAGTAGGATTGGTGAAGCATAGCACATGATGGGCTATTCTAAAACAAGAATCCATAAGAGCCTAGAGTCCGAATGGCTAGACTTAATTAGCACTTGAGGTAGGATCCAATAGAAGATTGTATATTCCCACTTGGAGTAGGAATGGAGTAGAGTAGCACGGTGGGTTAACCTAGAACAAGATGTAGTCTGACTGGCTAGAAGGAGTGTTTGGCACTGGAGTTAATAGTGCAGAGACGTGGATCAACTTAACTTGGATGAGATATAATTCGAGTTGGAATAAGATTAGAGGAAGAGTTAGACAGAAGGCAGATAAGAAGACCCTCGAGTTGGGTTCCCTTTGGGGTGCAAGATATTTAACATAGGAGAAGACGTCTGCTTGTAGATAGACTTGACTTAGGATTGACACAATAGGAAATGGTGGTCAAACTTCTACCAAGAAAAAAGACTCCTTAGGCGGGGGCATTGTCTATATAATAAGGGTTGTTGTCCTCTCTCTCTCTCTCTCTTATTTCTCTCTCGTCTCTCTTCCTGCTAGTCCAACTTGAAGATACAACTGAGGAGGATCGTGGGACGGCCAAAGTAAACCCGAAGCGAGAAGGTTTTCGACGAACGGTTCGAGGTAAGATGTTTTATGCAATTCTTTATATGGTCATGTATTTCTACAACGACTAGATTTTCTTGTGTTAGGAGTCAAATACTAGCGATATTCTTGGTGATGTTGAGTTGTTTCATATTTATGCTTATGTTTTTAAAAATTTGTTTGAATTACATATATTGTTGTCGTGCTGAAATTGTAATAATCGATTGTGATCACCTACTTGATTCGTCTTTCCATTGTATGCATTATATTATGTTAAGAACCCTAATTTGCATGTTTTTCCTTCCTACTGTCATCTTCAAGTTTGTGACCTTGCAATCCGGTTCAAGTTATTATGATCCTCAAAGTTATTGTTCATCTATAAAAGCAATAATCTTATTATACATCTGGAGTTTGACCAAGCCTCTTCAATTGAAAGTGTTGTTAACTATGAATTCATGAATATTTGACATCTAATGTATTACAAATTAGTAGTTTATTGTTGAAAAGTCATTCTTGTATCCATATTCTAGTGTGGAATGTTTGTAGTTTCCATAAATAAGCATTACAGTCAATCTCGGAATAGTTTTTCATTCTCGACCAAATTATTTTCTGCATCGACACCTTGTATGAAATAATCCATAAATAATTCCAAAAAATTCATAAAAATGTGTCATATGTTTTGTTATGTTCTAGACTTGCATTGTTATCATTATTTAATAAGGCCATGTGGGCCGTTGTTGCTAGGAATAGGCTAATTAAGAGATTTAGTTGTTTATGTGTTTTAGGCCCATAAGACCCATCGGCACCAGGCTCAACGCCTATATGTAGGGGACGTCTTGTCCTATTTTGATTATTGATAAATGAAATCCTAGCTTCTCATCTCCTTCTTCTCTATTCTCATCCCCTCCCTGCTCTTTGTTGCCGACTATTGCGTATCCCTCTAGGGACCACAACAGATTCCTCATATTCACTGCCCTAATTTGCATTGGATTGTTGAAGCAAAGAAGACATCGCAAAGAGAAGTGCTAGTCGTGCGCGTGGAACCAATCGGATCATTCATTCGCGAGGTAGGATGATTTTTCCCTACGTTCTTGTCTATTTGAATATGAAATAAGTATGTCAGCATATTGAATGTGATGATGATTAATTTCATAGATCGGAATTGCTGTTTATATTGATTTTAGTATTGGTTCTTGGATGAAACACCAATCTATATGTCAGAAAAACAAATTGATAACAAATTGTAGAAAATTCAGAAAACCATTATGTTTATTGGGTTAAAAAATAGACACCCAGGGCTACTTACTATAAAAATTTCAGAATAGGATAAGTACTGTACAGATTGTAGTGATCGTAGGAAGTGGACTGTTATGCATGCAATAGTACACAATGTTTAGGGTTTAAAACACTAATACCTACTAAGACTGTAAGTTATGGTCAATTATGGTATTATTAGCCTTATAACATACTGTAAGCCTGGGATAGTAATGATTACAGTATCAGTAATGCAAGTAAAAAAGGGTTGTTAGAGTCAGATTAACCTAAGTGGTGCGGTGTACCACACGTCTTGAGCTTTCGTAAACAGTTTCAATTCTATGGAGTTTTTGGTTAGGGTTCGAACTCTTGAACCCTACCATTTTGTTTGCATTATGACATGTGAACCATGGTGTCAGTTGATTCTGGGGTTTGTCCTATCTAGGGCTAGGCACGGTGAAGGTAATCAGTGTATTGATTATCCGTTGACCCTTTTATTGTGAGTCATCTGGTGATGGAAATAGTGAATTTCTGTGATTACTCCTTTGTGAGTCAGATACTGATTGAGATATTAAAATCTCATTGGTACTCCGCTGTGAGTTAGATATTGAAAGATGATCGATTGAGTCTTTGATTGATGCAACCTCAGTTGTTGAAAATTTTATTCAGTTCTATGTAAACTACTTCTCCACTAAGTGTTCTGGTAATGATCTCTCTGAGGTGGAATCATAGTATGCTCACGAGCCATTGCTAGATCCATGGTGATCTCTGATTTTTATTTAACCTCTGTAGTTCAGCCGATGAAGGCACATGTACGTTTTAGACTGTATGATATTACGGAAGGTCTGCAGTCTCCGCCCATTGTGCCCGTAAGCACCGATGGGGGCCAGCATCCCTAGACGCATGGCCGGCTTCCAAAGACAAAACCTCTAGGATGTTCTGGTATGTATCCACACGGGAAGTGGAAAAATCTGAGAGTAGAAATGGAAATCTTCTTACACTATGGATGTCTGGAGTCAGATTTGGTGATATTTCTCTGTACACTTTGGATGTTCGGAGTCATGGATTATTATTCCTAATGTTCCATATTTCGAGTCGATGTCACTTTGAGTATTGTCATTGTTCAGGTAAGTTGATCTTTATGATTCGACCCTGATATGGTAAGTATTCAACTTCACATTATGATCTTTGCTTCATTATTATTCAGTTGACTGTTGATTTTATTAGTTGTAACAAGTTTAAGTAGGATCTTGATTTTCATTTTATTATATTATCAATGTTTTAATTTGAGACTGAATGACTGAAGAGATGACGTCGGTTGCACATCCTTTTGTGATGGTGCAATTGATAGTTGTGATTGAGTATTCGGTCATGCGCTCAAGGTTTATGGCCTATGGGTTTTGGTATTTTGGTTTCTTCCGCACTTTGATTGAGGTCAAGAATTTTGGGGCGTGACGGCTTGGTATTAGAGCTTCTCAGTCTATTCACAATCTTAATTAGAACACAGTTGATATATGAAATGATTTAAGAGAACTTGATAAGATTAGAAGGTTCGCAGGAAGAATTTGAAACCTTACCCTATTAGTACACTAATGAT
The DNA here is from genome assembly GCA_039654745.1 of Houttuynia cordata. Lineage (NCBI taxonomy): Eukaryota > Viridiplantae > Streptophyta > Magnoliopsida > Piperales > Saururaceae > Houttuynia > Houttuynia cordata. The sequence continues at coordinate 17,280,837 of CM077504.1, forward strand.
GTTTTTGGTATAGGTCTAATGGCTAGAACCAGAAGTTGAAGAATTTACGAGAGTGAAAAGCAGGAAGCTGCTAGCCAGTGGTTAGCCGAATGGAGATAGGGAAACATAGGCTTGGGGACAGAGACTGATCCTTACCTAATAGACATAGAAGACACCCAAGTACCAGTAGAAGATGTGCATTTCCAAGTGGAGTGGGTGGATGGAGAAGGACCCCTATCACCCGAGATTCAAGTGGAATTTCCAGATGGATACTCACCAGTGCATTTTCCCCCTAGAGGCACGGATCGTTAGAAAACATCCTGTCTATGTGTGGGCTGAGATTGTGTGGCACTTTTGAGCACCTTGTATACCAGGTTTAAGTCCATGGGTTACAAGTGGGTGCATATGAAATTGTGGGAGTATATGTGGTATCCGGGATTTGAGCTCACTCCTATCAGTACAGCATTAGAGATTTTAGATGAGTATCTCTGAGAATTAGTACTTTTGAAGATTGTTAGGAAGCCTTAGATTTAGAAGTTTCTCTATAATAAACCCTGATCTATACACCAGAGAATTAAGTGTAGCAGTTATTTGAATTGAATAAAAGCTTTTATTTGATTGTTGTAGTTTTGTTTTTTGTTTGTTTTCTTGTCTGTTTTTGCATGCGAGTTTGTCAAGTAGGAGTCAAGGGAATAAGGGATGAATTACAATGGCGCTATATGTAAAATTCTAATTCATCTTCTTTCTTTGACTGTAGATAATAGAAGATGGTGAACTCTGGAGTTCATGGTCGTCGTTCGAATGCAGCCTCTAACCCCTCGTAGGAGGAGGGTGCTAGTCAGTATATGTCGGACATGGTAAGTTGGCTGCAGAACTGAGGAACGGGGGCGGTAGTAGTAGCCATGAGAAGACACTGACTCTCGAGAGGTTCAAGAGAGCTGGACCCGAATTTTCTGGTGAAGATAATCCAGAAAAAGCTGAGCGTTAGATTGTGGAAGTCGAGCGGTTGTTCAAGGGAATGAAGGTGCCTGCACCAGAGTAGGTGATCTTCGCGACATTCCTGTTCGTTGGTGAGGTGGTATTTTGGTGGGAGTCCGCCGAGCGGAACAACTTTGTTGCTGGTCAGGATATTACGTGAGAGGAATTTAAGGAGGTATTTAATAAGAAGTATTTTCCTCCGGATATTCAGCGTCGCAAAGAGAAGGAATTTGTTGAGCTTGTTCAGGGTTCAATGTTGGTGTTGCAGTATGAAACGAAGTTCAAGCAATTGCAACGATTTGCGATGGATGCTTGCCCGAACGATGTAGTGAAGGCAAGATGGTTTGTTGATGGACTCAGGGATGGGTTGAGAGCAAAGGTGCTAGTCTCTCAACCTACAACCGTGGCTAAGGCAGCGGAGTTGGCGTCAATTCTAGAAGATGATTTTAAAAAGACTCAAGAAAGGAAGAGTGGCTTCATTAAAAGCGAGGACAATAAATTCAAACGTTCAGGCAATAAGCGGTTCGGGAATGATGGTCATTTTAATAACAAACCAGCGAAGCAACAAAAGCTGCTGCCAAACCGAGCCAATGGGCAAAACCGACCAATTGTGCCAAATCATCAACCTTAGCGGGGCAATGGTTAAGAAGCTGGAAACTGGTGCAAATTTTGTGGACAGCCATCGCATGCTGGGAAGCCATGTCCTCAAGACACATGGAGATGCTATACTTGCAACGAGGTTGGACATATATCACCATATTGTCCCAATTGTGACAAGAAGATAGGAGGGGAGTCGAGCAAGAAAGCTCAGGCCCGAGTCTTTGCCTTGACTTCAACAGATGCTCAAGTTTTGGATGAAGTAATCGAAGGTACTCTACTTGTCCTTGATAGACTAGCTAGAGTTTTGATTGACCCTGGATCATCATGATCTTTTATATCTGTTGTGTTTGCTGTGAGTCTAGAAAAGAATTATCTAGACTGAGTTATGATGTTCTTATTTCTACTCTTGTTGGAGACTCGGTGGTAGCAACCGAGTACCTTGAGGATTCTTCTGTGGTAATAGGGGATAGAGTGTGGATGTTAACCTTGTTCTGCTAGACATGTTTGATTTTGACGTGATTTTGGGAATGGACTAGTTAGCTATGTTTAGTGGTAGTGTAGATTGTAATAAGAAAAGAGTTTACTTTAGAATTCTTCGAGAGGAAGAGCTAGTGTTTCAGGGAATTAGAGCTAAGAAAGAGAATCGTGTAATATATGTGATTAAAGCTCAGAAATTGGTAGCTAAGGATTGTAGAGCCTATTTATCTAATGTAATACCAGTTGAGAAGCCTACCCCAAGACTGGAAGAAATTGAGGTTGTGTGAGATTTTCCAGATGACTTTCCAGATGAGTTGCCTAGTTTGCCACCAAGAAGGGATATTGACTTCACTATAGATTTGATACCGGGAGCAACACTGATATCAAAAGCACCAGATTGGATGGCACCTGCCGAATTAAAGGAATTGAAGGAGTAGTTGCAGGAGTTGTTAGATAAGCGGCTTATTCGGCCTAGCGTTTCTCCATGGGGAGCACCAGTTCTATTTGTGAAAAAGAAAGATGGATCGATAAGATTATGTATTGATTATCGGATGTTGAATCAAGTAACAATAAAGAACAAGTACCCATAACCCAGGATTTATGATATGTTTGATCAGTTAGAGTCGGCAAAGGTTTCCTCCAGGATTGATCTGAGATCGAGATACCATCAACTCAGGATTAAAGAGGAAGATATATCCAAGACAGCGTTTCGGACCAGATATGGGCATTATGAATTTCTGGTGATGCTGTTCTGTTTAACAATTGCACGAGCAACATTTATGGATATGATGAACATAGTTTTTGCAGATTTGTTGGATCGATTTGTGATCGTATTTGTGGATGATATTCTGGTATACTCGGCAAGTTGCGAGGAGCACAGGAAACACTTGGCACTAGTATTACAGATTCTGAAGGACAACTAGTTGTATGCAAAATTTAGCAAGTGTGAGTTCTGGTTGGATATAGTGCATTTCCTTAGTCATGTTATTTCCAAAGATGGAGTATCTGTGGATCCGACAAAGGTGAAAGCAGTTCTACACTAGAAACAACCGAAGAATGTGACAGAAATATGGAGTTTCATGGGATTGGCCGGTTACTATCGGAGGTTCATCGAAGGATTTTCTATCTTGGTGTTGCCAATGACCAAATTGACTCGAAAAAGAGTAAAGTTCAATTGGGATGATGCTTACGATAAGAGTTTCAAAGAATTGAAGAGAAGATTGACTTTGACACCAATTCTGACATTACCATTAGGATCAGGAGGATTTGTTATCTATAGTAATGCATCAAAAAGTGGATTAGACTGCGTGCTAATGCAAAATGGACATGTTGTGGCTTATGCATCGAGACAGTTGAAGATTCACGAGCAGAATTATCCAACTTGTGATTTGGAGTTAGCAGCGGTTGTGTTTGCATTGAAGATTTGGAGACATTACTTATATGGAGAGACTTTCGAAGTGTACACTAATCACAAAAGCTTGAAGTACATATTTTCCTAGAGGGATTTGATCATGAGACAAAGACGATGGTTGGAGTATTTAAAGGACTAGGAGGGCCGGCCACTTCTTTGGTGCGTCTCCTCTTGTGTATGCTTGAGTGACTTCTTTCTTCTTCATCTTCTCCCCCCTATTCTCACATATCAATACCTTAATTCCACATATTCATTGCCCTAATTTGCATTGGATTGTCGAAGCAAAGAAGACATCGCAAAGAGAAGTGCTAGTCGTGCACGTGGAACCAATTGGATCATTCATTCGCGAGGTAGGATGATTTTTCCCTCCGTTCTTGTCTATTTGAATCTGAAATAAGTATGTCAGTATATTGAACGTGATGATGATTGATTTCATAGATCGGAATTGCTGTTTATATTGATTTTAGTATTGGTTCTTGGATGAAACACCGATCTATATGTCATGTGAATGGATAATCACACTCCTATGATCATTGTGCATTCAACCTTCACGTGCTAGTGTTTAGTAGACATCCCCATCGTGTTTGATCATTGAAACTATGTCGTTTCATGCTGTTGTATTCCATATTATGTTCTGTCCAATTAAAATTAGCATCTTTATTGGTCAATTACATCGATTCCTATAACAGGTATGTTCTACATCGGGTAATTAACCCTAATCGTGAGTCGTATATGAAATATTGCTTCAATTCATGGAAATCTATTCAGTTGCTTGATTTGATACTTTATGAATTATTGGCTGATGTGTACCAAAAATTTGAATTTTATTCTATTGACTTTGTTAAATTCAATTGCTGTAATAAAGATTAAGTAGGTTCATTTCATAATTTTTAATGATGTTTGAATACTGTAATACACTGAATTGCGGGATGACCGGTTACACATCCTTTCGTGATAGCGTAATTGGTTTTGTTTTCAATTTTTGCAGAAGGAGGGGTGGGTTGAATATGGACACTTTGGTTGAGAATTTCCTCCCCATTAATGTGGATGTTATTAGGCACATTAAGTTGGTCTGAGGAACGGTAGAGGATAGCTTGGCTTGCGCGGGATAATGGGATTTTTTCTGTGAGGTCGGCTTGCTTCTTCTTCCAAAGAATCATCTAAAAAGAAGGGGTTAGTGAAGGCTTGGAGTTTTCTAGTGGTTTGTGGGAGTCAGTATGGAAGTTGAAGGCCCCTCTGAAGTGTAAAATCTTTGTGTGGAGGGTGGCTTTGGACTGTCTCCCTTCCAAATGTACTTTGATGAGCAGAAAGATTACTTCAGCAGCCCGATGTGAGTTTCCTGGAGAGGAGGAGGAAGATGTGTCATGCCCCAGGATCTCACACCTCAAATGGAGTACGGAAGCCTTCAAATATAGTAACATCTCAAGGCTGAAACTCCGGGCGCACTACCGATCAGTCGAAAACAAAACCAATTACACCATCACGAAAGGATGTGTAACCGGTCATCCTGTAATTCAGTGTATTAGAGCATTCAACATCATTAAAAATACGAAATGAACCTACTTAGTCTTTATTACAGCCATTAAATTTAACAGTCAATAAAATCAAATCTCAAGTTTTTGGCACTCATCGGCCAACAATCTCATAAAGTATCAAATCAAGCAACTGAATAATACTAAAGCAATCTCTAATATCTTCTCGGCGTCGTCAACACCTTCATGCTGCTGCAACTGTCCTATCTTAATTATCTTTCACGCCTGGCCTTCATTATCTTGAAGAGAGAATCATCCAAAGTAATCAAATGCCCCAGAGTTTTCAAAATTATTTTATATGATGAATATCAGAGATGCAATAGATGCTTGGTTGTTTTCCACATGGGTAAAACAATGCATCTAGAGTATTACTCTGGTTTTCCAAAATATTTTCGAAAATCATTAAAATACATATAATTAAATAGTCATTCCAAACAATATATAGAATGCCCAGATCCGGCCAGTATGTGAAATAGTGCACCCCTCTATCAGTCCTATAATAAGTTCAATAACACAGGCTTGCTCATGAGTTTACATTAAAAGAATGAAAGTTTGCACAATATACTTGCTAAACATTGTTCCTTTCCATGCGCCCTTCCCTTGCTCTTACAAACTGGAAAATAGTGCAGCTCGGTATTTTCACAAACCCAATAGAACAACCACATAATAGTATTGTTGATTTCAGTGATATTACCATAATATTAAACATTAATCCTACAAGCATACATGCAATTAGAACAACCAAGTGTCCTCTGTACATTACTACTCCTAGATTCTTTCTAGGTATTCTAGTTGTTCTATTCTTCTCAGAGGCTCGTGAGACTTGTTCTCTACCTCTATTCTCTACTTTCTACTTGAGATCTATTCTCAATAGATGTCCTCATTTTTCTTATTTATTTGACTCCAGGTCACCACACTACTAGGAGTCCCAAAGGGAATTCATGGTTCAAACCGTTTAAGTTATGGGCACCATGAACTTCTCCATAACTTTGCATGCATTTTTAATCTCTTGTGGATCTAAGCCCTTAAGACTATGAACTTTTATACATGGCTCGTGCCTTCCAACAGACATAGTTACTCTTGTGGCATGTAATATTCTTTCCTTCATTCCTGATTTTCTTAAGTGAGGATCTTCCTTAATACTTCTCCATAAGGCTCACATGTTGAACCTTACGGATTAACGCTATTGATCACTCTTACATGTTACTATATATTTTTTCATTATTCCACTGTGACCTATTTATTACTAAATCACTTAGTCATTGAGATGGTATTTTCCTACAAGTCATCTCTTACTTCAGACATCTTGTAGTCCTCTATCTTGTAACATGTCTAGCGAACAGTGTTCTTCTTCTGCTATAACAATATAACTACTTAGCAATCAATGAAATATTACATCATGCATAATTCTTTCTTTCAATTCAGATTTTGGCACAAATGTGTTGTGACGTCAGGCCCAGGACGTCAGCATGCACACGCCAGCACGCCGGATATTACAGTGGGCTTTCCATGATTAAGAGTAGAATTGCTTTCTTATCAATTAGTGAAATAATGATTGTAAGCCTGGCCCGTTAGTGGCCCAATTGTGGCGCCCCCTAGGAGCCACGCCACCCTTATGTCTTTATAAGGGGGACCTTCGACCTCTTCTTCCTTATGCAATCAAACAAGTTATTCTAGTTTACTTTTGTTCTTTCTTCTTTGACGATCCGGTACCTTGTGATCCTATCAGGTCACAACATTGGTATCGACGCCGTTCCGATCTAAGACGACGATGCCGCCTCGCAAACAACCGGTTGCGGCAGTTGAGGCGCAGCCAGAGCCTGAGACGGCCAACATGTCTGCCAGCCCTAGTGTGGACGAAGGTAATGACCTGGTCGAGATCCACTCCATGCTCGCGAAGCTTCTTCAATTGCAGACCGCACAGGCTCAATCCACAGCCACCCAAACAGAGGGGACACTGACTCCTCCCCCGGCCTTCTCTGCAGGGAACGGTGAAACTTCACAGGCTGCTGGTGCGAGGGCTTTTGGCGGTTCAGCGGCTTGGGCTCCTCCGCTCCCTTCCCACATGCAAGGGGTCCGATTTGGGTTCCTCCGCTACCTTCCTACATGCAAGGGGTCCGATTTGGGTCTCTCAATTAGGCTGCGGAGGGAGGCCGTCCAGGAGGAGGAGCAAGGGGTATACCAGGTGTTCAATTAAATGCCTCTATGACAACTCCTCTCAGAAACATGCAACAAAAGATAGATGGTGACTGGGAGGAGCCGCTGGGCCATTCAGGAGGATTTCGGGGAGCGGCAGAACCAAGGCTGGCTCGACTTCAGTTCCCGCGTTATAATGGGGAGGACGATACAGTAGAGTGCATCTACAAGGCGGAGAAATTCATTGATTACCAGGGGACAACTTCGGAGGCTGAATGACTGAGCATTGCACCGTTTCACTTAGACGGCGACGCCTCAGTATGGTTCCAGTACTACGAAAAGGAAGTCCGCTATCCGACGTGGGCTTCATTTGTTGATGAAATCTGTGTGCAATTCGGCCCTAATGAATTCCAGGATTTCAATGAGATGTTGTCCAGCCTGCGACAAACTACAACAGTCAGAGCATACTACACAGAGTTTATGAAAATTGCCAATCGACTGCCTGATTGGCCAGTGGCAGTGCTCATGGGTACGTTCAAAAGAGGGTTGAAGCCGGAGATCTTAGATGAAATACGACACTTCCCATGTCACACGATGAGAGATGTGGTACGCCACGCTCGCATCGAGGAGGAATAGTTGGCCAGGTAACGGAGAGGAGGACGCCCAGGTCTGACACTGCGGACGCCTAACAGCTCAGCACTGGGTCCATTGCCAGCGCCTCGCCCCAATTCTGGCCGGCCTATGTCTGCAGGGGCAGCCAACCCTCCAGTTCGATGCCTGACACCAACCCAGATGGAGGAGTGTCGCGCTAAGGGGCTATGTTTCAAATACGATGAGAAATTTGTGCCCGGACATCGCTGTTCTGTTTGGGGCAGTTTGCTCGTCGAGGAGGTTGAAGATGATGTGACGCACCCTGCTGAGGAGGCAACCCAAGAGTATGAGGACTTGCAACCCGAGATTTCAGTGCACGCCTATTCGGGCACCTTTACTCCACGCACTATGCGAGTACAAGGGCTCTTGAAGTGCCAGGAAGTGGCGGTGCTGATTGATAGTGGGTCGACCCACAACTTCATTAACGACAAGGTAGCACAATGGCTGGGATGCTATGTGTCAGATGCCAAGCCCTTTGACGTCCTTATTGGAGATGGCAAACATCTCGGGAGCTCGGTTGTATGTGCTCAGGCCGCCCTCACTATCCAAGGTCACACCTTTATCACTGATCTCTTCTTATTACCGACGAAGGGGGCGGATGTGTTTCTAGGAGTCCAATGGCTCTAGGACCTAGGCGACGTGGTGTGGAACTTCAAAGAATTAATCATGGATTTTGAAGTGCATGGGCAGCGTGTGCGTCTACAAGGAGCACAGCCTGGCGCATTACACACAGCCGAGGCAGTGGGCTCATTTTTCAGATTTGCGCCCCACGGGTTCATGCTGCAGCAATGGGCCATTATGGATGTTGAACAGACAGATCTTCCAAAGGATACGTGCCTATTGCTGGCTGAACATACTGACCTCTTCCCTGAGCCAACTGGCCTTCCACCAGCCCGAGATCATGACCACTCTATTCCTATACTTCATGGTGCTGCCCCGGATAATGTACGGCCGTACCCCTACCCACACGTTCAAAAGATAGAAATTGAACGATTGGTGCAGGACATGTTGAAATCAGGTATCATCCAGCCTAGCACTAGCTCATTTTCCTCGGCAGTTTTATTGGTGCGCAAGAAGGATGGGACATGGAGATTTTGTGTCTACTATCGAGCTTTAAATGGTATTACTGCTAAAGACAAATAGCCTATTCCGGTTAATGAAGAACTGTTGGATGAGTTGGCCGGCGCTATGGTTTTCAGTAAACTCGACTTTTGGTCCGGGTACCATCAAATTCGGATGCAACCGTCGGATGTGCACAAGACAGCCTTTCTCACTCACCACGGTCACTTCGAGTTCCTGGTTATGCCTTTTGGCCTGACAAATGCGCCGACGACATTTCAAAGTCTGATGAATGATCTTTTCTGTCCCTTTCTCCGGCAGTTCGTTCAGGTCTTTTTCGATGATATTCTCATATGCAGCAAGTTGTGGGAGTTCCACCTAGACCATCTGAGGTTGGTTTTCTCTGTTCTTCGAGAAAATTCATTATTTCTTAAACGTTCAAAATGCCCTTTTGGAAGCAAACAAGTGGAGTACCTGGGCCATCTTATCGCTCACAATGGAGTGGCCACCGATCCAACCAAGGTTTCAGCAACGACTTCTTGGCCTGCGCCCACATGCGTTAAAGGCCTTCGTGGATTTCTAGGCTTGACAGGCTATTATCGCCGGTTCATCAGACAATATGATGTCATTGCCAGCCCACTTACAGCCTTGCTAAAAAAGGGGACCTTCACCTGGACGGACGAGGCCCAGGTTGCATTTGATAGCTTGAAACATGCCATGGTCACAACGCCTTTATTACTCTTGCCGGATTTCAGTCTTCCATTTGTGGTGAAAATGGACGCCTCGGACACGGGCCTGGGGGCGGTCCTTTTGCAAACACACCCTGTGGCCTTCTTCCGCAAAGCAATCTCATGCCGCTCGTTGACTCTGTCGACATATGAAAAAGAAATGCTGGTTGTTGTTCATGCTTTGATGAAATGGCGGCCATATTTGCTGGGGCGCCGGTTCACCATCCGCACAGACCATCTGCCTCTTGAATATTTTTTAGAATAGCATGTATCAACACCAGCGATTACAGCCCAATGATCACAGCCCATTACATCTAATCAGGCATTTATTACAATCATTAATGGATTTCAGAAAGGGAAACTAATCCAAATAATAAAATACTGCCTAAGATAGATTAGGCACCTTAGGTGTGTGACGTTCACAACACTCCACCACCTTCCACTAACGCCTTGTCCTCAAGGTGACCACGATGGAAAACATGCCAAAAAATCATCCTATAGGATCCAATCAGAGTCTTCTAAAGATTTTCCCTTCCAAGCCACAAGCACTTTTGTCACAGTACGCCCAGCACGTCGCACCCTCCGTTTATCGACAAGAGAAGCTAGAACGGGGTCATCAGCTTCCGCAAGGCCCATGAGAGGCGGAGGTGCACTATCAGCAATCAACCAAGAATCCCCCACAAAATGACGGAGAAGGGACACATGGAATACAGGGTGCACCAGGGACCCTAAAGGCAGGGAGAGACGATACGCTACCGGCCCCACTTGCTCCACAATTGCGTAAGGCCCATGAAAGAGAGCGGCCAGCTTCTGATAATCCCGAAACAAAGTGGTTTGGCGCTGGGGCATGATTGACACATAAACGTATTCGCCAACCTGGAATTCCCTATCAGAGTGATGCTTATCAGGGAATTGTTTCATCCTGTTCTGCGCTGAAGCCAAGTTGGCTTTAAGTTGGCGAATGACCTCATCATGTGTCTGCAACATGTAATCCACTTCGGCAATGGAGGAACGATGGGGCACATAAGACAGAACGGAAGGAGGAGGACGGCCATAGACAATCTCGAATGGCGTAAATCTGGCACATGTGTGATATGCCGTGTTGTACGACCATTCCGCCCAAGGAAGCAATGGAAGCCAACGACGGGGCTGATCCCCCAAAAAGCAGCATAAGTACTGCTCTAGACACCATTCACTACTTCAGTTTGGCCATCCGTCTGGGGGTGATACACCGTACTCATATGAAGCTTCGTCCCCTGTAACTTAAAGAATTATCGCCATAACTGGGAAATGAAGACCCGATCTCGGTCAGAGACGATAGTCCGCGGCATACCATGTAACTTAGCGACATCCTTCACATAGAGCTCGGCAACTGTGCAGGCAGAATATGGATGACTTAGAGCATAGAAGTGGGCGTACTTAGAGAGATGGTCAACCACCACCATAATAACCGTCTTACCACTAACTGTCAGCAAAGCTTCAATAAAATCCATTGACACGTCTTCCCACACCTTGTCTGGAATGGGAAGGGGCTATAGAAGACCCGCAGGTGATGTAGACGATGCCTTAGCCCTCTGGCATATATCACATGCGGCCACATATGCATGCACCTCTTTCTGAATACCGGCCCATAGGAAACTCTGACTGACCCGCTTAAAGGTTCTGAACGTGCCCTCATGGCCAGCCATTGAAGTATCATGAAAGTGGGCTATAACCCGTCGACGCAAATCTGGAATAGCTGGCACCCACAACCGGTCCTTCCAGAACAATAGATGGTCGCGCCACACAAAAGGGGGCTCAGCATGCGGGTCGGTCTGAAGTCTATCAATCAGCTCCTTAGTAGGTGGGTCCGCCACATAAGCCTGCTTCAAGTCCGGAATAAAAGGACAACAAAGGACAGAATGCGAAGCAGGCTCCCTCCATTGGCCGACGTGATAAAGCATCAGCCACCATGTTGTCGACACCCTTCTTGTAGACCACTTTGTAGTCATAGCCTAATAACTTACTCACTCAGCATTGTTGAGAAGGTGTAGATACCCGCTGGTCCAGAAAGTACTTGAGAGGTTGATGATTGGTCCGGATAAGAAATCGCCAGCCAAGCAGAGAAGGCCGCCACTTGGAGATGGCGTGCACAATAGCCAACATCTCTTTCTCGCATGCAGACAAGGATAAGGACTGGCCCGATAGGGCTTTGCTATAGAATGCGATCGGGCGCTCTTTTTGGAGTAGGACCTCACCTGGGCCCATATCGGAAGCATCCGTCTCAACCACAAAAGGCAGCGAGAAGTCTGGAAGAACCAGAACCGGGGCCTGGGCCATCACCTGTTTCAATATGTCAAAGGCGGGTTGGGCTTCGTCAGACCATACGAAAGCACCCTTCTTGAGCAAGGATGTGAGTGGGCCAGCAATGAGCCCATACCGCCCAATAAACCGACGATAATATCCTGTAAGGCCCAAGAAGCCGCGGAGAGACTTCACACAAGTGGGCCGGGGCCACGAAAGCATGATCTCCACCTTAGATGGATCAGTAGACACCCCCTCAAATGAAATGATGTGGCCCAAATAGTCGACTTGCGCGCTGCCAAAAGAGCACTTCGAATGCTTCAAGAACAAGGTGTTAGCCCGTAAGATAGTAAAGACAGACCTGAGGTGGTCAAGATGGTCCGCCCAAGATGAACTATATATCAATATGTCATCAAAGAAGACGAGCACAAACTGACGGAGATATGGGCAAAATAGATCGTTCATCAAACTCTGGAAGGTTGTCGGAGCATTGGTCAGTCCAAAAGGCATGACAATAAACTCATAATGGCTATCATGAGTCCTAAAGGGCGTCTTGTGTATATCTTGGGGCTGCATACGGATCTGATGATATCCTGAGCGTAAGTCAAGTTTGCTGAACACAGTCGCCTCTGTCAACTCGTCCAGAAGCTTTTCTATCACCGGTATTGGGTACTTATCCTTCACCATTATCGCATTAAGTACACAGTAATCCACACAAAAATGCCATGATCCATCCTTTTTGCAAACCACAAGGACGGGAGAGGATAAAGAACTAGTACTGGAGTGGATGATACCAGAGTGCAACAACTCCTGGACCAACCTTTCAATTTCTGCCTTCTGCACATGAGGATACCGGTAGGGTCGCACATTGGGGGGGTGGAGCCCCAGGCATGATAGGAATGGAATGGTCATGGCCTCGGGCTGATGGAAGTCCAGATGGCTCAGCAAATATGTCGGCGTGCTCAGCAAGAAGTTCAATCATATCGGCTGAGTCAAGTAGGTGCACATCCACTATAGCACGTTGCTGTAAGAATAGACCATGAGATGAGAACTGAAAAAAAGAACTCACCTCCTGTGCCGAATGCAAGGTACCCGGTTGCGATCTATGTAGACGAACGCACTGGCCGGCTACCTCGAAGTCCATAATTAGATCCCGAAAGTTCCATACTACATCACCCAGGTCTTGCAGCCACTGGGCGCCAAGAACCACATCAGCCCCCTTCGTGGGCAAGATAAATAAGTCTGTGATAAAGGAATGCCCTTGAATTGCCAGCTCGACCTGCGAGCAGACGCCCATCCTTCTGAGATGCTTGCTATCCCCAGTCAGCACGTCAAAGGGTTTGGAGTCAGAGACGTGACACCCCAAATGCTGCGCCACCTTATCATTAATAAAGTTGTGGGTCGACCCACTATCAATAAGTATTGCGGCTTGTTGGCACTTTAGCAGGCCTTGGACGGGCATGGTCCTGGGGGTGAAGGTGCCAGAGAATGCATGGATGGATATCTCGAGCTGCACATGATCATAGAGGCCGGTCGCCTCTTCTGGTTCAGCTATGGCTTCCTCCTCAACTTCCTCGATGAGCAAGCTGCCCCAGACGGAGCAACGGTGTCCGGGAACGAACTTCTCATCGCATTTATAACAAAGTCCCTTGGTACGTCGTTCCTCCATCTAGGCTGGCGTCAGGCAATGGACAGGAGGGATGTAGTCCTTGGCAAGACTAGCCGACTAGGGCCTGGGCCAGGCGATGGAGTCATAATAGGTGGTTAGCTGGTGTAAGGGCACAGAGCCAACCCCCACGACCCCCTCGTTGCTAAAGAGTCATTTTTTCCTCCTCAATCTGGGCATGGCTCACCACATCAAGCATGGTGTGGCATGGGAAATGGCGCATCTCGCCAGCAATCTCAGGCTTCAGACCACGCTTGAAGGTGCCAACAAAGGCAGCCATCGGCCAATCTGGCAAGCGGTTAGCAATTTTCATGAACTCGGAGTAGTAGGCTCTTATCGTAGTAGTTTGCCTCAGAGTAGACAACATCTCATTAAAGTCTTGAAACTCATTTGGTTCGAATTGGACACACAACTCATCTGAGAAGGACGCCCAAGTGGGGAAGCGCGTGTCCTTCTCGTATGACTGATACCAGATCAAAGCGTCTCCATCAAGGTGAAAGGCCGCCACCTGTAGATGCTCTGCATCAGAATAAGTTCCCTCATACGAAAAGAATTTATCCGCCTTGTACAGCCATTCGATGGGATCCTCATCACCATTGTACCTAGGGAATTGCAACCGAGCCATCCTGGGCTCAGCGTTGCCCCTCTAGCCTCTACAAGGTCCTTGGGGTTCGTCCCAGTCTTCATCGAGTTCTTGCTGGATGTGTCGTGCATGATTAGACATGGAGGTATTGCCACGAGCGCCCAGCACGCCTCGTGCATCAAGGCCAAGGCGGCCACCCTCTGCGTCCAGATTAATGGACCTGACTTGGACTCCACGAAGAGCAGAGTGGGTTGCATAATGGACTTGGGCTGAGCCGCCAAGCATATGAGGACTCCCTGGACGGGGAAAAGCTTCAGATCCTCCTGGCGGCGGCGGCGGCGGCGTTATTCTGGTGACAGATTGCACGGCCTGCTCTGGAGCCCTCTCAAGTTGGAGTTCTTTGAGTTGATCATAGATTGCAATCATCAGAGATAACAGAGTAGTCTGAGTAGGATCAGCATTGCCCTACGGGCAGGAGGACTCTCTCGCGGCCTCTGGCTCTGGCGGCACCTCGGAGGCCATAGCCTGCTGGCGAGGCGGCATGGCTGATCGAACTGCTCTGATACCAATGTTGTGACCCAGCATGGTCACAAGGTATGCCTTGATGGCTAGGAAGAAGGAAGAAAGTGAGTAGAAGAAAGGTAAATTCTTATTGCATAACCCTCCAGGAGGAAGGAGACCCCCTTATAAAGAGGACTCCTAGTTGTCACAATGACGACATAATAATGACATGATATCGTACGACATCATGACAACATATAACGACATAATTACAACCCATGATTACAGCCCGTTACATCTAATCAGGCATTTATTACAATCACTAATAGATTTCAGAAAGGGAAACTAATCCTAATAATAAAATACTGCTTAAGATAGATTAGGCACCTTAGGTGTGTGACGTTCACAAGAAATGATCTATGAATGTGATGAAATATCTCATTCCTACTCTAGTAATTAATCTATTTAATTCACAAATATCTTAATGAATTAAATCAAGCAAACATGATGTCTGATCAACAAATCTATATGGTTTCCTAAGTTGTTTAACTTGAATACATATTTCACATTTATTAAGAGATTCACTACTCAATTTTGGAATCAAGTAAAGATTCATCATTCTCTTAACAGTTTGTGAACTCACATGTCCTAGCCTCATATGCTATATATCAAAAGAATCAATATATAAAACCATAGAATCCATAAGATTTAGTAAAGAGTTATTACAAGAAATTATATTAAGTTTAAACAAACCATCACACATATAACATTTACCAATAAACACACCATATTTAGTTATTACAACTTTATTTGATTTAAACACTAGTTTAAAACCCTATCGACTAAGAAGTACTCCACTAACAAGGTTCTTCCTCACACTTAACACGTGTAAAACATTATGGAGAGTCAACGTGTTCCCCGGTGTAAACTGGATGTCCTCAGTCCCAAATCCATGAACTCTAGCCTCATAGGAGTTACCCATCGGCACTGTCCATTCTTTTACTTCCTCATAGAAAGAAAAAGAAACATCAATACTGATGTGAATGGTAGCTCCTGTATCAACCTACCAATTGGTATGTTCACATGCCAAGTTAATTTCAGATTTAGTTAATACTAATCCGTCATAAAAAATAACCATGTTAGTCTGAGCGGAAGATGAAGCCTCACCATTGCTATGGTCCTGGTCCTTCTTCTCCCTACACTTATTTGCAAAATGTCCAAGCTTTCCACATACCCAGCAAACCTTTAACTTCTTGTACTTTTGGATATTTGAACTAGGTTTGATAGGACGATTCTTATTTTTCTTATTCTTCTTCTTATTGCCATAGAACTTGAGCTTTTCTTTAACTACATTAGCTTGAGCACTATCATTAGCCCCAGAAGAGGAGCCTTGAATGAGTTTCATCTTGCCCCTATGCTTCTCTTCATTCTGGATAGCCACCATTAGATCATCAACGGACATAACGTCCCGTTTGTGCTTCAAGGTAATTTGGAAATCCTATCCTGAGGGTGGTAATTTGTCGATAAGCACTAGAACTTAGAGCCTCTCTTCAACGAGAATACCTTTCTCAATGATCTTAGTAACCAAATTCTGAATTTCAACTACATGATCTCTAACAGACTTGTCATCAACCATCTTGTAGTCAAAATATTCGCCTACAACATATTTTTCTTCCCCTTCATTCTCCTTCCAAATTTCTTTTTCAGGGTATCCCATAATTCCTTAGTAGATTTAGTATTCACATGCAAGTCATATAATTCATTGCTCAAAATACTCAAAATCTGTCCATGACATAATTCATCATCTTGTTTAAACTTGTCACTTTCATGATATTTAGTACTTTCAGTAACTTCAAGAGAACTTCAATTTTATCAGACTTAGATGAAACAGGTTTCTCACCAATAGGATCAGTAATGACATAAAACACAATTAATTGCGTTAAATAAAATTTTATCTTTGTTTGCCATCTCATAAAATTTTTTCCATTAAATTTTTCAGATTTTAGAGATTTGTCAACACCCATAATTGCAGTACTCAATCAACAAGATAGTATATGTTTCAAGATTGTTGGTAGAAATTAATAATAATAGGGCAAGAGTACCACCAACCCATTGACGAAAACTCCACAAAATTACCACAAAGACTAGAGAAGAGATTGGATTTGAGGCGCGTTAAACGCTATTCTTGAAACAGATACGCCACCCTCCGTGCACAGGCTTTTACTGGCGATCCGCTCCCGACAGACAACGAATCACTCTTTTGGTTTAAATGTGCACTTAAGATCAAACCAACTCAAACTCGATCAGAGGAGATGCTATTGCTCAATGATTGGAGAGATTTAGAGATAGAGAGAGTATCTGTGAGTTTTTCCTCGTATTTTTATTCTTTATTTTAATCTCTATTTATAAGGGATATCATATAAGTAATTTCTGGAATGAATGGACGCAAACGGACAAAAGTCGCCGATGCGATCGATCGTGCCTTACTTTACAAAAATCACAGTACTTACGATCAAAGACGATCGATCGTGGTTCCTTCTGCGATCCATCGCATACATAAGACTTCTTTTAATTCAAGTCATTATTATTTTCAACAGTTGCTCCACATCTTGTCCCTCATTTCCGAAAAACTAATCTTGTTTTTACCCACCCAAGCTGGCAGGCCAAGATACTTTTCATGCACCCGAATCTTTGCCACCCCAACCATAGCTTTCATCTCCTCCTTAACAGTCCCTCTAGTGTTCAAACTGAAGAACAGGCCGCTTTTCTCCAGATTCAGTCTCTGACCAGAGGCAACTTCAAAGTCATGTAAAATTCCCAACGCTCTATTACAGTCCTCACGGGTGTCCCTACAGAAAAGAAGAGAATCATCGTGAAAAAAAATTGAGTAAGTTTGGGACCCGACTTAGCCTCTGCAATACCACCCAATTGATTCCTGGATACTGCTCCTTCCATCGCCATGGATAAAGCTTCTGCCACAAATAAAAACAGATACGGGGAGATAGGATCTCCCTGTCTGGACCCACAGGTTGGTCTGACTCTACCAGAAGGAGTCCCATTCAGGAGAACTTCATACGAAACAGAAGAAGCACAGTTCATAACCAACTTCACCGAATTTTGATGGAAACCCACTCTCAACAACATTTCCTTTAAAAACCCCCCACTCAACAATATCGTAAGCTTTACTTAGGTCGATCTTTAATGCCATGTGACCAGCCTTCCCTTTCCTTCCTCTAAGCATGGAGTGAAGCATCTCGTAAGCCACCAGCACGTGGATTTGCAGGCAATGTCGACAACGAATTCTAAAGATGATTTTGAAATGGATGGACACGAGTTTCTTTGTTATAGTATGGGTTTGTTTTAAATGTGCTACAATATGGATGGATATATACGATTGATTTAGGGGCCGTTTGGGGCGTGATTAAAACAAAACATTCAGGTATTTTATATACACTGTAACATCCAGGTATTTTATATATCCAGGTGAAACACCTCAGGACGTGTTTCAGCTGGATGTAAAAAAAAAACATGGATGCTACAGTAGATATCCAAAATTCAGTCTGGATATTTTGCAATAATCATGCCCCAAGTGTCAAATTTTGTGGATGGATGAAGACGGTTTATTTTTTGTGTTGCTACAATATGGATGAATACAGTTGTTAAGTGTCCTTAATTAAGTTTTTGTCTCTAATTAATTTTTAATTATAGAAAAAACACAAGGAGAAAGTACGTAGTAGTTTTCTAAATATTGGGGGTATCAAGTATTCATGGCATAGCCCCCATTGTCAAGAAAATAAATTGTATTGCAGCTATTTGACTTGGTCTATAAATTAAAGTTAGATGTTCATGGACAATTGAAAATCAAAATCTCCACACCAGACAGATTATAATTGATGTAGTCCGTGAAATTCAACCTTAATTAATGCCCCACAAAAGCTTTTTTTTATCCAGCATAGTGCATTGACTCACTCAAATGCAAAGTCATGCTTCTATTGGCAACATTATTGTCGAACATGTACATGGAGGCGTGATTGTTGGTTAATATTTTGCTGAAGAAGAAGGCCTTGATGGAGGATTTATATAATTACTTTTTTCTTGCTAAAAAACTGCTAATTACTTGAGAGTCAAGAGATGATCTATGTAGGCTGGGAAAAACCTACCCGACCCGAGTGCGGGTTTGAAAATTTTACACTATTTAAAATAGGGTCAGGTAGGGTAATTACCTGAATTACCTACACAACCCGACCCCAGCCCGATGTACATATTATAAAATATGTTTAATATTGAATAATCTAATTTTTAAAGATAATTTTATTTTTAAATCGATAAAAACCTTATATTAACCTTATCTATATTAAAATTTAGTCAAATAAAGGTAAATTTTGACTTTTTAAATACAAGATTAGCAAATAAAAGTACTTATTTTATTTTTTTTTAAAAGGTAAGGTCGGATAATTACCCGACCCTATTTAGGTAGGGTAAAGGGCGATCCGACCCTATTTTACCCAACCCGACCCGATTCCTAGCCCTAGATCTATGAGTAAATCACCAGAGGAACTAGCAAATATATCTTGGATATTAGTCTTTAATTTCCTTTACCATTGTGCACTGAAATCTTTGTCATGTTAGTTGCTGGAGCGTTGACCATGAATAAACTGTTCATTTACTTTATCACTAGTCTTAATCATAAGATATACATAATTGTCTAAGTCAAGCCAAATTTTCATATTAGAAGACTATAGCAATTTTAATTAATTTGATTACTCTTACAAAAACATTTCCTAATTGAAGAGATAATAATGGCAAGAAATAGTAATTAAAATTTGGTAGTCCTATCAGCACATGCATTTAGCACATGCAAATTAATACGGCACCGGGTTGTATGCTTATATTATGAGCAAGGCGATCTTGAAGAGGGAAGACTGGTGATTGAAAACCTATGTGCCCCCTGATTGGAAGTCTGCCTCTTGACCAAAATCAGGCGGCCCAGAATGCACCACACACTTCCAATGTGTGTGTGACCAGGATATATATTAACTGGATTCCTATTCACAGAATATAAATGTTGTTGTGCAGCTCCCAGATTTTGTCAACATCATGTGCATAAATATTAGAGAAAATTTTTATAATTTAAGAACTAAATGTTCATCAGTAAATAAAAGTCAAAAAATCAAAAAAAATGAAAACAATAAAAAATGTTCATCAGTAAATAAAAAATCAAAACTTCATATACAACCTTTGAGGAAATAATGCTTGTATTAGCCACAATATTGATGATCACGTAAAAGAAGACGGATTTTTATGGTGACATCAATGGAAAATAAGATAAGCTATTTGCTTGAGAGAGTATGCACTAGGAAAGATATTATGGATATTACTCTATCCTTGACCAATATTGTGTACCAGTTTCTATATTATGTTACTTACTCGAGAAACAGTCAGGTTGGCCATGAATACAGTCAGGATGATGACTTGCTTAGAGGATCTCGTATAGTCGTGTTGATGGACTGACTTAGCATTGGTTTCTTATATGGAGTATACTACAAGGTGCATGCATTCAGATTTAAGGAGATTATTACAAATTTGAATGAGTAACCTTCTTGCTCAGAGAACCTTCTTAACAGTAGCCTGACTTGGATAAAAGTGGGTAAAGTGGTCACCTTTGTTGGTGATGATCTGTGACAGAGAATAAGCACTTTGATTAAGACCTTTGTGCTAGTAGCCTGACTAATGAATTGTTTATCCAAAACAGAGTTAGTTGTCTTGATGATGAGCATCTGTTTGTTAATGAATTGGCTCCATTATTTCAGTACCAAAACATATGCTAACGAGTTGTTATTCCAACAAATTAGTTTTCTTGTGCCAATTGATTTCTGTTAGGAAACGTGTTTTGACGAGCTTATGTTTGGTGGTGAGCGCAAAAATTCCATACACTTACGCATACCTCATAAATTCTATTGGGGTAATGCCTTGAGAGATCCGGCGTTGTATTATACAAATCAGTTCATTTTTGTTTTCTAATGAGATATATTTTTGGACTGAGGGAGTACTAAATAGAATATAATTGATTTTATCAAATTACTGAAGTGACGTCTTGGCATTAAATCGATTTTGTGATCTTACTTAAATCAACTGTACAATAGGGTTGAATAACAATTATTGATTCCACGATGTCGTTGATGCCAATCACACTATCAAGGACTAAATACGTTGTATAGTCGTTCTTAAGAAAGTAGTTTGCGTGCTCAGATTACTCTTTCTAACGGTGCTCGCATTACCTGATTCAAGCTCCATCCTTGCGATATTGATATTTTTGCAAACACTTCAAACTTTGACTGAGAGCTACGGACGGAAAAATATTTTTGTGACTAACCACAATGACCAACAGTCGTGACCATGAAGGTGCTATAAAAGTACATGGAAATATGTATCGAATTCATGTACTGACATGCATAAATAGGGAATACAAAAAGGCAAAAGGTAGTCTCCAATTGACCGGAGAGACCTTTTCTCCAACTGAATGGTTGATAACGCTCAGATTGTGATCCAACGGTGACCATCTAAAGTTATTCCTTCAAAGGGATTCAACCCATGTGTAACCCTTGGTTAACTATATTCTGATGAGCATCTAAGGAGACGGGAGCCTGCCTTACCGGATGCCCCATTGCCGCCGCCACCACCACCACCACCATTGAGATCCTGCCTTGCCAGATGCCCCTATTGCGGCAGTAGTAGCAAATCATGTCTTTGTACACAGAGTCTCTGCCATTGCCGAGCGGTTGCCCGACATACGACGAATCTCCTCTCCTGCAATCTCCAAGGCCCTCCTCAATGCCAAGCTTTTTTGTGGAATTCGATCATAATGGTTATCTCCGAGAAGCCCTCGACTTGACACGGAAATGCGGCTGCAAAAGCTCCGGCTAGACAAGTTCACTTTCTCTTCAGTCATCAATGCCTGCGCTGGTTTGCTTGATACTGGGATGGTCACGGATGTTGATAATCAAGTTTTAGAGTTGGATTTTGGGTCGATATGTACGCCAGACTGGGTTGGTTGGTTGGGCCAAGCACGCCATGTGTTCAATACAATTGCTGTGAAGACCTGGTTTCGTCGAATTCCATAATATATGGGGGTGGCCCAATGGTGAAGCGGAAGAAACTTTAGAGCTCTATTTCCATAAGAGAGCTCTATTTCCTTGGACCAAGGAAGACAAGTACATGAATACATGGTGAGTAACGGGTATGAATTAGATACAACTGCTGACAATATTCTGATACCTATGCATGCCACATGTGGGGACTGGAGGCATCAAGGGAAATTTTTTGACCAAATAATTTACGGCAGGGAAGCCCTAAGAGCTTTCTCGGTTATGGTAGGAACTGGAGTTAAACCCGATCTTGATTCCACAACCCAAATGGATTCCACAGCAAGTATGAGAAGCAAGCTTGTCGATAGGTTGGTGAGACCAAAATTGCAGAACGAGCTTCCAAACAAATTATGCAGTTGAAGCCAAATGAAAGACTAGCCGGTCTGATGGCCAAGGAAGGATATGTTGCTGACAAAAAGTTTGGTCTTCATGATGTACTCAGCCAAACAAATGTAATTTATCATCAATGGTAGGAACTCAGCTAACACTCATTATGCAAACAAATGTAATTTATCATCCTTTTAAAAAGAACAATTCTCATTTCATTCACATTGAAGAGTACAAAAAGAATAATTCATTTACATTAAATTTATCATCCTCCAAAGAAATCCCGCCACACCATTAGCCACCAGTCTTCTCACGCCACATTGCAAAGGAGAGCAAACCAAAACCCTTTTTGCTGCTTCAGGTCGAGGGGCTTTGGTATAAATTGCAGGTGTATGGTTCTGAAAATGGCACAAAGTTTAAAAATATGATGCAAGCCCAACACATAGAGCTATTACAGTTACCTTGGTTGATAGAGTTGGGTGCTTTTTGTATAAATTCCGGCAGGTCAAATGACAAAGAATTTGAGATATTCAGTCACTAGTTTTCATGTTAGCTGAGTGATATCTGTTCTGTTATGTCGTTGACTCTCACAGGAAACTTACTAGAATTCTCTATAAACAAATGAAATGTAACCAGCTTGACGCTAATTATGTAACGAAGGGTATAATGTCATTTATTATTCAAATGGGAGCTTGTGTACCTTTTGCAAAATCTAAAACTGTCGCAAAACGAAGTTGGTTGTGATGCAGCCTCGCCATATTCACGAAAAAATGTTTTGCTGTGACTGCCATAACTAAATACTTTGTTTAAACCATATTAATTATGAATAGGATGGTTTACAAGGCTCTCGGTGGACTCGAACCACCATGTTCTTAGGAATATAATTCCCAAGTGCTTTCCCCATTAAGCTAATGAACCATTACTCAAAAAAGTAGAATAAGATATGTGACATGCATCAAAGAATTGAAGTTGTAAAAGAACTCAGTTGTATATAGAATAAACTCACAGTTCTTTGTCGAGGGATGATTGTCGAGACAGAAGCTAAGAATAGAAGAAACTTCGTTCTCCATTGCTTAAAATCCAAATCAATGATGACTCATCCTGCATATCGTGATTTCATAGACAAATCAGTAATGTGAACTATTCTTTTAGTTGGTATGTAACAGGGAGTAAGAGGACTGAACAAAGGTTCCCTACTCTCAGAATCAGCACCTAAACATAACAAATTTAAATTATCTCATCAACATATTGTTTTCTGTTAACCAAATAATACACTTAATAATAACCTCTTCTTCGTTCACAATAATTGTTTTAGCTCCACACAAAAAACAAGAACTTCAACAAACAGAAAATATATTGGTCCCCGTTATAAACTAATTTTGGCCTCCTGCTGAAGAAGCATATAGATTTGCACCATCAAATCAACTTTACAGCTCCGTTCATATTGGAAGAATGCTAAACCGACATCCTTCATCTATGAGATGTATTTCAGACGATTATCACCAGTGGGTACATACTGCTCTTTTACTAAAAGTACATTCAGAATTTCAGCCAACTAACTTTTAAAAAATCCCATGGACATCAACAAAAAAGAACCAGTCATTTCTACCATAAAAGCTAGGTTGGTCAGGATGATTATTTGAGAAGGTTTAAAAAACCTGAAAGTTTTCTGCAATTGTGTACGACTTCGCACAAGTTATAATGATCTTGTCTCTCAAATTTCTAAAACCACCTAAAAAATCATGGAATCAACACCCAAACCTAACCAAATCTAAGAATCAACAGCTGAAAAATCCAAAAACAACAACGCATCCACAACAAACCATAACCTAAAAACCTACCGAAATGAAAACACACAACAAAATATACCTCAAAATTCCGGCTTTCCATGACAAGGGATTGTGGGAGGTGGAGTACTAGAGCGCCCCGGATGTGGAAGATGAGGAGGGAGGCTCCTTGACGACAGGAGGTGGCACAGAGGGGCGGCGCCGGAAGGTGAGGGAGAGAGAACAGGGGAAGATCTTGAGGTGAGGGATTTCTGCGGCAGATGTTGAGGAAGCCCACGAGCAGCCTAATTTTGGGACAAATGAAGCCGGCATTGGAGATAGAGATGGGAGTGGCAAAGCCGACAGTGGATATGGAGTCAGGGACTTGCAAATGAAGACGGAGATGGAGATGGAGATGGAGGTGGGGAGTTAGGGATCCTTTTCTCCAAGTCAGGGCATGAGACCAGCTCCGTTGGCCGTGGTGATCGTGGAGATGGAGATGGGAGCGGCGAAGCCGGCGGTGGAGATGGAGGTGGCGGTGTGAGAAAAGCTAGCCAAAAACCTTGAGTGCGTGACCGAATACTCGATTACAACTGTCAATTGCGTCATCACAAAAGGATGTACAACAGACATCAAATTCCTCAGTCATTCATTCTAAAATAAAACATTGATAATATAATAAAATGAGAATAAAAAATTCTAGTTAAAATTAATTACAGCAGTTAGCAAAACTTGAAATCCTTGAAATGTCTCCCATTACTTCAAAATCCCATAAACAACCGTGCACACATGATGTACTCCATACATGGGGCTGGAGGTTACCCAAATGCCCCTGCCCCTTCTACTTCATCTCTACCAGGATATTAACTTCATATAATAACTACAATTATTGCCTATAATGCAAAGTTCAGGCAAGGTGCACTAATAAAATAATGTCGGAATGATCACTTACTTTATTTACATCCTATTATAGTCTTGACTAGCTTTTCTCACATTGGATATATAATTTTGTTTCAACCTAGTAAAAAATCATCAAATGGATCAATGAATACACGGATATGAGAGGGATGCTTAAATTCAATCATCCATCTTTTATTTTAGCCTTGAGTTGACATGCCTTCTTGCTTCTTCGCAGCCGTTTTGTGTGCTTGTTTTAATATTATCAACTTTTCAAGTCAGTCAAGTCAGTCAACTTATCAACATTATTGCTTCTTCCATGCATCATTTTGCGCAGCCAGCCAACTCCTGAAACCGCGACCTGCTCTGCTTCATTCCCTTTTTTGTATCAGAGGATGCATAAATATTCCGAAGAAATACCTAGTAGGATATAAAAACCCACAAAGGATATATAAAAATAATAATGAAGCAAAGATCAAATTCTTGAATTGGATACTCACAATATCAGGGTTGAAACACAGAGTTTAACTTACCTGAACAATGACCATACTCAAGGTAACATCAACTCGAAATATGGAACAATTAGAACAATAATCCACGACTCCGAACATCCCAAGTGTAGGGAGAGAAAATCAATAATGTAACTCCTCACATCCATAGTGTAAGGAGATTTCAACTTCTGCTCTTAGATCTTTCCACACTCATGTGGATACATACTAGAACATCCTAGAGGTTCTCTCTTTGGAACCCGGCCATGCATCTAGGGATCCTGGCCCCATCGGTGCTTACGATCATAATCGGCGGAGACTGCAAACTTTTCGTAATATCATACAGTCTAAAATGTATATGTGCCTTCATCGGCTGAACTACAGAGGTTCAATAAAAATCAGAGATCACCATGGATCTAGCAACGACTCATGAGCATACTATGATTCCACCTCAGAGAGATATTTACAAGAACTCTTAGTGGAGAAGCAGTTTAAATGGAATTGAATAAAGTTTTTAACAACTGAGGTAGCATAAATCAAAGACTCAATTGATCATCTTTCAATATCTAACTCACATAGGAGTACCAATGAGATTTCAATATCTCAATCAGTATCTGACTCACAAAGGAGTAATCACAGAAATTCACTATTTCAATCACCAGATGACTCACAATAGAGGGGTCAACGGACAATCGATACACTGAATACCTTCACCGTGCGCAGCCCTAGATAAGACAATCCCCAGAATCAACTGACGCCACAATTCTCATGTCACAATGCAAACAAGATGGTAGGGTTCAGAATCTCAAACCCTATCCGGAACTCCATGAACTCGAAGCTGTTAATGAAGGCTCAAGACATGTGGTACACATCACCACTTAGGATAATCCAACTCTAACAACCCTTTTTACTTCAATTACTGTTACTGTAATCACTACCATTCCAGTCTTACAATATGTTATAAGGATAGTATAATCCTATTTTACCATATCATCTAGTCTTAGTAGATAATAATGTTTTAAAACTCTCAACACTGTGTACTGTTATAAGCACAACAGTCCACTTCCGACAATCACCACAATCTGTACAGTGCCTATCATATTCTGACATTTTTACAATAAGTAACTGATCTATACATGAAATATGGATTTTATTATCTCCTAAACTTATGTTTATGCTAGTGTTTGATTAGAATAAATGCTACTTTAATGTAGTTTTTGTTTTTGTAGAAAACAAGAGCAAGATGCAAAAATGGGGTAAAATGCGACTCTAATGATTGAATATTCATTACTTCTATTGCATATCTCTAATGGGACTGATTTAAGCTTCATGTTAAGTACACGAAGTCAGCTTTTCAACGCCACTGACTGTTCACAATTC
The DNA here is from genome assembly GCA_039654745.1 of Houttuynia cordata. NCBI lineage: Eukaryota > Viridiplantae > Streptophyta > Magnoliopsida > Piperales > Saururaceae > Houttuynia > Houttuynia cordata. The sequence goes on from CM077504.1 coordinate 17,307,424, forward strand.
GGAGTTCTGAGCAAAAAGTTATGATCATTTGAAATATAGCACACGAAAGAGACACGATTAAAGAGAAGAACCGTGAAGATGAGATTGGATGGATGAGATCGATACAACGGATTTTTGTTTAATAAAGAAAAAAAAAGAAATATGAACCGGTTCCGTTCCGGTCTAGTTCGGTTCAAGAAAAAGAAAAAAAATAGAAACCCGACCCGAGCTGAAGCTCGGGCCGTCCAGAACAGAGCAACGCTCGAACTCTGCTCGAGCGCCGGCGTGGGCTGAGCTCCGGCGGAGATGGACGGCAGTGAGGCTGGCAACGGTGAAGACGGCGACGACGATAGTAGATGGCGGCGGAGAGGTCGACGAGCCCACGATGAGAGCCGTGCTCGATTGGGAAGGAAACCAAAAACAGAGTGCCAGAATAGGGAAGTCGGTGCCGGATTTGGGCTCGATTCCACTTCAAATTGGAATTGGATTGTGCTTGATTTGGGACGGGATTGGTGTCTATAAAAGCAGAGGACTCCTGGCCGGAAAGAGGAGAGCTTAGAGAGGACGCCCGGCGGACAAACAGAGAGAAAAAGAGAACGGTTTTGGCTGGAAAAACCAGAGGCTTTCCGCTATTGTTCCGCCGGATTCCGGCGGGGCTTTGGCCGGAAGGAGTGAATAGGGAGAAGGAGGCCGGAGAAGGGAAGAGAAAGCTGTAGTTTTGGCCGGAAAAGGGCTGTTCTTGGACTGCTACAGTAACTTCCTCGATCTGCTAGAGTAATCGGCTGCGCGAGGGAGACGATGAATAGTGCATGAACAGTGTTTTTGCTACAGTGCTGTGAACAGTGATTTTTGGTGAATTGTGCACAATAATGCCGACAAATTAGCAGTGTTCTCCTCATTCGATGGCCAGCTAAATTCGCATCTAAGGCGTAGATGAAGTCCTAGATTTGTTTTATTACTCTTGATTGTTTCATTTAATACAATTGATATGATTATGCTTAATGCTATTTCATAAGTTTCTTTTGAGTGCTTGACCATAGACTTGATTGATATGCATGAAATTAGATCTTTTAATTCCAGTGCTTAACTAAAAGTAGGCTGGTGTTAATTCTATGCCCAACCAAGGATAGGATCATTAGCCCAAATGATAATTCTATGCCCGACCAAAGATAGAATTAGCTACAATAATTTATAGTGGATGAACTCTCGTGTCCGACCAAGAACGTGAGTGAATTCATTGTGATTTGTGTGTCTGACCATGAACACAAATTACCGTATCATGTCAATTTAAGCGTAATAATAATTGAGAATAGTAATTGCATGTCTTGTGGTGGATTCGTTGCCTTGGTACTTCTCCATATTAGTTAAATTCATTTTAAGTAGTTAAAATTTATTGCTTTCTTAGATTAAACCAAACTACAACTTTTCTTTCTCTTGAATTTGGTAAAATATTAATCCGTCCCTGAGGTTCGACAACCCTTTTATACTCGCTATAGTACAATTGCCTTGTGCACTTGCAAGGGTTTTATATTTAAACGATTAGTAACCTTGGGTGTCTAGTTTTTAACCCAACCAACGGAATATTTTTATGAGTTTTCTACAATTAGTTATGAATTTTTTATTACCGCTCGTCGGTGCAAAAACGGTTCTGGCCGAGAGCTAACTTAATCTAATTGGATTAACTAATAGTAAATACTTACTTTGATGATTAAAACCACCTTACTGAAATCAATTACCCACTTCCTAAATATTTTACAGAACTCAAATAGTTCTGGAATTAGATAGTTCCTTCATATTAAGACGTACTTTCCCATACCAATTAGTTTATACACAAGATATCTCCATAATACCCATATTAACTGAAAGAGACAAGTATTCACAGACACTGGTATAAACCAGCAAAGATTTGACATGACATCAAAGAATTATTTTGAAACATAAAAAAGTATTGACACGTGGATTCCCATGATTTGAAGTGGTATTTCACATATAACACTCAATTAGGTTTACTTACCCGAAGTAGGACATACCTGCCATGAGACTCGATGTAAATTGACCAATAAAGATGCCAAATTTATTTGGACCGAATGTAGCATGGTATACAACAGTATGAAATGACATATTTTCAATAATCAAACACGATGGGGATACCTTCTAAATGCTAGCGCGTGAAGATTGAATGTATAATGATCATAGGAATGCAATTGTTCATACAAGCAACATATGCCTCGATGTTTCTTACAAGAAACAATACCAATATCAATATTAACAGCAATATATATCTGAAAAATCAGTCATAATATCATTCAATATGCTTATCATACTTATTTAAGATTCAATAGAGAATAATGTAGGGAAAAATCATCCTACCTCTTGAATGTATGATCCAATTGGTTCCACGCACACGACTAGCACTCCTCCTTGTGATGCCTTCTTCGCTTCGACGAACCAACGCAAATTAGGGCGAGGAATATGAGGAATTAAGGTACTGGTTTGTGATAATAGAAAGGAGAAGATGAAGAAGAAATCACTCAAAACACTCACAATTAGAAAGGCGTGCAAAAGAGTGCTAGTCTCCATCTTGACCCTTGATCTTTTTCCCACTCAAGATCATGGCCATCCCAATTCAAGACCTCTTCCAATTGCCAAAGACGTGCTCCCCTAATTTCTCCCAAATCAGTTAGTTTCCCCTCAATTTAGGATTCTAAATCTCCCAATTCGGTTACAACAACCACTTATGGCAGTTTCCAATTTCCCTCCTACCAAAAGGATGCCCATTTCAAATTTGGCTCGACTCTAATTGGGTAGGAAAAGTCTTAGAAATAATAATTGATTCTCCCTAAGTTTACCATAACTAACTTAGGTAATTTCCTTTTTTGAAAACAATCACAATTGGTCTTCAAATAGGAATCCAAATCAATCTTTCCCCACGATTTGCTCTCACGACCACAACTAACCAGGTCATGACACATCACCCACATGCACAATGCCCTAGGCACTATGTCCACGTGGCTCTGTCTCTCAGGCACTCCTGCGTCTAATGTGTAGCTCTCAGATGAGTGACTCCGATGCTCCGCGTAAGCGACGTGCCTAGCCGCCTTGTACAACTCCTGTACCACACATCTTATCTGTCTCGTCTCAACCACAAGAGTAATCACAAGTGACATAACCCTGCTCTGGTGCCCAGGTGACCTTGATGCCCAAGTGACCCTGGTGCCCAATGTATGGCATCCAGTGTTTTCTCCGGCTTCTGGCACACGAGCAAAACTTACCAAAAATAACATCTCACATTACTATGATCCAATTAAGATACTCAAACGTATCTAGACATTCCGTACTTGTACCCTGGTGCCCACTCTTGGCGTCAGGTGCACTCTGCCCCTAGTGCCAGGCCAGCCTCAGCGCCAAGTTGAGCCCAGCGCCAGGGCTAGTCCTCACGCCCTGGTGTCCTGCATAATCTGGTTTATCAATTTCATATTTTCCCAAGCATCAAAATAATAATTCAACATACTAGATTATAAGACATCACCAAAAATTAAAACAGCCAGCAAAATTTTCCTATTTTAGACCAGTTTCTTAAATTATCAGTTTTAGAAATCATACTGATTTTTTGGGTGTTACAGTTGCAGACTACCGGCTCTCATACAAAAATTGTTTATTTTTTATGTTACTTCCCTATGTAGCATGGTCACGTGGGTTTGGTCATGGTTATCGGTCAGGCTAGACAAGTTCATATCAATTCGATGATTGTTGTTGAGTCGGACTTGGGCTTGGTGTCCAATAATCGCGATGGTGGCCCAACAGATATGCTTAATGCCTTACATTCGGGCAACAGAAGTGCTTCTCTAACGGCTGCTTTTCTCCAAAATCTCCTAGGGACGAGGGTTGGACGAAACTCAAGCTAGATTTAGGGGTGTTCACGGACACGGACAACCATCCGTCCGTAATCAAGGGGGGGTGTTGTCCATTAGAAAATTTGTCTGTGTCCATCCATGGTTATCTGTGTCTATCTGTGGTTGTCCATGGACACATATGGACAATAAGCTATTCAACAAAACAAAAGCATTAAGGTCCGTGAACACCCCAAGTCTTCACCCCTAGTCCATTCTAAGCAAGAACTACAGACACAGACAATATCTTGTCCGTGTCTGTAGCACCCCACTAGAAAGGTCAAAAAACTCCCATCCGTGTCCGGTCCGTGGTCCATACGAACCATTCGTTAAATAGCAGACAGACCAATGGACACTGATGTCTGTGAATACCCCTAGCTGGATCGATCCATTTTGATGTATCAAGACCTATCCTTGTGATTTTTTAGGATTGGTCATTAACATAGGTTGAAAGGGCCCACATTTTGTTCTCCACCAACACTTGAATCTCTGTGTTAGCTTTAAGATTCTCTAGTAATAAAGGATGAATAGATACACAGAGTTTTACAACACTTCATTGATTGCTGGTTGCTAAGCAAACTGCCGTAAGGTCCTATCGATGATGGCCACATTTAAACATCTACAATGATGTTAGAAAGATCGCTTATTTACATCTTTAACACGTATAATATGATAGTCTTTGTATACAGCTTTGGCTCATTCAAATACTTGAAATGAACCCACAAAAAAAACGTCATAAAGAAACACGAATGTATTAACTGAAAGCACTGTTTAACTTCAATAAACCATTTTTCCTCTTGCACAATGAATTCTTGTATTTATCTTTCTCAAAGTCCAGTCAAGCTTTGTTCAATAGTCAATATTGAAGATAATAGAATTCATGATGCCACCAAAGTTTCTTTCCAATTTGACTGGGCATGCATCAACTTGCCCCTGTTTCGTTGGGAAGTCCGAGCAATTCAAGAGAAAATAACTTCTAATCCTAGGAAAACAACAATCCGTTGAAATAATAAGGCATTCTTTTTGCGGTACCCTATCTAACCGGCATACAAATGGAAAACACAAATCATATCTAACAAACAAACATAGACCAGAAGAAACAAAGTCCTGTATACGCGTTGAATAGATCATTTGGTAAGGCTGCAACTGGTCCTCCGGCTTGGGGCTATAAACAACTTCCTCGTTCCAATTTAATAGTCAGACCCGGATAAAAATATCTTTTGTTAAGTAAGAATAATCTGAGTTGGCTCAATTTAAGTGGCTGGGTACTTAAAAAAACGTCTGATAAGAGCCCTGAATAGTCTTCTCACTTACAGGCCAAGAAATTTTTTCAGTGTATTTACTACACCAGGCTGGCCGAGTGCGTCGCCATGCATGGGCAGACACACTATATTCATGGGCTGTGACAGTTTACATCAGGGTCCACGTCCAGCCCCTAATGACCAACGTGAAAGACACGGGCAGACTGGTGTAGTAAATATACTAAAAAAAAAATTTAGATTGGACTATTACGAAGGGGCGGGGTGGTTAGGTTGACGAAGTCTAGTTACCCAATATGAACACTATTTAAGTATAAAAAAATGTACACTATTTTATTAGAGATTTAAGATAATGTTAGAAGGACAACTTGCTAAATATGATATATGGAATCCGAGGGGAACAATCTATGGCCGACCCACTTGCTTACCTTGACTGATTCAAGTAATGAGAAAGAAAAAGGCTATAAATAGTAGAGCCATTCTCCTGTTGGAGCAAGCATCAGACACTTGCCTTTGAGAGATAGAGAGCAAGAGACTGATATAGATTGATGCTGTGAGTCTATAAGCCTTAAACACTCTTGAGATTGAGAGATAGAGGTATCACAACCTTTCCCTTGAAAAAACGACTGTTTAGTTTCTTGCATTAAATTCAAAATGTCTGGTCCAATCATGTTCTTTACTGAGGAAGAAGCATCCATGGAACTTTCTCAAGCAAGCATCCGACCCAAGGATCGCCGTCGGGCAGCAAGGAACCGCCCGAGGACTCCACAAATTCCTACCACCCACTTTATGGGTGTTCAGGAGGAGAAGGAAGAAGATGAGGAATCATCACATAGTGCCGGAGAAGAGAGCTTCGACCTCAGGGCGGTCTCCTTCCGGATGCCCGAAGGTGGCTTTGACGATGAGATGGAGGACATCGTGGAGAAATGCGCCTGGCTCCGGTCACAGCTCGTCGGAGACGACGTTGAGTTTGAGACGCCCTACGGGAAGAGGCACCTGACGTACGCCGACCACACGGCCTCGGGCAGGTGCCTGCACCACATTGAGACCTTCATTGTGGAGAATGTGCTGCCTTACTATGGCAACACTCACACTGATGATAGCTTTGTGGGCCACCGAACCACAAAGATGGCCCACGAGGCTGCCAAGTACATCAAGAGGTGCATGGGAGGTGGGCCCGAGGATGCTATCATGTTCTGTGGGTCCGGGACCACGGCTGCCATCAAGAGGCTGCAGGAGGTGATGGGCATTGCCGTGCCCTCCACTTTGAGGGCTAAGGTGGTGGGCAGCCTCAAGCCGGAGGAGAGGTGGGTGGTGTTCGTAGGGCCCTATGAACACCACTCTAATCTGCTCTCTTGGAGACAGAGCTTGGCTGAGTTGGTGGAGATTGGGGTTGACAAGGATGGGCTGGTGGACATGGAAATGCTGAGGAGGGAATTAAAGTCTCCTAAGTACTCAAACAGACCCATGTTGGGATCTTTCTCTGCCTGCAGTAATGTCACCGGGATCTACACTGATACCAGGGCTCTAGCTCGGTTGCTACACAACCATGGCGCATTTGCTTGCTTTGATTTCGCAGCAAGGTAACTAATTGTCAATATCTTCTTATGATCAAGCAACAAAAATAAAACTCATATGAACCAATTTCCTCTAGAGATTAGGTTGTACAAATTTCTATTGTGTTCCGGCTAATGATATTCTATTTCGTGGTACATATACAGTGGGCCGTATGTACAAATTGACATGCGATCAGGAGAGCTGGAAGGCTACGATGCAGTGTTTCTGAGCCCACACAAGTTTGTGGGTGGCCCAGGAACTCCAGGAATCTTGCTCATGAGCAAAAGCCTTTACTACTTGAGATCTGCACCTCCTTCCACTTGTGGAGGTGGGACTGTAGCCTTTGTCAATGGCTTTGACGAAAAGGTAGTATTCTCATGCTTCCATGTAAAAGTAGATTGGTGATTGTTCGTTTCCATAAATGTGTAATGTGCAACCATCATCTCATTATGTCAATCCATATAATTGGAGAGGTGTGATAAAAATAATGTGATTGAACCATTGTCTCATTGTCCTTGGAAAATTATATCTCACTGGGGTATGCGGCTTAAGAACATGCCTTTGTTTTTAATTACATAGATATTGCGTCATAAATTTCTTTCGTACAGAATTTATTTTGCCAATGAGATGAGGAATACGATGATGAGGACTATATATTCGGTTAATAAGAATAAAGATATACAAGAACTATGGATCCTACTGACTGAATATTTATGTCTCAGGATACCCTTTATTATGATGAAATTGAAGAAAGAGAAGATGCCGGGACTCCAGCTATCATTCAGAAAATCAGAGCTGCATTGGCCTTTTGGGTGAAAGATTACATGGGATACCACCTCATAGACACACAAGAAAGCCTGTGGATTGAAAGGGCACTAAAGAGGCTCTTGCCTAACCCAAACGTCCAAGTCCTTGGAAACACAACAGTGAAGCGCCAGCCAATCCTCTCCTTCCTCATCAGCACGAGTGCCTTGGATAACAAGGGCAATGAATCGGGAGAGAGGGCCATGTACATGTGGAGGGAGAAGGCAACCAAGATGGACAAGCCCCTTCATGGCCGCTTTGTTACCAAACTCCTCAATGACCTCTTTGGTATCCAAGCGCGTGGGGGTTGTGCCTGTGCTGGCCCTTACGGCCATATTCTCCTCGGCGTTGACATCCAACAATCCTTAGCATTCCGCTCCGCAATTCAAATGGTAAAATTGACAACCAACCTGCTATCATTCTACAAGCTTTTAACATCAAACACTGTCATGAGAAAATCGCCGAATAGATTTGCATAATACTCCCTCCCTTGCTATTTTATCAAAATGAACTAAATTTTGTTCATTATGAATTGCTTGATAAGACACTTAATATGGAACGGAGTAATAGAAAAAAGTAACACCGAAAAGGTCATATGTGGCTTCATGCCACTATGATGAGAATAAAAAGGTAAAAAAGAATAAGAAAAAGTAATGGCAATGCTTAATGCCCATCTAATGACTGGTCTTAGTTTACGGTTGATATTTTTCCTTATATTTTAGACTTATGAAGATTTTACATTTTGATGTAATGTTGTTTTCCATTTTTAAAATGTGACATAAATATTTCTTATCCTGAATTTGATACTAATTTAACAACAATTTTTTGCAGGGCTACAATGGTCTAAAACCAGGGTGGACCAGACTTAGCTTCTCCTACTACATGTCTACCACTGAATTTGAATTCATCCTTGCTGCCATTGAGTTCCTCGCCCTCTACGGCCAGCGATTCCTTCCTCTCTACCACTTCAATTGGAAGACCGGAGATTGGACCTTCCGCAAAAGCGCCATCAAGAAGATTGTGGGTGAGGAACGGGCCCCGGCCTTCAGCAGCTTGAAGGTGGGTGGTGTGCGCGCCATTTCTACTACTTCCAACATTGGATATGCCAACCACCATGACATCCCCTCAACTCCAAGAAGCCAGAACAACAACAGCAATGGAGGGGCCATGGAACACAAGTATGCATCGTATCTCGAGACTGCAAAGTACATGGCAACATCCCTTCCCAAGTTTCCTCCACCTCGCCGAGTGCCCGAGGGAGTTGATACTGAGCTCGTTCTATTCAGAATCTAATTTGCTCATCTGGATACTCTATGCTTTTATTTGATGCTGGAAATGTTTGGTCTGTATAACCCATATTCCAGCCGCCACTTTATACCATGTAGTAATAAGTGTAGGTATAGCAATTTCATCCCCTTGATGAATTGCCAAATATACCACGATTTCGCCTCGCCATTGAATATCTTTTTCAAGGCAAATACTTGAATAATTTTATGGAATAGATTTATCTTCAAATAAATGGTTGTCTTATTGGAATTTATTTGGATTCAGTTTAAGAAGCGAATTAATTTAGATTGCCACTAGTCTCTTGCTATCGGACTGGCTCAATATAGAAAATATACCGGCAAGGCCTGTGTGATATCATCTTAACATTGGGATTTAGTTATTGTATTATTGTGACAGGTACTTAACTCTTAATCCTCCTATGACTGTTTGGCTCTCGTTTAAATTCCAAAGAAAATGGGCTTAAAGGCTTTTTCTAGAGGAGTTGGTCAATAGACCCTAAAGTAAATCCTTTCTTGTTCAATGGGGATGCCAAACAGCCCCTGAAGTGTAGACTCAGTATTAACAGTTGCAAAGTGGCCATGTGGATTAATCTGGCTGTGGATGAAATAAGGTAGACGTTGTAAGTTGCAACTGTACAAGTATTTGTAAAGTCCATCCAAATCTGAGGCTTTAGGTTGGCAGGCCCCTTATGGCTGCTTGTTTAGGTTGTTGAAGATGGGAAACAAAATTTACAACGTACAAAGGGTAATTTGAAAGAAGAAAAAAGTGTCCATGGAAAACACTTTTACAAACAACGTGACATAATGAGATGACACGTATTAGCGACCAAGAGAGCGAGTAATAGCAACCCGTATTATCCACTGTTCGTGTAATAGCGAGTAAGCCATAGCATTTCCTATTTAAAAAACTTTACCCGCATAGTGGACACAACCCCATGCAATGTGATATAAACAGTTTCAAATTTCAATCACCTCTTCGTTTGCTAACAAAGGCCGCCTCCAAGCTCGTGCCATATGCTCTTAATTGTAATCAGACTCCACAACTGAGAGAGAGAGAGATCATGGAGCTTAATTGACCTATATGTTCCCTCGGTTTTATTTCAATTGTCTGATTTGGGAAAATTGTTCCAGATTAATAGCCCAATTTGGCTCAGTTGGGAAATTTGAAAAGCTCGTGCCATATAATTGCTGATAATTTAGCTGTTCATTTAATCAAAATCATAATCATAACCAAGTTGCACATTTTCGGAACAATTAGTTGTTGATTGAATAAGTCACCTAATGTTGTCACGGCCCGGGTTTTTATAACCATTTTTAAATCAGAGTTGTAGCGGAAAATCAGAGGATTATTCCTCTATGCGATAAATCATTAGTTCAAAATTTTCGACTAAGCATCTAGGCCATGATAACTGGGGTTCACAAATATAGATATAAAACCATATATACATATAGTATAACAAGATGCAAAGTTGATTAAACCAACGCAAGTCCTCTAAGTGCAAGTCTGTCATCCATCTCAAAATAAACTAGAAATAATTGGCGCTCACGCCTTAATACAAAGTCTAGAATAAACTGAAGCAGGAGATAAGCTCATCAATCTGAACGTCCTCACCACCTAGCTCCCAAGTGCACGTGAATTCAATCCTCCACAGCAGGACCTACATCACATAAGGATGCTGAGTATAAAAATACTCAGTGGGATACCATAACACAGTCATCAACATTACAATAAACCAGGATTTGCATTAACATATTATGCAACCTATTACAGGATTCCACTTGAATCTTTTATTAATCTTTCAAGCAAGTCTTTTATTGCTTCCCAAGTTCAAATTCAATAATTAAGTCTTTGTCCCATATAGACAGGCTCACTGAATGTCATACCTACATGACAGACAGCACGAAAACACCGTGACTATCACTCCGGTTAATACCGGTAATCACGGCATGCCCTGAATCCCTCAAGGGTGACTGTCTCGCCCATTCCTTACCTTAAAAGGTATGACTGTCGGAAGGGTCTGGCTCCACATCAGCTCCTAGACTCGATGTGGGTCGGGAAACGCAGCCTTCTAGGATGCTAACGTCTCCAATGTGCACAGTAAACCACCTGGCAACCAAGGCTCAGGATATGTGCAGAGCTTCCACCGGTCGGAAGATGCAAAAGCTCTCTCTAAAATCCATAGAGAAGAGGTAACAGCTTAAGCCTGGCCAATAGAATATGTAATGCTCTCTCTAAAATCCATAGAAAGATGCAAACATGGGCCAAAATAACACGTAAATACTCTCTCTAAAATCCATAGAAAGATATAACAGCTTAAGCCTGGCTAATAGAAGTTGGTCCTTATTAGGTACCATGACACAGAGCTTCCACCAGTCGGAAGATGTGAATGCTCTCTAAAATCCATAGAGAGATACAGACGACAGAGCTTCCACCAGTCGAAAGATGCAACACCACCCCATTCTATACCTTGTGATCCTTAACAGGTATCACGGTATTACTAGTATGAACCCTTCTTAGAGTTATAACATACCATTCACAACTGTTGGCTTAATAGCTCAACAGATAGCCTGACCTTTAACTTAATAGTCATTCGGTCGCTTGATCGGAATTCACTCACACTCATACACTGACTCCCAATCCCAAGAGCATTTTAGTCTTTATCTTGATTAGATTCTTCCCAACCCTCAAGTTTAGCCCTCAAGTCATCATTTTATTATCATTCATAAAATGATTAAATCTCTAAACCATCTAGGTTTATTAGTTGGGTTTTTCCTTATCATTTAAATCTTCAGCTATCAGTCAGCATAAAATAAGGGACTAATGCTCTTAGTACAGTTACATCACACACATACCAATAACACACCAATTAGAGCTTGAAATTATTTATCAAACAGCCCAAAATCACTAAAAGGAACCTATGTACCATTCTGGCTCTGTATGTACCATAATTCATAGAAATACATAGACAGTCAAGTTCGACCGTCAGTTGTAATCAATTTTAACTGTCGGTTGAGGTCCACCGGCCGTTCAAAGTCTAAACCGGCTTATGAACCGGGTTTATTATTGAACCGGGGTTCGGTTTGGAAATGGACTGGGTTTGGTCTAATTATGAACCGGGTTCGATTTATATCTGGACTGAACAGGGTTCGATCTGCCTGAACAAATTGATTTATTGGACCGGTTCAGTCTATTAACTAGACCGGTCCGGTCCAGCCCGCATCTTCTTCATGAAGACGACCAGATGGGTCGTCTGTGGGTGGCGGCCGTCACGACGGCCGTCGTCGTGCTGGCACACCCTCCTTCTCATCCTCTTCTTCCCTTCTTCTTCTCCACCTTCGCGACCCAATCAGCAGCAAAGGCGGCACCTTTCGATCGCCATTGTTGCTTTCTCAATCGTCCACTGGTGGTGAGACATCCCACCACCACCCATCAACCCCATGGCCTTCATCCTCCTCCGGACAGGCGCCGTGCGGTCAGAACCTTGTCGGCGCCGTCCTCGTCTCCGTCGGCCAGATGAAAGAGAAAGAAAAAGAAAAAAAAATAAAACTTGATAGATTGAGGTATGGGATCCTACCTCGCACATGCGCGCTATCGCTTTGCCGTTCGCTGGAGACTGTTGAGTTCGTCAAGCTTGCCGGAGATTTACCGTCGCCGTCGCCGTCGTCGAACATCGCCGGAGGTCGCCACAGCTTGACCAACTTTTGTCTGCCTCAACCCACCTCCCACCAGATGAGCAGCTGGCTTTATCAGCCCCCCGAGCCAGCTGCTGAACACCGTCTCACACCTGGCCATTCCTTCGGCCAGGTGTTACAAATGTAAAATCTGAGAATACTCTCTTGATTTTTTATTATTTGAGATTGCATGTGTTGCAAATATTTAAATGAAAGTTTACAACGGATGCAAAGGGTAGTTAAGGCAAGTATACAAAATGGTATCAATATAAAATATTCACAAGGAGTAATTGTAGATATTTGATCATGAAAACTACTTCCACTTGTGTAGACTTGACGTAAAGAGTCTTTCCATTTGAATGAGTCCAACGGCTAGTGTCCAAAAACCTGCTATGCATGCAAGCCTACCTGCCATTTGACTTAACACCCTCCCACAAATTGAACGTATAAGATGAGCCAATCAATTTGTCTATAAGAAGTTGGAATTGAGTGGTAGATAGTCCTTTAGTCATGATGTCTGCTAGTTGATCTGAGCTAGATAAACACTGTATATGAAGGAGGCCGTCTTGAACTTTTTTAGGAACAAAGTGGACGTCGATCTCTATATGTTTAATCTGTGCATGGAATATAGGATTAGTTAATAGGTAAGTTGCACTAATATTGTTGCAATAAAGAATTAGCTTTTCCGTAGGAGGAAGCTGGAGGTCATGCAGAAAGAAGTGCATGCTTTGAATTTCTGTAGTGGTAGCTGGAAGGACTATATATTTGTCACGCCCCAAAATTTGAGACCTCGATTAGAGCGCAGAAGCAACCAATCACAGACAGTCAGGAGGTCAGACCTCGGGAAGTGACCGAATACTCGATCGATCTCAATCCAATTATTAGAATTGGAATGTACAGGACCAATATGATAGAACAATATCCAAGTATTCAATCTTAGCATAACATTAAAAATCAATTACTTAGTCTATTACAACAGTTTAAAAAAAACTCAATCATCTAAATATCAAATCCTGGCACACCGGCCAACCAGTCAAATAACAACAATCATAAATAAAACTAAAAAGAATTTCTTCTATTCCAAGCTTCGACAATCCATAGCAGCTCCGGCAATTTATACCTGCTCAGCTTCACTCCTTTATTCCTGCATCAGATGATGCATGAGTATTCCAGAGGAAATACCCAGTAGGATGCCAAAGAAAAACCCACAAATAAAAAGGAACAGAATATATATAGACATCAAGTTTTAGTGAAGAATTTCAAAGTTCAACAGAATCAGGATTTGGAAATACAGTGTTTACCTTACCAGAATATTGACAATACTCAAAGACAAAAGCAATTCATGGTATGGATAGAATAATAATTCAATACGCCGAATGTTCATCGCGTAAGGAGAAAAATAACAATAAATTCTAACTCCAGACATCCAAAGTATAAGAAGATGTCAATTTCTGCTCTCAGATCAGTCCACTTCCCCTATGGACTTCTATACCAGAACATCCTAGAGGTTCTTCAGAGGAACCCGGCCATACGTCTAGGGATGCTGGCACCATTGGTGCTTACAGGCACAATGGGCGGAGACTACAAAACCTTCTGTAATATTTTCTAATCTAAGTACGTATGTATGCCTTCATCGACTGAACTACAGAGGTTCAAATAATAATCAGAGATCACTATGGATTTAGCAATGGCTCGTGAGCATACTATGATTCCACCTCTGAGAGATCTTTACAAGAACTCCTAGTGGAGAAGCAGTTTACATGGAATTAAATCATATTTTAGACCAGTTTCCTAACATTGCAATTTTAGTGAACATACGGATTTTACGGGTGTTACATCCTCCCCTCCTAGAAAGAAAATTTCTTCCTCGAAATGCAGCTACTCAATCTGCAAGAAGATCCGGGTAGGATTTCATCATCTCACTTTCGGTTTCCCATGTCATTTCCTTGTAGTGCTGACTTTGCCACAAAACTTTCACCAAATGAATTGTCTTCCGTCGTAACACTTGATATTTCTTGTCCAAGATCTTGATACAAGTTCGTACCTCCTAGATGAATAGTATACTGCAAATGATGTGCCTCTCGAAGAATCTCCTATCTCAGCTCGACATGTTTAGGTACAACAATCCTACCTCAAAATTGGATCCATTTGCTGGAATCCGCTTTGTCCAGTAATTTCTATAATTGAGGATTCTTTTTCTGTGCATCCAGCAACTTCTCATAAATAACTGACTTTATCGAAATATTCCCCAAAAATGACGTTCTCTGCGAAGTTGGCCATTCCATACAATAATCTCCAATCTTCTCCATCAACTTCCATTCTTGTACCATCATGTGTGCAACCATCCCTGTTTTTCTGCTAAGTGCATCTGCCACTACATTGGCTTTTCCTGGATGATAGTGAATTGAGAAGTCATAGTCCTTCAAATACTCCTCTCTGTCTCATGTTCAAATCTTTCTGATAAAATATATACTTCAGGCTCTTGTGATCAGTATACACTTCGAAAGTCTCTACATACATATAATGTCTCTAAATCCTCAATGCGAACACCACTGCTGCTAGCTCCAAATCATGAGTTGGATAATTCTGCTCATGAATCTTCAACTGTCTTGACGCATATGCCACAACATGTCCATTTCGCATTAGTACGCATCCTAACCCACTTTTTGATGCATCATTGTAAATGACGAATCCACTAGATTCTGATGGTAATGTCAAAATTGGTGCAAAAGTCAGCTCATCTTTAACTCATTTCTGAGTCAGTTTGGTCATTGGCAACACCAAACTCGAAAATCCTTCTATGAATCTCCGATAATATCCTGCCAAACCCAAGAAACTCTTTATTTTTGTCACATTCTTCGGTTGTTCCCAATGTATGATTGCTTCCACCTTTGTCTGATCCACGGATACTCCGTCTTTATAAATAACATGCCCAAGAAAATGCACTTTATCCAACGAGAATACACACTTGCTAAACTTTGCATGCAACTGGTTGTCCTTCAAAATTTGCAATATCTGTGCCAAGTGCCTTCCGTGTTCCTCTTGACTTGCAGAATATACAAGTATATCATCCACAAACATAATTACGAACTGATCTAACAGATCCGCAAAAATTCTATTCATCATATCCATAAATGTTGCTGGTGTATTTGTTAACCCAAACGGCATTACCAAAAATCCATAATGTCCATATCTACTCCTGAATGTTGTGTTGGATATATCTTCCTCCTTGATCCTTTGTTGGTGATATCCTGATCTCAAATCAATCCTCAAGAAAACTTTCGCAGACTGCAACTGATCGAACAAATCATCGATCCTAGGTAAGGGATACTTGTTCTTTATGGTCACTTTATTCAACATCTGGTAATCGATACATAGTCTCATCGATCCATCCTTCTTTTTCACAAATAAGACCGGCGCTCCACATGGGGAAACACTAGGTCGAATCAGTCTTTTATCCAACAACTCCTGCAACTGATCCTTCAATTCTTTTAATTCAGCAGGTGCCATCCGATATGGTGCTTTCGATATTGGTGCAGTTCCCGGCATCAAATCTATAGTGAAGTCGATATCCCTTCTAGGTGACAAACCAGGCAACTCATCCGGAAAGACACCTGGGAACTCTCTCACAACCTCAATCTCTTCTATACTCGGGGTAGGCATCTATGGGTAAAACATTTGCTAAGTAGGCTCTACAACCTCTAGCCATTAGTTTCTGAGTTTTTAACGCAAATATTAAACAATTCCCATTATTAGATCGAATTCCCTGAAACACCAATTCCTTCTCTCCAGGAATTCTAAAGTAAACCCTTTTCTTTCTACAGTCTACATTAGCACAAAATCTAGCTAACCAGTCCATCCCCAAAATCACATCAAAATCAAGCATGTCAAGTAAAACAAGGTTAGCATCCAAACTCTGTCTCCTATCACCACAGGAGAATTCTCAAGATACTCAGTTGCTACAACTGAGCCTCCAACAGGAGTATAAACAAAAATGTCATACCTTAGTCTAGACAATTTCTTTTCTAGACTCGAAGCAAACACAACAGATATAAAAGATCGAGACGATCCAGGATCAATCAAAACTCTAGCCAGTCTATCGAGGACAAGCATAGTACCTTCAATAACATTGTCCGAAGCTTGCGCGTCTGCTGAAGTCAAGGCAAAGACTCGCGCCTGAGCTCTCTTGCACCACTCCCCTCATGTCTTCTTGTCACGATTGGGATAGTACGACGAAATATGTCCAACTTCATTGCAGGTATAGCATCTTCTTGTGTCTTGTGAATACGGCTTCCCAGCATGCGATGGCTATCCACAGAACCTGCATCGATTTCCAGCTTCTTGACCGTTGTCTTGCTGAGGTTGACGATTTGGCACTATCGGTCGATTCTGCCCATTGATTCGATTCATCTGCAACTACTGCTTAGCTGGTCTTATCTTGTCCTTTGTAATCCTCTTCCAAGGTAGACACTAATTCCAACAATCGACCACACAAACCATCCACGCTTCCGCAGAGCCACTCTGATTCCTAGTCATGCTATTGTCTAGCCACTATTGTCAACAAAAGAAGATGAACTAGAATCTCACTTCATTTCGATTTTCATACATCACTCAGTCCATTGACTCCTATGTGACACACTCGCATGCAAAAGAATAAACAAGAACACAGAAACAAACAATCAAACAAAAGCTTGTATTCATTCTCAAAATAATTGCTACAACTAAATCCCTTGCGTATAGATCAAGATTTTATTTCAAAGGATCTACTGAATCTAGGCTTCCTAATAAAACTTCAAAAAGTACTAGTTCTTCATAGATATTCATCTAGAATCTCCAAAGCTGTCTGAGTTGGAGCCAATCTTAACACCGAGTGCCCAAAAATTTCCCATCCAGACATGTGTGGCCACCTGTAACCCATAGATTTAAACTGGTTATACAGGGAATGAGAAAGCGCCACATCCGTGTCATCCCTTACATAAACAGGATGCTCTCTCATAATCCGCTCTTCTAGGAGGACATGCACTGGCGAGGATCCATCTACAAACTCTATTCGGACTTCAGGCTATAATAGTTGCACAGCTTCTACAGGTTCTTGCTCCTCTTCAATATCAATCAAGTATGGGTCAGCCTCTGATCCCAAACCTATGGTCCACTGTTTCCAGCTAGCTAACCATTGCTTAGCCGCTTCTTGCTTTTCCTTTTCGTAAACTCTGCCACTCCTTGTTTTAGCCATCAGACCTAGATCAAATATCAATAGTATATTCTGGAGGATAAGCTTCACTACTTACTCTAAGTCTTCCTCGCCTCGAACACAACACATTCTTAGTCATGTTATCAAGATTATCATACACTGAATAATTGTTCAAGTCATCCTGATGCTCTGATACCAAGCTATCATGCCCCAAAATTTGAGACCTCGATTAGAGCACGGAAGCAACCAATCACAGACAGTCAGGAGGTCAGAACTCGGAGAGTGACCGAATACTCGATCGATCTCAATCCAATTATCAGAATTGGAATATACAGGACCAATATGATAGAACAACATCCAAGTATTCAATCTTAGCATAACATTAAAAATCAATTACTTAGTCTATTACAATAGTTTAAAAAAAACTCAATCATCTAAATATCAAATCCTGGCACACCAGCCAACGAGTCAAATAACAACAGTCATAAATAAAACTAAAAAGAATTTCTTCTATTCCAAGCTTCAACAATCCATAGCAGCTCCGACAATTTATACCTGCTCAGCTTCACTCCTTCTTTATTCCTGCATCAGATGATGCACGAGTATTCCAGAGGAAATAACCAGTAGGATGCCAAAGAAAAACCTACAAATAAAAAGGAATAGAATATATATAGACATCAAGTTTTAGTGAAGAATTTCAAAGTTCAACAGAATTAGGATTTAGAAATACAGTGTTTACCTTAGCTGAATATTGACCATACTCAAAGACAACAACAATTCATGGTATGGATAGAATAATAATTCAAGACTCCGAATGTTCATCGCGTAAGGAGAAAAATAACAATAAATTCCGACTCCAGACATCCAAAGTGTAAGGAGATGTCAATTTCTGCTCTTAGATCAAGCCACTTCCCCTATGGACTTCTATACCAGAACATCTTAGAGGTTCTTCAGAGGAACCCTGCCATGCGTCTAGGGATGCTGGCCCCATTGGTGCTTACGGGCACAATGGGCGGAGACTACAAGACCTTTCGTAATATCTTGTAATCTAAGTACGTACGTAAGCCTTCATCGGCTGAACAACAGAGGTTCAAATAATAATCAGAGATCACTATCGATCTAGCAATGGCTCTTGGGCATACTATGATTCCACCTGTGAGAGATCTTTACAAGAACTCCTAGTGGAGAAGCAGTTTACATGGAACTGAATCAAGTTGTTAACAACAGAGGTTGTATCGTCTAAAGACTCACTCAAACATCATTCAATATCTGACTCACGGAGGAGTACAAAGGAGATTTCAAGATCTCGATCTATATAGACTCACAAAGGAGTAGTCAAGGAAGTTTACTGTTTCAATCACTAGATAACTCATAACTGAGAACTCATCAGATAGTCAATACTCTGAATACCTTCACAGTGCGTAGCCCTAGTTAAGACCATCTCCCCAGAATCAAGCGACAAAAATTAATATGTCACAAAACAACAAGATGGTAGGGTTCAAGAAGTTAAACCATATCCGAAAATTTTATTGACTCAAAACTGTTTTACGGGACTCGAGACATGTAGTGCACCGCACCACCAAGGAAGAACTCGATTCTTGGTAAACCTTTTTCTTGAATTACCATTACTGTAGTCATTGCAAACCCAGTCCTACAATACTTTATATGATTAATAATTATCATAATTTACCAAGTCTTATAGGCTTAGTAAGTATTAGTGTTTTAACTTTCAACATAGTGCACTGTTGTATGCACAATAGCCCATTTCCTATAATTACTAGGATCTGTACAGTACTTATCTTGTTATAAAAATTTTACAGTAGACGACCCTGTATCTCTAGTTTCTGACTCTTTTGACGGCATATTTTTCTGAACTTTCTACAATTAGTTATTAATTTTTTAATACAGCTCATCGGCACATAACCAATTCTGGCCGAGAGCAATAAACCTAATCTGATATGATTAATAACTGACAATCACTTACTTTAATGCTTAGTATTACCTTCCTGACATTATAACTCACCTTCTTAAGTGTTTTACTGAACCCAATTTCATCTGTAATTAAGTAGTTTACTTCATCTTAAGGTTGCTATTCTATACTAGTTAGCATATACATAGGTAACCTTTTTATCACTCCCATTAACCCAACGAGGCAACCTTTTACAGACACAGAACATGATAGACACGATCTGAGCAAGACCAAAAGGGACTCTTTGATGAGGTTCCAACTAATGAATCTCTATAACTTTAAAGCAATACATCACGTGTGATTGGAAATTCAAGTTACTTACATGACATTGAGCAATTATAACCTAGAATCAAGGCAAATTGCATAAGAAAGGTGCCAACTTTATGTGGACTAAGAATAGAACGAAAGAGAACAACATGAAACAAGGTCCATTCGGGGTCAATTACAGTGACGATGTCTTTCCCATGGTCTAGCACGTGAAGGATTAAGGTATAAAGATTATGTGGAAGCAATTAACTACTCCATGACATACCAATCGGGATTTAATCCAATAGTCAACCCCATTATCAAAATGACCAGCAATATTATCAAACCAATAATCATAATCCACGTGACATGCTAATCACATTATACAAAATTCAATATCAGAAGTTGTAGGAAAAAAATAAGTCATCGTACCTCATAATGACAAACTGAATGATTCCTCGCGTGCACCTCGAACTCTACCTTGTGCAACCTCTTTCGCTTTGTCGATCCACCACGAATCAACGGGAGGATCAAAGAGAGATGGTTGCTGGTATGAAAGAGTAGGAGAAGGAAGAAAGATCACACAACACTCACCAAGAAGAGGACTTGCAAAAAAGGGGTGCCGGCCCTCCAAATTCTGAGTTCAAATAGTTGGTTTCCTTCTCCACAAAGTCTAATCTCCACCGTTGATTCCTCTTTCATCCAACGATTACAAGAAGTCCAGCAAGGAGAGTTCCCTAATGCCAAGATGTGCTCCACCAATATCTCCCCATCAGTTAGGATTTTCCATTAATTAAGGATTTAAATTACCTAATTTCGGTTACCATAACCACTATGGAAATTACTCAAATTAATTCCAATTTAAACACCCCAATCCCAACAAGGAAACATCCCTGATTGGCTTGGGAGAAGTCATGGTAATCCTCTCATTAAATCAGAATTCAATCCTCTTAAATTTACCATAACTATCTTAGGTAATTTCCCTTTTTTTTATATGATCTCCAACTTTGATCTCCCTTATGTCTAATGATTGCAAATGCCTAACAAAAGAGAGTCTCTTAATGCCCAGACGTGTGCGTCAAATCAGGTCCTAAAGCAGTTATGATTCTCTCAATTTAAAGATTTTTAAACCTCTTAATTTGTTTCTAAAACCGAAAATGGTAATTACTCAATCTTAATTCCAATTAAATGCCCCATACCTGGCAAGGAGACTTCTCTGATTGGTTATGGAAAAGTTAATATAATATCTTCATTCATTTATGATGGATTCTTTCCATGCAACCAAAGCCAACGTGGTAACTTCCTAATTGAATTTCAATTTCCCCCGATTTGCAATTAGGAATCCAATTTCAATCAAATCTCTCCCAAAACTTGCTCCATCACCCATGTGCACACGACTCAGGGCCTAGTATCCACATAAGTTTGGCGCTCTGCACTCCTGCCTTCGATCCATAGCTTTTAAATGAATAGCTCTGATGACTCGCATGCGCAATGTGTCACTCCGTCTCACATGAGTCCTGTACCACGCAACCAATCCTTCTCGTCACCACCACGGAAGTATTCACACGTGTGAGAAGCCCTGCTTTGGCACCCAGGTGACCCTGACGTCAGGTGACCTTGGCACCGAGTGCTTTTTGCATCTAGTGTTCCTCCGTCTTCTGCTACACATGCAAACACTTGCCAAAAGTAGATTCTCGCATGGTTCAATTTGGTAAACCAATAAATTCAAACGAGTCTAAGCATATTGCACTTGTACTATGGCACCTGACCCACCGCTCTTGGCGTCAGGTGCACCTAGCCCCTGGCGCCAGACTGGCTTCTGCCACAGGTTACCCCCAGCGCCAGGGCTAGTCCTCGCGCCCTGGTGACCTACCTAATCTGGTTATTGATTTCACCTTACATCAAGCATAAAAAAATACAATATACCAGATTAAAAGTCAAGACTAAAAATCTAAACAGGCACAATACTTTGCTATTTTAGACCAGTTTCCTAAAATTGCAATTTTAGTGAACATACAGATTTTACGGGTGTTGCAATATTCAGCCTCAGTGCTTGAGCGAGAGATGGTATTTTGTTTCTTAGCACTCCAAGAGATGAGATTAGGTCCCACAAAAATACATGAGCCAGATGTGGACCGTCGATCATTAGGATCACCTGCCCAATCAGAGTCAGAATAAGCATGAATATCAAAATTACAACATTTATACAAGAGCACGCCTTTTTTGAGAGAGCCTTTGATAAATCCTAGAATTTTGTGAACAACGATGAGATGACTTGTGCGAGGTGAATGCATAAATTGACATACATGATTGATGGCAAAGGATAAGTCTTAACGAGTTAAGGTGGGATATTGTAATTGTTCGACGAGGCTACAAAATTATGTTCCATCAGGCAAAGGATCTCCATCATATGATGAAAGTCGGGTGCCTGGGCTAACAAGAGTACTCACATGTTAAGAGCCATCCATATGACTACACGTAAGAAGATCAAGAGAATATTTTAACTGACTTAGGAATATGTTATCTTTAGTGCGTGTGACATGCATTCCTAGGAAAGAGTGAAGTGGTCCTAGATTTTTCATGTCAAAGTTAGTGTTAAGATCTGTGACAAGGTTATCTATGGCTAAAGGGCTATCTCTAGTGACAATTATATCGTCCACATAGATTAGCATAATGATAGTATATTTAGAAGTGTGGTGAATGAACATGGATGAATCACCAGTGCTATGAGTGAACCCAATGGAAAGAAGGTGGGAGCTAAAAGTAGTTAACCAAGCGCATGGGGCTTGTTTTAATCCATAGATTGCCTTGTGAAGACGACAAACATAATTAGAATAAGTAGGATCTACAAAACCAGGAGGTTGTTGCATGTAAACCTCTTCATTTAAATCACCTTGCAAGAATGTATTTTTAATATCTAGTTGAACTGATGATTGGCCAATCTCTTGTAAGTGCAAGACTAAGAACAAGTCTAATAGTAGTTGGTCTAACCACAAGACTAAAAGTTTGGTCAAAATCAATACCCGGTTCTTGAGTATACCCTTTGGCGACAAGACGAGCCATGTAACATTCTATTGTACCATCCGATATTTCCTTAATTTTGAAAACCCATTTACATCCTATAATGTTCGTATTTGACATAGGAGGAACTAAAGACCAAGTATTATTTTTTAGTAAGGCATTCAATTCTTCACTTATAGCAGCCCTCCACTCTTTGGATTTAGATGATTGAGTATAAGAGGTGGGCTCTTTGGGCATGGAGGAAATATAGGTAATGTAGCATTTAGGTATAGGGTGTTTGGTGGCGAGGAATGATCTAGGTGGAAGAGTACACAAGTTCGGGTAATCATGGGATGCACAGAGGTAAAATTGGTAAAGGTTGGACTAGGATTATCATGCTCAATAGAGAAGTGATGATTGTATGGTTGGTGAAAGTGTAGTGGTAGGAGGAGGGGGTCCACTAAGATCTATAATTAGATTAGGATCAGGGGGAAGAAATGTGGGGTTGGGGGTTGTAGGGAGGGGGGAGGGGGGAGGGGGAAGGGGGAAGATGAATGAGTTGATGGGGGATTGGGTACTGAAAGAGGATTAGTTGAGGGTGGTGAGAGGATCAGGTCATTTAACATAGATGGGAGAGGAAAGCTAAAGGGTGGAATGAGTTTGGAGGCACTAGTAGGGGAGGTTTGAGGTACATCCTTATAGGGGAATGTGTGCTCGTCAAAAGACAAATGCCTAAAAATTAAAACACACCCATCCAAGGGTCTCAAGCATCTATATCCCTTATGGGTAGAGCTATAACCAATGCATACACATCTAGTGCTTTTGAGGGAAAACTTATTTGTATTAAACAATTTAAGTAAATGATAACAAGAACAACCAAATACTCTAAGAAAAGAGTAATCAGGCTTATCATTAAACAATACTTCATGAGAAGAAATATTATCAAGAACTGGAGAAGGAAGCCTATTTACAATATAAACACTTGTATGAAATACATCAACCCACATAGAGGATGGAACTTTGCTATGAAATAATATAGTTAGTCTCATTTTGACAATATGGCGATGCTTCTTCCTGGTACCCCATTTTGCTCGGGGGTACTAGGACATGATACATGTCTTAGGATCCCACAAGAATTTAAGTGTTGCAGGAATTTGGTAGAACTATATTCACCTCCACCATCGCGTTGAAAAATCTTTATTTTCTTTAAAAACAGGTTTTCTACCATACTTTGAAATCGAAGAAAGTAAGAAAAAACTTCTGATTTGTATTTGATGGGATAAAATCATGTATATCAACTGTAATTATCAATAAAAATGAATTAAAATCTATAACCATTAATGCTAGAAGTAGGGGCGGGTCTCCAAACATCCGAACAAATTATTTCTAGATGAGCATTAGCACGACTATGTAATGGAGTAAAAGGAAGTTTAGTTTGCTTGCCAAGCTTACAACTTTCACAGAAATCATGAGAAATATTCGAGTTTGAAGATATATTACAGTTTTGAAGTTTTATATTTAAAATAAAATTCATAATCTTTGCCAATGGGTGGCCAAGGCGTTGGTGCCAAACATTCGTAGCAGTAGCACTGAAAGCCATGTTAGTTCTCGTCATTAGAGGTTGATCCTTGTCCAGATCCTTGATCATCACAGAAGAAGGGTTAAAAACAAATCTACAATTGTTGTCTGATGTAAACTTGCAAATAGATAACAAATTTTTTGTAATAGAAGGAACAACTAGTGCATATTTTAAAACAAGGTCCTTGTGAGAAGAATGCATAGTATGTTTTCCAATATGAGTAATCGGAAGAGGATGACCATCTCCCACAAGAACTTTGTCAGGTCCATCATAAGATTGTAAACATGAAAGCATAGGTGAATTATTGGTGATATGAGCCGAAGAGCCAGTGTTCGGGTGCCAAGCCTAAACTTGAGTGTTGGTTATGGTGGCCACAACAAGTGCTTGATGTGTTGGATGCTTGGAGGATTGCGCTTTGTAGGAATCATCAAACTGATACCAACATGTAAGAGCTGTGTGACCAACTTTGCCACAAATTTCACATTGGGGTCGGTTGGAGGGCATTTGACTAGAATTAATATTGGTATGAGTTGAGGTAAGTAGGAATCGGCGAGAGGCATTAGTATTGGATTGAGGTGAGGGAGAGAAATAGGGCTTTGTGTAAGGATGTTGGGTGAGGTTTGTGAGAAAAGTTGTTGGTGGCTAGGTGGATTGCTCATCCTCATATAACTTGAGACGAGACTCATGGGTGAGAAGCATAGGTTGGAGATCATAGAAGGATGGCAAAGGTATTTTCCCCATGATCGTAGTCACAAACGATTCATAGGGGCAACCCAGACCATTAAGAAGAAGAGTGAGTTTATTTTCATTGGGAACAGGTTGTTCAATTGTAGCAAGTTGGTCATTTATAGCTTTGAAAATTTTTAAATAATCAGTCAAAAAAGAGTCACCTTGACGTGTCATTGAAGATAAATCTCCGAAGTCTTTGATTTTTCAGCATATAGAGTGGCTAATGCACTCCAAATTTCTCGAGTTGTAGCTAGGCCAGTGACTTGTGTCATTACATCTTCAGTGAGTGTTGCAAATATCCATCAAATAATAAGGTGATCAAGGGTCTTCCACTTTTGATACGCTGGATTTGCTTGTGTTTCATCATTCTTCGAGGATGAAAAGGTAGGTTCGGGGCATTGATTGTTGCCCTCAACAAACCCAAGAAGATCATAGGCATCAAGAAGAAGTTGGAAATGATTTTTCGAGAGAGTATAATTTGAGTCATTGAGTTTGATAGTAATAAAATTGGTAGAGGCAGGGAGTTTTGAGAAGAAAGAGGGGTGGTAAGGGTGGGGTGAGAAGGGAGTTGGAAGCCATGAAAACTCTAGCGTTGAAACCTCGTTGCTCTGATACCATGTAAAATTTGAAGATACTCTATTGATTTTTATTATTTGAGATTACATGTGTTTCAAATATTTAAATAAAAATTTATAACATATACAAAGGCTAGTTAAGGCAAGTATAAAAATTAATATCAATATAAAATATTCACAACGAGTAATTGTAAAGATTTGAAAACTATTTCCAATTGTGTAGACTTGACTTAGAGAGTCTTTCCATTTGAATGAGTCCAACGGCTAGTGTCCAAAAACCTGCTATGCAAGGAAGACTAGCTGCATTTGACTTAACACCTAATTCATTGTGCACTTGTTTATCAATATAACTAATTTATCTATAACTAATTTGGCAACTTACTATTTTATTAAATAGTAAATAAAAATTTTTGCGAATGTATTATAGTTAAAGTATTACTTATGCAAACAGTAAGTGCCAGCCGATTTCTTGAAAAAATTCTAGCCAAAGATACCCTCCCCTTAGTTAAACTAAAGGCCTCTATAAAGGAGAATGTAAGGGCAAAAAACTAAGAGACCAGAGAAATTGAAACAAGCGCTAGGGCCTAAAGAAAAAGCCAAAAAGAAGGTGTGCATATTCCCCCCAAACTGAAGAAACTATTATATAATAGTTTAGATATGCCCTGCAAACTGAAGAAACTATCATAATAGTACATATTTACAATTATATATTAACAAATTACTGTGCATTGTTTGGGACAGTGGGAGGGTTTTCTTTGCATTATGAAATTCTTTTTTTTTTTGTATGCATGCATAAACTAACCCGCTATTTTATTATTCAGGGTATGTTGTATGCGGGGCCCATTTTCTAGAGTCTAAGTTCCAAGGCAGACATCCCCTAAAAGTATAGTAATAGAAGGATAGATTGATTTGGTGGAGTTGGATTTCCTCTGTCTACCATCTATTTAATAAATGGATGTAATAGAAGAATAGATGGTTCGTCACCCCAAAGAATATTGTTAACCACCCCAAAATGCTGATGCGGGCAACTTAAAATGAGGCATCTGCACCACCCCACTGATTCTATACTAGCCACCTCATTCCCACCCCACCAGCCTACTACCTTCTTCTCTATCTTAAACACCCTTTCCCACAGACTACACCATCGACCATGCCAGATTTTACCTAGGACCATGCCGGATCTACGATGCGGGCCACAATAGTTGTGCCAGTGGTTTGGCCATACCACAGTTAGGCTAATGTGGTCGTGGCCAGCCACAGCCACAGCCACAGTAAAAGCGAGAAAATGTACGATCTGGAAATGTGGTGGCAGTCGCTGACCACAGCCAAAGTTAGGACAATGTACAATTGGAAATGTTGTGGTAATGGATGGCCACCGCCAGAGTTTGGGGTGGGCTTTCTAGTTTTTCTCACTCTTTGTGGTAGCCTTTCTAATGGGATGGTTGTTCTATTCTTTTGGGTGGCAAACCAGATCCTTAATAGAAGTGCAGGAAATTAAAAATGTGGGCATAGTGTCTAAGAAAAGCAAAATATCCTACTCTTTTTAACAAGGATTTTTTTATATATAAAAAACGTATTAAAAACAGGACATATCATCATCTTCATCAAAATACAAGAAGACCAAGAAGAAACTATCAAACAGATGTTAGTGGGATGGTCAAGAAATGCTTCGTACCCACTCAGGATTATAGCTTGATTCACCCTGGTGCATGTGTGTGATTGGTCGGCCTTGTAGTTAGGTCCTATGGACTCAAGCACCCCTCGTTATAAAAAACAAAAACAAAAAGAAGAAAGGACATAAAGGTCAGAATTTGTGTCAAACAATATGATCAGAGTATTACAAAAATGGGTTCATTTGGATATACTCGTCCTAATGCTTTTTATTTTGAGCCTACAATGAGATAATGCTGAAGCGCTACAAACTTAGGTTGACGGGGCCATTTGGATAGTTTTCTCTAAAAAGGCTAAAATTAAGCTTTTGCTAGAGCACTTCATTGCTTTCGAGTTCTTTTTGTTTTGGCTGGATAATTGCTTTTGAGTTGCTAAGGAAAACTATTTGCCCATAGTAAGAGAAGATGATTGCAGCGTTAGGAAAATTTGAAATCCTAGAAATGTTTCCCATTACTTCACAATCCTAAAAACGACCGTGCACACATGATGTACTCCATACATGTGGCTAGAGGTTACCCAAATGCCCCTGCCCCTTCTACTTCATCTCTATCAGGATATTAACTTCATATAATAACTACAATTATTGCCCATAATGCAAAGTTCAGGCAAGGTGCACTAATAAAATAATGTTGGAATGATCACTTACTTTATTTACATCTTATTGTAGTCTCGACTGGCTTTTCTCACATTGGATAATTTTGTTTCAAAGTAGTAAGAAACCATCAAATGGATAAATGAATACGCATATTTGAAAGGGATGCTTAAATTCAATCATCTGTTTAACAACTTTTTCGCGGTGATTTTGTGTGCTTGTTTTAATATTAACAACTTTTTCAAGTCAGTCAAGTCTTCTTCCATCATTCTTAACAACTTTTTCGCGGTGATTTTGTGTGCTTGTTTTAATATTAACAACTTTTTCAAGTCAGTCAAGTCTTCTTCCATCATTCTAGAGCTCTTTACATATTACCTGGCGCCAACGCCAACTTTCGTTTTCCCATATTTCTTTCTTCCATATGACCTAAAAATTACCAAAAATATCCTTTTTCCCAAAATATAACCCAAAATACTTCATTCTTCCCAAAATTAGCGATTTACGGGAGCATCTAGTTGGGGAAGAAGACATTCTGGCAAAGGTCTGTCTATCATCACAGTCGGCACCGTCCAACCCAGAAAAAATAAAATTTCATGTCGAAAAACTGCAAAATCAGTGGAAAAGACGAGAAAAAATCTATGATGAAGGGATTTTGATGTAAGAGCAGCGGAGAAGCCTTTCCAACTACAAAATTTAAGATCTACTTGTAAAGAAACACATATAAAGGCCACTTATTAGTGTTCGACCGCTTATGGACATCAAATAAGAGGATAAAAATGGGCAAAAACGTGAAATACTCATCAGCGAGCGACAAGTTTAATTTATATATCTTTCTGTGATCCTAATGAAATGGAAGAGGAGTAAAAATAAAGAAGAACGCAAAAAAATGACAAAAATGGATAAAAAACAAGAGAGTTATGACATTTTGAAGAATGCAGTAAAATCGTGTTGTCGAAGAGGCGACTCAAATTCAAGTCGTGTCTTCAACAACACGATTTTATATATCTTTCTGTGATCCTAATGAAATTGAAGATGAAGAAAGGAAGAATGCAAAAAAATAGACAAAAATGGATAAAAAATGAACGAGTTATGATATTTTGAAGAATGCAGTAAAATCGTGTCGTCGAAGACACGACTTGAATTAAGTCGTATCTTCGACAACACGATTTGACTGCAATTTTTAAAATTTCATAACTTGCTAATTTTTTATCTAGTTTTGCCCTTTTTTTGTTCTTCCTCATTTTTCCTCGTCTTCCACCTCATTAAGATATATTAAGTCAAGAAAATAAGAAAAATAAGAAGAAAGAAGAAAGTGGAAGCTTTTCGGATGTCGGAAAGCTTCCGCTTTCCTCTTTATTCTTATTTTACTTTTTCGTCTAATGAGGTGGAAGAGGAGAAAAAATAAGGAAGAACACAAAAAAGTAGGCAAAAATGGATAAAAAATGAGCAAGTTATGACATTTTGAAGAATGCAGTAAAATCGTGTCATCGAAGACAGGACTTAAATTTAAGTCGTGTCTTCGACAACATGATTTTATATATCTTTCTGTGATCCTAATGAAATTTAATAAGAGGAAAAATAAGAAAGATCGCAAAAAAGTGCAAAAACGGATCAAAATGAGCGAGTTATGACATTTTGAAGAATACAATAAAATCGTGTCGTCGAAGATAGAACTTGAATTTGAGTCGTGTCTTCGACAACATGATTTTATATATCTTTGTGTGATCCTAATGAAAAGAAAGACGAGGAAAAATAATAAACAATGAAAAAAATAGGCAAAAACGGATAAAAATGAGCAAATTATGACATTTTAAAAATTGCAGTAAAATTGTGTTGTCGAAGAAATGACTGGAATTTTAGTCATCTCTTCGACAACACAATTTTACTGCAATTTTTAAAATGTTATAACTCGCTCATTTTTTATCTGTTTTTTCCCTTTTTTTTGTTCTTCCTTATTTTTCCACCTCGTCCACCTCATTAAGATATATATTAGGATAAGAAAATAAGAAAAAATAAAAAGAAAGAAGAAAGTAGAAGCTTTCCGGCGAAGCTACGAATGTCGGAAAGTATCCACTTTCCTCTTTTTCCTTATTTTTTCTTACTTTCTCGTCATAATATATCTTCATGAGGTGGAAGAGGTAGAAAAATAAGAAGAACGAAAAGAAATGGGCAAAAATAGATAAAAAATGAGCGAGTTATGATATTTTGAAGATTGAAGTAAAATCATGTCGTCAAAGACACGACTTGAATTTGAGTCATATCTTCGACAACACAATTTTATATATCTTTTTGTGATCCTAATGAAATAGAAGAGGAGGAAAAATAAGGAAGAACGCAAAAAAAAATGAATAAAAATGGATAAAAAATTTGTGAATTATGGCATTTTGAGGAATGCAGTAAAATCGTGTGGTCGAAGACACGACTAAAATTCAAGTCGTGTCTTCGACTTGAATTTTAGTCGTGTCTTCGACGACACGATTTTATTACAATTTTCAAAATATCATAACTCGCTCATTTTTAATCAATTTTTGCTCATTTTTTTGTTATGCCTTATTTTTCTACCTCTTCTACCTCATTAAGATATATTATGACAAGAAAATAAGAAAAAAATAAAAAGAAAGAAGAAAGTGGAAGCTTTCCGACGAAGCTTCAAACGTCGGAAAGCATCCACTTTCCTCTTTCTTCTTATTTTTTATCACTTTCTCATCCTAATATATCTTCATGAAGCTCCGATACCACGCTGTCACGCCCCGAAATCCCATACCTCGATCGAAGTGCGGAAGCCAATCAATGATATACATTTGGAGGTAGAGAATCTCGGGCGCGAGACCGAACAGTCGATTTCACCACCAATTACGATCATCTCAAAAGGATGTGTAATCGGTCATGCCCATAATCAGTGCAATACAAATACAAACATTAATGAATACTATGGAATGGAAATTTACTTAATAATACTGATAATAATGATAATCCATCTAAGAAAGTCAAATCAAATAAACTTATAAATCTATGGCACACAATTGCCATTAAATGTCATAAGCATCAAATAAGCAAAGCAAATAATATAAACTCTAAGTCTTCACGGCTCCTGCGACCGCTTCACTACTGCAACTTCTTGATCTCAAATTCCATTTGCGCCTGCATCAGAGGATGCATGAGTATTTCATAGAAACACTCAGTAGGATGTAAAAACCCACTGAATAAGGACAAACAATATGAATAGGATAAGAATAACAAGGGTTTATGAAGATGCCGCAACATCCGGACTAAACCAAGGATTTATACACCTGAAAGGTTAGTCGATAATAATTCCAACCCGCAAGTAGGGAAAACAACAATAAGGCTCCTACTACACATATGAGTAAGGAGGGAATGATAATCATATTAAAAAGCTCCAGACATTAAAAGTGAAAGGAGTACAATTTCTGCTCGCTGAACCGATCACCCGCAAGTGACTATACCAGAACCACCCTAGGGGTCCTCTTTTTGGAACCCTGCCATGCGTCTAGGATGCTGGCCCCACCAGTGCTTACGGACACGATGGGCGGAGATTGAAGACCTTCCGTAATGTCAACAATCTAACGTACGTATGTTGCCTCTTTTTGGGCAGTGTGGAACCGCAGTACCACAAATATTAGTGACCCCGCAAGATCAAGCAATGGCATAATGTGAGCATACTATGAATCCACTTCCGGAGAAGTCCCGCAAGACCTCTAGTGGAGGAATCAATCAAATAATCATGATGAATAATAATTCAACGAAATAGAGGCCGCAACGCTCTAACCACATAAGGTATCAATCACCGGAACAGACTCACATACAGAGTATAAGTGGGAATGTCACACAAAGAGAATAACACAATCCATACATACGTTCATGCTCAGCCCTAGATGGAAATTCATATAGGTCTTATTGAAATATATATATATATAAATCAGAGACAAGGTGTTAATGAGTCCTAGATGATTTGGATTCCAAATGGAACCTCAAACCGACACAAGCGCTTTATCTTCAAATACACGATTACGGTTTTCTTGACATAAGTATTACCCATCTATCATATTAACCATAACCCAACCTTACTATGATAATCATAAGGATATAATCCAGTAATAGTTACTGACACGTCCTACCATCTTCACATCATATTAAGTGGTTTTACTTAAGTACTTAGTGTTTTCACTTGGATTCTGCTCACTGTCTTTTGCATAACAGTCCACTTCCGGCGGCTCCCAGACTCTGTACAGTTAATATTATCTTCTGACATTTTTACTGAGAGTACCCTTATGAGTCTAGTTTCTAACCCCACCGGTTTTATATTTTTCTGATATCATATGAATTAGTTATGAATTATTTACTGTCGACTGTCCGTGCAGAAACAGTTCTGGCCGAAAGTGAGAAACTTGATTAAACTTTAATTAACTTATACCGTACCACTTATAGATGATATTATACTCATGATAGATGATAATACTCCCCTCCTAGATCAATTACAGATCCTGGAATTAACTAGAATTACCAAAAGATTCCCTTTTTATCATGTTTCTTCACATATAACACAATCTTAGACCATAATATCTTTCAACTAAATTGATTTAAGCAAAACGATCATTAAGGCATAAGACTCAATCATTAGACATCATAATCAGAACAATATCAGAACTTTTATCTTCTGTAAAATTAATAAAGCATCCATCTTTGATGTGATTTACCATCTAGACATGAAGCATGAAGGCATATATGCATGTATCGCAATACACATGGAAAGACAAGACATAAATCATTAATCCCGCAAGATTCAAAGCAATACTCCAAGAAAATCAGTAAGAACACTCATCATATAGTGTGAGAAAAGAATAAGAAGAGAGGGAAAACCATCCTACTCTTTATCACCAAAAGACGTCGCCTTTCTACGCGATGTTCGTCTCCTCCGCTTCCTTCAAAGCTTCCCGATCCAAGCTCTTGAGCAATTCCCACTAGAAGAGGTCTTCTAAGAGAGGGATGAACGTGGGAAGGAGAGGGGAAAGCCTCTGGACGTTCTAGGGTTTAGTTTTCAAAAGCACAAGCCTAGACTCTATGGGTTTATATAGAGTTTTTAGAAAATCTTTGCCCAATCAATTCTACCATATCTTGGGCACTTTCCACCAATGGGAGAGTCCCTAAATCACCCTAGGAACGTGCAATATAAGTTTAGTTAGGATATGGCATCTTTCCCAAACAAATCCGTCTCAAAATAAGTTAGAATTCGCCAAACCGCAACTGGCGATCGATCGTGCAATACGGCGATCGATCGTCCTGCGCTGTTTACAAACTGCGCGATGGCGCCGATCGTAGCCGATCGAAGCCGATCGATTGTGTTCCATAAGCCGATCGATCGTTTTCAGCGCGATCGATCGTGATTATTCAATTTCCCATATCTTTTTACTCCGAACTCCAAATCACACAAAATTGGTGTCGTTGGAAAGCTCTTCTCACCAACTTTAATTTAAATAAAGCATCACACGGTCAAATCAATCATTAAGAGGGTCAAATTTCAGTTTTAAGATACTTACTAATTTTCCGGATGTTACATCCTCCCCTCCTAAAAAGAACATTTCGTCCTCGAAATGCTGACTCTCAATCTTCAAAAAGGTATGGGTAGGATTTCCTCATTTCTCGTTCCGTTTCCCAAGTCATTTCCTCAGCCAACTGGTTTTGCCACAAAACTTTCACCAAAGGAATGGTCTTTCTTCTAAGTACTTGATCCTTTCGGTCCAATATCTTCACAGGTTTTACTGGAAATGTCAAATCTGCTTCTAACTCCATCGCTGTGAAATCCAAAACATGTGATGGGTCTGGCACATATTTCCTCAGCATAGAAATATGGAAAGTATTATGTACTTCATCCAACTGCGGCGGTAACGCCAACCGATATGCAACTGGCCCAACTCGTTCCAAAATTTCAAATGGTCCAACAAACCTCGGACTCAACTTTCCTTTCTTACCAAATCTCATAATTCCTTTTGAAGGTGATACTTTCAGAAATACGTGGTCTCCTACTTGAAATTCTAACTCTCTTCGCCTGTTGTCAGCGTAATTCTTTTGGCGACTCTGAGCCGTTTGTAATCTCTGTCTGATCTGTCTTACCTTTTCTGCGCAGTATTGCACTAATTCTGATCTCAGCACTTGATTCTCTCCAACGTCTGTCCAACATGTAGGGGATCTACATGGTCTTCCATATAGTGCTTCAAATGGTGCCATTCCGATACTTGAATGATAACTGTTATTATAAGCAAACTCTATTAATGGTAAATGATCATCCCAATTACCTTTCCAGTCAATCGCACAGGCTCTTAGCATGTCCTCCAAGGTTTGAATCGTACGTTCTGATTGTCCATCACTCTGTGGATGAAATGCTGTACTAAAATTTAACTTGGTTCCCAACGCCTCTTGTATACTCTTCCATGTTCTCGATGTAAAACGAGGGTCTCGGTCAGACACAATAGATAACGGCGTACCGTGTAGTCTAACGATTTCTCTTATGTATAATTCTGCCAAACTTTCCGGGTTTTGTTTCCATCTAATCGGAAGAAAGTGTGCTGACTTTGTGAGTCGATCCACTATAACCCAAATCGCATCTCGCTGTCTTTGAGTCTTTGGCAATGCCACAACAAAATCCATCGTCACATGCTCCCATTTCCACTGTGGAATCTCCAATGGTTGCAACATTCCCGCCGGTCTTTGATGTTCAGCCTTTACTTGTTGACAAGTTAAACATCTCGATACAAACTTGCCAATATCTCTTTTCATCCCATTCCACCAAACTGTCCTCTTTAAATCTTGATACATCTTCGTACCTCCAGGATGAATGTTAAACTGAGAGTGATGTGCTTCACGCAGAATTTCCTGTCTTAATTCCATGTCTTTAGGTACTACCAATCTTCCTCG
The DNA here is from genome assembly GCA_039654745.1 of Houttuynia cordata. Classification (NCBI taxonomy): domain Eukaryota; kingdom Viridiplantae; phylum Streptophyta; class Magnoliopsida; order Piperales; family Saururaceae; genus Houttuynia; species Houttuynia cordata. The sequence continues at coordinate 17,342,353 of CM077504.1, forward strand.
GAATCGAATACTTCCGTCTGCTCCTTTTTCAAAATCCGACCTGTCCAATAATTTCTGGATCTGCGGGTTCTCCTTTTGCGCTTCAAGGATTTTATCAACCACCACTGATCTTATAGAAAGGTTCCCAATGAATGATATCCTCCTTGAAGTCGGCCATTCCAATTGACATTCTCCCATTTTCTGCATCAGTTTCCACTCTTGTACTAACAAGTGAGCAACTATCCCAGTCTTTCTGCTTAATGCATCTGCTACCACATTCGCCTTGCCTGGATGGTAAAGAATGGAAAAATCATAATCCTTCAGGTACTCTAACCACCTTCTCTGTCTCATATTCAGGTCCTTCTGGGAAAATATATACTTCAAACTTTTGTGATCTGTGAATACTTCAAAAGTTTCTCCATACAAATAATGTCTCCAAATCTTTAAAGCAAAAACCACTGCTGCTAATTCCAAGTCGTGTGTTGGATAATTCTGCTCATGAATTTTCAGTTGTCTCGATGCATACGCCACAACATGTCCGTGCTGCATTAGTACACACCCGAGTCCACTCTTCGAAGCATCACTGTATATAACGAATCCTCCAGTTCCCGACGGTAAAGTCAAGATCGGTGCCGATGTTAATCTTTTCTTCAATTCCTTGAAACTTTTATCACATTCATCATTCCATATAAACTTCACTCCCTTTCTGGTCAATTTCGTCATTGGCAAAGCTAGACTTGAAAATCCTTCAATGAATCTTCTATAGTAACCTGCCAATCCCAAGAAACTTCGAATCTCCGTCACATTCTTTGGTTGTTCCCATTTTAACACTGCCTCTACCTTCATTGGATCAACTGATACTCCATCTTCTGATATGACATGTCCAAGAAAATTCACCTTGTTCAACCAAAATTCACACTTATTCAGCTTAGCATATAATTGATTATCCTTCAATATCTGTAACACAAGAGTCAAGTGAGTTCTGTGTTCTTCCCAACTTGTTGAATATACCAAAATATCGTCCACGAAGACTATCACAATCCGGTCTAATAAGTCCACAAAAATTCTGTTCATCATGTCCATAAAAGCTGCTGGCGCATTAGTCAAACCAAAAGGCATTACCAGGAATTCGTAGTGTCCATACCTGGTCCTGAATGCTGTCTTGGATATATCCTCCTCCTTGATTCTTAACTGATGGTATCCCGATCTCAAATCAATCCTTGAAAATACTTTTGCTGATTGTAACTGATCAAACAAATCATCTATTCTAGGCAAAGGATATTTATTCTTCACCGTGACTTGGTTCAACATACGATAGTCAATACACAATCTCATCGATCCATCTTTCTTCTTTACAAATAATACTGGTGCACCCCATGGGGAAACACTAGGCCGTATGAACCTCTTATCCAACAACTCTTGTAACTGCACTTTCAATTCTTTCAGCTCAGCCGGCGCCATTCTATATGGTGCTTTTGAAATAGGTGCTGTTCCCGGTATCAATTCAATCGTAAAATCAATTTCTCTCTTTAGTGGCAAACCAGGTAACTCATCAGGAAAGACTTTTGGAAAATCCCTCACTACCTCAATGTCCTCTACTCTCGGGGTAGGTATCTCAACAGGTGTCACATTAGCTAAATAGGCTCTACAACCTTTAGCCAACAATTTCTGAGCTTTAACAGCTGATATCAAACAATCTCCTTTTCTATCCCGGATTCCCTGAAACAATAGTTCTTTCTCTCCAGGAATTTTAAAATAAACTCTCTTTTTAGTACAATCCACTAGTGCATTATATTTTGATAACCAATCCACTAGTGCATTATATTATACTTAGAGACGAACACAGAAGTAGTAGAAGAGGAGGAAAAATAAAGAAGAACGTAAAAAAAATGGGCAAAAATGGCTAAAAAATGAATGAGTTATGATATTTTGAAGAATGGAGTAAAATAATGTCATCGAAGATAGTCTTCTTCAACACAATTTTACTGTAATTTTTAAAATGTTATAACTCACTCATTTTTTATCTGTTTTTGCCCTTTTTTTTCGTTCTTCCTTATTTTTTTCTCTTCTTCCATTTCATTAGGATCACATAAAGATATATAAAATCGTGTTATCGAAGACATTACTTAAATTCAAGTCCTGTCTTCGACGACACGATTTTACTGCATTCTTCAAAATGTCATAACTTGCTTATTTTTTATCCATTTTTACAAAAAAAATTTTGCGATCTTCCTTATTCTTCCTCCTCTTCCATTTCATTAGGATCACAGAAAGATATATAAAATTGTGTTGTCGAAGACAACTCAAATTCAAGTCCTGTCTTCGATGACACAATTTTACTGCATTCTTCAAAATGTCATAACTCGCTCGTTTTTTATCCGTTTTTGCCAATTTTTTTACATTCTTCTTTATTTTTCCCCCTCTTTCACCTCATCAGATAAGAAAGTAAGAAAAAATAATAATAAAGAGGAAAGTAGAAGCTTTCCGACATTCGGAGCTTTGCCAAAAAACTTTCACTTTCTTCTTTTTTCTTATTTTTCTTATTTTCTTGTCATGATATATCTTAATGAGGTGGAAGAGGAGGGAAAATAAATAAGAACGTAAAAAAATGGGCAAAAACAGAAGAAAAAAATGTGCAAGTTATGAAATTTTGAAAATTGTTATAAAATCGTGTTGTCGAAGACAGTACTCAAATTCAAGTCGTGTCTTCGACGACACAATTTTACTGCATTCTTTTAAATGTCATAACTCGTTAATTTTTTATCCGTTTTTGTCCATTTTTTTTGTGTTCTTCTTTATTTTTCCTCCTCTTTAATTTCATTAGGATCAAAGAAAGATATATAAAATCGTGTTGTTGAAGACACGACTTAAATTTAAGTTGTGTCTTTGACAACACGATTTTACTGCATTCTTCAAAATGTCATAACTCTCTTATTTTTTATAAATTTTCGCCTATTTTTTTACGTTCTTCCTTATTATTCCTCCTCTTCTATTTCATTAGGATCACAGAAAGATATATAAATTAAACATGTCGCTCGGTGACGAGTATTTCACGTTTTTTCCCATTTTTATCCTCTTATTTGATGTCCATAAGCGGTCGAACAGTAATAAGTGGCATTTATATGTGTTTCTTTACAAGTAGATCTTAATTTTTGTAGTTGGGAGGGCTTCCCCGCTGCTCTTATATCAAAATCCCTTCATCATAGATTTTGTCTCGTCTTTTCCGCTGTTTTTGCAGTTTTGTGGCATGAAATTTTATTTTTTCCCGGTTGGACGGGGCTGGCGGTGATTTAAACCGCGATGATGAACGGACCTTTAGAGGAATGTCATCTTCCCCAACTTGATGCTCCCGTAAATCGCTAATTTTGGGAAGAATGAAGCATTTGGGATACAAAAGGCACGAAAAATGTAAAAGAAGGACATTTCCGGTACTCTAGATGCCGATTCCTGGCCATATGGGATTTCACGGAAAGAACCAGGTAATATGAGAAAACGAAAGTTGGTAACCTTAATAAAATAGTTCGGGTTCCACTTGATGTCACCTAAGTTTTCAATTTGACTGGGCATGAATTGCATAATTATTTGGGAAGTTGGACCGATAGTGAAGAATATAAAATCCTAATTCTTGATGCAATGGGTTGAAACCTGGGACATGCCGGTTAGTCGCAAACATATAAAAAATACACAAGGAACAGAAGCAAGATCAGAAGAAACAAGTGCCTATGAAGGCGTTGAAAGGGTCATCTGCTAAGGCTATAGTCAAGTGCAAGTCCTCTTGGCATCATGCAATAGATCCTAGAAGGGCTAAGACAACTTGCAAAAATTGACACATTATAATTCGATGGGATGGCTGTACAAAACTCCAAATTAATTTTCCTGCAGTGGTACCCATAATGCATACCTTTGACTATTTCAATTAATCCGAACTAGAGAGATTGCTATAAATAGTGGACCTTTCTCTGGTTGTAGCAAGCACTTGCTTAATGGAGCCTCCGACAACCATTAAGGGTTTTTAGCTTACCACAACATCATACATAAAACAGTTTTTCTTGGTTACTATAACTCGTCCAAGGAGTGAATCCACCACACTCATTACAAAAATCCATCTCTCTCAATTAAATGTTTTGACCCGTTGGTCTACTCCACAATCTAAGAAAACTAAAGGAGATAATAATAGTACTAATCTAAGAACGGGAAGTCAATGTACATATTCTTGGCAGGAGGATACATGAAATCCTACCCGGATCTTGATTCTTGTGTTAAGCTAATGACCGCCCGTTGTTTATCTTTGTATTCGTCTAATGATGCTCCGAAAATTTTGTAGAGGTTTTATGAACAAAGGATTGAGTTTATCTAAGGATAGATATTAATGAACTAGAAACCTATGGCCATATGGAACATATTTCATCTTCCCCGTGAACATTGGATTATCCAACGAATGCTCCATAGAAGAGGAATCTACCACTTGTACTTTTAATCTTTTTTTAATATTACTTCCTATTGAACAAAAAAGACCTAAAAGAAGATTAGTGCCCTCTTGAGCTATGCTTAAAGATGTAGCAAGACTACATAATAGCTGAAGCGCATAAAAGGAGTTTCATACCGCAAGTGGTGAGGGAGGAAGCCACTTTATAGGCAATGAGAGGCTTCTTGATGGTACTCCGATTAGGTCCTAATTGAAGTCCCATTTCATTTGCACCTAATTAAAGTCCCCTTTGATTCGCACCTACTTGAAGCAGAGGATCTAATCCCCCTTAGCCCATATGACTAAGACCAAATATAGAATAAGCCTATTTTTAGTAAGCCATTTTAAGTGGTCCTAGGTGTGCCTAAGCTAAGGGTCATGACAAATGACTTTAGCATTGGACCAATCATAAAGGCCTTTTAGCATGTGGGTTTGGGCTTTATGATTGCTTGAGTCTCCTAGAGACATTAGTTAAATCTTCTATGAGGTGCTTTATGAGGTAGGCCTTCTTCTTCAAGTTGGGCTTCATCTTTGTAGACTCTTTTATTGAGCAGGCCGTCTTCTTGAGGTGGGCTATGTCATCATGGGTTGTCCTAGTCCTCTCCATGTTGAAGGATGGGCTTCTTGTTTCTTAACTTCAACTCTACACAAACCCCATTTTCTACTTACACCCCATTTTTATATACACCCCAACATCTGTTACACATGCCCCATACTACATATGGTCACCAAATTGACATCCAACTTGGACCTCAAAAATGTGCCCTAGCAAGAACTAGAGCTGGCGATTGAAAACCCAAGAAGTCAGAACTTGGAAAGCCATGGAGTTGGACTCAAGAGATTATTAGTGCCAATACACACACTGCAACTGCACCATTCAGCTAGACATCAACGCTAGTACTCACCCGATATTTGATCAGTTCCTATCTCGAACCAAGAATACTCAAGTCTCTTCATTATTGTGATAATTACCGGTAATCTTGTGGGTCCCAATCCCAACGTTGAACTGACTATTCCATTTTGACTCTGAAGTTCATCTCATCAACGTGCATGCATAGGAGTTAATTAGGGTTGAAAATTTCGTACCCGACCTGCAAACCTGAACCTAAAATTACCCGACCTGACCCGCTCGAATCACGGATCAGGTCGGGTAATTATCCGCGGGTTATGCACAACCCGATCCATCTCAAAAAACCCTAAAAGAAGTCACTCCGCTTTGGCCGTCAAGTTTTCCTTCTGTGTTCGTCTCTAAGGGGAAAAATTCGAGAAATCCGTCAAACCTTCATCTTTCTCCTCCTGGATTCAACTTCGTCACTTGGTAGTACTTCAGTCTCCAAAGGTGAGGTTTTTATAATCTTTAGTTGAGGATCTTCCAGTAGTTTTTTCCTTTCAAGAGGGTTTGCAATAGGAAGAATATCTACTGTAAAAGTCTTGTGTTTTTGTTTTATATAGTCTATTTTTTAATTTCTTAACTAGTATAAGCAATCCAAATAGAAGAATACATTACTACTGGGGCTTACTTGTTAGATTTTAATGATGGGTTGGAATTTCGATATTAATTTTATGGAAATGTTGAAATCTAATTTGGGGGAGAGATCAAATTCCAATGTTTGAGCGATAATTTGGCGAGATTTAGCCTACTTGTTGGCACATTTAGATCATTGTCATCTAAATGCAAGCTTTCTTCGTAAGTGTCCTATTTCTCATCAAATTTAATAAACTTACTACTCATAAAGTTTTCTGTCTTCCAAGAATCTATATCTTCATACTTTGGTAACTCTTATCGGAGATACAAAACTGTTTTTTTAAATTTACGCGAGAAACCTCCCTTTTTGGACCCATGGAGATTGCACTGAGACCAAGATGGGATGGCAGTTGTGGATGAGGATTTATTTGGATACGCAATCACAAGTTGGAAAAGAAATTAAAAAATAGTTTTTTCTGCAGAAAACATTATGAAATGCAGTTACTATTTTATTGAGAACTTCTTGTTCTCATCCTGTTCGTAAGCTTAGGGAGATAACAAGCCAAGGAATCACGCTTCGGCTTTTCTTGATTATGGGCATTTACATCTCTGTTTTTTCAAGGCAAAACTAGGTGGTGTGAGTGGGAATAATTGGCCCCACTTTCATCCCATCACACGAACGCGGATGCTGTCAATTGCATAGATGAATTGTTTCTCAAGTTTTTTAAACTGTTGTTGCTAGGTTTTTAGTATCTGTCAGAAAACATTAGCTAGATATTATCTCTTGATTTGATACTTTCCTTGGCTACTATATTATTCATGTAACGCAAGTCTTGTCTGCTTTCTGCATGTGTTTTAAATATCATTGGATCTATTTAGCTTGGTTGAGTGATGAATTTTGTGGAAATTTGGGTGGCTGTATATGAAAAAATCTCAGTAGTATTGTAAAAAAATATAACTTGCCAGGAAACAAACTTGAACCTCAGAAAAATAAATGAAGATTAAGTAAGGCAGATGCTCGTGGCAGAATAGGCAAAGCAGGGCTCTTTATTGCAAAGAAAATCTGATATCAGTTTGGTGGTGTATATGGTGCTCAAACGAGGGTAAAATTAGGGTCTAATCTATTGTCTTAGGTATTATTATAAAATTCATTTTTGCAAAATACTCGATTCTTATTTTGTATGATCCCACATTGATATTAACCTTGCTCTTTCTTACAAACAGAAGCAAATTGTGAAGGAAGGCCAAGTACTTTGCTATGTTGAACAGCTGGGAGGTGAATTTACTAATAGAAACAAATTCATGTAGTTTAAGTGCAGACAAGTCACAAGTATGTCTAATTCCATAGACTACGGTGATGAAATGAGTGAGGTCAAAATAATGCCCATGCCAAGCGAAGAGCCAGAAGTTACAAAGACCACGAAACGTAAAAAAAATTCGGAAAGCTCATGTGATTTATGGGTGCTTTGATAAGAAGGTAAATGAAATATGAGAAAAGGTGGCTGAGTGTAAGCATTGCTCAAAGACATATCCTGATGACGCAAGGGGATATAGACGTACTAATTTGAAGCGCCATGCTGAGAACTGTAAAAAGAAGAGAAATAAGGATTTAGGCCAAATGATCATTCAAAGAAATGAGAGTGGGATTTTGAAACTTCGACCTATACAAGTTGATCAAGAAGTCTTTAAGAACAAACTTGCAATGGTTATTATTAAGCATTATTTGCCATTTAATTTTGTGGAATATGAAGGGATAAGAGATCTTATTAGCTACTTGAATCTGGATGTTAAAAATATTTGCCAAAAAATTGCCAAGAGTGATATTATTAAATTCCATAGCTCGTGATATTTTGCCAATCCCAATATCCACTGTTGCTTCAGAGGCAGTTTTTAGTGTTGGAAGAAGAATTTTAGATGAATATCAGAGTTCTCTTAAAGTTAAAAGTTTTGAAGCACTAGTAACAACTCGATATTGGCTATATGACATAGGAGGTTTTGATCTAATTAAATTTTGTATGCAATATCATTTACTCTTATTTCATTTTAGCTTCTTATTTTTTATTTTCCATTGTAGTGGACTACCTAAATACACCAATAGAGACTACAAATTTGGTTAAGGAGGTCATGGCCCAAGATGAGGAAGACTAGTAAGCTTTCGCTAGTAAGTTTAGAATATAAAAATGTGATTTTTATAATCTGTCCAGAAATTTAGCATAGGTGTATTGTTAATCAGTAGTGCAAAATATTACGTAATTTATGTATTTTAAATTTGTGGACATGTGTTGTGTAGGGATTTTGCTCTTTGTTTTATTGTTCTTTTTTTTATACATGACAATGGAGCTATTTACTATAGATAATGGAGCTACATTTTTTTGTTCATGTGCTACCTACTGTAGAATTTGCAAAGGTTATTTCATAACTTAGCTGGAAAATTATTAGAGAAATTATTTTTCCATCTTAAATTTTAGTTCAAGGTGTGCAATACCATTTTTGTTTGTATTAGGTGTAACGACCGTAAATTTTATATTAATAAAGTGGAATTTTAGTACTCAAGGGAGTAATTTTGAGTTCTAAAAAATTCATTAAAAATAAAATTAAAATCGAATTTTCGTCAAACCGATTGATCACCTGAAAGGAAGATCGATCGGGATACGATCGATCGCGGGTGAACGATCGATCGTATCTACTGGACAATTTGAGTTTCATTGATTTTCTGTTTTGCGGCATCTGATTGATCGTTGTTGTATCTGATCAATCGCCGTTAATTTCCTGATTTTCGAGGCAAATTCGTTGGTGAACCTCTTCGGCTGATTTTGGGGGACGTGTCTTACCTAATTAGCCCTAATCAAGGGATCTAAACTTGGGAGATAATTTGAATTTGAAAACCCTAATTGATAGCTAATTGGCAATTTAATTAAATTGGGATTTAATTTGGGAGTAATTAGGGAGGTTATGTTTGGCATTCAAGGTGGGTTATGGAAGATGCTGAGGGCATATTCCAATCAAGCTTGGCATTCTTTATCAAGATGGTCAGATCTTGCTAATTGGAAATTGCTTAAGGTCTTAATTAGGTAATTAAATGGATTGAGTTAATTCCCTTTAATCAAGAGATTTGTAACTGACATAAGAGCTAATTAAGGGGCACGATCTGGGGCATGAGATCCCTGGCTGGAATATCTCATTGGAGGATCGAGTCTTGACCATTAGATGGGAGGAAGATCAATGGTTGATATTGAATTGGATCAACTACTTAACCATGCATTAAGGAGGATCGGCATTCTCTTTTGAGACTTGGGAGGTATGCCAGCAGAGGAGCAGCAGTGGGCAGCCTTGCACACCACGTTCGAGGAGCTCTCCGGTGGTTTGTGGAGTGGTTTCGTGGAGAAGGGAAGCATAGTCTACCCAAAGAACTGATTTACGATCATAACGTATCGATTCTCTTCAAATCAGGTAGGATACATTTTTACCCAATTCTTTAGGCTCGTATAACCTTATCTGGTCTGTTATCATGCTTGCTCATGTCTGCTAATTCAATTGTGTATGATGATGTTACTCGTGAATAGTGATAGTTCACATTTTTACCCGTGTTTCATATGTGCATAATCCGATGGTATGCTCAAGGTGTGGTTCGAAGTGCAACGGCCTAGTTATGTAATCCTTAATCCATATTCATCATGTATTTGGCTTGTTTGATTCTCAATGGATCTGACTCCTTGCTGTCCAGAAATTTCTGGTTTATTATCCGGTCTTTCATTATTGTCTTAATTATAGTATTCACTATATCGGGTAATGATATATATGAGAATTAAGAAGACAAAGGTTTGATTGTCTAAAATATTGAAAATACAAGTTGATACCCTCTGACCAGAGTTAAAGGCCTCTGCTTTTTGGTGTTATTTGTGTTCCTTTTCGTCCCATATTAAGGGTCTTAATTATTGAATAGATGATAATCATGATTAGGCATAAAAACAATTTGTAGAAGTGATAAAGACATAGTATTATATTGAAAATTACTTGCTATTAATTATTACAGATATCATGCCTAGGTGTGACAGAGAGATGATTAGTAATATCATGAGTGATTAGTAGATGTGATTAATCAACATAATAAAGGGCAAACCAAAGACTTAATTAAGCCTCGGCCTGGAATTTCCTGCACAAACAGTCAGTAGTAGAAAATACTTAACTAATTCTATAAAATTCAGAAAAATACGTTCTCTATTGGGATGTAAAATAGACTCATTAGGGAACCTACAGTAAAAATTACAGATTCAGATTCACTCAGTAAAAGTCGTAGCCAGTGCTGAAATTGTACTGCTGTACACAGGGCAGTGCAATGAATTAAGGGTAATTCACTAGTATTATTATCACGGGATTAATTGATTTATAAATTTAATTTAAATACAAATAAATTCGAAATGACCAGAACTACGACTATTATAATAGTATAATTTTCCTATAAGAGAGAGACCAGGGGTTCGAGTCCTGACCTTAGTGTCACACCCTTTTAGTTTGCGGCTCACCGTAGTGGTCGGCATAGAAATCCTTAATTAGGGTTTTACTCAAAACACTAGTTAATCATTTTCCTCATAAACTCTCGAGTTTACATTCAGTATTTGGGATTCATACCTAGGGCCTTGCATATCGAAGATCTTAGATGAGTAAAGTTACCATTTTAACCCCAACAACTTGGGTGGAGCTTGGGGAGACGAGCACTACCACTACTCCTTTAGTGAGTCATGTGTTGATTGCAAGTTTGGACACTTGAGTCCCTATTGCTTGGTTACCTCGAGATATTGTCATCTCATTGCCATTCCTATAAGAGTTTATTCTCAAGGTGAAATCTTCGATTATTTTCCATACAACCTTTGTTGTCGTACAGTGATCTTTAAACCTATGGAAACTGTTTCTTCCACAAGAGTCATGATAGAACTCTTCAAGTGGAAATCCATGTATGCTCCAGAGCCATTGCAAGATCCTCTGTGATCTCAGATTTTATGAACCTCTGTAGTTTAGCCGATGACGGCAACGCGTGTGCTTAGACTGTGTGACATTACGGAAGGTCTGCAGTCTCTACCCATTGTGCCCGTAAGCACCGATGGGGACAGCATCCCTAGACGCATGGCCGGGTTCCTCTGAAGAACCTCTAGGATGTTCTGGCATAGATGTCCATAGGGGAAGTGGACTGACCAGTGAGCAGAAATTGTTGACTCTTTACACACAGTATGTTGAAGTATAGCTCAGTTGTTGATTCTACCGGTACAAATGAGTTTTCCAGTGTTTGATGATAGCTTGGTTTGCTATTTTTTTTTTAAAACCTGATTATTCAATCCTTAATTCCATAGTAATTTTGATATTCAATCTTCTTTTCCTTTGGAATTTGTTAATCCTTTATCAGTGGGGTTTTTGGTATCCTACTGGGTATTTCGTTCGAAATACTCATGCATCCTTCGATGCAGGAATTAAGAAAGAATGATGCTGAGCAGGTGGAAGTGGAGATTGACTTCGGATTTGGAAGTGAAGATTTTTATTTCAATGTTTTAGTTGTTGAACTTTGTTACTTGTGGCCTGTGTGCCTGACTTTTGATATCGTATTATTGGGGGACTATTTATTTTTTGTAATAATTTAAACTATTAGTGATATAGCTTTGTTATTTATAATTCGGGTACAATGAATGTTATTTAAGTCAACGATCCTGTGAAACCCATGTATGGAAATGGGTATGTGATGATTCGAGTATTCGGTCCGTCCCAGATTTTATACCCAACAACCTTTATTGGATTATCGCTTCCGCGTATTTTAGGTTTAAAAAAAATTTGGGGCGTGACATTAGGCTTTGTATGTGATAAACGTTAGTAGTATAGAAGATTGATTTAGGTATTGATGACTAAATTGCATCAAACAGAACAAGTTTATCATTTTAGAGCAAGGCGTCACATGGCTCGAAACCTTGGTCAAGTTGCCAAGTTTAAGCGCCGCTACGGTCAGGAGGAAGAGGGAAGGTGATTTTGCTAGAGACCTGAATGTAGCTGAAATCCATTATCATTTGTCTCTCTATTTTTTTCCTCCCTCTAAGAAAACATGTATTAGACTTTGTCTTGCTATGTGCTAGTATATCGCATAGCCTGCAAATGCTAGAACCCTGGTTGAAGCCTTTTAAGTACTTTGAAGAAGCTTGAGCAAAGTTTGCTGATATACATTTACTATCAGTAAGCTTCGTCACTTAATTTGTCTTTATAGCCAAAATAATATATTTTTCTTCTTGTTCTATCATTCTTGAGTTGTTGCTTAATAGTTTCCTAAAATTGGTTGTTTAGTGGTTATTGAAAATGAGCCCATGGAGACTGTTGTAAATAGGCAACACCAGTTGTGATTTACTAATTGTCGATTTACCTACAAGGCCAAGTGAAGATTTGTGAAAAGACTGTACACCAAAAATTATTAAATTTCTATGTGTTTGTGTGGTGAATTTAGAAGTATTTTTCTATGGTTTAGTTGAAGTCACTTGGTTCAAAATTTGTTTGCTTCATGTTTGGGAAGTAGGTCAATGACTCAATATATACAGCCGAAATTATTTCCATAGGCATCTAATGGTGTATAAGTGCACTGAGACGGGTTGGTTAAATGCATAACCTACCTAGCCATCTTCCAATGAACAACTCCACCAAATTTGGTTCCTTAGGAAAAAACAATCTCCTTTTCAAATTGCCAATGGGATGATTGGACAGTTGGATGTAAAATGGAATAAAAGTATTTTTAAAAAAAAAAGTTTTAAAAAAAGTAGGGTCGGGTCGGCCATTCTCGACCCTACTCATGAAACCCGACCCTATTTAGGTTGGGTAATGGTCGACCCGACCCGACCCGATTCCTAGCCCTAGAGCTAATGTGTCGATCTTAGCTGATAATGATAAATCTTGGCAAATGGTTGATTCCCGTGTGATCTCATCCATGTTATTCGCTGCCAGCTTCTTTCACAATCTAGCCCTTCAATATTCTCAATTCACTTTTCTTATTCTCTAATGAAAAACATTTTTTGTCATTTATCTCAATGAAAACCCTTTTTCTCACATGGATTTTGTAGGAAATGCATCGACATCATTAGTAAAGGAGATCATTTTCATTCTTCAATTAGAGGAGAGAATGGAAGACTACACCATAGGAGAGATTGTCGTCATAGACAATGCTTCCTACCAGTGTTTTAAAACCCGGTTCGGTCCTTGACCCGGTTTGGTGACCGGGTCGGGCCAACCGGGTTCAACTGGCCAGTTGACCCGGATGGGGGGAAATCAGAGGGGGGAGAGGGAGGGGAGGTCCCCGGGGCGACAACGGCGGTGGGGGTGGCTCGGTGGGGCGACAGTGGCGGTCGGTGGGGCGTGGAGAAGAAAACCAGAGAGGGGGTGCCAGGGGGTGGGGGGAAGAAAAGCACAGGGGGGGAGTCGCCTGGGCGGCAACGCGGCAGGGCCGCAGGGCAACGTCAGCTGTGGGTATGGGCAAGGCGGAGGTGGGGCGATGACGGTGGTGGGGGGAGGGAAAGGGGTCACCGGGGGGTGGAGAGGGGTCGCTGGAGGGTGGGGGGAAGAAAAGTAGAGGGGGGATAGGGGGGGTCGCCGGGGCGGCAGGGAGGCGGGCGACGGCGCCGGTGGGTATGGGCTAGGCTGGGCGGCGACGGCGGTGGGGGGGTGGCTCGGCGGGGGGAGGGAGGACCAGGTCGGCTCGACCCGGCCAGTTCATGGGTCAACCCGGCTGGGTCGTAAATGAACCGGCCGGGTCTTTAAAATAATTCAACCCGGTCGACCCGTCCCGAAAAATCAACCGGGTCCAGGCCAACCGGGTTCAACCAGCCGGGCCGAACCGGGTTTTAAAACAGGGCTTCCTACACTATCATGGTGGGCCTTAATGTTGGGTTTTGGTGTTTGGGTAGTGGGCCCAAAATTATAATAGTGTAGTAAAGCCCACTAATAGAATTCCGATATTAGGACTTGAGGGAATTTCATTTTTTTGTTTATTTTTGTCTTTTGCTAAGTTAAGAGGGAAAATAAAAAATTTCTATGTTGGTAAATTTCTTTAGTCCTATATAAGAAAGACACATGAGTGTCATAAGATGTATATAAGGAAACTTTCTTCCTCTTTGTATAGACTCTCCTCAACCGAAGGTGCACACACACTCGCGTGCATGCTCGGCGTGGGCGAATGGGCTCATTGTGGCACTTTAGTTCATAGTTCACATCAAAAGGCTAATTATTTTTGGAGCTAATGAAATGGAAGAGGATGAAAAATAAGAAAGAACATAAAAAATAGGCAAAAACGGAGAAAAAATGGGCGAGTTATGACATTTTGAAGATTGTCGTAGAAGACACAATTTTACGACAATCTTCATAATGTCATAACTCGCTCATTTTTCTCCGTTTTTACCCATTTTTTTTCGTTTTTCCTTATTTTTCCTCCTCTCCCACCTTATGAAGATATATTATGATGAAAAAAGAAGAAGAAAGTGGAAGCTTTCTGGCAATGCTCTAAACGTCACGGCGATCCAGACCAAAGCCCACGCCAAAAAAAAAGTTAATATTAAGAGATTTTGATGTAAGAGCAGCGGGAAAGGCATACAAAAGGTGAAATCTACATGTAAAAAAACATATATAAAGGCCACCCATTGGTGCTCGACCGCTCGTAGACATCAAATAAGAGGATAAAAATGGGCAAAAGCATGAAATACTCGTCGGCGAGCGACAAGTTTAATTTATATATCTTTCTATGATCCTAATGAAATGGAAGAGGAGGAAAAATAAGGAAAAACGCAAAAAAATTAGAAAAAATGGAGAAAAAATAAGCGAGTTATGACATTTTGATGATTGCCATGAAATCGTGTCTTCGAAGACACGACCTCAAATGGAGTCATGTCTTCGATGACACGATTTTACGGCAATCTTGAAAAGCGGCGCCACGTAATATGGAAAAAACTCCCCTACAAAAGGACATAATTTTTTTTTTACTACGAGGGTTGTTCTGAGTCCTTAGGACATGATTAGAAGCAGCAGGGCAACCAGCCTCTTAGAGCGCCGTATCCTACCGCCAATCACCTCTGGCATGTACATGGCCCACCCATTATATACACCGGATAAATCAGGATATAATCCCAGGTGGGTGGCCAATGGAGTTAGAGAAGGAGACAAATCCTATTATGATCCTTTTGAACAATTAAAGTCAAATTAAGGTTGATTCAACACCATATAATGGATTCCAAATTTCAAAGATGTGGAGCGGATGATTACCTCAGTATATTAACAATCTACATCTACGATGCATACCAAAGCTAGGGGAAAAAGTTTATCTGTAAACGCAAGTCATCGAGGTGATGACATGCTGAACAAAATAATTTCACATGTATACAGTACGTCTCTCATTAGTATATGAGGCAGTGGTATTGCACTTTGTCAATCCAAATACAACAAACCACCAATCTTACGTATATATCACACATGACACAACAGCAATGTTAGATTTTGAATAGAATAAGCTCAGTATCAACTCCCACTCCCTCGGGCACTCGGCGAGAAGGAGGGAACTAGGGAAGAGACCTGGCGATACGTTGCATACGTATATTCAATGCTCACTCCATTGCTACTGTTATTCTGGCTCTTTGGAGTTATTGGGATTTCATGGTGGTTGAGATGTCCATTGTCGGAAGCAGTGGAAAGGGTGCGCACACCGCCCACCTTCAAGCTGTTGAAGTTAAGGACGCCTTGCTCTCCTACAATCCTCATGATGGCACTTTTAGGGAATGTCCAATCTCCAGTCTTCCAATTGAAGTTGTAGAGAGGAAGAAATCGCTGGCCGTAGAAGGCGAGAAACTAAATGGCAGCAAGGATGAATTCAAATTCAGTGATAGACATGTAGTAGGAGAAGCTAAGTCTGGTCCACCCTGGTCTTAGACCATTGTAGCCCAGCAAAAAATTGTTGTTAAGTTAGTAGCAAATTCAGGATATGAAATATTTATGTCACATTTCAAAAATGGAAAACAACATTGCATCAAAAAGTAAAACCTTCATAAGTTTAAAATATCAGGAAAGATATCAATTGTAAACTAAGACCAGTCATCAGATGGGCATGAAGCATTGCCATTACTTTTTCTTTTTCTTTTTTACCTTTTTATTCTCATCATAATGGCATGAAGCCACATATGACCTTTTTGCTGTTGCTTTTTCTATTACCTCAACCTCATATTAAGTGTCTTATCAGGCAATTCATAATGAACTAAATTTAGATCATTTTGATAAAATATCAAGGGAGTATTATGCAAATCTATGCAGCGATTTTCACATGAGAGTCTTTGATGTTAAAAGCTTGTAGAATGATAGAATGTTGGTTGTCAATTTTACCATTTGAATTGCCGAGCGGAATGCTAAGGATTGTTGGATCTCAACGCCGAGGAGAATATGGCCGTAAGGGCCAGCACAGTCACAACCCCCACGCGCTTGGATACCAAAGAGGTCATTGAGGAGTTTGGTAACAAAGCGGCCATGAAGGGGCTTGTCCATCTTGGTTGCCCTCTCCCTCCACATGTACATGGCCCCCTCTCCCGATTCATTGCCCTTGTTATCCAAGGCACTCGTGCTGATGAGGAAGGAGAGGATTGGCTGGCGCTTCACTGTTGTGTTTCCAAGGACTTGCACGTTTGGGTTAGGCAAGAGCCTCTTAAGTGCCCTTTCAATCCACAGGCTTTCTTGTGTGTCTATGAGGTGATATCCCATGTAATCTTTCACCCAAAAGGCCAATGCAGCTCTGATTTTTTGAATGATAGCTGGAGTCCCGGCATCTTCCTTTTCTTCAATTTCATCATAATAGAGGGTATCCTGAGACATAAATACTCAGCCAGTAGGATCCATAGGTCTTGTATATCTTTATTCTTATTATCCCAATATATATGGATTGGCATAATGAGATGATGGTTGCAAATAAAATATTTATGGAAACGAACAATCACCAATCTACTTTTACATGGAAGCGTGAGAATACTACCTTTTCGTCAAAGCCATTGACAAAGGCTACAGTCCCACCGACAAGTGGAACGAGGTGCAGCCTCAAGTAGTAGATGCTTTTTCTCATGAGCAAGATTCCTGGAGTTCCTGGGCCACCCACAAACTTGTGTGAGCTCAGAAACACTGCATCGTAGCCTTCCAGCTCTCCTGATCGCATGTCAATTTGTACATACGGCCCACTGTATATGTATACCACGAAATAGAAGATCCTTAGCCAGAACATAATAAAAATTTCTACCAGCTAATCTCGGGAGGAAATTTGTTCAAATGAGTTTTGTTTTTGTTGCTTGATCATAAGAAGATATTGATCATTAGTTACCTTGTTGCGAAATCAAAGCAAGCAAATGCGCCATGCTGGTGTAGCAACCGAGCTAGAGCCCTGGTATCAGTGTAGATCCCGGTGACATTACTGCAGGCTGAGAAAGATCCCATCATGGGTCTGTTTGAGTACTTAGGAGACTTTAATTACCTCCTCAGCATTTCCATGTCCACCAGCCCATCCTTGTCAGCCCCAATCTCCACCAACTCAGCCAAGCTCTGCCTCCATGAGAGGAGATTAGAGTGGTGCTCATAGGGCCCTACGAACACCACTCACCTCTCCTCCGGATTGAGGCTGTTCACCACCTTAGCCCTCATGGTGGAGGGCACGGCAATGCCCATCACCTCGTGCAGCCTCTTGATGGCCGCTGTGGTCCCGGACCGACAGAACAAGATGGCGTCCTCGGGCCCACCTCCCATGCACCTCTTGATGTACTTAGCTGCATCGTGGGCCATCTTCGTGGTCCGGTGGCCCACAAAGCTATCACCAGTGTGAGTGTCACCGTAGTAAGGCAAAACATTCTGCATAATGTAGTTCTCAATGTGGTGCAGGCACCTACCCGAGGCAGTGTGGTCGGCATAGTCAGGTGCCTTTTCCCATATGGCGTGTCGAACTCAATACCGCTGCCTATAAGCTGCGACCGAAGCCACGTGCTTTTCTCCTTGATGCTTTCGGCATTGTCGTCCACACCATTCTCCTTTGTCCGGAACAAGGCCGCCCTTATCCGGTCGAAAGCCTCTTCAGTAACATTGTTTGATGACTGTTCATCATATTCCGCCTCTTCCTGCTCACCCCTTAGTAAGTTTTGTGCGGAAGAGTTCAGCCGATTTTTGGCCGCTTGGCTTGTGTGGTGCAACTCCATTGATCTAAGCTGATAAGCTGCTATGCTCTATCCTTCCCTCTCAATGATGTGACTCAAAGCCAGGATGAAAGATCTTGAATTTATAGCCTTGCTGCCTTATGAGACCAATAAAAGCTAACAAAAAAGTAGTAATTCACCAGAGAGCTGACTCCTTCAAATTATACTGCAATGATGCCTCGAGACACCCAATATTGACTGCAACCTCGCGGGTCTTCATTCCTTTTCCACTCCTCATCCTGTCAAACTTACTTGTTACGGCTCAATTCATTGAAATTGATTGACACATTCAGAGCATTTTGACTGATGTCTTGTTTTCTTGCCATTTTTTATGCGCCGTCTCTAATCCCTTACGTATTAATCATTTAATTTGTTGAATACTGATAAAACATATTTAATGATCAATTAAACACGTTTAATACCTCTGTATTGCCAAACTGGACCAAAATTTGTTCATTTGAAAAAAAAAATGTACTTATTAAGGGGCCGTATGGGGCGTGAAAAAATCGTTAAGGATTCATGATGTATTTCAGGATTTTTGGGATAATCCACTAACTGGCTGAAACATGTCATGAATCCTTGACCAACTGGATTTTTTCAGTTAAATGGAGCTAATTTTTCACGCCCCAAACAGCCTTAAAAATGAAAATTTCATGAATCCTTAACCAGCTGGATTTTTACAGGAGCTGATTTTTCATGCCCCAAACAGCCCCTAAAAATGATAGGAGGGAGTACAATTATTACGGTAAATAGTGACAACTTTGGGATGCGACTTCAATTTGGTCAGGATCATTTCATTTCGGTTTGGAAAATTCGGAGAAAAATTGAAAAGCTATATGAGACATCCAAATTGAACGCAATCAAGTTGTGAAAAAACAACAACCCTTATTCGCTTACAAAAGACATTCCAACATATATAACTATATAAGGGCCTATTGGGTTCTCCTTTTAAGTTCCAAAGAAAATGGGCATTAAGGCCCTTTCTACCTTCAACCCTCCTCATGAGGGTTTAGTGGACAATAAACCCAAAAGGAAACCTTTGTTGCTGAAAGATGCGGCCAAACAGTCCTTAAAACACAACCAAAATCATTAAAAGAATTAGGACAATCGGATTCTGTAGGTAAGAGGTGAAGTTTTCTAGACGGACAAGTCTTATGGGTTTCCTGTCTTCTTCCAGAATACGAGTTGGACCTATGTTCAAATTTTTTAGACATGAGCTCAAATTAGAAATATTTGAAATTTGACAGCCAAAAAAGCCCTATCTGATCGTAGATCATGGGATTTTTATTCACAAGGTCAAGAGGGATAAGGAAATGAAGTGCGAGTTTTTGGGGTGTTGGCTTTTATTTTCTCTCTTTAGGAACGAGCTTCTCAAAGCTGCCATTAACGAAGCTTACAAGCTTCACTTGGCGTGTAAATAACCAAATAGGACACTCACTAACCCTCAATTACGGCTTCCGATTCTGTTTTTTTTTTTCAGGAGCAGTTCACCAATCAGTCTGGCCTTGACTTTGACAACCAATCTCTCGGGGAACAATCTCCCAATCAGCTTGGCGCAAATATCAACAACCTTTACTCCGATGGTACTTCCTTTGTCCGGCATTACCATGTAGATTTGAAAAAACAGGTCACTATTATTGGACTGGGGGGGCTAGCCAAAAGTTCCAGGACTAGGCTGGTTTGCATTTTTTATGTCCTTTCTACCCTTTTATCCAAAGGGATGGAGGTAGTGAGTGGCGGAGTAAAATGGGACAAAACCAAAAAGAGCATAACTGATCGGGTCAGCTAGTGCCAGCATGCATTCATGATCCCAAAAAACGCGAGATAGGAGGAAATAGGAAGAGTATTTCTGAAAACAAAAAATTGCAAATAGGAAGAGCGTATTTCTAAACGGAGCGAGTATTTTTTATTACAACCCTCTTTCAATCATCAATAGGAATTTTTAGAGACTTTAGAACTTGTTCACCTTGTAAGTTCTAAATAATCATCAACTTGTTATATGGTTTTAAAAGTTGAAATAACTATAATTTGCAGTAAGTATATTGTCTCTCTTGACCCTTAACCTCAAGTAAATTTTTATTTAGATAATTTATATTGGCAAAGATTTTAGAGCAAATTTGTTTCGCCTTCCTCGGTGAAAATCCTAGCTCAAAGACTAGGCTAGCCCATGTTGGCCCTCATAGATCAGCTCGCGTGTTGGCAACTCAAACTTGAGCCTTGATAGGGCTCATCCTGAAGCTTTCTTTGTGTTTGACCAATAGGTTATTGGCCTCGATTTGCAATATTTTTTCCTTTTTGACCACGGCCCCTGACCAAACTACAATAACCAAAGATCAAAAGAAAGCGAGGGGATCAGCCACTCAGGGAAGCGATGGATTTTTAGTGGCAGATTAAAACCAGTCGCAATGGATATCAGTTTCGGCGGACTTTAACCGCCGAATTAATTATGTCACTAAAACTAACACTAACGACGGCTTTTTAATGACAAAAACGTATCCTTCGTGAAAAAGACATTGTTAGTGACGCTTTTTTGTGAGATTACAATCTGTCGCTAAAGGCTGCAACTAATTTCATCTTCCCCGTGAATAAAGACAGATTATAAGCCATAATTATAACCCGTTAGATCAAAACCCTAATTCTAACCCCCGTCCGCCTCTCACCTGTACCCATTTTCCTCGATCCTCTCAGGCTGCCATCTCCACTTCTCCCACCATCGCATCCCGGCTACCGCCATCTCTCCCTCCAGCTACTTCTTGCCGTCACCGCCGCTAGAGGCTTACCGAGTCCACATCCTAGCCTTCTTCCCACATCGTATGTGCCAGAGGCTAAGACTGTTGGTGGATAGAATGGGTATTGAAATCCACTCCAAACACCCTCTCAAGATCTCCACAAGTCAATAGATCACCACCCACATAGTAGTAACAAATTGAAAAGTGAAATAGGTTGGAGATGAAAGAACAAATCACAAAGAGCACATAAATACTATCTAACCACAAAGAGAAACATAAGAGATTAGTGGTTCACCAATTTGGCTACACCACAAGGAAGAGCAAGCTAAGTCAAACTTATTTTCTAAAATTATAAGTTTACCCTTACTCTAGACCCAACCTAAAATAAATGCATTTCCTTTCTTGAGTTTTGAACCAAACCCAACAATCTCCACCTTGGCAAAAAACTCTTCCACCCCTTTGAAATTGTCCTAAGTGTCTCATACACTTCAACTTTGGCAAGAAACATCCTCCCACCTTTGCACCTCCATCCTCAAAAAAAAAAATGTTACCTCCAATCTCTAACACATAGTGATGTTGAGCAAGTCTAGACAATACCTAAACTTCTCACTAGTCACCAGCTTAATAAGAATGTCGGCCGCATTCTCATCCGTGTGCACCTTCCCAATAGAGATTTCACCCATGTTGACCCAATCCCGAACTCTATGATACATCACTGCAATATGTTTTGTCCTTGAGTGATATACATGATTCTTGGTCAAACAAATTGCACTTTTACTATCGAAAAATAGTTGCACTTTCTCTTGTTTCAAGCCAAGCTCATTCACTAAGCCTCTCAACCAAATAGCTTCCTTAGAAGCCTCCGTGATTGTCATGTACTCGGCCTCCATAGTAGCCAAAGCCGTTGTGGATTGTAGCACCGATCTCCAACAAATAGGCCCACTAGCAAGAGTGTAAACATACCCTGTAGTTGACCGCCTCTTGTCAAGATCCCCCGCATAATCCGCATCAACATACCCCACTACACCATTTGAGTCTCCTTTCTTTTCAAACATAATACCCAACTCTTTGGTGCCTTTCAAATACCTCAAAATCCACTTCACCACATTCCAATGTTTTTTACCTGGATTTAACATGTATTTACAAACCACACCAACCGCTTGAGCAATATCCGGTCTTGTACAAACCATAACATACATCAAACATCCTATCGCATTAGCATACGAAATCTTCTTCATTTTCTCTTCTTCCTCAACAGTACTTGGGCATTGTTTTGCACTCAAAGCAAAGTGACAAGCAAGTGGTGTAGAGAACGGCTTTGCATCTTTCATGTCAAACTTCTCCACCACTTTGGAGATATACATCTTTTGCAATAACCACAATTTTCCGGCAATCATATCCCTTCTTATCTCTATGCCCAATATCCTTGTGATCACCCCAAGATTTTTCATGTCAATCTCATTGTTCAACTTAGATTTGAGCTCATCAATCTTTGACATGTGTCTACAAGCAATAAGCATATCATCTACATAAAGTAACAACTTGATAAGAGAGTCATCATCAAGCACTTTGTAGTAGACACAACAATTATACTCACTTCTATGGTAACCAATATGCAACATAAAAGAGTCAAAGCGTCTATACCATTTCCTTGGCGATTGTTTGAGCCCATAAAAAGACTTCTTTAATCGACACACAAAGCCTTCTTTTACCGCTTCTTCAAACCCTTCCGGTTGCTCCATGTAAATTGTTTCTTCCAAATCCCCATGAAGGAAAGCTGTTTTCACATCAAGTTGTTCAAGCTCCATATTGAACTCCGTCACCATAGCTAAAAGCACCTTTATAGAAGTATGCTTCACAACTATTCATCATAATCTACCCCAACCTTTTGTGAGTATCCCTTTGCCACTAACCTTGCCTTGAAAGTTGGCTTCTTATTTTCATGTAATGCTTTCTTCTTCTTGTAAATCCATTTGCAAGCCACCAGTTTACAACCTTTTGGTTTTGGCACCAACTCCTACACTGAGTTCTTATGGAGAGATCTCATTTCCTTGACCATTGTCATCATTCATTCCTCTTTTTCACCTGATTCCATAGCATCTTGGAATGTGCGCGGGTTCTCCACTACTTGTGATAAGAGCATAATAAGCATCTTCACCAGTTCTCATCTAAGCCCATTAGGAGGCTTAATGGTTCTCCTCTCTCTTCCTTGAGCAATACTATATGGCATTTCTTGAGGCTCTTGTTGTTCCACCCAACTTGAGCTCCCCTCTTCTACTTGAGAGTCTTGAGCTTTTGTCAAGTCATTTGATGCTATTGGAATTTCTTGTGCCATTTTTTCCTCTTTGCTATGTCCCTCTTCCTTTTCTTCAAGCTCTTTATTCAACATAGAGGTTTCATCAAACATTACATCTCTACTAAACAATTTCTTCTTGTTGACCGGATCCTAAAGCTTGCACCCCTTCAACCCCTTTCAAAGCCAAAGAAAATGCACTTGTGTGACTTAGAGTCTAGCTTGGACCTTTCATCACGAAGAACATGTGTATATGTCGGGCACCCAAATACCTTTAAAAAGGAGTAATCTACTTCCTTTCCACTTCACACCTCTTTGGCTACCTTGGAGTCAATAACTTTTGAAGGCAATCTATTCACCACATAGTATGCACGATTTGCCGCCTCTGCCCAAAAAGACTTTGACAACCACGCATGGAGTCTCATGCAATTAGCTCTCCCCAAGAGAGTTCTTTTCATCCTTTCCTCAACACCGTTTTGTTGAGGATTCTTTGCTACGGTGATATGCCTCTTAATCCCTTCATCTTTATAAAATTATAGAAACTTCCCTTCTTTGTATTCACCGCTATTATCCAATCTCAAACACTTCACTTTTCTTCCCATTTGGTTTTCTACTTCCACCTTCCACTGTCACAAAGTAGAAAGCTCTACCTTTTGACTTAACCGGAGATGGCTCCCACACATCCGAGTGAATGTGAACACCTTTACTTTTGCATTCTTTCTTTATAGTATTGAACGACACCTTTGTTTGCTTGCCCGCCAAACAAAACTTGCAAAGATCTACCTTACATGTCTTCATTCCCTTCAACAAATTCCTTTTGTGAAGTTCATACACGCCTCTTTCACTCATATGCCCCAACCACACATGCCATAATTTGGACTCATTACAATCACTATCACCCTTCTATATTGTAGAAACCGCAACTCCACCCAATACCGTTTCTCCCATGAGCTTGTAAAGATTGTTACCCATTTTTATACCTTTTATTTGTACTAAGACTCCTTTGGATACCTTGAGGATGTCATCCTTTCCATTGAAAGTGCAACCCTTAGCCTCAAGTACACCCAAAGATATTAGGTTCTTCTTAAGTGCCGGCACATGTCTAACTCCACCCAATGTACGAACCACTCCATCATACATCTTAATTTTGATGGTCCCCATCCCAATTGTCTTAAACGGTGTATCATTCCCCAACAACCCCGAACCACCATTGTAGGCCTCATAAGTATCAAACCATTCACGATTTGGACATATATGATAAGAATAACCGGAATCTAAAATCCACATATGAGATGAGTTATTACCTTGAGAGACCGAGTAGAGTTCCCCTTCACTTTCGGAAGCCATACTAGCGGAGTCACCATTCTTGGATTTCTTCTCCTCCTTTAGCGCCTTGAACACTTTATACTCTCTCTTATAGTGCCCTTTACCATTGCAATGCTAGCATACAACATCTTTCTTGCTCCTTATCTTGGACCGGGAGTTCTTCTTGCCTTTGCTTCTTTCTTTACTCCGTCCTCTATCACTTGATTCCCCTTTCAATAGGAGACCCACCGCATTAAAATTACTTATGAAAGACTTTTTCCTTGTGGCATTTGAGATTATGTCTTGGGCTACCTCTTCAAATTTAAGAGTTTCTTTCCCATACAATAGTTTGGTGACAAAATGATCATAAGAGTCCAGAAGAAAACTCAATAACAAAAGTGACTTATCTTCATCATCAAACTTCACTTCCAACCTCAAGAGGTCACTAATCATCCGGTTGAAGGTATTCATATGTTCTAACACATCTTTGTCTTCCTCCATCTTCAACCCATATAGTTGTTTCTTTAAGTGTAGTTTGATAAAGAGTTCCCCATATAGAGCTTCTCTAGTTTCTCTCATAGGCCTTTTGTCATTTCCTCTTCACTTACATTGTATAACACCTCATCCGAGAGGTATAATTTAATAGTGTTCACTGCCCTTTCATCTACATCAACCCATTTATCATCCTTGATTTTCTTCAACTTCTTTTCTTTCTCCAACAAAGCAACCTTGATCCTTTGTTGGATTAGAATGTTTCTAACTCTCATTTGCTATAACCCAAAGTTATTTCAACCATCAAATTTCTCAACTTTGAACTTAATCCCACCGGAGATAGTAGTTCCCTTTGAGGCCATTTGACAAATACCTTGTGGCCATAAAACTTCTCAATCCCGGATTTGAAGGAATAACCACACCAAAGATACACTAAATGAGTAGAAATAAGGATGAAACCAAACCAAGCTATGATACCAATTGTTGGTAGATGGAATGTGTATTGAAATCAACTCCAAACACCCTCCCAAGATCTCTACAAGTCAATAGATCACCACCCACATTGTAGTAACAAATTGAAAAGTGAAATGGGTTGGAGATGAAAGAATAAATCACAAATAGCACATAAATATTATCAAACCACAAAGAGAAACACAAGAGATTAGTAGTTTACCAATTTGGCTACATTACAAGGAAGAGTAAGCCTTCACTATGAAGTCTTCAAAGTAAGAGTTTGACTCAAACCTCTTCAACCTTGTTTCACCTTCATCGAAAAAAGCTCTCACCTTTCTCCCTTTGGCTCCCACTTTCTTCTTCTCTCCTTTTAAGTTTTTTCCTCCTCTACATATAAGATAAAGAAGAAATAATACATAGGTTTTTTCCTCCTCTACATATAAGAAAAAGAAGAAATAATACATATTGGTCTAAGTGGGTTTCAAACTTATTTTTTAAAATTATAAATTTACCCTTACTCTAGACCCAACCCAAAATAAAAGCATTTCATTTCTTGAGTTTTGAACTAAACCCAACAAAGAAGACTACCACGCAACCGTAATAGTCCCTCAACTCCAACGGCCGCACGACCCCCAGGAAGTCCCTTAGCCAGGTTACAAGCTTCTCTTCACATGCTGTCTGGTCTCTTTTTTCGCTTACTTTTGGATGCCCATTTGAGGATTCATGTGAAGTTTAGAACTTGGCAACTCAATCCCCTCTGTTGTTTATGTCTATATATTTATATCTCATATCTCTAGCATTGATGGCGCGTCATTGTTCAGTCCTTGCAACCACTGCAGCTTCAGCTCCTCGTCTCTTGTGCACCTCAGAAATGGCGGTCTTGGCTCCTCTTCTGCTCCTGCTTCCTCCCTTGTCAGCTTCCATGGTACCCACCTTATTGCTTGGTTGCAAGAAGTGCTAACATATTTCAATAAAGAATGAGTTAATTGTCGGGTTTATGAGAAAAGACTAGTAAAATTTTCATGGATTCATAGTCAAATGCAATTTTACTGTATTTTGAAATAAAAATTGCAATTTTCCATACTGGGATTTGGTGAGACTTGTCCTCTGGCTCTCAATGTTGTTGATTTCATTTAAAAGAATGGTTACGATAAAAACAACTTGGTGGTTGAAATTATAATGCATCATCGGGTATTAAAGCTGTTGGAGCTGACATTTGATATAACTTTCCAATTCATCCAAATGCGCTTAGATTTAGAAATGATTTTATGCAACAGACAGTAGAGGCAGTTTCTGAGAGAAAGCTGCCTCTTTCAGGACTAGGATGAACTTAGGGATGTACCCAAGCAGTGATATTTTGAGAGAAAGCTGATTAAGATGGTTTAACCACTTTCAGAGAACTTCGCAAACAGCTTATGTATGGAGATATATGGTCAGTGGCTTAAGAGGCCTCTAGAAGCAAAAGAGGATAGCCCATATGACTTGGAAGGACCTAGTGAGAAAAAAATTGGCAATGTATGACTTGGTTGTTGAAAATGGTCTACAGTAAGCCGAATGGAGAACAAAATCTGTGTTGACAACCCCTCTCGGGCTACGGTAAGCCGAACAACGGTAAGCAATTTATTTTTTGTGGAAGATTCTGCTCTCTGAAATGGTGAAAATATTTAGAATTCTTGCGTATTGGTATTAAAAAAAAAGATATTTTGTTTCCAGTATAGTCATATTAGTGTGCTCTGCACATTTTTTTAAAGCCCTGTCCCACTTGTTGGTTTGTTGGTTTTTACTATTCAAATCTGGGCTGGGCAGCAAAGGAGCATCCCTTGCAAACTCGATTTCTTATTGGATTAATGTGATACTATTGGCTCTTTATTTTAAGTTCTCTCCTCCTTGCCAGAAGTCCTGGATGGGTTTCCCAAAGGAGGCCCTCCATGATATACTCAATTTCATCAAACTTGCAATCCCTTCAGTTGTTATGGTGAGGTAAGTGGATGTAATTATCAAGTATAGATACAACTAATATATTCTTTGTCATTCTGTAGTGTTATAATTGCTTATTCTGCCTACTTACGGAATTTAGGTTCAAGTTACTCCTTTGGCAATCTCTTAGGGTAGAATTAGGATTTTCCAAACCTAGCAGTCCATTTAGTGTTGTCCCATGAAGCTGAAAGCAAGCTACATTCTTTTTATAAAATTTCTCAATGGTTTACTCTTTCTTATATTAGACTAGGTTTTTGTATCTTTGCGGTTTGCTTCATCCAACCAAGCAATTTTTGCTTCAATCATTTGCTTTCTTGCCACTCATATTTATGTTACTTGCAGGTGCTCACCCCTGCATAATGTCAAATGACCATGGGAAAAGGTTGGTGGCAAGGCATACCAGTATCCAGCTACCATACTTTTGACAGCTGATCACGATGATCGTGTGGTGCCACTTCATTCTTTGAAATTTTTGGATGTGAGTAATTATCTCTTTCTAATTTTTGTACACCTCATGGAAAGAAATGCATTATTCTTGTTTGTTTGTGTTGTCTTCTTTGTCTAAATTCCATATGCTGAAAGGATTCTGAAATTTTTCCATCTAGTTATGGTAGAAGTTTGCGATCAAACTACAAATTAAAATTTGAAGTAATATGCTCTGGCTATAGTGTATAAATTAATTTGCTCTAGATATCTTGCCATGAATCAAATTAAAAAAATGATAGGATTGTTTGCACTCAGGAATGCTCACTATAGGCATAGAGCCTGCATTTAGGCACAGGTCCGCTCATGGTGTCTGCTGATCACGGCACACATCTGGCCATTGTTCCCTATGTGCAATCTTCTCTTCCAATCAGCCTGTGAGCACTATACACCCAGCTATCATCGCCTTCCCAAGAATGTAAATTCATTTCCATCGTGTGCTGTCTACTCACTATGTTTTTATATATATATTCATTTCCTTGGATTAGGCTAGGACTCGTTTGGCAAATGATGCAAAGGCTGCAAAGAGGGTGGTGAGTGGCAGTTTAATGGCCTGGTTGATGTCTACAGAAGCTCTGAAGTCCAATGGTATTGTGGGCTCTACTGTGGATGTTAGGAATGAAAAATATACGTATTTATATGCCTTTTTACCTGTTTGGTAGTCTTAATTTTTAGTCAAAATAAAGAATAAAATGAGTTTTAGTAATTAGTTTAGTAATTAGAAATTGAATAAGTAATGTGCTCTAAATGGCTCAATTTAGATATGTTCCGTAATTTTATGAATATTTGGTGCGTCTAATTTGGGATATTTTATTTTGTATAGGTTCAAGTGTTCCAACTGCAGAGCAGCCAAATTAAAGCCATTAGATGGGTTTTGAAGTACCAAAGTGACTCAAGTGCTGAGATCAAGTGCATAAAAGATATAAACCGTTGATGTTCACTGATGAGGAAGACAGGCGCATAATTAAATGACGGGCGTTCATAATCGATCCGACAAATGAGATTGGTACAACGGGTTTGACTCGAGAGAAAGAAAAAAAAATGAAGAAAGGAAAAAGAGCCGGTTCAATGGTCCGGTTTAATGAGAAGAAAAAAAAGAAAAAAGAAAAGAAACAGAGGCTCGAGTGAAAGCTCGAGCCGTTGGGCGTTCTAGTCAAAGAACAAAGAGTAGAGGTAGGTTATGCTCGGCTGCCATGAGATTCCTGGCGAAATCAGACAGCGGTTATTGGCGACTGGTGAGGCGGCGCCATGGGTCGAGCTCGACAGTGAGGTGGCAAGGTCACGATCGGTAAGGCTGATGGCGGAAGTTCTGAGGCGAAGGTTCTGGTTCGATTGTGGCCGAGAGCACTCGAGGACGATCGGCAATGGCAATGATCACGATGGCCCTGGGTTCCGGCTGCGGTCACGATTAAGAGAAGGAAAGGCGATTGGCAGCCCGGATGTTATGGCGGCTGGGTTCGGGAACAGAGCGATGGCAGCGGCGTGCTCGATTTGGACTGTGGAGTTGTGTTCGTGCAGGAGTCTCAAACCGAAACGAAAAGAGGCAGCTTTGATTTGGGATTTGGATCAACTCGAATGTGAAGAATCCAATCTGGATAGAAAGCTCGGATTTTTTGGGATGAAAAGGACTCTTCTTTTGTAGTCTATAAAAGCAGATCAAGAACAGAGGAGGAGTCGACCGAGAGAGACGATGACCAGAAGATTTTTTCTAGTTAAAATTTTTATGTTTTTCTCTATTTCATTTTCATTCTGGTTGTGTTGCTTCGAATAAGAAATTTGTAGCGAATTGTTGCTGCTGGGAACAGTCGACCAGAGGAACAATACATAGTTTTCAAAACCGGACCGGACCGGCCGGTCCGACCGCGGAAAACCGGAACTGGTCGGAAAACCGGTTCGGTCTGTCCGGTTCACCCCGGTTCGCTTAACCGGCCGATTTTTTGTAAACCGGCCGGTTGAACCGGACGGTTTTATCTTAAACCGGACCGGTCAAAATCATTTTTTTTTTTTTTTGAAAATTTTTTCTGCTGGAGGGGAGATTCGAACCTCCTCCCCCCATCAGAATACTTAACGCCTTAACCACCTGAGCTATAGTGGTTTCATGTTATTTTTATACAAAATATATATTTATTATATATTTACTATTTCTCACTCTTAAACCGGGTCAATCCGGTTTGACTACGGTTTGACCGCGGTCAAACCGCGGTCCAACCGGACCGGCCATCAATCCGGGTCGATGGCCGGTCCGGTTTTGAAAACCTTGGAACAATACTTTTCTATTTGCTTTAATCTCAAATTTTTTGTAAGTTAATTTTATTTTTCAATTAAAATGAGTTTAATTATGAATTATGTATGTGTTTTTATTAATATGATTGGCTAGATTTATTACTAAAGTTAAGATGATGTTGTAGTGATTGTAGAGAATGCCTACAGGTGAAAGTTGATATTTTTATTATAGAACTACAACAAATTTGGCTTTTAACGACGAATTTTCTTTTGACAGTAAAGAATCTGTTGATAATATTCATTATTGGCGACAGAACTAAATCTATCGTAAATGGAACAACATTAGCGGCGGTTGTTTTTTAGCGGATATGTATCTGTCGGTATTGAAAATCTATTACGACGGATATTACGGCAGAAAACTATTCATTGGTATAAATTTTTTATTTCGAAAAAATTCTGTCGGAAAAGAGGCACTCCCTACCATGGAATGTCGTATCGGATATCGGTAAAATATCGGTCGGTCAAAGAGATAAAATATCGAAGATATTGTGTAAAAAAATATCGGTGGTCGAAAACTAGTTTTTACTATATATTTTCACAATCTAACTTCTAAAATGAGTTATACTAATTTAGACAAAAGTTAGGTTTCAAAATATGCATAAAAACGCATATTATGATGGAAAATAAACAGGAAAGTAAAAAAAAAAAATTAAATATATATTTTTTTTAAAAATAACGATATATCGGCCGATATTGGTCCGAAAACGATATATCGCCGATATTTTGAAAAAACTGGAAAACGAGATTTATTCGTATCGATACATCCCACACCGATATATAGGCGATATATCGGCGAGACGACATTCCATTCTCCCTACCTTAGCCGGACGAAAAAAAGGTCGGGGCTTGGGTGAATCGACCTCCCTCCCTGCCGTAGCTGCTCCTCTGATGGCGAATCGACCTCGCCGGAGCTTCTCCTCCCTACCAGGGAGACAGGAGGAAGACAACAGAAAGGGCCTAATTTCGGCAAAGCTTCGCGCAAGCTTTGCAGCGCTGGGAAAATGGCGGCTTCTTCTCCCTCTGAAATCCTCACTTCCATTCTCCTTCTCCCCAATCCGCTTCTCCCCGGCCGGGCAAGAGATCTCCTGACTCGTTTCATTTCGCGAACTCCCCGGCGGCCAATTTTAGAATCAGACGTGGAAAGGTCGATCGGGGGGTAAGGGTAACAATGTCGGTCTTGTGGTGGTGGCGGTTGACGCCGATAGGGGCAGCCAGCACGCGCTGAAGTAGGCGGCGGATCATCTGGTCGCCAGGGGTCAGAGCTTCCACCTCCTCCATGTCCGCAAAAAGATCGCCTCCATTTCGACCCCGAGTAAATTTCTTTCTTTTTTCTTTCTGAGAAATAGTCACTTGTCGTCTTATTTACGCTTAGCTTGCAATTGTAGATTTGGAGAATTTCACTTTACAGTGTTTGCCAAAAATATAGCTGAAAAATGATACCTTGATACCAATCCCATTTAGAGCTCTGTGCAAATTAGTAACTTTTTTTTTTAAATTAGTTACTGGAGGTGGGAATACATATGCTATGGATAGTTATGCGAGCTAAAAGATTGTAGTATACTAGCAACACTGAAGATTCGGCAAGATATTCGAATTCGATATGAATTTGAACTTAGACTAACTTAGCTATCGTCGTTTTTTAACTAGCCTCGTCCATTTTGTGGCTTCTTTCCGCAGCTTCCCAGCAACTTCCTATTGCAGAAGTGGATGAAGATGTAGCAGCAGCATACTTTCATCAGCGTGACAGGCAGACCAGAGAACTACTTCTGCCTTTTCAATGTTTCTGCAATAGGAGAGGGGTATGATTTTGGATAAAGCAAGTACTTGAAAATTCGAACAACTGTTGTTGGTCTCATTCTTGTGGGAGAAGTTGGTCTGAACCAGATTAAGCTCTTTGCCGAATTTTAATTTGTTCTGGTTTAAAGTGAGTTTTTTATTTGTTGGCCTAAATGTCTGATTTATCGTTACTCACTATGATCAATTATGTAAAAATGTCTCTAGTACTTTTAGATCAATGTTGTTACCTTTTATCAGTAACAAGTGGAGAAATGTGGTGAAATTAATTCATTTTTTTCTTTTATTATCTGTCATAGGAAATATTGTTCTGCCTTAAATTATTGGTATAAAAATCAATAATTTTGCGATTATTGACAAGCTTCTTCTTTTTTATCTCCCTGTTTATGCAGTTACAGTGCAAGGAGGTTGTCCTAGATGAAACAGATGTACCTAAAGCCATCATCAACTACGTTGTGCATCAATCAGTAGATAAGCTTGTTCTTGGGGCTTCATCAAGAAATGCTTTTACAAGGTAGAAGAAAGCAGAAGATATTTTTCCTTTTTGCTGAGAGATAATGAAGGTCCCTTTGATGTTGAATATTTATTAACAAGATTTTAATCGGTCTTTTCTATCTGCAGAACTTTTAAGCACGCAGATGTCCCTACCTCAGTTTCGAGGCTTGCACCAGATTTCTGTACCATATATGTTATAGCAAAAGGGAAAATATCATCAATTCGTCCTGCTCCGCGTCCCAATAAAAATAGTGTTAACAGACAATCAATTCTCAAACTCTGAAGCCACTGGAAATCCCTATCAATCTGCTAAAAGTGGGAACTGGGAATACTTTTAGATCTTATTTCTATGGGAATACTTTTAGACTCATGTCTTTCTTTCTCTGATTTTTTCCAGGTGATTTCATTGCTAGGCACCCAGTAGAAGAATTCTCGAGGTTGGCATCTGTGACTTTTCTATAATAAATGTGTCCAAGTTGTTTTTTTCCTGAGAAGCTAAATCTCTAAATGCTTTGTTGACCATGCTACAGATCCTTTATACTTTGGTTCTGCTTGGTGTCAATTTCAGGATGTCTCTCCAATTGCACAAAAATTGGGTGCGAAAGTGATTGACAATTGTGCTGTAAAAATCCAACCTTACCTATTACAAGAAGTCCGATCGAAGAGAATTTCTTTGGATGACTACAATAAGGTAGTAGCCAAGATATGTCGAGAAACATCTGATGCTCTGGAACGGAATGGTTCAAATGCTCTTGCACAAGTAAGCACCTATATATGAGATGTGTATATTTATGATCATCTTTTTCATCACCAGCATATGTCTATTATGTTAAGTTGTTGAATTATGCATTATATCTGGTCATCTTCAATTATCTGCCTCTTAACACTCTTTGCCCTGTGCATAATTGGAAACATCACTGTGATTTGCAGTCAAAGAAATTGCTTAAAAATAAAACAAATTTGATGGGTGAAAATTGTCTGGCACTGCAACTGATCATGAGATTTGTTGAAGTTATATATGTACAATCTGTTTGCTCATTGCTGATGTTGGTGGGAAAATTTTTATCTATGATGTCTAGAATATAAACCATCATGAAGCTCTATGAGAAGAGGCTACAGTAGTATTATACTCCCTTGGCTGTGCTAATATGATTTGGATTTAACTGTTTTGGGGAAATTTCCTTATAATATTGTTCTCAAATTGTTGTCAGTTGTGGCAAAATGTCAAATTTCGGTAGGGAAAGTTTAGTTGGGTTTGCCAACGCCAATTCTTGTATATAGTATTCAGTAATTATTACTCAAGTTTAAGTCACATTGATTAACTAGCACATATTGTGTTTACAGATGAACTCACAGGATTTTCTATATTCATTACTGACAGTGCTTATGTATGTTGACTTGTTCTTCCATGCTTGTTGCAAACTTTTTTTTGTTGTAGAGTTGGTCTTGTTTGTGGGCATTAACTACTTACTTTTCTTACTACTGTGTTCACCAGAGAGTAGATTCACCTATGCTCCATTTTTTTGTTCACCGGAGAGTAGATTCATCTGCCTAGGTTACTGCAAAGATTACAGGGAATTGAAATTCAGATGTCTGTTTGTGTAATATAATAATTGTCTATTTGATCATTATGTGTTATGTATGTGACATGATCTACTGGAGCTTGTACTATGGTCTGATGCATATATGTCTCAGGAACAAGCAACAAATAATCCAAAATATGATGGGTCATCTGAACTGTAAGTACTCTAAAATCTTCTTTTTATGGCTACTTGGCTTCAAGCACACACTTGGTGATATTAGAGGGACAAGTTAGAGAGGAAATTTACGTATAAATATGAATTTCGTTCCCCTTCTGTCTACCTCTTATGCTTCTAATATTAGATTGTTCTAAAGAAAGTTCAGTTTTCTTGAATAGAAATAAATAGATTCGCATTTTCTTTCCTTTGTTTTCCCTTTCAGAAGCTTTATAAGCCACGTAAATGGAGGCGTATGGATTGCAATTTGAAGAATTTTTTGTGATAAAATGTTGGTAGAATAAGGGAAAAGTTTTTAGAAATTCTGAAGTCGAATTTTATCCCTCACTCAACAGAGTGCCTATAAAACTCTTATTAGGACTAGGTTTCTTAAGAAAAAAACAACTTTGATTAGGCAAGAATTTGGGTAAATTTTATATCGTTAGAAACTGGACTAATAGTAGACTATGACTTAAAATCGAACAGCTTGATCCATAAATAAAATTTGGCCTCCAAAAGCTAATTAGATATACTAAATAATTAAATTCCATGTTGATGTATACAATAAATAAAAATCTGACTTTAGCCCCTAATCTCCAGACTTTGTCATCCATGTCAGATAGAAATTGTAGATTTTCACTTGGGCTTCCTGTCACTTATATGCCTGGCTACTTTAGTGAAGAGTTATGCCTTGTCAAAGCTGACAGCATATTCCTCCTGCAGGATGTGTATTTGATCATTGGGTTTACAAAGTTGCATTGTATGCCTTAAAATTCCTTACAGATTCACATGTTATAGCTGCTGTTGTAATTCTATAATTTGTAGCTGGATGAATGAGGTCAGCCAAGGTGCTGGACGTCGTGATTTTTCATTCCAGAGTGTGACTTCATGCCCAAGTCCAATCAATAATGGCACTGATCAGACCTTTGGTTTTTCGTTCCAAAGTGCGAGTTCATGCCCAAGTCCAAGCAGGAGTGTCACTCATCAGCCCTTAACTGCCATTAAAGATGGCACAGACACGCGATGAGTGCTTGTACGATGATGGAATGATAAAGAACAATGACCCAAGAAGATCCAGTGGCACAGATTGGTCCAATTCATCTAAATCAAGTTCATATGAATCCCATGGAAGTGAACTCAGCAAAAGTTGACTGTAGAGGATTTGCAGGTGCAAATTGGCCAGATTCAAAGAAAATTGGTTCATGTGTTCACTCCATCAACTGAAAATGGTCTTCTGTCTCAGGTTTCAAGTCCCAATGTAAAAAATGTCATCACAGCTGTTGGTCAAATGTACCTATTTAGCAAGCATTTATGAATAACATGTTGTTTATGTGTACAATGTGGTACTAATTATATGAATAATATATGAGTATATCTTTTGCATTTATGAATAATACTTGTTATCCATTATGTGTACAATGTGGTACTAATTATATGAATAATATATGAGTATATCTTTTACATTTATGAATAATACTTGTTATCCATATTTAGCACAGCAGCGCTGTTCTTTTTTTAAATTTTTTCGAAATCTGTACCAACAGATAAATTCTGTGACCAATGAGCTAAAACATAATACGTATCTAACGGAGTGACGGAGTCTAGAATCCGTTTATAAAACTATCGTTAAATATTTATACCGACCGCAGAAAACCGTCGTTACAATACATTTACAACAGAAACAAATCCGTCGGTAAAATTGTTAGTAAAGTTAATAGCGGCA
This sequence comes from Houttuynia cordata, assembly GCA_039654745.1. Taxonomy (NCBI): domain Eukaryota; kingdom Viridiplantae; phylum Streptophyta; class Magnoliopsida; order Piperales; family Saururaceae; genus Houttuynia; species Houttuynia cordata. The sequence goes on from CM077504.1 coordinate 17,378,240, forward strand.
TATTGCCATTTTTCCGTCGAAATGTCATTAGCGGCGCCACGACCGGGCTAGTGGCGGAAAAAATCCGTCGTTATAAATTTGTAGCGACAGTTTAAGGACTTTTAATAACAGTTTTTGCCGTCGATAAAAGTCATTTTTGTTGTTGTGATTGTGCGATAATGTTTATGCATTCCTGTTTTTAATTGATTAGTTAATTCTGGATATAGTATCAATCGTGTTTTTTGCTATGATTTGGGATTACTATTGTTAATGCATGCTTGTTTTAATTGTTCAAATAACAAATCGGATACTAGTTGTGATTCTCTTGTAAGTGGATACATCTAGTGATTTGAATTGTTAATTTAAATAGCATAAAGGACGTGAATTGTGCGTTAATTGTTCTATAACAACGTGAATATGATTCTAGATTGTTACGAGTATTTCGGAGAATGGTAAATGATTGAAGGTTTAGGATTCTCTATAATTTACTGCATGCTGATTCCAAAGCCTTAGTATTTTGTTAATTTGGTAAAGTTCAAATTTTTATTCCATTAATTAATTTAATTAATCATTTGTTAGTTAATCAATTTCTATAAATTTCATACTTAGTTCAAGGGTTTAGTCAGGGTTTGATTAGATTTCCGCCATACAAGTCCCTGTGGGTTCGACCTCGTAAAATTATGCGACTGTACTCCAAATACGATTCGTACACTTGCGAATAAAATTAAGAGATTAATTAAAACAACAATAGTGGATTCCAACATTTCATGTGTTGGAATCATAGTCTATCATGGCTTATACTTTGGAATGTATGATTCCTTGAAGCCAGTTGTTCTTACCGGAAAGCTACACGTTAGTGAATTTTCTTTCATTTTTTAGCATATCTATATATAGATATATGTGTCCTCTTTATATATATATATATATATTATGATTTAATCTTTGTGATAGTGAGGGTTTCTTTGTTTTTACGGGCTGTCTCATATTGAAAATCTTGCTTGCCTATATCTGATACGGGTGGGAAATGCACCTCTAGCGTTGCTCCTTCAGAGGCCTCCTTAGCATTTGCACTGATATTTTCATTTTTAGATTGTTTTATTCGACCACATCGTTTCCACATACAAATAAACTAGAAATACAATAACTACCAATGCTAACACAATTATGAAGTTATTTGCTAGCTTTGGTCTATTTTAGGATAGCTTATTCACTATCTTTGGTCTTGATTGGTTGATTACAAATGGTGCTGGTCTTGCATTTTATCTAATCGACCCTGTAACACCCAAAAATTCTGTAAGTTTACTAAAACTGCTATTTTAGGAAGCTGTTCTAAAATAGGAAAGTTTTGCTGCCTGTTTTGAAATCTTTTAATCTGGTGTGTCGAATTGGTTTTGTGATGCTTTTAGAAGAGTGGAATTGATAAATCAGTTTAGGCTGTACACTAGGGCGCAAGGACTAGCCCGGGCGCTGGGCTCAACCTGGCGCTGAGACTGGCCTGGCGCCAGGGCTGAGTGCACCTGATGCCAGGAGTGGGGGCTAGGTGCCAGGGTATGAGACCAGTGTGTAGAGACTCATTTGAATATTTTGAGTTATTAAATTGAATTAGTGATGTGGTACTAGAGTTGTGCAGTGCAATACGGCAATCTTCATTCGCAGGACATCGGAGTCGTCCATCTGTGTGCCACGCACCAAACGCAGGAGCACCTGAGGGCCTGAGCCACGTGGGCACAATGCCCTGGGCATGGTGCACGAGTTGGCATGATTTAGTTAGGAGAGAGAGAATCAAGGAGAATAGGGAATTTTGAATTAATTGCAAATCCGGTTTGAATTGGACTGTTTTGGGGGAATTCCTAATTAAAGGAAGTTAAGGCAATCAAAGAGAGGTTTATGGATGTGATGGAATCAGTTACCAATCTAATTTAGAGTTGTCATGTGGCAAAGAGCAATGATCGTGCTTTGAAATCAATTTAAAGGAGGTTATTGAAGTAGTTTTGGGAACCAATTTAAATTCACTTAATTCCCTAATTAAAGGGGATTTGTAACCGAATGAGATAATGGATTGACTACATTCAAGAAGGAGATCGTGCCTTGATTTGGGGCAGATCGTGGCCTTAGATTAGGTAGTAATCAATGGTGGAAGGTTGAATCCAATTTGGGAAAAATTGTCTTAAGTATGTCCGAATTAGAGTTTTGAAACTCCTTAATTAAAAGAAATCCTAACTAAATGAGGAGTTAATTTGGGGGCACGTCTTGGGCAAGTGGAAGGCTTGTTTTTGGTGATCATTCATGGCCTTTGGATTAGGAGAAAATCGATGGTGGAGATGTGTCCTAGGAGAATAGGACACTTGCTATTTAAACTCACTAAGTGAGAGACCGCCATCCCTTTGAGACTTTGAGAAACGTGCAAACTAGCAAAGGGGGTCTCGTCATTCTCCTTTCAGCCATCTACAGTGACCTAAGTGGTGGTAGTGCGAGCCGTAATGCTTGGATCGCGAGAGCAAGGGAGGTGATTCGAAGGAGACCACTCGCGTAGGAGATATCCGATTTTTTTTTTGGTAGGTGCTCTTTTTCCCACAATTTCATACTATAAATTGTGATATTTCTTGATGAATATGATACTTGAGCACTGATGTGAATACCTATATGAATGATGATCCGTTTGATATTGGTGTTGTTCAATTCAATGGTTTACCATTTGTTATTTTGAGCATGATGACTATTGCACCCGATCCTAGTAAATTAAGTACTTCTCGTGCATGGCTCCACTTAGCTCTCACCGTATGCTTGCTGCTTTGGTCGAGATGAGTACATTCTGTTGGACATTGTACAATTGTATGTCCTTATATGGATGTCTTCTTTCCTTAGTTTCGTTGTTATATGTCATCGATGATCATGTGGTGTCATATCGGATTCCAGATTTCAATCATATGCTGTGATTAATCCTTAAAGTTTGAAACTTGTGGTTAATGCATACTGGTATTCAGATGTTTCAGCCTCCAAGATTAGCTTTGGGTCGTCAGTTTTCCTGTCTCATGTTAATTGTCCATTTTGGGTCATATAAGCCGATAAAAGGAAGTATTTGTACAAAACTGTTTTGGCATAATGATACATACCTTATGATACTAATTATTAAAGTAACAATTTTAGTGAAAAAGAGTTACTGGAGTTCGAGATTTACTGTACCCTAATTATCTCATGATTCAGTATGGGGTATGTCCTGAATTAACAGTCCTAATTGCAGTCTACATGTCTAAACCGTATGAATATGTACAATCAGTTTTGGACTTAACAATGTAGGTAAGAATTTAATTAATTGCAGAACAATTGGGAGTTAGTAAATGCCCAGGAGAATAATGTAATAAGTCTAGAATGCATTAATAAGTGTTTAATTGAGTAATAGACTGTATTGATTAAGTAAGTTTATAATTAATGATCTCGGCCATACTTAGTCTTGTGCCTACAGACTGTAATAGAAAAATGATAACTAAATGTAGAAAATTCATAAAATTATGCCGTAAATTGGGTTAGAACCTAGAAACATGGGGAAGTCTTTCATAAAAATCTCAGACCATAATATATTCTGTGCAGAACGTGGTGATCCAGAGAAGGGAGCTGTTGTGCAGATAATATTATATTTTCAGGATGTTTAAACTATACCTTATATTAAAACCTATGTGATATACCTAATGATAAATTGTAGTAACTATATAAAATCCAGAGAGATGAAGTCAATAACTTCTAGTAATTGATCCAATCCAGAGAGTGAGTCATGTCGGACCAAGTCATTCCTTCGTGGGGCATTGTTCTACCAATATAGTATCTTTGGCGTCGAACTTGAAATCTTAGATTTTCAGTTAGGGTTTAGTTTCCTAGACCCTACCATCTTATACCAACGTCATATAATCCTCAATATTGTCAGAATCGACGATCTCTTGATTGGAGCTATGCATGGTGAAGGTGTTTAATGAGTTATTTCTGATGAGTCTCAGTCTTGAGTCATCATGTGATTGAACATTGAGAATTCTTTGGTTACTCCTATGTGAGTCAATTCAGACTGTATTTCTTGAGTACTCCTATGTGAGTTAATTTAGATTGTATCAATGAGATTGTTACTTTACTCCTCGATGAGTCAGATTTTGAAAGATTGATGTTTGAGTCTCTAGATGAGTATCTAGATGAGTGTAAACTGTTTCTCCACTAAGAGTTTCGATGAAAGCTCTTAGATTGGAATCATAGTATGCTCGCGAACCATTGCTAGATCTTACGAGATCTCAGATTATATTATGAACCTCTGTAGTTTAGCCGATGACGGCAACGCGTGCACTTTAGACTGCATGATATTACGGAAGGTCTACAGTCTCAGCCCATTGTGCCCGTAAGCACCGATGGGGCCAGCATCCCTAGACGCATGGCCGGGTTCCTCTGTAGAACCTCTTAGATGATCTGGTATTGATGTCCATAGGGGAAGTGGACTGAACAGAGAGCAGAAATTGTTGTCTCCGACACTCTGGATGTTTGGAGTCAGTATTCTTATTGATCTTCCTAACGCTCTGTACGTTTGGGTACTGAGTTATGTTTATTCATTCTTGACCGCTGATGGTCTTTGATATTGATTTTGAGTAGGTAAGTGAACCATGTATTTACTCTATCTAATATTCTTAAATGTGTCTTTAATGCTCATTTCTACAGTATTATATTTTACTACATGTTGTGGGTTTTTCTTGGCTCCTACTGGGTATTTCTTTCGAAATACTCATGCATCTCTCGATGCAGGAATTAAAGTGGAGAAGAACTAGCAAGGTGCGTGTTTGGAGCTCGATGACGGAAGTTGATAAGATGTAGATTTATTTATCGTTTTTATTTTTTGTTCACGGAAAACTTATCAGCCTGTGTGCTGAATTTATTTTGATGTTTAATTAATGTTGACTGGATTATTGTAATAGTATAGTTTGTTTTATTATTTAAGATTTTTGTATAACAGATATTGGTTAAGCATTCTGGAATGGGATCGTATGTGTTGAGTATTCGGTCGCGGCCCAGTTTTAGCCTCATGACCTTAATTGAGTTAGTGCTTCCGCGCATTATTCGAGGTTTTGAAATTCGGGGCGTGACAGACACTGTTAGGCGGAGGATGATCATGACATCAGGTGAAGCTGTCAAGTACAAAAACTCATTTGATGCATTTGCTCAGATTCTGAAAAATGAGGGTGCCAAGTCTCTTTTCAAGGGTGTTGGTGCAAATATTCTTCGTGCAGTTGGCGCTATCGGTTAATGTTACTACCAAACAGGTTGAGGAATTGTTGGAAAATCTTCACAATAACACAACCAATCCAGAAAATCCACTTCGTGTTGAAGACTATTTCACTGGTTAGTATATATATACCTATATGAAATATTTGAATTTTCAAAATGGAAATTTTAATCTCATTTTATGTCTGATGCTACTTAATTTTAATTGTTTATAGCTCTAAACATAAAAAATGTATTGAATGGTTGTAGGGTGATCATGGCCTATGTAATGCAAGTACTATATTTATTTTAAAGATGGAAAAAGTTGATGTTCTTGGTCATATTGTAACACCTGGCCGACTGGAATGGCAGGTGTATGGAAGGTGGTAACAGGTGGAGGGGGTTAGGAGATAAGGAAGGCTGAAGGTAGAGCTGGGTGGCTAGGTTCTGCCATCGCCTTGTGTTGGCTGGGTTCTTGTTGGAGCAGACAGCGAAGGTGGGGGCGGAGCTGGGTGTGGGAGCATTGTGGGCAAGGAGCAGCTGAGGATGTAACTGCTGGGCAGACCTCCAGAAAGCTCCGGCATCGTCCGACGATTTCCGGCAACCTCCGGCACGCCGCAGATCGACGGCAAACACGCGCAAGGTAGGATCCCATACCCCTCATCAAGTTCTGATTTTTGGGTTCTTCGTCAAGGGAGGTGATGGGGACGTCGAAGGAGGAGATAAGGGCCGATGGCGGGTCACCCGCGGTCGATTCGACCTCCGCCAGGCCGCCGGCCGTGATGAAGGAAGAAAAAGGCAGTAGCTTTTTGCTGCTGCCAGTTCATGGCTTCTCCTCTAGAGCTGCCCGGACAACAGGCAGACATTAGAGGAGTGGAAAAGAAGAGAGGGCGGCGCCGGCTAGGCGGTGACGACCCGACGACGGCAGTCGTGTCAGCCGCCACCCATGAGCGAGCAGAAGACGACCGGTTCAGTCCCAGGTTTGGCCGGACCGGATCGACAGACCGAACCGGAACCCGATTCGGTAATAGTCAAACCGAACCCGGTTCGGTCCATGATTAGACCAAACCTGGTCCAGTAAATAGACCGGTTCATTTATAAACTGAACCCGGTTCATGCTCAGACCGAACCCGGTACACTAAATAGACCTGGTTCACAAATCAGTTTAGTTTTGAATTGTCGGTGGACATCAACCGACAGTTAAAACTGCCCACAACTGACGGTGAAGCTTGACTGTCTGTGTAATTCAATGCAGTATGGTACATACAGAGCCAGTGAGGTACATAGGCTCATTTTATTGGTTTTGGACTATATGATAAATAATTTCAAGCCCTAATTAGCGTATTAGCTTCTTGTATTTGATGTTATTGTATTAAGGGCAATTGTCCCTTATTTGATACTGACTTAAAGCTGAGGATTTAAATGGCAAAGAAAAACCCGACTAATAAACCTAGATGGTTTAGAGACATAATCATTTTATGAAAGATAATAAAATGATGACATGAGAGCTAAGCTTGAGGGTTGGGAAGAACCTAATCAAAATAAAGATAAAAATGCCCTTGGGATTGGGAGTCAATGTGTGAGTGTGAGTGACTTCCGATCAAGCGACCGAATGACTATTAAGTCAAAGGTCAGGCTATCTGTTGAGCTATTGAGCCAACTATTGTGAATGATATGTTATAACTCTAAGAAGGGTTCATGCTAGTAATACCGTGATACCTGTTAAGGATCACAAGGTATAGATTGGGGTGGTGTTGCATCTTTCGAGTGGTGGAAGCTCTGCCGTCTGTATCTCTCTATGGATTTTAGAGAGCATTCACATCTTCCGACTGGTGGAAGCTCTGTGTCATGGTACCTAATAAGGACCAACTTCTATTGGTTAGGGCTTAAGCTATTATATCTTTCTATGGATTTTAGAGAGAGTGTTTACATGTTATTTTGGCCCATGTTTGCATCTTTCTATGGATTTTAGAGAGAGCATTACATATTCTATTGGCCAGGCTTAAGCTGTTACCTCTTCTCTATGGATTTTAGATAGAGCTTTTGCATCTTCCGACCGGTGGAAGCTCTGCACACATCCTGAGCCGTGGTTGCCAAGTGGTTTACTGTGCACATTGGAGACGTTAGCATCCTAGAAGGCTGCGTTTCCCGACCCACATTGAGTCTAGGAGCTGATGTGGAGCCAGATCCTTCCGACGGTCATACCTTTTAAGGTAAGGAATGGGCGAGGCAGTCACCCTTGAGGGATTCAGGGCATGCTGTGATTACTGGTATTAATCGGAGTGATAGTCAACGTGGTTTTGTGCTGTCTGTCATGTAGGTATGACATTCAGTGAGTCTGTCTATATAAGACAAAGACTTAATTATTGAACTTGAACTTGGGAAGCAATAAAAGACTTGCTTGAAAGATTAATAAAAGATTCAAGTGGAATCCTGTAATATGTTGCATAATATGTTAATGCAAATCCTGGTTTATTGTAATGTTGATGATTGTGTTATGGTATCCCACTGAGTATTTTTATACTCAGCATCCTTATGTGATGTAGGTGCTGCTGTAGAGGATTGACTTCACGTACACTTGGGAGCTAGGTGGTGAGGACGTTCAGATTGCCGAGCATATCTTCTGCTTCGGGTTTGTTCTAGACCTTGTATTAAGGCATGAGTGCCAACTATTTTTAGTTTATTTTAAGATGGATGACAGACTTGCACTTAGAGGACTTGCGTTGGTTTAATCGACTTTGCATCTTGTTATACTATATGTATATATGGTTTTATATCTATATTTGTGAACCCCAGTTATCATGGCTTAGATGTTTAGTCGAAAATTTTGAACTAATGATTTATAGCATAGAGGAATAATTCTCTGATTTTTCGCTACAACTCTGATTTAAAAATGGTTTTAAAAACCCGGGCCATGACACATATATTCTTATATTGATTACATAAAAAATCTGGACAATACAAACGAAAACCATATTAAGCATCGTATTGCAGTATTTTAAAAAAAAATTGAAATCTATTAGCGGCGGAAAACACCGTTGCTAAATAATAAAGCAACATCTTTAGCGACAGTTTGAAGTCCATCGTTATATGTATCAGTAGAGCTAGTTAGCGACGGATGCCTTTTATCCGTCGTTCTTGTGCAATTGCAGCGCAGGTATTTGCGACATTTGCAGCGACGGATTTGGCTGTCGCTAAAGGAAATTTTTGTTGAAGTCGGGGGCAAATCCCTCCAACACATCTTACGAGAGACATGCCTAGCAAACCTTGCTAAAGCATGGGCTGACCCATTACTTTTCCCTTTTCACATGCGAAACAACAAAACCCGGTATGCTATTAAGATCCCAAAGGAATTGGCATTGGGATAGCATAAAGGGGAGCGATCCAATAATCTAGATTTAAATTGGTCAATAACAGCCAATCAATCCCCCTCTAACCAAACCTCAAACAACCCCATCTCAAAAGCAAAGGAAATTGCGTCGATAAGTGCTAAAGCTTCCGCCTTCTAAAGATCCACAATGCCCTCAATTAACATACTCCAAACTTCAAAGAGCACACAACGAGAGTCGCAAACACAGACTCCCACTCTAGCAGCAGCCAACTCTGAGAAGATAGCTTCATCCCAATTTATCTTCAACACTCCCTCTTGAGGAGCTTTCCACCTAAAACTTAGATCTCTAGCACATGGCTCCGGGTTGGAGGAGAGACAGTATTTAAAACAATCTCCAGACGTACTCCTACAAATCACTAGAAACCTCCAACCACGAACCCCTTCTTTTTAGATGATTCTCTAGAAGAAGAAGTAAGCTGACCTCACTGAAAAAATCCCATTCTAAGATCCCACCCAAGCCAAGCTATCCTCTACTGCTCCCCTGACCAGCTTAATGTGCTTAATAACATCCACATCACGGGGGAGGAAATTCTCAACCAAAGTGTCCATATTCCACCCACCCCTCCTGCAAAAAGATTTTCAACCGTCACCTCAACCCTAAGGCCCACACCGGGGATTGGATAGTAAGATGGGTACCAAGTAATCCATCTGTTCCACCAAAATATAATATTCTTACCATTTCGACCTCTCCACAACATACCTCTCTTCAACAAATCTCTCGCATCCAAGATACTCCGCCAAACATACGAACAAGATTTTTCAATAGAGACATGCAAAAGCTAATAGTAGTTAAAGTATTTGGTCTTCATTACCTTGAAGAGAAGAGAATTCTTCAAAGTAATCAAATGCCACGCTTGTTTTGTGAGGAGATTTGCAATGCCCAGAGTTTTCAAAACCATTTTATATGATAAATATCGAAGACACGACATATCCTTGGTTGTTTTCCACATGGGTAAAATAATCCATCTAGAGTATTACTCTAGTTTGCCAAAATATTTTAACAAAATCATTGAAATACATAATAATCAAATAGTCGTTCCAAACAAAATATAGAATTCTTATATCCGTCCAATATGAGCAACAATACACTCCTCTATCAGTCCTCCAACAAGTTAAATAACATCGGCTTGCTCACGAGCTTATATTAAAAGAATAAAAGCTTACATAAGATACTTGCTACACTTCATTCCTTTCCATATGCCCTTCCATTGCTCTTGCAAAACTAGAAAATAGTGCGGATGAGTATTTTCGCATACCCAATAGAACAACAACATAATACTATAATTGATTTCTGTGACATTAATTACCATAATATCAAACATTAATCCTACAAGTATACATGCAATTATTAGAACAACCAAGTGTCATATGTGTTCCTAGTGATTTGAGTTATGGACACTATAAACTTTTCCAAAATTTTGCATGCATTCTTGGTCACTAGTGGATCTAAACCCTCAAGACGGCCAACCTTAATACAAAGCTCATTCCTTTCAACTTACACAGTTGCTCGTGGCATGTGGTATTCTTTCCTTCATTCCTAATTTCTTTAAGTGAAGATCTTTCTTAATACTTCTCCACAAGGTTCACATGTTGAGATTAACACTATTAATCATTCTTGCATGTTTTTTCCTTCTTCCACTGTGAATTATTTAATACTAAATCACTTAGTCATTGAGATGGTATTTTTTTGCAAGTGCCATCTCTTACTTCAGAACTTCTTGTAGTCCTCTATCCTGTAATATATCTAGCATATAATGTTCTTCTGCTATACGAGATAACTACTTAGCAATCAATGAAGTATTACATTATGCATAATTCTTTCTTTCAATTCATATTCAGGCACAAATGTTTTTTTCTTGATAATTGAAATTCTATAAAAAAGCAACAAAGGAAAACAAACTACAGAAAAACTCCTCTAACAACAAAAGAACCAAGAAACAAGCACTGAGACTAACGGATTGAAAATAATCAGGCATAAATGTTCTCAAGGATAATGTTTTTTTTCTACTTACTGTTGGCAGGGTCTTATTTATAAGCCCATTGATTAATGTTTTTATAACCCTTGTATGGAATCCATATTTCATTCTTTAGTAAATAATATTTTGTTGTCAACAATTCATTGACAACTGCTCTCTGACAATTCAGTTGTCATTGGGAGTTGTTGTTGAGACTACAAATTGTACTTGGCCTACAAAAGCAAGCACAATAGACAAATCGTAGCAATTCCCTTCTTCATATCATTTAATACTTATTATTGATGGTCCAAAGAGGATTCATTACCGATTGGAAAACATACACACATCGATAAATTAATTTTTGTCTCTCTTGAACCATTGACAACTCTATTACGATAAGTCACTTTTTAGTGATGAGTTGTCGCTGACTCTACATCAAACTTATGGTTCACAAGTTTCTCCCAATGTGCTTTCTGTCACGCCCCAAATTTTATGGCTTCATCGGACTGCGAATATAATTAAATATGCCAGAAGCTTTTGGATGCGACCTGATAAACTCTGTCGTCAATTACACAATCATCAAAAGACGTATAATTGAATATTCACCTTGGATGGGATTATTAATTAAATAAAAAATCCAAAATGTACTAACAATAATCCAAAATAGTCAAATATTGGCACATATGCCATTTATTACAAAGTTTGTGAAATAAACAGAAATAAAAACATTTAACTAATCCTGACTTCATGATCTTTGACTTCATGCTACTCTTTCAAATCAATCATGAGTTATATCTACATCGTAGGATGCATGAGTACTCTGAAGATATACTCAGTAAGATGCAAAACCATAGTAGAACATAACAAAAATTCAAAGAAGATTACTATGAAACGGAATTAATATAATAGGAAACTGAACAGTAGAATTTCTATTAATATAAATACAAGAAATTTCACAACGTAAGGGACATCAACATCCATCAAACTTCAAACATCTAAAGTGTAAGGAGATGTACAATTTATGCTCTCAAACAATTGCAAGCATACAAAGTCTTCACATGCCCTATACCCTAGGGTTCTCACTTTGGAACCTGTCATGTGTCTAGGATGAGGACCCCATTGGTGTTCACAGACACAATGGGTTGAGACTGTTAGACCTTCAATGATGTCTAACTAGTCTAGGAATGTACGTATGTTGCCTCTCTTTCGGCAGGAGCCTCGCAAGGTTCCAAAATATTACAGAGATCTCACAAGATCTAACATGGCTCGTTGAGCATACTATGATTCCACAACGGAGGGAGCCTCGTAAGGTCCATGTGGAGAATTACTCAGCAATTGATATGCAAAGACATGGATGTCGCAACAATCTCTATGGAAACTGGTTTTTTTCCTAATTCCAACCAACTCGCAAGTGCTAGAATAAACATAAGCACTCAAACAAATCAAATATATTACACGTAATTAAAATTGAATAAAAATTTTTGAAGAAGAAATCATGGAAAAGTTGTCCATTATGACTCTATGAAAGATAAGATTTGAATTGAGGAACAAAGTATTCAAGTTCTGATGGAAGAATAGATCAGGAAAGACAAAAATAGTCAATCAGACAATGTGGTTCTAAATCTAATGACTCAGTCAATTCTTAGATACTCTTAACTTGAGTTTGATAATATTCATTAGGTTGATTATAGGTGTATTTGTATTACAAAAATTAATATTAGTCAATGATAGGTTTTTATGAAGGGAAGTGTTCTGTTCAAAATAAAACACATGGATTTACACATACACCACAGATAGTACAAGCATAATATGAACTGGAGATTTTTACGGTGGATACTCCTATGAGCTAGAATCAAGCAAAATTAACAGCATATTTTTTATATAGAATTAATTAAGACTATTTTGACCTGAGATTAACTAGTGGGTCTAATTATGATTGAAATAGTACTTACTTAGTATACTTAGGATTGAGTGTATTGTAATAGTGACTCCCAGAAGAATCAGGTGGCAAAGTGTGACTTCACAAGGACAAGCCATGTACCTCGTCAGTGACTGTAGCCGCTTCTTCTTGGCAGTTTTCAGCAAGTTTGCTGAAAAGGCCTTATCTTCACGGTTAAAGCATAATACTTTTTATTTTAATACATTAGTAATTACCATGTTCCTTAGACAATACTAGTATACATGCTGACCAAAGAATGAGTATGACAATCAAAGGGATTTTAGGTCAGCTAATCATGATTAGTATAGAATTGTACTAATCATGTTTATGCAGAACATTAGTGCTACAAATAAGGCTAGTCAACAACAACTGATAACCCCACATTTTGGTGGTTCATGCCTTTTGTCTGTCACATTTTGGTATTATTTGTGTATCCTTATTTAATTTTTAGCAATGATACTTGTTTCTCATGAAAACTATTCACTGACCATTAACATGATACAATGTGAGAAATTAACCCTATCTCAGGATTCCTATAATTGTACTGCAGCTATCTGACTTGGTCTATAAATTAAAGTACTAGATGTTCATGGGCAAGTGAAAATCAAAATCTCCACACCAGACAGATTTTAATTGATGTAGTCCGTGAAATTTACCCTTAATTAGGCTCAGGTGTGTGCCCCACAAAAGCTTTCTTTGTCCAGCAGAGTCCATTGACTCACTCAAATGCAAAGTCATGTTTCTATTGGCAACATTATTGACGAACATGTAAATGGAGGCGTGATTGTTGGTGAATATTTTGCTGAAGAAGAAGGCCTTGATGGGGGATTTATATAATTACTTTTTTATTGCTAAAAAACTGCTAATTACTTGATAGTGAAGAGATGATCTATGAGTAAATCACCAGAGGAACTAGCAAATATATCTTGGATATTAGTCTTTAATTTCCTTGGCCATTGTCCACTGAAATCTTTGTTAGTTGCTTGAGCCTTGGCCATAAACAAACTGTTCGTTTACTTTATCACTAGTCTTAATCATAAGATATACGTAATTGTCTAAGTGAAGCCAAATTTTCATATTAGAAGACTATAGCAATATTAATTAATTTGATTACTCTTATAAAAAGATTTCCTAATTGAAGAGATAATAATGGCAAGTAATAGTAATACAAATTTGGTAGTCCTATTAGCACATTCATTTAGCACATGCAAATTAATATGGCACTGCGTTGTATGCTTATATTATTGGCAAGGCGATCCTTAAGAGAGGGAAGACTGGAAAACCTATGTGCCCTCTGATTTGAAGTTTGCCTCCTGACCAAAATCAGGAGGCCGAGAATGCACCACACACTGCCAATGTGTGTGTGACCAGGGCATATTTTAACGATTCCTATTCATAGAATATAAATGTTGTTGTGTAGCTCCCAGCTTTTGTCAACATCATGTGCAAAACTATCAGAGGAAATTTTTATAATTTAAGAACTAAATGTTCATCAGTAAATAAAAAAACAATAAAAAATGTTCATCAGTAAATTAAAGCATCAAAACTCCACGCTTGACATGGTGAAATTGAAATCCACAAAACTTCATACACAACCTTTGTAGAAGTCATGCTTATGAGCCACAAAGTTGATGATCACGTAAACGAAGACTGATTTTTTTGGTGATATCAATGGAAAATAAAATAAGTTAATTGCTTGAGAGAGTATACACTAGGAAAGATATTATGGATATTACTCTATCCTTGACCATTGTGTGCCAGTTTCTATATTATGTTACTTACAGGAGAAACAATCAGGTTGGCCGTGACTACAGTCTGTTAGAAATAAATGTGATTTAAAAAGAAAAATCCAGAAACGGCTTGATTAGCCGTTTTAAGACTTGGTATTTCCTTATTTGTTCTCTGAAACGTGGTTTAGAGTAATCTAACCCAAAATAGGTCTTCTTCTTCCCCAAGTGCTTTTAACCATTTTCTTTCCTTCTCTCCACCATCTTAATTTGAGTTCTCGATTGTCAACACAATCACAATCATTTATGTACTTTTGGCACTGAAAACCCATTATAATCTTGAGATTCACCAAATGGACGTCAAAACTGCATTCCTATATGGCGAATTGGATGAGGAGGTGCATATGGAGTAGCTAGAGGGATTTGTGATGCCGGGTCAAGAGAGGAAACTATGCAAATTAATAAGGTCATTATATGGTCTAAAATAGGCTCCTAAACAATGACATGAAAAATTTAATTCCATTATTCTTTCTAATAGGTTTGTTGCATATGTAGCAAACAAGTGCCTCTATTAGAAGCAAGTGGGTAATGCTTATTTAATTCTATGTCTTTATGTTGATGACATTTTAATTTTTGGCAATGATAGTGGTAAAATCATGGAGGCCAAAATAAGTATTTTGATGTGAAAGATCTTGGAGATGCAAATATTGTGCTTGACATTAAGCTTTACAAGTCTCAAGAAGGCATAATGCTGAGCCAGTCACATTATGTGGAGAAAATACTGAGGAAGTTCAACCACTTCGACTGTGAGCCTGTAAGTACCCCATATGATCCTATTGTCAACTAAGTAAAAATTGTGAGAATAGTGTGTTACAACTCATATTATCTTATGTAATAGGAAGTTTGAATTATCTGGCTAATTGTAGTAGACCAGATATTTCCTATGCGGGTGGGGAGACTAAGCAGGTACACTAAAAACCTGGATAGATCTCATTGGATTGCCATTGAGAAGGTACTCAGATATCTGAAAGGTTCTATCTCTTGTAGGATATGTTACCATGGGTTTCCTCCTATAATAGAAAGTTACAGTGATGCAAACTAGATTTCATATTCTAAATATACCAAGGCAACTAGTGAGTATTTATTCACTTGGGGTGGTGTGGCGATAGCTTAGAAGTCAGCCAAGCAGATGTTGATCACCCGGTCTACCATGGAGGCAGAGATGGTAGCACTTGATTTGGCTGGAAAGGAGGCAGAGTGGCTTAGGGATCTCTTGACAGAGGTGCCAAGAGATAACTAACCTATAATAGCAAAGATGCACAGTAAGAATCATAATAGTAAGTCTTCTAGACATTTAGAGCTCAGGTATAAAATCTTGCGCAAGTTAAATTCTAGTAGAGTTATTACATTGAGCTATATTAGGTAAGCTGGTAATCTTGAAGATCATTTGACCAAAGGATTGTCATGTAAACAAGTCCAATTTACATCGAGGGGAATTGGACTAAAGTCCATTTCTTGAGTCACCATCGGTGGCAACCCAATCTACCCAAGTGGAGAACCCACGAAGGAGTTTCAATGGGGAAAACAAGTTAATTAGTAACTAGAATGAGCACTTATTTTATTCATGTTCCCATGGCTATGGTGTATGTGCTCATTATTTTAGGTTGATTATGGTCTTAATGAGGTCAAGGCCTATGTGGTAGGATATTGTAATCTAGACATATCCTTGAAGACTCTCACCTATATGTGCGTTACTTTTGGCCGAAATTTGATAAGAATTGTTGGACTTATTCTCTAGAAGATACATACAAGAATTGAGATACCAGCGCATGGCTGTAACGAGCCACCCAGACATAACCCAATGGAAAGATAATGTTATGTGTTTGTGTACTACAAGTCTCTCCTTAAAGGTTCAAGTTCAAGACTATATTCACTTAGAGCTTGGGGAGATGGATGTACATCAACTAAGTGGAGGTTAAAGCCCAGAAGACATCTCTCATCGAAAATATAGTATATGTGTTGCCCACTTTGAGTCATGAATCGATGGTATCTTATTTTCCTTTTAAAACATGTGAGGAATATTAGAAATAAATGTGATTTAAAAGGAAAAATATGAAAACGGATCGATTAGCTGTTTTAAGACTTGGTCTTTCCTTATTTGTCCTCTTGAACTTGGTTTAGAGGGTGGCCTTTCCTTATTTGTCCTTTAGAATGTGGTTTAGAGTAATCTAACCCAAAATTGGTCTTCTTATTCTCCAAGTGCTGTTAACCGTTCTTTCCTTCTATCCACCATCTTGATTTGAGTTCTCGATTGGTGTTCTTTGAGTCAGATTTTTTTGCGTTGATTTTGTGAGTGGGCAACACACTCATTTCGGGTTTGTAATCGAATTTTTTGGAGTGCACCAAGGTTCGAGAGAGGTCCGTTGTATCTCTTGATTGATCGCTGGTGAAGCCTTGCACTAGAGGGCAAATATTCATTTAAGGACAGTCTGACATGACTTCTCGGATCGCGTTGAGTTCGAGTTTCTTATTTCAAATTATTTGGTATTTAAAAGGAGAAGTTTTATAATTACAAGGGCTGGTTTTCTTCTATTGATTGTTATGCATCAACAATAATTTCTGCACAATCTTGCCTATTAGTTGGTGACTAATTTGATAATTGTTCCAACACAGTCAGGATGAAGATGATGACTGGAGAAATAGTCTCAGGTTGACCATGAATAAGTTGTTAAGTCACTAATACGATGACTGATATAAATTGGAGGGAGGAAAGATAAGTTAACTTTAGGATGCATGCATTCTAACTTCAAGAGAGGATATGTAAACTTTGAATGGATCTTTTGTCTTGCTCAGACGACCTCGTACTAGTTGCCTGACTATCAGTTTTTTTATTTTTTTGAGAAAAAAATGATGACCATCAGTATTCTTGTTCATGATAGGATGCGTGCATACACATTCAAGAGGATACCAATTGAAACTCTTAATCCACATTCAACAGTTTATTAATTTAAACTCTTAATTGTTTTTTTGTCTTGTGGTACAAGAAACTTAATGGTTGACATAACTTGCACAAAAAACTGGGGGTAAATCCTTATTTCTGTTTTTGCATAGATTGCAATGACAACAAGTGATATTTTGGCGAACACTTGACTTGCTTAGAGGACCTCGTATAGTCGTGTTGATCGACTGTCTTAGCATTGGTCTTTTATATGGAGTATACTACAAGGTGCATGCATTCAGATTTAAGGAGATTGTTACAAATTTGAATGAGTAACCTTCTTGCTCAGAGGACCTTCTTAACAGACTTAGATATAATATTAAGCGGCAAAGTGGTCACCTTTGTTGGTGATGATCTGTAACAGAGAATAAGCACTTTGATAATTAAGACCTTTGTGCTAGTGACCTGACTAATGAATCATTTTTCCAAAACAGAGTTAGTTGTCTTAACTATGAGCATCTGTTTGTTGATGAATTGGCTCCATTATTTAATTACCAAAACATATGCTAACGAGTTGTTATTCCAACAAATTAGTTGTTTGTGCCAATTGCTTTCTGTTAGGAAACGTGTTTTGACGAGCTTATGTTTGGTGGTGAGCGCAAAAATTCCATACACTTATGCATACCTCATAAATTCTATTGGGGTAATGGCTTGAGAGATCCGGCGTTGTATTATACAAATCAGTTCATTTTGGTTTCCTAATGAGACATATTTTTGGACTGAGGGAGTACTATCGAATAGAATTGATTTTATCAAATTACTGAAGTGACGTCTTAGCATTAAATCGATTTTGTGATCTTATTTAAATCAACTGTACAATAGGGTTGAATAACAATTATTGATTCCATGATGTCGTTGATGTCAATCACACTATCAAAGACTAAATACGTTGTATAGTCGTTCTTAAGAAACTAGTTTGCGTGCTCTGATTACTGTTTCTGACGGTGCTCGCATTACATGAATCAAGCTCTATCCTTACGATATTGATATTTTTGCAAACACTTCAAACTTTGACTGATCAGAGATACGGACTGAATAATATTTTTGTGACTAACCACAATGACCAACAGTCGTGACCATGGTACATAAGGTGCTATAAAAGTGCATGGAAATATGTATGGAATTCATGCGCTAACATGCATAAATAGGGAATGCAAAAATTGTCTATTTTTTATGTTACTTCCCTATGTAGCATGGTCACTCAGCTTTGGTGATGGTTATCGGTCAGGCTAGACAAGTTCGTATCGATTCCATGATTGATGTTGAGTCGGAGTTGGGCTTGGTGTCCAATAATCGCGATGGTGGCCCAACGGATCTGCTTAATGCCTTACGTTCGGGCAACAGAAGTGCTTCTCTTGCGGCCGCTTTTCTCCAGAATCTCGTAGAGACGAGGGTTGGACGAAACTAAAAGCTGGATCGATCCATTTTGATGTATCAGACCTATCCTTGTGATTTTTGAGGATTTTCATTAACATAGGTTGAAAGAGCCCACATTTTGTTCTCCACCAACACTTGAATCTCTGGGTTAGCTTTAAGATTCTGTAGTAATAAAGGATGAATAGAAACACATAGTTTTACAACACTTCATTGTTTGCTGGTTGCTAAGCAAACTGCCATAAGGTCCTATGGATGATGGCCACATTTAAACATCTACAATGATGTTAGAAAGATCGCTTATTTACATCTTTAACACGTATAATATGATAGTCTTTGTATACAGCTTTGGCTCATTCAAATACTTGAAATGAACCCACAAAAAGAACGTCATAAAGAAACACGAATCTATTAACTGAAAGCACTGTTTAACTTCAGTAAACCATTTTTCCTCTTGCACAATAACTTATTGTATTTATCTTTCTCAAAGTCCAGTCAAGCTTTGTTCAATAGTCAATATTGAAGATAATGGAATTCATGATGCTACCAAAGTTTCTTTCCAATTTGACTGTGGGCATGCATCAACTTGCCCCTGTTCATGGAATGCCAGCTCGCCGATATATCGGCGATATATCGCCGATATATCGGTATCGGACACAAACCGATACTCCGATACCATTAAGTATCGTTTTTTACATTTTTTCCAAATATCGGCGATATATCGGCGATATATCGGTCTCGGACCGATATATCGGCCTTTTTTGAAAAAAAAAATTATTTTTTTTTAAAAAAAAATTTTTGAAAAATTTTTTTTTTTGGGAAAAAAAAACTTTCATGTTTGTTTTCTATCCTTTTATGCATATTTTGAAATCTATTCTTTGTTTAAATTAGTATAACTCATTTTAGAAGTTAGATTTTGAAAATATATGATAAAAACTAGTTTTTGACGACCGATATTTTTTTACGCAATATCTCCGATATATCTCCGATATTTCGTCTCTTAGGCCGACCGATATTTTACCGATATCCGATACGACATTCCATGCCCCTGTTTCGTTGGGAAGTCCGAGCAATTCTAGAGAAAATAACTTCTAATCCTAGGAAAACAACAATCCGTTGAAATAATAAGACACAACCTGTATACAAATGGAAAACACAAATCAAACAAAAAAACATAGACCAGAAGAAACAAAGTTCTGTATACGCGTTGAATAGATCATTTGGTAAGGCTACAGCTGGTCCTCCGGCTTGGGCCTATAAACAACTTCCTCGTTCCAATTTAATAGTCAGACCCGGATAAAAATATCTTTTGTTAAGTAAGAATAATCTGATTTGGCTCAATTTAAGTGGCTGGGTACTTTAAAAAAACGTCTGATAAGAAAATTTTTCAGTGTATTTACTACACCAGGCTGGCCGAGTGCGTCGCCATTCATGGGCAGACACACTATATTCATGGGCTGCGACGGTTTATATCAGGGCCCACGTGCAGCCCCTAATGACCAACGTGTTGTCCCGTGAATGTTGAAACACACGGGCAGGCTGGTGTAGTAAATATACTCAAAATTTTAGATTGGAATATTACAAAAGGTCGGGGTGTATTAGGTTGACGAAGTCTATGGCCGACCCACTTGCTTACCTTGACCGATACAAGTGATGGGAAAGAAAAAGGCTATAAATAGTAGAGCCATTCTCCTGTTGTAGCAAGCATCAGACACTTGCCTTTGAGAGATAGAGAGCAAGAGCAAGAGACTGATATAGATTGGTGCTGTGAGTCTATAAGCCTTGAACACTTTTGAGATTGAGAGATAGAGGTATCACAACCTTTCCCTTGAAAAAAGAGTGTCTAGTTTCTTGCAATAAATTCAAAATGTCTGGTCCAATCATGTTCTTTACTGAGGAAGAAGCATCCATGGAACTTTCTCAAGCAAGCATCCTCCCCAAGGATCGCCATGGGGCGGCAAAGAACCGCCCGAGGACTCCACCAACTCCGACCACCCACTTTATGGGTGCTCAGGAGAAGAAGGAAGAAGATGAGGAATCATCACATAGTGCCGGAGAAGAGAGCTTCGACCTCCGGGCGGTCTCCTTCCGGATGCCGGAAGGTGGCTTTGTCGATGAGATGGAGGACATCGAGGAGAAATGCGCCTGGCTCCGGTCACAGCTCGTCGGAGACGACGTCGAGTTTGAGACGCCCTACGGGAAGAGGCACCTGACGTACGCAGACCACACGGCCTCGGGTAGGTGCCTGCACCACATTGAGACCTTCATGGTGGAGAATGTGCTGCCTTACTATGGCAACACTCACACTGATGATAGCTTTGTGGGCCACCGGACCACGAAGATGGCCCACGAGGCTGCCAAGTACATCAAGAAGTGCATGGGAGGTGGGGCCGAGGATGCTATCTTGTTCTGTGGGTCCGGGACCACGGCTGCCATCAAGAGACTGCAGGAGGTGATGGGCATTGCCGTGCCCTCCACTTTGAGGGCTAAGGTGGTGGGCAGCCTCAAGCCGGAGGAGAGGTGGGTGGTGTTCGTAGGGCCCTATGAACACCACTCTAATCTGCTCTCATGGAGGCAGAGCTTGGCTGAGTTGGTGGAGATTGGGGTTGACAAGGATGGGCTGGTGGACATGGAAATGCTGAGGAGGGAATTAAAGTCTCCTAAGTACTCAAACAGACCCATGTTGGGATCTTTCTCTGCCTGCAGTAATGTCACCGGGATCTACACTGATACCAGGGCTCTAGCTCGGTTGCTACACCAACATGGCGCATTTGCTTGCTTTGATTTTGCAGCAAGGTAACTAATTGTCAATATCTTCTTATGATCAAGCAACAAAAATAAAACTCATATGAACCAATTTCCTCTAGAGATTAGGTTGTACAAATTTCTATTGTGTTCTGGCTAATGATCTTCTATTTCGTGGTACATATACAGTGGGCCGTATGTACAAATTGACATGCGATCAGGAGAGCTGGAAGGCTACGATGCAGTGTTTCTGAGCCCACACAAGTTTGTGGGTGGCCCAGGAACTCCAGGAATCTTGCTCATGAGCAAAAGCCTTTACTACTTGAGATCTGCACCTCCTTCCACGTGTGGAGGTGGGACTGTAGCCTTTGTCAATGGCTTTGACGAAAAGGTCGTATTCTCATACTTCCATGTAAAAGTAGATTGGTGATTGTTCGTTTCCATAAAAGTTTTATGTGCAATCATCATCTCATTATGCCAATCCATATAATTGGAGAGGTGTGTGATAAAAATAATGTGGTTGAACAATTGTCTCATTGTCCTTAGAAAATTATATCTCACTGGGGTACACGGCTTAAGAACATGCCTTTGTTTTTCATTACATAGATATTGGGTCATAATTTCCTTTAGTACAGAATTTATTTTGCCGATGAGATGAGGAATACGATGATGAGGACTATATATTTGGTTAAAAAGAATAAAGATATACAGGAACTATGGATCACACTGACTGAGTATATATGTCTCAGGATACCCTCTATTATGATGAAATTGAAGAAAGGGAAGATGCCGGGACTCCAGCTATCATTCAGAAAATAAGAGCTGCGTTGACCTTTTGGGTGAAAGAGTACATGGGATACTACCTCATAGACACACAAGAAAGCCTGTGGATTGAAAGGGCACTCAAGAGGCTCTTGCCTAACAGAAATATCCAAGTCCTTGGAAACACAACAGTGAAGCGCCAGCCAATCCTCTCCTTCCTCATCAGCACGAGTGCCTTGGATAACAAGGGCAATGAATCGGGAGAGAGGGCCATGTACATGTGGAGGGAGAGGGCAACCAAGATGGGCAAGCCCCTTCATGGCCGCTTTGTTACCAAACTCCTCAATGACCTCTTTGGTATCCAAGCCCGTGGGGGTTGTGCCTGTGCTGGCCCTTACGGCCACATTCTCCTCGGCGTTGACATCCAACAATCCTTAGCATTCCGCTCCGCAATTCAAATGGTAAAATTGACAACCAACCTTCTATCATTCTACGAGCTTTTAACATCAAACACTGTCATGAGAAAATCGCCGAATAAATTTGCATAATACTCCCTCCCTTGCTATTTTATCAAAATGAACTAAATTTAGTTCATTATGAATTGCTTGATAAGACACTTAATATGGAACGGAGTAATAGAAAAAGTAACAGCGAAAAGGTCATATGTGGCTTCATGCCGCTATGATGAGAATAAAAAGGAAAAAAGAAAAAGTCCATCTAATGACTGGTCTTAGTTTATAATTGATATTTTTCCTTATATTCTAAACTTATGAAAATTTTACTTTTTGATGCAATGTTGTTTTCCATTTTTGAAATGTGACATAAATATTTCATATCCTGAATTTGCTACTAACTTAACAACAATTTTTTGCAGGGCTACAATGGTCTAAAACCAGGGTGGACCAGACTGAGCTTCTCCTATTACATGTCTACAACTGAATTTGAATTCATCCTTGCTGCCATTGAGTTTCTCGCCCTCTATGGCCAGCGATTCCTTCCTCTCTACCACTTCAATTGGAAGACCGGAGATTGGACCTTCCGCAAAAGCGCCATCAAGAAGATTGTGGGTGAGGAACGGGCCCTGGCCTTCAACAGCTTGAAGGTGGGTTCTACTACATCCAACAATGGATATGCCAACCATCATGACCTCCCTTCAACTCCAAGAAGCCAGAACAACAACAGCAATGGAGGGGCCATGGAACACAAGTATGCAACGTATCTCGAGACTGCAAAGTACATGGCAAGATCCCTTCCCATGTTCCCTCCACCTCGCAGAGTGCCGGAGGGAGTTGATACTGAGCTCATTCTATTCAGAATCTAATTTGCTCATCTGTATACTCTATGCTTTTATTTGATGCTGGAAATGTTTGGTCTGTATAACCCATATTCCGGCAGCCACTGTATCCCATGTAGTAATAAGTGTAGGTATAGCAATTTCATCACCTTGATGAACTGCCAAATATACCACGATTTCGCCTTGCCATTGAATGTCTTTTTCAAGGCAAATACTTGAATAATTTTGTGGAATAGATTTATCTTCAAATACATGGTTGTCTTATTGGAATTTATTTGGATTCAGTTTAAGAAGCGAATTAAATTAGCTTGTCATTAGTCTCTTGCTATCTGACTGGCTCATTATAGAAAATATACCGGCTAGACCTATGTGATATCATCTTAACATTTGGATTTAGGGTGCGTTTAAAAGCTGAAAAATTTCACCTTTTAGGCCTGAAAAAAATGCTATCAAGCTGAAAAACGATTGATAGGTGAAAAAACTGAAAGTGGTCGGTGATGGTGATAGGTAAAAATTTTCACCTTTCACCCCTGAAAAATTGATTCTCATAGAGGTGAGAATGAGGCTGACGAATCGGTCATCGCGCCTCTTCAATGAAAAAAAAAATCAGCTCTCTCTCCCAAATCATGATGCGAGGTTCGTCCCCCACGCTAGCTGTTCACTTGCCATCATCGTGGAGCCCCCCAGCCCAACACTGCCCCGTTGAGCTGAGAGAGCATGTGCCCCCCCAGTCGCCGCCGCCTCGTTGAGCCCCCACCTCGACGCTGTCGCCGCCCCGTTGAGCTTAGGGAGCCCGTGCCCCCCCCCCCCCTCTCCTGGGCAACTGCTCGGGTCATCCATAGCCCCCCCCCCTCACCCCGGTGTTTTCCTATAAACGACAAAATAGATTTATTTTCAGGACCCAAACACAAATTAGTATGATTTATTTTTTCTTCCCAAATAGATTTCACCTTTCACAAATCAGTGTGAAAATTTTCTCCCTAACGCCTGACAGGTGAAAAAAATATTTCAGCTTCCAAACACACCCTTAGTTATTGTATTATTGTCACGCCCCAAATTTCAGAACCTTGAATAATGCGCGGAAGCACTAACTCATTTAAGGTCATGAGGCTGAAACCCGGGACGCGACCGAATACTTGATCACATAACGTTCTCATTCCAGAATGCTTAACCAATGTCCGTTTACAAAAATCTTGAATAATAAAACAAACTACGCTATTACAACAATTCAGTCTTAACAATCATCAAACATCAAATTTAAAATTCAACACACCGGCTGATCAGTTCAAATCAGGTTGTTACTTAAAATAGGGTTGTAACCTCCTAATTGAAAACCGATTTCCACTATCTCCTACCATAACAAGACGTGTCCCTAGGTCAGTTTGGTAACCGCCAAGGTTGCCCCACTAATCACGTCCCAAAATTCTCTCCTTATGTTAGGAAATTTAAGTGATTTTAGTTAGTTACCATAACTAACCCAAAATCACTCCCTAATTGAAATTCAAATGTTTGCACGATCTCATCCATGCCACTTGTCTATGTCTATACCAATGGAAGGTGCCCTCTCAAGCCTTCCTTTGACGTCCAGCTCCATTCCACTAATTGTATTAATTTTCCCAATTAGGAAATCTCAAAGATAATACAATTTAAACTGGATTTAGAATATTTTCAAAATTCCCTCTCCTCCTTGAATCTCTCTCCCCTAACCAAATCTTAACATGCCAACCACGTACACAATGCCCAGGGCGCTATGTCCATGTGGCTCTGGCCCTCAGGTGTTCCTGCGCCTGGTGCGTGGCACACAGATGGACGGCTCCGATGTCCCACGAATGAACTGTGTTGAAAAATACTGCACAATTCTTGTGCCACATCACTAACTCAAAATACTCAAATGAGTCTCTACACACTGGACTCACACCCTGACGCCTGGCCCCCACTCCTGGCATCAGGTGCACTCAGCCCCTGGCGCCAGGCCAGCCTCAGCGCCAGGGCTAGTCCTCGCGCCCTGGTGTACTACCTAATCAGGTTTATCAATTCTACTCTTCTATAAACATCACAAAACCAATACAACACACCAGATTATAAGATTTTAAAACAGGCAACAAAACTTTCCTATTTTAGAATATTTTCCTAAAATAGCAGTTTTGGTAAACTTACAGAATTTTCGGGTGTCACAATTATTGTATTATGGTGCCCCTAAATGGGTACTTAATCCTCCTAGGACTGTTTGGCTCTTGTTTAAATTCCAAAGAAAATAGGCTTATAGGCCTTTTTTAGCTACTCTAATCCTCATGAGTACAATTGTTGTGTGGTTTAAATATTTTCTTTATTTTACTCGCAAATGTACGAATCGTATTATAGTATAGTCGTACGATTTACGAGGTCGAACCAGAGGGGCTTATATTTCTGGAACTCAAATCCTAAGAGCAATTTACTACCCTTTGGAAAGATTATGTTGATTGAATTAACTACAACAACTACTAATCAAGGACTAAAATTGATTAAACGATCTTAACTAAACAACTAATGTAAAAGTAATTAATTAATCTAAGAAAAGAAACCTAATTGATAAAGAAAAATTATAACTTTAATCAAGAACTTAAAACGCTAGGGCATAAGAATCAGTACTTGGTAATTGTAGGAGCAATTATCCCAAATCAACAATTGTTCTCAAGATTATCTCGTAGATAATTGGAATTCAATCTATTCTCTTACAAAAAATTCAGCATGAAAGCATACAAATTTCAGAAATCAATTCATCTTCTCTTGCATATCAATAGATGAAATTCAAATCATTAATTGTATCTATCATTAGATAAATTATAATTAATATCCAAATTACATATTAAACTTAGAATTCGATGCAATTAAAGTGAGAATAACAATCATTAAACCTAATTAATTTTAGAGAAGTACAATTGAATTATATGACTAACACTCATGGTTTCATCTCAGTTCTAGATAGGAAATTAGTTACTCATGTTAAGGAATTGAACTATAAAAGCAATATAATTCATCTCAAATAAAAACAAATTAACTTACAAGATTTTTAAGATTAAGAGAAATAACAAAGCATTGTTCCTCTTCTCCCAGTGATACAGATCCAATACAAGTGATACAGATCCAATACAATAACAGCAGCTGAGATGATAACAAAACCGAAAAAATAATTCGAAATATTTGTAAAAAAGACTGGTGTCAGTCTCTATAGCAATAACCGAGATGAAACAAAGTAAAAAAAAAAGAGAAAAAAATATCAAAATTCTGAACTGTGATCTGTTTTTGGTCGGCTCTCCTCCCAGCAACTCTCGAACTAATTGATACAAGTTCAATTGCAGCTACAACAACCGCCGAGATGAGCTGTGGATGAATTGTGTGTACCTTTTGTAAAGATGATAATAATGAAGGAGAAGAATTTATGATCGAATCAAGCGAAACACTTTGTCCTTAAGACAGAATTCGCCCTCCCTACGGTGCTTAGGACTCTTGGGCGTCTGCCTCCCAGGATAAGACGATCAACCACGTACTGTAGGAGCACTCCAAACAGCACGCGCAGCGAACCACAGTGTGCAATGCTTTCACAGAAAGAAGAGAGGAGGAAGAAGAAGACGCAGGAAAAATTCCGTACAGAAAAATCCGTTTTTACAAGATTTATAGAAATCCCGTTAAACCTCGTTGAAAACACACCGTTTCCCGTTAAAGCCCGTTGAAACCCTTTCCCGTTAAACGGACGCGTCCGTCCGTTAACGGTCATAATAAAACGGACCCGTTTTGGTTGAACCAAAATAAATTAGAAAACCAAACCATTAAATTTGTCCCAAAATAATATTTTCTTGTTGACCCAACCCAACCCAACCCAACCCAACCCGACCCGACCCGGCCCGGCCGGCCGCGCGTGCGAACCGAACCGAACCGAACCGAGCCGAGCCGGCCGGCCGGACGGATGGCGGCGGCGGCGGCGCGCGCGCGTGTGGGTTAGCCCACCTAGGTGCATGGGTCCAACATCTCTCTCCCCCACAAAAGTGGGGTGGCCCTTGGGCCTAACTTATAAGGCCAACCTTGGACCTTATATACCATCCACAACCCATCTTTGGTGTGGATGTGGGACTATTCATCCTTCACCCAATTCACTCATTCATCTCATAGTAAGTGGGTTTTAAACATGGGTTAGTTCTCTCTCTTAATACCTAATTGTGGGTTATAACTAACACCCACTTCTAACAATCCCCCACATGAATGAGAATTGGCTGGATAATTATGCAAAAAACTATGCAGAAAACTTGTGAAAGCAAATATTGAGAAGATCATGCATGGGGGAGAGGTAGCTTTCGGCTTTGAACCTTCCCTTGTGAAGACTATCGGGTTTACTGGCTAATCAGTGAACGTGATGTCTTGAACTGTTCAGCCGTTTGTGTAAACCAAGACAATAGAAGTCACACAATCACTTCTCAGACACATTGTGGTTCTCATGACTTTGTTCATTTTGGCCCCGAACAAACCTGGTTTTCATGAGTGCTCTAGAAGATTTAGCCTTAAAATCCTCATAGAAGTGGCCCCTTCCCACTCATATAGGTGATTCTCATTAGGAGCATCCTGCAATACCCCACTTGAACTAAGTCAAGCTATGAGAACCATTAAAAGCAAAGCTTATCCTGATTCATTCAGCAGGCATCACTATCTCATCATAGGAATGGGAACGAGATTTTATCTCCATAGTGATTCCCCTTGAATCCCCCACAATTCGGTTGTCCCTTTTGAACCTAGATCTTGGGATCTCCAGTCAACTAGGTTGGGTTGCCATTATGGTGATTCTTAATGTATAGGCTTCAAGCCCATTCCCCTCGATGAATTGCTCACTTGTTCTTTGGTCAAACCCTTTGTAAGCGGATCCGCAATATTTTCTTTTGACCGAACATACTCAATGGAAATTATTCCACTAGAGAGCAATTGTTTTATGGTATTATGCCTCCGACGTATATGTCGAGACTTACCATTATACAAGTTACTTTGTGCTCTTCCTATAGCAGATTGACTATCACAATAGATACATATAGGTGGCACAGGTTTCCCTCACATTGGAATATCTTCTAAAAAATGACGAAGCCACTCAGCTTCTTCGCCTGCTTTATCAAGTGCAATGAATTCTGATTCCATTGTGGATCTTGCAATGCACGTTTGTTTAGAAGATTTCCAAGGCACTGCTGCACCTCCAATAGTAAAGACATATCCACTTGTGGATTTGGAGTCTCTTGTATCAGATATCCAATTTGCATCACAGTACCCCTCTAGTACTGCTGGATATCTCGTATAGTGCAGTTCATAGTCCAAGGTATATCTTAGATATTTAAGAACCCTGACTAGAGCCTTCCAGTGGTTTTCCCCTGGATTGCTATTATATCTACTCAGTTTACTTACTGAGTATGCAATGTCCGGTCTCGTACAATTCATGAGGTACATGAGACTTCCAATAATTTGAGAATATTGGAGTTGTGATATGCTCTCACCCGTGTTTTTGCTTAAATGCAATGTCACATCCACAGGTGTTCTCACTGGACGATTATCATTCTCATTAAATTTGTCTAGGATCTTTGTAATGTAATGAGATTGAGATAACACATATCCATCAGATGTTCTAGTGATTTTCATCCCTAGTATAACATCTGCAACACCCATATCCTTCATGTCAAACTGTTTGTTTAACATCCTCTTAGTAGCTTTAATGATATTATCATTGCTACCAATAATGAGCATATCATCCACATATAGGCATACTATAACATAGCCTTCAGGTCTAGCTTTGACATAAACACATTTGTCACATTCATTGATTTTGAATCCGTTTGACATCATCATTTTGTCAAATTTTTCATGCCATTGCTTAGGTGCTTGTTTAAGCCCATAAAGAGATTTAACAAGTCTGCACACTTTGTTTTCTTGACCCGGTACAACAAACCCTTCAGGTTGTTCCATATATATTTCCTCATTCAAGTCACCATTCAAGAATGCTATTTTTACATCCATTTGATGTATTTCAAGATTATACAAAGCAGCCATAGCAATTAACATCCTAATGGAAGTTATTCTTGTGACTGGTGAGTATGTATCAAAATAATCTTGACCTTTCTTTTGCTTGTATCCTTTGATAACAAGTCTTGCTTTATATTTGTCAATTGATCCATCAGCCTTCATCTTTCTCTTGAAGATCCACTTGTATCCGAGAGGTTTACTACCTGGTGGTAGATCTACCAACTCCCAAGTGTGATTTTGCATAATGGATTCAATTTCACTATTTACAGCCTCCTTCCAATATTGTACTTCAGGAGAGGACATGGCTTCCTTAAAGCTTTGAGGCTCATTTTCTAACAAATAAGTTAGAAAATCTGGACCAAAGGATTTTGATGTTCTAGCACGTTTACTAAGTCTAGGTTCATCATCTTCTCCCTCTTGGTCATCACTAATGTCTTTTGCAACATCCAAAGTTCTTTTAAGAGAACTTTCATTTTGTGTAGAATTCCACGGAAAAATATGTTCAAAAAACGAAGCATTCCTTGATTCAATCACCGTATTGACATTTATATCAGGAATATCCAATTTATGAACAAGAAATCGATATGCACTGCTATTATTGGCATAACCAATAAATACGCAATCAATGGTCTTTGGTCCAATTTTAATCCTCTTGGGATTAGGGACCGCCACTTTTGCTAGACACCCCCACACTTTTAAGAAGTTGTAGGAAGGCTTTCGACCTTTCCATAACTCATATGGTGTCGGCAAGGTTTTCTTATGAGGTATTTTGTTGAGAATATAATTGGCTGAAAGCAAAGCTTCCCCCCACATGTTCTGAGGTAACCCAGAACTGATTAACATGGCATTCATCATTTCTTTTAAAGTTCTATTTTTCCTTTCAGCAACTCCATTTTGCTGAGGTGAATAAGGTGCCGTGGTTTGGTGTATAATACCATGTTGTGAACAGAATTCACCAAAAGGTGATTCGTATTCCCCACCTCTATCACTTCTTAGAACTTTTATTTTCTTGCCAAGTTGATTCTCAACCTCTGTTTTATATAACATAAACATGTTTATAGCCTCATCTTCACTTCTCAGCAAGTATACATAACAATAACGAGTGCAATCATCAATAAATGTAATAAAGTACTTTTTACTTCCTCTTGTTTGAACAAGTTTTAAATCACATACATCGCTGTGAATTAACTCAAGAGGTTCAGTACATCTTTCAATACTTTGGATGATTTCCTTGTTAATTTAGATTCCACACAAGTTGCACACTTATGATTAAAGTCAATATTAAATTTAGGCAGATATTCCATATTAATCAATCTACGTAATGCATCATAATTAACATGTCCTAATCTACCATGCCACACATCACATGATTCAATCATATAAGAGGAAGAAGCATTCTCATTCATAACATTAAAAACAGATACATTAGGTAATACATTGAGCTTGAAAAGCCCTTCATTCAGATACCCTTTTCCCACATACATCCCACCCTTAGTCAAAACAAATTTGTCTGACTCAAACACCAACTTGAAGCCATTCTTGCTCAGCAATGATCCAGACACTAAATTCTTTCAAATTTCTGGCACATGCATCACATTGTTGAGCGTAAGTTCTTTGCCCGAAGTCATCTTCAGCACCACCTTTCCAATTCCTTTAACCTTGGCAGTAGAAGAGTTGCCCATAAACAGTTGTTCACCATTTTCCACGGAGTGATAATTGGAGAACATCCTCCTGTTTGAGCACACATGACGGGTAGCCCCAGTATCCACCCACCATTCTCTATCATTAGTGACCATATTCACTTCCGAAATCACAGCAGAAAGGTTGATGTCATGCACATTAGTGGAGAGATTCTCCACTTCGGTCATGTGGGCTTGTGCTTTCTTCTTCTTGAAACCATCTTGTTTCTTCCATTTGTAATAATCCTTAGCCTTATGGCCCATCTTGTCACACACATAGCACTTGCCCTTGAACTTATTATTGTTGGAGTCATTATTTGACTGACCCCCAGGATGCTTCCTCTTTTTGTTGGTAAAGCCATTGCTTTTATGCCCTTGTTCCACAACATTAACTTTGGCCTCCATGCCATGACCCCCTGTTTTCTTTTCAGAAGAACGGTTGTCCTCTTCAATCCTTAACCTCACAATCAGATCTTCCAAGTTCATCTCCTTCCGCTTATGCTTTAAGTAGTTCTTGAAATCCTTCCAGGAAGGTGGCAATTTTTCAATTATTGCTGCCACTTGGAAAGACTCACTTAAAGTCATATCTTCTGCATGAATTTCATGAAGGATAACTTGTAGATCTTGAACTTGATTGATCACAGTCTTAGAATCCACCATTTTGAAGTCCAAAAATTTGCCAACCACGAATTTCTTCGTTCCAGCATCTTCTGTTTTGTACTTCTTGTCTAAAGACTCCCACAGTGCCTTAGCACTTGTCATCGAACTGTACACATTATATAATGTGTTGTCCAATCCGTTAAGGATATAATTACGGCATAAGAAATCTGCATGTTTCCATGCATCTACTGCCGCAACAGCCGTTTTGTCTTCCCGTTTCTCCTCAGTGAGAACGGGTACTTCCTCTTTAAGGAATCGGGCCAAATTCAGCATGGTAAGATAAAACAACATTTTCTGTTGCCATCTCTTGAAATCCACACCACTGAACTTTTCTGGTTTCTCCCCTTTAACTTGAACAGGAGCATTCACCGGAGTGGGAATAAGTATGGTACCATCAGTAGCCATTTCTGTAACTTTGCAAATCACAGAAGATTATCTCAGTAAAATACACAGTAATTATAGTACAAATGACAGTATATTACAGTACAGCACAGTAATAATAAATAACAGTAAAAATTCTGTCTTAAGATTGTTATCTAAATTACTTACTGCTACTGTATTAAGGATGAACTGTGTGTACCTTTTGCAAAGATGATAATGAAGGAGAAGAATTTATGATCGAATCAAGCGAAACACTTTGTCCTTAAGACAGAATTCGCCCTCCCTACGGTGCTTAGGACTCTTGGGTGTCTGCCTCCCAGGATAAGACGATCAACCACGTACTGTAGGAGCACTCCAAACAGCACGCGCAGCGAACCACAATGTGCAATGCTTTCACAGAAAGAAGAGAGGAGGAAGAAGAAGATGCAGGAAAAATTCCGTACAGAAAAATCCGTTTTTACAAGATTTATAGAAATCCCGTTAAACCCCGTTGAAAACACACCGTTTCCCGTTAAAGCCCGTTGAAACCCTTTCCCATTAAATGGACGCGTCCGCCCGTTAACGATCATAATAAAACGGACCCATTTTGGTTGAACTAAAATAAATTAGAAAACCAAACCATTAAATTTGTCCCAAAATAATATTTTCTTGTTGACCCAACCCAACCCAACCCAACCCAACCGAGCCGGCCGGACGGACGGCGGCGGCGGCGCGCGCGCGTGGGTTAGCCCACCTAGGTGCATGGGTCCAACATCTCTCTCCCCCACAAAAGTGGGGTGGCCCTTGGGCCTAACTTATAAGGCCAACCTTGGACCTTATATACCATCCACAACCCATCTTTGGTGTGGATGTGGGACTATTCATCCTTCACCCAATTCACTCATTCATCTCATAGTAAGTGGGTTTTAAACATGGGTTAGTTCTCTCTCTTAATACCCAATTGTGGGTTATAACTAACACCCACTTCTAACAGCCATGTGGATGAATTAAGGTAGACGTTGTAAGTTGCAACTGTATAAGTATTTGCATCCATAGGCTTTAGGTTGGCAGGCCCCTTACGGCTGCAACGTATCTCGAGACTACAAAGTACATGGCAACATCCCTTCCCAAGTTCCCTCCACCTCGCCGAGTGCCCGAGGGAGTTGATACTGAGCTCATTCTATTCAGAATCTGATTTGCTCATCTGTATAACCCATATTCCAGCCACCACTTTATACCATGTAGTAATAAGTGTAGGTATAGCAATTTCATCACCTTGATGAATTGCCAAATATACCACGATTTCGCCTTGCCATTGAATGTCTTTTTCAAGGCAAATACTTGAATAATTTTATGGAATAGATTTATCTTCAAATACATGGTTGTCTTTTTGGAATTTATTTGGATTCAGTTTAAGAAGCGAATTAAATTAGCTTGCCAATAGTCTCTTGCTATCGGACTGCCTCAATGTAGAAAATATACCGGCAAGGCCTATGTGATATCATCTTAACATTGGGATTTAATTATTGTATTATTGTGACAGGTACTTAATCCTCCTAGGACTGTTTGGCTCTCGTTTAAATTCCAAAGAAAATGGGCTTAAAGGCCTTTTCTAGAGGAGTTGGTTAACAAACCCTAAAGTAAATCCTTTTTTGTTCAAAGGGGATGCCAAACAGCCCCTTAAGTGTACTCAGTATTAGGGGCCGTTTGGGGCGTGATTATTGCAAAAATATCCCGACTGAATATTGGATATATACTATAGCATCTATGTGGATTTTTACATCCAGCTGAAACACCTCAGGAGGAGTTTCAGCTGGATATATGAAATATCCAGATGCTACAGTGTAGCAAAACATCCTATCTGGATGTTTTGCTTTTAATCACACCCCAAACGGCCCCTTAATAGTAGCAAAGTGGCCATGTGGATTAATCAGGCTGTGGATGAATTAAAATAAGGTAGACGTAAGTTGCAACTGTACAAGTATTTGTAAACTCCATCCAAATCTGAGGCATTAGGTTGGCAAGCCCATTATGGCCTCTTGTTTAGGTTATTGAAGATAGGAAACAAAATTTACCACGTACAAAGGGTAATTTGACAGAAAAAAAAAAGTGCCCATGGAAAACACTTTTACAAACAAGGTGACATAATGAGATGACACGTATTAGCGACCAAGAGAGCGAGTAATAGCAACCCGAATTATCCACTATGCGTGTAATAGCGAGTGGCCATAGCATTTCCTAGTTAAAAAACTTCACCCGCATAGTGGACAACCCCATGCTATGGGATAGAAACAGTTCCACATTCAATCACCTCTTCTTTTGCTATCAAAGGCCGCCTCCAAGCTCGTGCAATATGCTCTAAATTGTAATCAGGCTCTACAATTGGCCTATATGTTGTTAGATAACTAAGTTTCTCATAAACTCGAGCTGGTAGGAAACGAAAATTTTTATTTATTTATTGTATATTGTAACATCCCCCTCACGTGCAAGCGTCTATATAGCGTAGCACATGGAACATAATTGGGATATAAACGCTTTCAATAAAACTAAAAGCTCTGAGACCATGTTAGATAACCAAGTTTTCCAAAAGCTCGAGTTGTTAGGAAACGGAAATCTTTATTTATTTATTGTATATTCTAACATATGTTCCCTCGATTTTTTTTCAATTCTCTGATTTGCGAAAATTGTTCCAGATTAATAGCTTAATTTGGCTCAGATGAGAAATTTGAAAAGGGTCTGAGAGATCTTACATATTCTGGAGGAACTGTGAAGGTTGTCAGACACGCATTTCACTAAAAGGGTGCTCCTATTTTGCCTCTCCTCTTTTGGGCCCCATCGTCCTATAAAAACCACCTTTTTCATGGATCAAAATAATAAAATAGAAGGGAGATACTTTTTATTTCCACGTTAAATCTATGAATATAAAAACTGTAGGTTGATCAACTACTTTACTAGTATGATCTAGTGAATGGATTGACTAAACATGAGCATATGTGTAACACCTTGAAACCAATTTAATATGTCCATATAATTGCGAATAATTATTTAGCTGTTGATTGAATCATAATCATAATCATAATCATAATCATAATTGTAATCATAATCATAATCAAGTTGCACCTTTTGCCGACAATTAGTTGTTGATTGAATAAGTCACCTAATTTATTTTGCATTTGTTTATCAATGTAACTAATTTATCTATAACTAATTTCGCAGCTTACTATTTTATTAAATAGTAAATAAAACTTTTTGCAAAGAAATTATAGTTGAAGTATTACTTAAATAAACAGTAAGTGCGGGCCAATTTCTTGAAAAAAATTCTAGCCAAAGATACCCTCCCCTTGGTTAAACTAGAGGCCTCTCTAAAGAAGAAAGGGCAAAAAACTAAGAGACCAGAGAAATTGAAACAAACGCTAGGGCCTAGAAAAACAAGCTTGAACTAGAGCGAATTCGAGAATAGAGCTAAAATAAGAAAAGCCAAAAGAAGGTTTACATATCCCCCAAACTGATGAAACTATTGTATAATATTTTAGATATTCCATGCAAACTGTAGGAACAATCATAATAGTATATGTTAACAATTTACTGCACATTGTTTGGGACAGTGGGAGGGTTTTTTTTTGCATTATGGAATTCTATTTTTTTGTATGCAGGCATAAACTAATCCATTATTTTATTATAGAAAATATTTTCCTAACCACATTATGTGACCAGGAAGAATGACCAAGGGACACATGGTGGGGGGACCCATAAATCTTGGTAAAGTTGTAATTTCTCCTTCTTTTCAGCCCTT
Organism: Houttuynia cordata; assembly: GCA_039654745.1. NCBI lineage: Eukaryota > Viridiplantae > Streptophyta > Magnoliopsida > Piperales > Saururaceae > Houttuynia > Houttuynia cordata. The sequence continues at coordinate 17,414,152 of CM077504.1, forward strand.
TCTTCCCCTCCCCTTTGTTGACATGGCAAAATCTGTTTGATATCAACTTGATTTTGGTGACCAACTGGTCAGGCTAGACAGGTCCTTTTATTATTCAGGGCATGTTGTATGTGGGGCCTATTTTCTAGAGTCTAAGTTCTAAGTCAGCCATCCCCTAAAAGTATAGTAATAGAAGGATAGATTGTTTTGGTGGAGTTGAGTTTTCGATGTCTGCCATCTAGTTAATAAAAGGATGTAATAGAAGGATAGATGGTTTGTCACCCCAAAGATTATAACAACCACCCCTAAATCCTGATGCAGGCAACTGAAAATGAGGCATCTGCGCCACTTATTCTAGACTAGCCACCCCATTCCATAAAAAACCCACCCCACCACCCTACTACCTTCTTCTCTATGTTGAAAGACCCTTTCCCATAGACTACACCATCGACCATGCCAGATTCCACCTAGGACCATGCCGGATCTACGGCGTGCGCCACAATAGTTGTGGCAGTGGTTGGCCAATACCACAGTTAGGCTAATGTGGTAGTGGCCAGCCACATCCACAGTAATGGCGAGAAAATGTTCAATCTGGAAATGTGGTGGCAGTCGCTGACCACCACCAAAGTTAGGACAATGTACAATTGGAAATGTTGTGGCAATGGGTGGCCACCACCAGAGTTTGGGGTGGGCTTTCTAGTTTTTCTCACTCTTTGGAGTAGCCTTTCTAATGGGATGGTTGTTCTATTCTTTTGGGTGGCAAACTGAACGCAAATCTTCTGCTGAGGACAACGCCTCCGCAGCATTAGCCACCACTGGGATGCTGCCCCAAGCCCTCTGTCCCAACCGGATGTTGGTAGGATGGCCAAGAAATGCTTCATAAAGCGGAGGTCCAGAGTTTGACCTTCCACTTTGTTTACCACCCACTCGGGATTATAGCTTAGCTTAATTCACCCTGGTGTGTATGATTGGTTGGCCTTGTAGTTAAGTCCTATGAACTCAAGCACCCCTCGTTATAAAAAAACAAAAAGAAAAAGAAAAAAGGACATAAAGGTCAGAATTTGTGTCAAACAATATGATCACGGTATTACAAAAATGAGTTCATTCGGATATACTCGGCCTAATGCTTTTTATTTTGAGCCTACAATGATATAATGCCGAAGTGCTACAACCTTAGGTTGAAGGGGCAATTCGGATAGTTTTCTCTAAAAAGGCTAAAATAAAGCTTTTGCTAGAGCACTTCATTGCTTTCGAGTTCTGGCTGGATCATTGCTTTTGAGTTGCTAAGGAAAACTATTTGCCCATGGTAAGAGAAGATGATTGCAGCGTTAGCAAAACTTGAAATCCTTGAAATGTCTCCCATTACTTCAAAATCCCATAAACAACCGTGCACACATGATGTACTCCATACATGGGGCTGGAGGTTACCCAAATGCCCCTGCCCCTTCTACTTCATCTCTACCAGGATATTAACTTCATATAATAACTACAATTATTGCCTATAATGCAAAGTTCAGGCAAGGTGCACTAATAAAATAATGTCGGAATGATCACTTACTTTATTTACATCTTATTATAGTCTTGACTAGCTTTTCTCACATTGGATATATAATTTTGTTTCAACCTAGTAAAAAATCATCAAATGGATCAATGAATACACGGATATGAGAGGGATGCTTAAATTCAATCATCCGTCTTTTATTTTAGTCTTGAGTTGACATGCCTTCTTGCTTCTTCGCAGCCGTTTTGTGTGCTTGTTTTAATATTATCAACTTTTCAAGTCAGTCAAGTCTTCTTCCATGCATCATTCTATAACGTTAATAAAATAGTTCCACTTGATGTCACCTAAGTTTTCAATTTGACTGGGCATGAATTGCATAATTATTTGGGAAGTTGGACCAATAGTGAAGAATATAAAATCCTAATTCTTGATGCAATGGGTTGAAACCTGGGACATGCCGGTTAGTCGCAAACATATAAAAAATACACAAGGAACAGAAGCAAGATCAGAAGAAACAAGGGCCTATAAACGCGTTGAAAGGGTCATCTTCTAAGGCTGCATTGATCAACTGCAAGTCCTCTTGGCATCATGCTATAGATCCTAGAAGGCAACTTGCAAAATTTGACACATTATAATTCGATGGGATGGCTGTACAATACCTTTGACTGTTTCAATTAATCAGAACTAGGCAGATTACTATAAGTAGTGGAGCCTTTCTCTGGTTGTAGCAAGCACTTGCCTTTGAGAGCAGAGAGCAAGAGCAAGAAGTTCATTGTCTGAGTGTCAATAATCCATAATCACTCTTGAGCTTAAGAGATAGAGGTCTCACAACCTTCACCTTGAGAGGAAGAGTGTTTAGTTATTTCTTGCATCCAACAACAATAATGTCTGGTCCAATCTTGTTCTTCACTGAAGAAGAAGCGTCCATGGAACAGTCTCAAGCAAGCATTCTCTTCAAGGATCGCCGACGGGGGACCAAGAACCTCCTGAGCACTCGACCAACTCCTCCCATCCATTTTCATATGGATGGTCAGGAGGAGAAAGAAGAAGATGAAGAGTAGCCAAATAGCGCTGGAGAAGAGAGCTTCGACCTCAGGGCGGTATCCTTCCGGATGCCGGAAGGTGGCTTTGATGATGACAGGGAGGACATCGAGGAGAAATGTGCATGACTCCGATCGCAGCTAATCGGAGATGCTGTCGAGTTCGAGACACCCTATGGGAAGAGGCACCTGACCTACGCCGACCACACCGCTTCCGGGAGGTGCCTATACCACATTGAGAACTTCATTGTGGAGAATGTGTTGCCTTACTGTGGCAACACTCACACTGATGATAGCTTTGTGGGCCACCGAACCACAAAGATGGCCCACGAGGCAACCAAGTACATCAAGAGGTGCATGTGAGGTGGGCCCGAGGACTCCTTCTTGTTCTGTGGGTCCGGGACCACGGCGGCTATCAAGAGGCTGCAGGAGGTGATGGGCATTGCCCTGCCCTCCATCTTGAGAGCTAAGGTGGTGGGCAGCCTCAAGCCGGAGGAGAGTTGGGTGGTGTTCGTAGGGCCCTATGAGCACCACTCTAATCGCCTCTCATGGAGGCAGAGCTTGGCTGAGGTGGTGGAGATTGGGGTTGACAAGGATGGGCTGGTGGACATGGAAATGCTGATGAGGGAATTGAAGTCTCCAAAGTACTCAAACAGGCCCATGTTGGGATCTTTCTCTGCCTGCAGTAATGTCACAGGGATCCACACTGATACCAGAGCTCTAGCTCGGTTGCTGCACCAAAATGGTGCATTTGCTTGCTTTGACTTCGCAGCAAGGTAATTAGTTGATCATATTTTCTTATGATTGGGAGAATTGATCATGCAACAAAAAAAAACCTTGAGATTAACCAATTTCTTCTATTTGTAGTGGGCCACACGTGCAAATTGACATGCGCTCAGGAGAGTTGGAAGGGTATGATGCAGTGTTTCTAAGCCCACACAAGTTTGTTGGAGGCCCAGGGACCCCAGGGATCTTGCTAATGTGCAAAAGCCTTTACTACTTGGGGTCTGCACCTCCTTCCACTTGTGGTGGGGGATTGTAGCCTTTGTCAATGGCTTCAACGAAAAGGTGCGATGGCTGTCAATTGATAATATTGTTAGGCTAATATTGTCATGCCTCATTGCTTCATTCGCTACCATCATTCAGAAAATAAGATTAGGATGCAACGCATCTCGAAGGGTGATTCTATCAATTCTTCATTGCTTCATTACCAACCATCACTTATGAAGCCAATCCAGATAATTGGAGAGGTGTACTATAAAAATGAAGTCATTGAACCATCAACTCATTGAAAACTGCATGCATTGGGCTTAAAACTTTGCCACTATTTCTTTATATGGATTTTGTATCATGAGTTTTGTTTCTCTTATGGGATTCAAATATGATAGAGAATCCATGTCGCCGAGGGGAAAAGGGATATGATTATGATGACTTGGTTAATAAGAATAGAGTTGTATTTGATCATACTGCCAGAATATTCATGTTACAGGATACTTTCTACTATGATGAAATTGAAGAAAGGGAAGATGCCGGCACTCCAGCCATTATTCAAAAAATCAGAGCTGCACTGACCTTTTGGGTGAAAGAGTACATGGGGTACCACCTCATAGACACACAAGAAAGTCTGTGGATTGAGAGGGCACTCAAGAGGCTCTTGCCTTAACCCAAATGTCCAAGTCCTTGGAAACACAACAGTGAAGTGCCAGCCAATCCTCTCCTTCCTCATCAGCACGAGTGCCTTGGATAACAAAGGCAATGAATCGGGAGAGAGAGCCATTTACATGTGGCGGGAGAGGGCAACCAAGATGGACAAGCCCCTCCATGGCCGCTTAGTCACCAAACTATTGAATGATCTCTTCGGCATCCAAGCGCGCGGGGGTTGTGCTTGTGCTGGCCCCTACGGTCACATTCTTCTTGGTGTCGACATCCAACAATCCTTAGCATTCCGCTCCGCAATTCAAATGGTAAAATAACTTACCTTCTCTCATTCTACAAGCTTTCCACACCAAAGAATTAATGGAATGCTATAGTTGTCAAAATTTATGAAAATGACATATGAATGTGCAGGTTGCTGTCTTATTTCCAACAGTGTCGTACTCCCTCCGGTCACTTTTTAATAGATACAGTTTTTTCCAAATGAACTAAACTAAACATTTAGTTCATTTGAAAAAATCTGTATCTATTGAGAGTTTCTATGCTACATTTCACTCTCATCAAAGCTTATAATTGACAGCTTTTGTAATTTTGGTTTTACATTCTTATCCTGATTTTGCAACTTACTTGAGTTCAAATTTTGTAGGGCTACAATGGTCTAAAACCAGGGTGGACAAGGCTGAGCTTCTCCTACTACATGTCCATTGCCGAATTTGAATTCATCCTCGCTGCCATTGTATTTATAGCAGTCTATGGCCAACGATTTCCTCCTCTCTACCGCTTCAATTGGAAGACTGGAGATTGGACATTCCGCAAAATCGCCATCAAGAAAATTGTAGGAGAGGAACGTGCATTGGCCTTCAACAGCTTGAAGGTGGGTGGGGTGTGCTCCCTATCTACTGCTTCCAACAATGGAGATAACAACAACCATGACAGCCCCTCAACTCTAAGGAGCCAGAACAATAGCAACAATGGAGGGCCCGTGGAACACAAGTGTGCAACGTATCTCAAGACTGCAAATTACATGGCCAGGTCCCTTCCCAAGTTCCCTCCACCTCGCCGAGTGCCTGAGGGAATTGATACTGAACTTATTCTATTCAGAATCTGATTTGTTCTTTTGTAGTCTCCATATTTTTCTATATAGTATGCTTGTATTATTTGGTGTGAATAAGCACCTCATGGAGCTTGATGTGGGGGAATATTAATTGTAAAGTTTTGTGAGTGGTGAGAATGTCATCACCTTGATAACTTGCCAAATCAATGTACAATGCTTTTAATTTGAATGTCATTTCCAAAGCAAAAGTTAGAATATTTTCTGTAATAGATTTCTTCATCATAGGCTTATCATATTGGAAGTAGCATCAGTATCATATCAATATCATAGGGTATTTCCTGCCTATGAATGTTATTAATTTTCAAAGCAAATGTTAGAATAAATTTCTGACTAAGATTTCTCCATCATAGGCTTGTCTTATTAGAAGTGGCATCAGTGTCTTAGCCATAATCTTTCCGTCCAAAAAAACCTGGCAGCATCTGAAAATGACTTAATTTATTGGTCTGTAGGGGCTATTGCACTTCAATCCTCCACTTTCCCATGCACATGCACATTCATGAGGATTTATTAGCCCCTTAGGGCAAATCCAGTCACCTAATTCTGAAATCGTAATTTTTCAAATGCAACCAAGTTTTTTTTGCATGGAGGGAGTATAATTTCATTAGCTTATGCATACTTTCCAGTTATCTGACCATGCCTACCCAGTATAGATAATATTTCGACAACAAGCCCAGTAAATTATCAGGGTCAACTTGGTTATCATAGTTTTAATTGACCTATTCTCCAGCCCATTGGAATCTTGATAATAACATGTAATGAAAAGAAAAGGTATAGAATGACGAATATCTATGGTCAATTCTGTTGGAATTTTGTGACAGAGACACTTTGTACTCACAATCCACTGATACTGCATATGAAGGACCATATTATATTCAGTATCACTTTGTAACTGCCTTCTAGCCGGGTCTTACAAACTCACAGACCCAAAAAACAAGATAGGATGGATATGTTGCCAATTTGCCTCTTAATATTTACTCCCTCCGTTTGAAATTATTATCAACCATAAGATTTTCCAAATGACCCCAAAAAACCGTATATGTTGTTTATTTGCCTTTTAACTAATTTGAACTAATTTTCGTTCATTTGGAAAATCCTTATGGGATGGTAATTCGGGATGGAGGGAGTATAAAGGAGTGGATCCTCCCCAAATGATATAGAGGTGATCACGATCTTATAAGAATGGGATCCAAACCAACGGGGCATTGGTGTGATGCCTAGGGCACGCTTCCCTAAAGCAGAGGTCCTAAGTTCAAAACCCATTCTATTGGCCACCCACCCGAGATTATTTCCCGATTTACCTAATGATATGATAGGTGGGCCTTGTATACACCCAAGAGGATTAGTGGTAGGATCTGGTACTCTAAGAGGTCGGTTGCCTTTCCCCTTCTAGTCGACTTAAGAATTCGGACATCCCTCGTTATTAAAAAAAAAAGAATTGGGTCCATTTAAAAATATGTCAGGTGGAGCTAATGCTTCTGATTTTGATAATACAATTACATAATGACTGAAGTTCCATAAACTTAGGTTGAAGGGCTCATATATTAGATATTTTTTTCTCTAAACGAGGTTAAAAGTAATATTGTTTTCGAGTTCTATATGTTTTTGCAGGCGCATTGCTTTTGAGTTATTAGGAAAACTGCTTGTCCACGGCAAGATAAGATGATTGCAGTGTTAGATAAGGAGCAATACTTGGAGCTCTTAATTAGTAAAATCCTAGAAATTAATGTTTTCAATTGTCTCCAAAATCCTAAGAGTGTCTCTACACACGAGGACCTCTCCACATATGTGGCTAGAAATTACCTAAATGCTCCTGCCCCCTTCTACTTCATCTCTACCAACTCTCGGAACCCTAAACTAGCCTAAAGCAGCCTTTGCTATAACACTAGGTATCTGTGAATTCGCCTCCCAGCCATCCCCTGCCTCCTCTTCAAATACATAGTGTATTAGCAAAGGCTGCTTTAGGGCTAGTTTAGGTTTCAGTGAGTTGCTAGAAATGAAGTAGAAGGAGCAAGGGCATTTGGGTAGCTTTGTGTGTGGAGGTCTCGTGTGTAGGTGTGAGTATATTAACTTCATATTCTAAGATGGAGTACAACCAAAGCTACGATTATTGTGTAAACATGCAGAGCCCAGGCAAACAGTGGGTCCACTCAAAAAATGATGTCAGAATTATAACTTACTTTTTTTACAGATTATTGTTGTATCAGCTATTTTTTCAAGTCGAATTTTTGTGTTTAAAAGTACTAAAAAAACCATCAAATAAAGGATAAAAGAATACCACACATGAAAGCGATGTTCAAATTCAATCATCCTTTTTTATTTTCCTATCAGACATGACTTCTTCTACATTTCTTAACTACTCCCTCCTGTCACTTTTAATTGAGACCATCAAATAATTGTCGTTTTTATTGAGATGTAAAAGCCTTATTGGTTAGCTTTCCATGAATCTTGTCCACAAAGTATCCGGTGGTGGTGGTGGTGCTTTCCGTGAAGACGGTGAGCCGAGGGGGCCTCATGGCCGGAGGAAGTATATGGGTGCAAGCCTCCGAGCCTAATTTGTCTCGAATAAAACTGTCAGGTGGGTGTACCATTTTGTGTGCTTGTCTTAGTATCAAAGTACAACTTTTTCAAGTTAAGTCAATCTTCTTAAATCTTTAAAAATAGGTAAAACCATTCGATTGCAGTTGTTGCTTACCAATTCACAATTTGACTGGGCATGAACTGCATGACCACTGAAGAGAGCCCATGGTTAATCCGCATACAATAAAACAAGGGCCTGTAGACGCGTTGAATGGATCATTCGTGAGGCTACAGTGGAAGTCCTCTGGGCATCATGCCTAAAAGGGCCAAGGCAACTTGCAAAATCTGGCACATATAATACGATGGGAAGGCGGCACAAAGCTACAAATCCATGTTCCAGCAGTGGTACCCATAATGCATTCCTTTGACTGTTTCAATTGATCTGAACTAGAGAGATTGCTATACGTAGTGGAGCCTTTCTCTGATTGTAGCAACCAACACGTACACTTGCCTTTGAGAGATAGAGAGCAAGAGACTGATAGAAATTGATGCTGTGAGAGGCTATACACCTTAAACACTCTTGATACAGAGTGAGAGAGCTAAGTGTGACAACCTTTATCTTGAGAGAAAGAGTGTTTACGGCCAACAGCAATAATGTCTGGCCCAATTATGTTCTTCACTGAAGAAGAAGCATCCAAGGAACTGTCTCAAGCAAGCATTCTCTTTTAAGGATCGCCGACGGGCAGCCAAGAACTGCTCGGGGACTCCACCAACTCCTAGCACCCACTATCATAATGGTGGTCAGGAGGAGAAAGAAGAAGATGAAAAGTTACCAAATAGCACTGTAGAAGAGAGCTTCAACTTCAGGGCGGTCTCCTTCCGGATGCCGGAAGGTGCCTTCGATGATGAGACGGAGGACATCGAGGAGAAATATGCGTGGCTCCGATCACAGCTCCTTGGCGATGATGTCGAGTTTGAGACTCCTGGTAAAATGCACCTGACCTACGCCGACCACACTGCCTCGGGCCGGTGCTTGCACCACATTGAGAACTACATTGTGGAGAGTGTGTTGCCTTACTATGGCAATACTCAACACTGATGATAGCTTTGTGGGCCACCGGACCACAAAGATGGCCCACGAGGCAGCCAAGTACATCAAGAGGTGCATGGGAGGTGGGTCCGAGGACACCATCTTAATCTGTGGGTCCGGGACCACGACGGCTATCAAGAGGCTGCAGGAGGTGATGGGCATTGCCCTGCCTTCCACCTTGAGGGCTAAGGTGGTGGGCAGCCTCAAGCCAGAGGAGAGGTGGGTGGTGTTCGTAGGGCCCTATTAGCACCACTCTAATCTGCTGTCATGGAGGCAGAGCTTGGCTGTGGTGGTGGAGATTGGGGTTGACAAGGATGGGCTGGTGGACATGGAAATGCTGAACACAACAGTGAAGCGCCAGCCAATCCTCTCCTTCCTCATCAGCACGAGTACCTTGGATAACAAGGTAGTGAGTCGGGAGAGAGGACTATGTACATGTGGAGTGAGAGGACAACCAAGATGGACAAGCTTCATGGTCGATTTGTTACCGAACTATTGAATGACCTCTTTGGCATCCAAGCCCGTGGGGGTTGTGCCTGTGCTGGCCCCTACGGTCGCATTCTCCTTGGCGTCGACATCCAACAATCCTTCTATCATTCTGCAAGCTTTGCACATCAAACAGTGGCATGCTATAGTTGTCAAATTTTATGAAAATGCCCTATCTCCCGCTTCCAACAATGGATATGCCAACAATCATGACAGCGCCCCTCAACACTCCAAGGAGCCAGAACAATATTAACAATGGAGGGGCCATGGAACACAAGTATGCAATGTATCTCGAGACTGCAATGCCTTTGAATGTCATGTTCAAAGCAAATGTTAGAATAATTTTCTGAAACAAATTTCTCCAGCATAGGCTTGTCTTATTGGAAGTGGCATCAGTGTCATCAGTGTTTCATTACTGTCAAGTTATCTAGCTATGCCTGCACAGTATGGAAAATATTTTGACGAACAAGCCCAGTAATTTATCAAGGTTAACTTGATTAAGATAGTTTAATTGGCCTATTTTCATGCCCCTTAGAATCTTGATAGTAACATGTAATGAAAAAAGAAAGGTATAGAATGATGAATAGATACTGTCAATCTAACATGTAATGAAAAAAGAAAGGTATAGAATGATGAATAGATACTGTCAATCCTAATTAAATTTGGTAACGTAGACACACTGTATTCTACAATCCACTGACTGCATATGGATGACCATATTAAATGCAGAAAAGCCTTTGGGTGAAAGGCACATAACTAGTCTCGTCAGCATATTAATTCCCTAATCATGTAACTAGTTGGAGCTGATATGCCAAATAAAAACTCAATGGCAGAACCTGGTCAATGTAGAATACAGTAATTTGCTAAAGAAAGAGACATCAGGCAGATTCTAAAAAAATGATCATCTCGTGATTATCATTTAAGTGCCTAACCTCCTAAACTATCATTCAAGTGACTTCCAGTTTAGTACTGCGAAAGAAGCTGATGACCTAATGAAAGACAGCATTTGTTTCTCCTAGGGTAGTACAAGCACTGCAAACCATATTTAAGTATGCTAATTAATAATAACTCTGAGACATTATCATAACTAAGTTGGTAAACCTTGATATATGGTCCGAAGACCAATAAGATGGGGACTAATGATTCTTGGAGAATTAGGAACAATGCCATAACTCAAAATCTCAAACAAAAATGGCGGGTTACAAGTTTTGATAGAACATGAAAATTCAATACCGAAGATCTCAGACAAACATAAACAAAGTAAAGGGGCGTTGATTTGGTCTAGACTATCTGGACAAATCAAAAGTGCTTCCAGTCTCTCATTGAAGAACAGATCCAATAAAATTTTGGACTATGGAAACTTCAATAGATGAGGAAATTTCGGAGCTTTCACAGCTTTAGCAACAAAACTTTAGTCGATTGATTTCAATTCTGTTATCTATGAACGTACTTGGGAAAAATAAATAGCAACAACAATCTCTCAGAGCAATAGCCCTTGAACCTCAAGTACATCTTGTATGCACATTGACATTCCAGCCAAATTAGAAGACAATCAAAGCTGGAGATAATTTGTTTTGCTAAAAAGAATATTTAATACGTAAGGAAGTTACACCAAGATATATAGTCCTACTGTAACATCCTCCCCTCAAACGCCCGCCCCCTGAGTTGGCAAATACATCAGCCACACTATTTCCTTTCAGAATTGCGCTATGACGTTAACTTTTTAACACTAATTCCTACTTTTGCATTCTTGCATTAGAAGGGGCAGCATAAATTACACTCTAGTATTACTAATCTACGTTTTCTCTGTACGAGAAGTAATCGCATTTAACTACTCTTTGGACTTAATATTGTGCACGACTCCCAAACATCCACAGGATGCACAACATGATGTGTAAAATATTTGAACTATAAAGTTAGACCAGCGCTATTTTTAGGTCATTTGCTAGTTATCCTTGCTCATTATATCTCGGATGAATCTGTTAACCATGATTTATTATAACAATCGTACCGACAGAGAACTAAAATGGAAGCAGTCCTAGTAACAAATCTATACACAACAAATTCCAAACGCACAATATGCAACCAAAACATATCGCAACAGTCTCATCACATAGCATACAGCACCATCACAGATAATAACAAAGATATGGAATTTTTATGTGAGATCGTCTTCTTCCTGCTCTTTCTCTTTCAGTGCGTTTTTGGCCCTCAACAGAAGTGTAGTTTTCCAAGTATCCTGTTCATATAAATCATTCAATGCATTCTGTTTAGCAGATACTAATGACAATTTTAAAATGCTGTAAACTTCCTTCAGACCAAGTACAAGAACCAACACAAAAATAATTTCAATTTTAAGGCTAAGCTCAGGTATTCGAGTAAAAAAATGCTCCCAAACTGTAAACCAAAATATATTTGAAATCACAAAAGAAAGTTTATTTCTTCTTCCATGCAAAAAAATAACTACTATTGGAATAGAACTTTAATATTTCATTCATGCAGTAAACAACCTAGAAGCTATCTTCATTTTGCTTTATAAGAATTGTTATCAGAGGCATCATAACGAACCATCAAAACTGCCCTCAGCAACTCCATTAGATCCCTTCAAGCTATTTCTCACTTCTATGACATCAACAAATATTTTACATAACCCTCAGGATGAAACATACCAGCCTAGTCATGCTGTCAAACTCTTTAACCACATCAGTGAACTTTGTGACATCTTCCTCGTCCATTGCAGCAGCTAGATCCTGTCAAAGTTGCTAGCGATTGTGAATAATCCAAACAAATGTGACATTAAGAAAATCATATATCATGGCTAGATAAAAAATATAACCATGCATTCAAAACTATATAAGTTAACCGACAATCCGAACGACTATAAGTTGTCACTTACGGATAAAAACTTGAACTCTCGTGTTCCAGAAAAAGTTGGATCAAGATCCTGCAATAATGCACATTGCTTAATAAATTCAGTAAAAACTTTCAGTTATACAAGACCAAAGACGACCTACTAGTACCTGATATCGCTCTAATGAGTTTGTTATGGCTACAACATCGCCCCTACAAAGTTGACAAAGTCCAGCATTTAGAAGAATTCCTTTGACACTGTACTTCAGGAGATTATTATTCATGGAATGCTTCGCAATCTCTTCAAAAATTTCTGTTGCTTTGGGGTACCTGGAAAAGAAACAAGATAAAAAAACAGCTTTTAGGCCTGTTCACCAGCATGTACTGCTGCTATTTAAAACAATGGAACCACATTTCCAATTGTTAATTGAGCCCTCACTGTTCAAGTTGAGCAGCAAATTGGGCAACTTTCTGTTTGCATTGGTTGGCAGAAGTTGTCACTTCCTCACTCTGAAAAAGATCGGAAGCCCGTTCCAAGAACACCATAGCCTGTTCAAAGTTTGCCTCCTGCTCATACAACTCCCCTATTTCCTGCACGTCAACCAATGCATGATTGAATCATGACGAATTATTAAAACAATTTTCGTTCAAGAAACAGCTAGTGCAGAATTAATTTCTATTCAATCTCTTCCTGTAAAATTCAATATATCCCAATGTGACATGGAATTTCAACAAATGGATTCACTTAGTATAAGCTACACAATCATCTTTATATCACATGTTTTCTGCCTCCACAACATTATTGCTCACACTTTACACAGAAACTTAAATTTTTTATCTGTTGAATAATAAGGTTACAAACCTTGCAGTATCTGGCAGCCATGTTTAACCTCCCTATCTCCAAGAAAAAATCCACAGCTTTACTCAAGCACGATATGGCCTCTGAACAGAGAACACGTAACATTGAATTAGTAACAAGCAAGTATATTGGTATCCATTTGCTTGACTAAGCATGTAATACGAATACACACTCATCACCTTGAGGGGAAATCTTCTTGTAACAGTTTGCCGCATCGACATAGGCTGAGGCAGCTTCATGTTTACTCTCTAACTATAAGAAATAAAAAGGATGACAAAAATTTCAGAGTTAGAAGCAACCAATAATAAGAACAAGGTGTCAAACATATAAACAAGTAAAGACCAACCTTCAAATGACAATTAGACAGTTTGATGTAGACAGCTCCAGCTTTATCCCCTAATGAAAAACAGAAAAGCAAAACTATCATAAAGATCATCCAAAAAAATTATTGAACTTCAAAAGAACCATCAATTGATATCAAATTTTTAGCAAATAGCTCTCTATGTTCATTTCAATGCTATAATCAAAACGAAAGATAAATTAAACAAACTAGAAGGAATCTAAAGAACATACAAAGAAACTATCACTCCCCTCAGCATAAAAGCAAGATTATATTCTTTTTAACATACATGTTCTGGAAAAACCATAAAACTCACCAAATCAATGTATATAACCATTACACATACAGAAACCACTGAGAAAGAATTAACTAATGATGTCCCAAACAAAGCAAGACCAAAACAACAAATAGAATAAATGCAAAGGATTCATGACAGTAACATCAATCATCCTCTTCCTCAACCTATGAACCTCATGCACAATCAGAAATCATTCAAGAAGTGATTATTCCAGTTCAAGAAACTTAATTCAATCATATTCCAAAGAGATAAGGGTATCAATGAAACCTAAATTGAATAAACCTAGACCCATTGTAGTTCAAATTTAAGGCCTCGTTTCTAGACAGAAAGAACCCAATCAGGTATATAGTCTCAAAGACGTCAACATGGCCAAACAATTTTCCAACAACTGGAAATTATAAAAACTTCTTTTATTATAATATAAATCCAACTATAATGCATTTTGAAAAATGTAATAAGCAAATCACACCCCCGTGATTCATAGAATCACGTCATTTCTCCAAATTCCGCATTTGGCAACATGTTTTTGGGCAGAATTTGATTTTGGCCCAAATCACACCCTAAATCCAGAATTTGGTTTATAACATAAAAAGGGCTGAGCACAAATCACACCTCTGACCCTAACATTAACAAAATCACACCCCCAAACAATAAATATTAGAATCTCTCTCGTAAAATTACACTATTCCCAAACACTACTTGTAATTTATGATCTCAAATGCAAATCTCATCTACCTGTGATTTTAAAGGACGTGATTTTATCAATCACACCTTTTAATCCAAATCAAGGTTGCCAAACACACCCAAACATAGTTCAAATCCCATCATAGTTCAAATTCAAAACCTCGTCTCTAGACAGCAAAACCCCATACAGATAACGGGTATTCATGATAATTGTTCCTAAGAAAGCAACATGCCCAAACCATTTTCCCACAATCAAAAAATTTAATTCAATCATAATAGTAAAAGACAAACACATGAGCTATCTAGTTTGCTTCTAGTCACATAAAAAAATAATCAAATATATGTTTGCTTCTAGTCAGTTATCCAAAGTGTCCAAATTGATTCCAAAATTTCCAACAATCAGGAAAACACATCCAATAAAATAACGTAGTAATTTGTGCATAATACAAGATTGATAGAAGAGATATATAGTACAAGATTTGGCGAGTTTGAAGCAATTGGCGGCCTTGTCGAGGAGGTCGGAGGCATCCTCGTACTTGTTACCGAGGAAACCCCATCCGTTCAACTTCTTCTCGGCCTTCCTCTCGTACTCCTCCCCCTTCCCCAACTGATCCCCCATTTCCCAAAAATCAACTTCCACTTTCTTCTTCTTCTTCCTTCCTTCTTCTTTCGCCTGAAAAAATGGAATGGTTCTTCGATTGGGTTCGTAGCAGAGAGAGAGGCGCTGATCGAAGAAGAGACGAGGAAAAGGGTCTGAACCAGAAAAAAAAGGGCAGGAATTCGAAAAGGGTCTCTGGGACCGGAAGCAGAGAACCCCGACTATTATTATGTTGGTCCGGATCCGAAACGGATTCTGAACAGCTCGCCAAACAATGACTTTTTTCGGCACTACAATTCTCGGTTCAATATAAGCCTGCCTGAAGATTGAGTGAAAGTTATGAGACTGCAAGGACCATAAAAAAAGAGAGTTTCACTGAACATTAGTGTATTTTTGGTGGCGATGGAGCAAAATCAGACATTTAATGATTGAACCATTCTTTTCCAAATAGAGACAGGTTTTATTTGACCGAGGGCCTCTATTGGTCAAAAGAGTCTTGCCAGCAGCCCATGTAGGGCCCATTGATCTGACTGACATCTACCAGCGTTATAGGGTTGGCTAGATCCATCTTAGAAACAGTTCCTCTCCCTGTCCCAGTGCTCTTGGGAGGCATTTTTTATCTGTCTGGCAAATTTCCATATAAAAATCCACTATCAAATAGAACTTAGCGATTCTGATGACCAACAGTTGCCATTTGACGGCAGAAATCTTGACAGAAAACATGAGGCGGATGATAAACGCTTGTGTTCTTGGTATTGAGAGTAAGCCCAAACATGTAATGTCGGACCCTGTATGCGTACAGACCAAGTCATGGACGCTTGGAGAGAACAGGTCAGCTGGGCCTCATACGGATCCTAGCCGGAGTGGGTCAAGGTCCATTGTTCCGTGGACCAGATGCTAGGATGGGGCGGCTCCAACTTTTATACTCCCTGTTTTGGAAAATCATATGGTAATAATTCCGGAAAATGAGAACCCTTGGACCTCAGCAATGTCGCCTACGATCACTACATACTTGAATAGACTGCATGAGTCCTGCCGGAAGTCTAGGCAAACATCATAGTTTTTGATAAAATTCTTTACAGTACCTTCAGTATCAGTCCAATGTGTTGGGATTGTCACATAAAAGATGGCTAAAATACTACCAAATTATGTACATAAATTGACAAATATATACATAAAATACTAGAATGAGTATAAGAATTAGAACTAAATAGCGTTTCGTTCTTGAAACAGATACGCCGCCCTCCGTGCACAGGCGAATAATAGCGTTTCGTTCTCAAGATACAACGAACCACACCGTCAGTTTAAAGTTGCACTTCAAATCAAACTGACTGGATCTCGATCAGAGGAGACTCTATTACTCAATGATGGATGATGAATTAAGAGTGAAGAAGACAAGTTTTTCTTTGTTGTCTGTAACCCTTTTTTGCAGAAAATCGTTCTCTATATATAGAAGAACGTTGTTGGACCTTTTTCTGGAAGAAGAGACGCACTTTTCTGCAGAGAAACGGCTATTTACTTGCTCTAACCGCTTAGCCGATCGATCGTTTTATAAGCCGATCGATCTCTTTGCGATCGATCGCCTTATTTAGCCTAAAATTACGATCGATCGTTTTATCGCGGTGCACAAATCCTAAAATTCCAGTAACTACGATCGATCAATTTTATACCGATCGATCGGGCCAATACGGAAACCAAATTGCAGAAAATTACAGTAATTACGATCGATCGGTTTATCACGGTCGATCGTTCCATGATCGATCGCGTTATTTTGCCGATCGATCGCTACATTTTTTAACTAATTTGTTTAATTTCAAGTCAAATTTCAACAATCCCCAACATGACTTGATATTAAACCAGTCTACACACTAAAATGTATACGGCACATGAATAAGACATTGAGCAATAGTACTCTAGGTTTTCGGTGATAGGTACCTTGCGGGTTTGAACCTACACCTAGTTTGGTAAGCCGCCACTCTCACAAGTTCGAAGTGAACTAAGTCTTGAACTTGAACCTTAGAGCAAGAGCTTTGACAAACCTAACAGTTAGAGTAACTCCCTTTTCGAGATCATTCGGGGTAGCGCTTTACGGCCATGCACCTTGTATCTTTTCATGAGTTGCACATTAGAGAACAAGCCCTCATTCTCCTTATCTGCGACCTCAGTGGCACTCATATAGGTGACAGTCTCTAAGGGTAATCTGCATAACAATACCCTGCTTTTTAAGCCTTGACCTCATTAAGCCTGTTTCATATGCAGTAGAGCACTCTCATCATCACACGGGAACGAGCATACAATTTATTATAATAGTGCTCTCCAAGTCACGCATTAGCTTGTTGTTACCCATTGAATCTTCGTCGTGGGATCTCCACTCAGAGAGATTGGGTTGCTACTAACGATGACTTAAATCATAGGCTTTAAGCCCCATTCCCCTAGATGAGTTAAGGAATTGTCCTGCCGACAATCCTTTAGTAAACGAATCAGCCAAGTTATCCGCTGATCGTATGAAACTTAAGGTAATGACTCCCGATGTAGTCAACTTGCGCAAGATTTTATACCTTAGTTCAATATGCCTAGAGGACCTCTTATTATGATTCTTACTCTTAACCTTATCAAGAGCTGATTGGCTATCACAGTGAATCAAAATTCCAGGAATTGGCTTATTCAACCAGGGTATATCTATTAATAGATCCCTAAGCCATTCCGCCATTCTCCAGTTTTATCAAGAGCTACTAACTCAGCATCCATAGTAGATCTTGTTATCACAGTTTGCTTGGAAGATTTCCATGCAACTGCCCCACCACCAAGTGTAAATACATAACCACTCGTGGCCTTTGTTTTATCAGAATCTGATACCCAATTAGCATCACTATATCCTTCTAATATAGCAGGGAACCCAGAATAATGTAAACCGAAATTTACACTTCCCTTCAGATATCTGAACACCCTCTCAATGGCAAGCCAATGAGACTCATTAGGGCTCTTAGTGTATCTACTTAGTCTTCCCACAGCATAGGATATATCCGGTCACTGCAGTTTGCCAGATAACTCAAGCTTCCTATCAGCTGTGAATATCTAAGTTGTGACACACTTTCCCCAAGATTTTTCTTTAGTCTTACACTTGAATCATACGGCGTACTCACAAGTTTTCTATCGAAGTAACCATACTTCTTTAGAATCTTCTCCACATAGTGTGATTGACTCACAACTATTCCATTAGAAGTCCTATCAATCTTTAAGCCCAATATGACTTTGGCAAGACCCAAGTCTTTCATATCAAAATTCTCGTTAAGGAAACCCTTAACCTTATTGATATGATCCAAATTATCACCAAACAACAAAATGTCATCAACATACAAACATAACATTACAAATGAATAATCAAAGGACTTCCAATATAAGCATTTATCAGAAGTACACACAATAAAACTATTTGAGATAAGTACATCATCAAACTTTTGATGCCATTGTTTAGGAGCCTGTTTTAACCCATAGAGAGATCTCACTAACTTACATACTTTTCTTTCTTGACCTGGAACTACAAAACCTTCAGGCTGCTCCATATAGATTTCCTCCTCCAATTCACCATTTAAAAATGCTGTTTTGACATCCATTTGATGGATCTCGAGGTTATAATGAGCTGCCAATGCAATAAGCACTCTAATTGTAGTTATCATGGTCACAGGAGAATACGTGTCAAAGAAATCTTGACCTTCCTTTTGACTATACCCTTTAGCCACTAATCTAGCTTTGTACTTTTCAATGGATCTATCAGGATAATATTTTCTTTTAAAAATCCACTTGCACCTAATGGGTTTAAACCCTGGAGGTAGATTCGTTAGAACCCACGTCCCATGTGTAAGGATTGAATCCATCTCACTCTGTACCGCCTCCTTCCATAAAGGAGATTCACTAGATGACATAGCCTCACTAAAAGTCATAGGATCCTCATTCTCTACCATGTAAGTATAAAAGTCATCTCCATAATTCTTCTCTATTCTGGTTCTTTTAGATCTCCTAACCTCTACATTGGTATCCGAATCTTCAATTCTTGGAATCGAAGATGATGAATCATCTTCTTTATGCACTACAGCTTTACTCTTTTCCTTCATAGGAAATACATTCTCAAAGAATGTTGCATCATCGGACTCCTTAATAGTATTAGGTGCATAGTCCTGTCGATCAGACCCAATTACTAAAAACCGATATGCTCTACTATTTTGTGCATAACCAATGAATACCGCATCATATGTTTTTGAACCTATCTTATCCATTTTCACGTTTGGGATTTTCACTTTGACAAGACATCCCCAAACCTTAATTAACTTCAAGCTCGGTTTTCTTCCTTTCATTAACTCATAAGGGGTTATATTTTGTCCTTTATGAGGCACACGGTTTAAGATCATACAAGCAGAAAGAATTGCTTCTCCCCATAAATTCTTCGGTAGACCCGAAGACGAAAGCATAGAATTAATTATGTCAATGAAAGTTCTATTCTTTCTTTCTGCCACTCCATTAGATTGAGGAGAGTAAGGCGTTGTAGTCTCATGTATTATTCCTTGATCTTCACAAAACTTATAAAATTCAAGGGAACAATACTCCCCACCACGATCAGACCTTAGTCTTTTAATCTGTCTCTCCGTTGATTCTCAACCTCCATCTTATAGACCTTAAACTTCTCAAAAGCCTCATCTTTAGACTTTAACAAGTACACATGACAAAACTTAGAGTAATCATCAATAAAAGTAATAAAGTATCTCTTACCACCCCTAGTATTTAATCCATTCAACTCACATATATCAGAATGAACTAATTAAAGCAAACATGTAGACCTATCAATAGACCTATAAGGTTTCCTAGGTTGTTTTGCTTGAACACATATTTCACATTTATCACTAGTTACATCATGCAATTTCGGAATCAAATCAAGATTCATCATTCTTTTAATAGTATTTGAATTCACATGTCCAAGCCTCATATGCCACACATCAAAAGAATCAACATGATAAATCAAAGAGTCGTCTACTTGAAATAAAGAGTTATTATAAGAAACCAAATTTAGTTTAAAAAGACCATCACACACATAGCCTTTGCCAATAAAAGTACCATGTCTAGTTATTACAACTTTATTTGACTCAAACACTAATTTATATCCTTCTCGACTAAGAAGTACTCCACTAACTAGGTTCTTCCTCACACTAGGCACATGCATCACATTACGAAGAGTCAACGTGTTCCCCGATGTAAACCGGATGTCCACATTTCTAACTCCATAAACTCTAGCCTCAGAGGAGTTCCCCATCGTCACAGTCCTATCCTTTACTTCCTATCACCTGAAGTAACCATGTTAACATGAGCAGAAGATGCAGCCCCACCATGACTATGGTCCTGACCTTTATTCTCTTTGCACTTGTTTGCAAAATGTCCCAGTTTCCCACAGACCCAGCAAACCTTCGACTTCTTGTCCTTATGGATATTTGAACCAGGTTTGAAAGACTGATTCTTAAACTTCTTGTTGTTCTTCTTATTGCCATGAAACTTCGGTTTCCCTTCTACAACATTGGCTTGAACACTATCTTTGACCCCAGAGGATGAGCCTTGTAAGATTTTCATCTTACCTCTATGCTTCTCTTCAATTTGTATGGCCACCATAAGATCATCAACGGACATTTGCGTCCCTTTTGTGCTTCAAGTTAACTTGAAAATCCTGCCATGAGGGTGGTACCTTGTCTATAAGCGCCAGAACTTGGAGCCTCTCGTCAACAGGAATGCCTTTCCCAATGATCTTTGCTACCAAATTCTGTATCTCAACAACCTGGTCTCTAACAGATTTGTTATCGACCATCTTGTAGTCAAAATACTCGCCTACAACATATTTTTCTTCCCCTTCATGCTCCTTTCCAAATTTCTTATCAAGGGTATCCCATAGTTCTTTAGCAGATTTAGTATTCACATACAAATCATATAATTCATTGCTCAAGGCACTCAAAATTTGTCCATGGCATAGGTCATCATCTTGTTTGAATTTATCTATATCAACAGGCTTAGTAGTTCCAACATTAGACGAACTAGCAGTCTTGTCAGATTCAGAAGATACAGTTTTTTCCACATGAACATCAGAAATAACATAGAATATGTTCAATTGAGTCAACCAAAATTTCATCTTTGTTTACCATCGCATGAAATTCTTGCCATCAAATTTCTCAGGCTTCAATGATTTGTCAACACCCATAATTGCAGTAGTATTCAATCAACAAGAATAAATAGTATCTGTTTCAAGATTGTTGGGATTGTCACATAAAAGAGGGCTAAAATACTACCAATTTATGCACATAAATTGACAAATATACACATGAAATACTAGAATGAGTATAAGAATTAGAACTAGGTTCGAGGCACGCTATGCGTTGTCCTTGAAACAGATATGCCACCCTCCGTGCACAGGCGAATAATAGCTTTCCGTTCCCGAGATACAACGAACCACACTGTCAGTTTAAAGTTGCACTTCAAATCAAACTGACTGGATCTCGATCAGAGGAGACTCTATTGCTCAATGATGGATGATGAATTAAGAGTGAAGAAGACAAGTTTTTCTTTGTTGTCTGTAACCCTTTTCTGCAGAAAATCGTTCTCTATATATAGAAGAACGTTGTTGGACCTTTTTCTGGAAGAAGAGACGCACTTTTCCGCAGAGAAACGGCTATTTACTCGCTCTAACCGCTTAGCCGATCGATCGTTTTATAAGCCGATCGATCGCTTTGCGATCGATCGCCTTATTTAGCCTAAAATTACGATCGATCATTTTATCGCGGTGCACAAATCCTAAAATTTCAGTAACTACGATCGTTCGGGCCAATACAAAAACCAAATTGCATAAAATTACAGTAACTACGATCGATCGGTTTATCACGATCGATCGTTCCACGATCGATCGCGTTATTTTGTCGATCGATCGCTACATTTTTTAACTAATTTGTTTAATTTCAAGTCAAATTTCAACACAATGAAGTGTCTTAGCATAGCCTTGATGTGTGCTTTCATGGAACTGATCCACAATATCTGACAATAATTATGAATTTCCTGACAAATAGAGAGATATTTATAAAATACCAAATTATGTTTGATGCTATAAGGGGGCTTAAGAGAATCTTTGGTAAAATCTTCATGTAGGCACTCGAAGAATGGATAATCTTTATTAATTTTCTGGATTGACTCCAACCAATGAGGGACAAGTAAGAAGATTGCAAAAAAATTGTCATCACTCTCATTCTCTTCGTGGCAGGAAAGTGCATTTGCTACCTTATTTTTTGTGCCCTTTTTGTACTCAATTATGTAGTCATATACAAGCAATTTCATTACCCACTTTTGTTGAGCCACTGTAAAAATTCTTCGCTCAAGAAGATGCTTCAAAGACTTCTGATTGGTTCTGATAATAAACTGACTTCCTAGAAGATAAGGACGTCATTTTTGGACTGAAATCACCAAGGCCATCATCTTTTTTTCATAAGTGGAGAGCAACAATTTTTTTCCTTGTAAGGACTGACTAAAGAAAGCAATTGGGTGATTGTCTTGCATTAGTACAATGCCAATACCATTCCAGAAGCATCGCATTCCACAAGAAATGGTTTGTCAAAATTTGGAAGAGCAAGGATGGGAGCTTCAGTCATTTTCAACTTGAGGTCATCAAAAGCTTTCTTTGCATCAAGCGTCCGCTTGAAACTGTATTTTTTCAGCGTATTTGTAAGGGGTCCCGCAATTTTGTCATACCCTTGAATAAATTTCCTGTAGGAGCATGTGAGGCCTAGAAATTCCCTTAGAGCCTTCATAGTATTGGGCTGGGGTCAATGAAGCATAACGGTCACTTTTTCTAAATCGCCCGCCACACCCTCCTCTGTGATCACATGGCCTAAATAATGAAACTGTTAAGTTGCAAAATAAAATCTCTTTTTTTACAAAGAGTTGGTGTAAGGACTCTCATCTTGAACCGGTTTATTTTAATGTTCTTTGTCGGTTATTGTGTGGTTTAAGCGTGTTCTGATTTAATTTAGAGGTTTTTTAAAATAAATGAGGTTTATAAAGGTTTTAATCAAAACCAACTTCACAATCATGAGTTTTAAGTGATTTTGGATCAAACTTGAATTTTTGAAATTTTTTTTTTCTGATTTTAACCAATTTTCCAAAAATTAGGGTTTGGCGGGACTCCTGTGGGCCCCCATAGACAAAATTAGGTTTTTTGTGACCAAAATGCCCCAGACATTAAAGGAAGACATTATAAAAATTTTCAGAATTTTTTTGGACCTAATTTGGAATTAAATTGCCAAATTTTCCAAGTTTAGCCAAAAACTCTATTTCTACCCCACATTTGACTTAGGTTTTTACCCCACATTTGACTTAGGTTTCTATAAAAGGAAAGTTCTGTGCCATTTTCTAAATTGGAAATAGGCTTGGCCAGGAGACTTAGAGTTTATTCCCCATTAGGCTTGAAGAGGAAAGGATTAGAGGTAATTAACTTAATATCTTTTTATTCTTTAGGTTTTTTCTTAAAACCCTTCTTAATCTTGACTTCCTTCATTGTTTTAATCCATTTTAAAAGCATAAAATCACTATTTTACTCTCTTTTCTAAGCCCTAATTTTTAAAATCTTGTTTTCATGCTTCCAAAGCTCTAGATCTAGGGTTTATTTTTTATTTTCAAAGCTAAATCGAGATTAGTTGTATATTAATACAAAAATCATGTTTTTGGAAGGTATTGGAGGAGGTTGAAGGTTCATTCTCAACAAGGAAGGTAATAGGTTCTTCAATCTCAGCTTTGGGTCGAAAATTGGTTGGTTTTCATGATTTTATTTGAATGGAATATGCTTGCTAGTACTTTAATGGTGGGTTTAATAAATACTAATTTTTTGTTTCGATTTCTTAGGGTTTTATCTTAGAATAGTATAAGTTAGTGTTTTGGAAGGTTTGATGGCTTTTTTATAGTATTTGAGACCATGTATGAAGGTTTTAAGTCGAGTTAATGGTGTCTCGAATTTGGGTTTTTCGAAAGGAAGAAGGAGACAGACGATCGATCGGCTGGCGATCGATTGTTCATTTTGGCCGATCGATCGTCCTCTCGTTAAATTTGAAAATTTTGTAAATTTTAATATTTTCACTCCATTTAATGATTATAATGATTATGGAAGGCGTTATGTTGAAATTAGTATATTGGAAGTGTAAAAATAGAGAATGAAAGTGTATAGATTAAGTTAAATGTTTGTATATGGTATTGTATCATATATTGATATTTATGCATGTTGATATTGAATTACCTTATGTTAGAATTCTAGAGATTTAAGCATGTTTCTAGCAAGGATATCATATGATAAATAATGAGATGTATTCTCTTATAATGAATATGGTGTATGGAAAATTGGTGTGATCATGTTATGGCTTAATGCATAGAAGAGAATCATGTTTGTATGAGTGAGTCTACAACTTCATGTGAGTGGATTAAAGTTTTATGGTGGAATTTGTTTTATTTTCAGTTGGAAATCATTGTTTTAAATGTGTTGAAGCATGTGTATATTGTTCTAGGAGTTTATGTCAAAGCATTGGCCATGTGATTAGAATATGCATGATTACACACACATATGAG
This sequence comes from Houttuynia cordata, assembly GCA_039654745.1. Taxonomy (NCBI): domain Eukaryota; kingdom Viridiplantae; phylum Streptophyta; class Magnoliopsida; order Piperales; family Saururaceae; genus Houttuynia; species Houttuynia cordata. Next base: position 17,438,791 of record CM077504.1, read on the forward strand.
AAGTTTATTATGAAATTGTAGTTGATTTATACCATGATTATGATGCATGAGGGGATGGTTTGGAAGCACGTTCCATGTGTTGGAACCCACGTAGGTCTTGCTCACGGATGTACCATGATATCATGCATCATGTATCGTACTTCATGGATGAAGGTTTATCGTTCTTTAACTGAAATTGATCGATTGTATGCAATGCTTGAAATTGCGTGCCTGATTAATCGATCGATGGATCAATCGAAACTTGGTTGGTCCGAAAGGACATATTTTCGATTTGGATCCTATGTGGAACGAGTATACTCCCCAAGGTTGAGTCTAATACATTGAGATATATGGGGGGCGAGTTATGTACTTGCCTTGCGGATGAGATTACTGAGATTGTCATATGGACTTGAGCATCCAGAGTGGTACGCTTCGTGCACCAGCTTCCACGTGTTCTAGGGTTCCCCGTGTGGGGATTCGGGCTCTCCCCCACCACAGGAGATGTCCCTGGGCGAACACACCTGCTCTAGATTCTTTGTGTAAGAATCGGATATCCTTGCCTAAGATCGTCTAGGGCGAGCAGCTTTAGGGGCTGACAACCGTGACCTTTCTTACATTTCCTATGTAGAAATCGGACCATGATACGCCTTCGTGGCCTTGACTATATTCTGCCTATGTGGCAATAACTGTGTTTACTCTTTGATGGAGGCATTCACCATTTGTGTTGATATATGCATATTATGACTTCTATGCATGATTGTACCATGTGTTGGATACATTATTATGCAGGATTATGTGTTATGAATGCATGACCAGAAAGTATGGGATTGAGATATTGTTATGCTGGTTTATGAGTTTTGAATAGATGATTAGAACATGGTGTGTCATGTTGATCTTGGATCTATATTTGCTATGTTATGATGCCGTTATGATCCTTGATTATTGCCAATTGTATTAAAACCATTACTGAGTTTTATACTCACCCCTCTTTCCTTGTTTTGTTTTGGGGATGCGTGGCGTGACACGCAGATGGACAGGATTCCCTGTATGAGGAACGGTCAGGGAGAGTATGGGATTAGGCGTGGAGAGCTTTGGACTATATCTTGTCATGCCCTTGAACAACCGTTATACTTCAACTAACCAACGTTCCGCCTTTTCTGGGTTATCCTCACCAGAAAACTGAGGTCCAACTCCCTTAAACCGTTCGAGTGTTGGTGCCTTCGCATTATTATAATTACTTCCACCATTTCGCAATTCAGTCACCAATTGCCTGACCATATCAAACATGTTCTGACTAGCTCCCTCTTCCTGCGAAGGGTTAGGAATCGCGTTGGTTCGACGTCCGCGATTTCCTGAGTTCACCATTCTCGCGTATCTATAGCCAAAGAAAGGAGATAAATTAAAAATCTTACATATAGCTCAATTTGTAATTCACCTCTCATTCCTTTGACTCCTAGCAATGCTAATTCAGTACACACAAAATAAAACAATCACAAGGCAAGCATTTAAAGCAAATAATTCTTTTATTTCATAAAAAGATTCCTACACTAAGATCCCATATCAGCCAGGATTTTATTACAAAAGATTTATGAAAACTAAAATCTATCCTAACTCTTTCTCTTAGTCATCCTTCCTATGCTCTTGCCTTCAGAGGTAATCATCCAATATGTCTAAAGCTAACCAGGTTGGCGCAAGTCTCAAGTACGAGTGCCACAGAATTTCCCACATCGTCATGTATGGCCACCTGCAACCCATAGATTTAAACCTATGGTACAGAATGTCAGACAGTGCTGCATCATCTCTAGCCCGAACATACACATGGTGTTTTCTCACAATTTTGGCCTCTACAACCACAAATATAGGAGGAGATCCATCTGTAAACTCAACTCAAATCTCTTATGACTGATATCCTTTGTTCTCCATACCTGGCACATAATCCAAGTAAGGATCCCACTCTGGGTCATCTATGGGTAAGGGTTCTACTTCAACCACTGGGTTCTGAACTTCCTCTATATCAATCTTTAATGGGTCATCTTAAGTTCCACTCCCTATGTCCTTCTTCTTCCATTAAACAAGCCACTGCCTAACGGTTTCTTGTTTGTCTTTCTCATAGATGATCTATACATGAAATACGCATTTTATTATCTCCTAAACTTATGTTTATGCTAGTATTAGATTAGAATTACTACTACTTTAATATAGTTTTTAGTTTTTGTAGGAAACAAAAGTAAAACGCAGAAATGGGTGAAACGCGACTCTAATGATTAAATATTTATTACTTCGATTGCATATATCTGATGGGACTGATTTAGGTACCGTTTGGTTGGCACTTTCCGCAAGGGATTCTTGCAGAAAGTGCCGCTTTCCGCAGTAGCGCGTTTGGTAGCGCTACTGCGGAAGAATTAGAAGTCGTAGTGAAGTCGACTTTCCGGGCGGAAAGTCGACTTCATCGAGAATCTCCTGAGAACGAGATTCTCGAGAAGAAGCTCGCTACGGGAAAAAAAAACCCTCCCATTCCCGTGTGTTGCCCTCGCCCCTCAACTCCGCCGCTTCGCTTCGCCATTGAGGGTGCAGTTTCCTTTCTCCGCCGCAAAGTTGCACGCTTCATCTTCGTCGCTTCGCCATGGAGATCTGCGGGTGCTGGGCTTGGCAGTTGCCTTGTCTCCATCACCGAATCAGTTTCACTTCAACTTTTTCTGAATTGTTTCAATCGAATCGAGTCTTGAGGTTGCCTTGTCTCTGCTTGGAGGATTTTCAATTATCTGTTCTTGATCAAAAGCTCAGATTTTTGTCTGGAAATGGCAGGTTCGGTTCATGATTTCACTGTCAAGGTTAGTATGCTGAATCGAACATCTGATTATGTAATATGTAATTTTGGACTGTTTGGTTATGTGGGTATCAGGTTTTTGGTAATTTGTATCTGTTTGGTTATATGTAACATCAGATTTTCTTCTGTTTGGTGTACTATTGGTGTTGTGGTATTTGTTGGTTCCTGATCCTTTATGACCTCTCTGAACTGGTTTCATTGCATAGAATTGTATTTTAAATATGGATTTTTTTAATGAATTGGTATAGAGATTGGTAAATGATATGAGCGGATATGGGGCTTCAGCTTTATTGGTTGAATTCAATGTAATTTGAAATCAAAACAATGATAGCGTAATTGAATGAAGTACCCAATGTATTTGGGTTAGTCATTTTTATTAAAAAAAATTTATCACATTTTATGCCCTGACATTGTTGTACTCCCTTCTCCTCATTTTAATAATTCTATTTGGGTTCATTTTGAAGAACCAAATAGGACTATAATATAGGGACAGAGGGAGTAATACAACCTTTTGCTGTGTCTATAATATAATATATGTTCCAGATATGAATTTTTTATACACTAGTTTTACTTTATTCATTTTCCATAGGGATATTATGCAATAGGTTGTGATATTCTCATCAATATTCTTATTAGCTCTAATGACTACCATAGAGAGGTTCATTCTTTTATTGATCTTTACTCCTCTATATTCATGCAGCTAGGATACTAATCATTCTACTTTCAAACTTCATTCTTTCATATACTCTATAGAAACCTATAGGAAAAACAATGTTCAAGAGTCTAATATTATTCTGTCATGGTACTTGAAACCTGCTTTCATGATGAGATTGTGACAGAAACCTGCTTTCATGATGAAATTACATTATTTTGCTAGCATTTCTGCGTTATTATGTCGAAATCTGCTTATGTTAATCAGCTTGAAAATATCTTTGTTGAATGAGTAGAGTTTTTAATTTTCCGAACTTGCATGTTTATGTAAAAAATTATCTGTAGACATTGACTACAATCTTTGAAGGTATTTCTGTTGGAGGAACTTCTGATATGAATTAGACTAATGCTAAGCCAATATAACTAATCTAGCTTTGAGTCCTTTGGAACCATTTGGTACAGTGAATGTAATGGAACCAGATGGTCTTTCTTCTGTTGATTGCTTACTCATATTGTATTTTTTTTTCTGACTTGTGTTCATCCGGATATAGATTATATTCATCCTAGTTTCAGCTTGGAATGTAACTTACTTAACAAAACTGGCAGGATGCTAGGGGAAATGACATGGACTTGAGCATTTACAAGGGAAAAGTTCTTTTGATTGTGAATGTTGCATCGCAATGGAATGTAACTTGCTGTTGGGTTTACTCGGCAACAATCAGGTGCTTATAATCTGATTTCTCATTTGGAAGAATTGATGAGAAGGATGATTAGAAAAGGAGAGCAGAGCAGATACTCAAGCAAGATAAGAAATCCACAGAACCTTGCTCATTTTTAGATTAGCAATTAGATTGACCTGCTCAATGATCAAGAACTGTACTTGTACCCGGAAATTCTGTAGCAACAGTTGGTTTGGTGGTAGTGGAAGCATTATTGGATGTATCCTTATGGATTGCAGTTGATGAGTAAAAAACTGCATTTGTTTGGGCATTTTTTCTTCTTGTTTAGGTATGTAAAGAGCCTGTTCCCATCAGATAGAGCTTCTGTCTAATATTTTTCTTTTTTTCCCAAAACAATTTTTTGCTGCTTTTGCTACATTGTTTTCCCTTGACTTTACAAACAAGAAATGTAAATCCCTACGGAGAGTTATTATGTGTTATTAGAGAAAACTGTTAAATGAGAAGCAATCATAATGGGGGAGAAGTATTTCCATCCAGCATAGAAGAAATCGATTATTGTTGTTGCTATCCAGTATTTCACCACAGAGAGTAGGCATAATCATCTTTCGTCCTCCTTCAAAACAGTTCAAAACTTATTTATTACCCATTTAACAATCAATTCAAACCCCAAACCTGGTGTTCGCTTACAGAATTGGTCTTTCAGCAATATTATCAAATCCTGGAATGGCACCAAAAATATTCCCTCACACGTCATGCTTGGATGGGGGCTCAGGATCAGCCCCATGGAAACCTTGTAATCCCTGAGAATTGAATTCATTGCATGGGCTATTTTTCGTGTATTTGGCTTGTAAAATCTATCAGTTTGGTGATTGTATCTTCTCCCATTACTGAAAACAGGGACTATGTAAGCATTTTGTTGTTTATGTATTCCCTTTGTTGTTGCAATATAAATGCTTAGTATGAGGGGTAATTTTGTAACTTGAGAATCTAAAATCTGTTTTTTCCTTATGTTGCCAAACAGACTACTCACCAAAAAGCTGATTTCTCCTTATATCCAACCAAACACACTTCACTTCATAACCAAAATCCAAGAAGCAGAATACCCTAGATTTTGCTTCTTCCACTCCAAGAAGCTACAACCAAACGGGCCCTTAAGCTTCATGTTAAAGTTCACGAAGTCAGCTTTCCAACGCCACTGACTGTTCGCAATTCGGAGTTCTGAGCAAAAAGTTATGATCATTTGAAATATAGCACGCGAAAGAGACACAATTAAAGAGAAGAACCGTTAAGATGAGATTGGATGGATGAGATCGATACAACGGGTTTTTTGTTTAATAAAGAAAAAAAATAGAAAAGAAATATGAACCGGTTCAGAGTCCGGTCCGATTCAGTTAAAAGAAAAAGAAAAGAAAGGAAAAAACTGGCCCGATCCAAAGCTCGGGCCTTTCGTCCAGAACAGAGGCGCTCGAGCAGAGCCGGTGAAGAACAGCCGGCGAGGATAGAGGCTGGGCTGAGCTCCGGCGGCGAGGCGGCGACAGCGGCGGCGGAAGCAGGACGGCGACGACCATGGACGGCGGAGAGGCGAAGCTTGACGATCAAAAAGTAGCCAGCGACGAGGAAGATGAGCGGCGGCTTGAGATGACAGTGGATGGCGATCGACAGAGAGCACGGCGGCGGAATGATGGGACGGCGGGTGTTGTACAGGAGACGCCGACGGAGAAGGCGGCGATCTGGACGACGGAAGAATCATGCTGGATCGGGAAGGAAACAAAAAAAACAGAGTGCCGGAATAGGAACGTCGGTGCCGGATTTGGGCTCGATTCCACTTCAAATTGGAATTGGGATTGTGCTTGATTTGGGATGGGATTGGTGTTTATAAAAGAGAGGACTTCTGGCCGGAAAGAAGGGGGGCTTGAACGGAGAAAAAACCGCCGGAAAAATAGTGCGTAGGAGGAAGAAATAGACCGGATTCCAGTGCTATTTCTGCCGAATTCCGGTAGTATTTTGGCCGGTAGAGAGAGAGGAGGAGGAGCCGCCGGAGGAGAGGAAGAAAGGGCACAACTTTGGCCGGAAAAGGATCGATTTTAGACTGCTACAGTAACTCCGCCATTTGCTACAGTGCACGGCTGCGCGAGGAAGATGATGAATAGTGCCATGAACACTACAGTGATTCTGCAACAGTATTTTGCTGAATAGTGTAAAACGACTCCTTCAAATCAACAGCGTTCTCCTTGTCCGATGGCCGGCTAAATCCTTGTCCAAGGCGTAGATGAAACCCGAGTAAATTGGTTGTATCGTTTTCCTTCATCTTAATTTTACCTTGATTGGTGTATGAATCTTATTATAGAATCTCTGTTATTTTATTGAGGTTTATTTTATGTGCTCGAGAGAGGCTAGAGTGAATTCTTGTGAGTTTCAATCCGAGGAATATTTGCGTGTCCGAGAGGAATATGAGTAGACTAAGGTGTTATAAAGGAATAAGATTTCATTGGTTTATGCTCGAGAGAGATAGATCACAGTTCCATATTTTGATTGCTTATGTGTTACGTCCGAGATGAGAGCACAATATTTTGAATTGACAAGTATATGTCTGAGAGGAATATACTAGCCAATCAGGAATTTATTCAAAAGAGAGAGACGATAAGCTGGTTTATTGTGTGGTGGATTCGAAGCCTTGGCACTTCTCCATATTAGTTAAAATCCATTTTAAAGTAGCTAAATTTTATTGCTTTCTTAGATTAAATTAAACTGCAACTTTCTTTCAATTGAATTTGGTAAAATATTAGTCCGTCCCTGAGGTTCGACAACCCTTTTAATACTCGCCATAGTACAATTGCCTTGTGCACTTGCAAGGGTTTTAATTTTAAACGATCAAGTTTTTGGCGCCATTGCCGGGGACGGCATAATAGTTTACTGAATTCTTAGCATAGTTAGTCTTAGAGTAGTCCAGTTTAAATTAGATTTCTTTTCAGTAGCTTAATTTGTGTTTTTCTTTCTTTTTGCAAGGTTAAGAGAAGACGTGGAATTCTCGCCAACGTGGAAGGGCCACCCCTTCCCCTAGTTTGCATTCTTTTTTTCTTATCTTTTTAGATTAATTTGTGTGTTTGGTGTTTTTTTTTTTTTTCTGTGATAGTATGTTATGCTAGTTGTGGATATCTAGGGTTGCTTATCTTATTTGTGGATGTGTGATATTGTGGTTCAGGTGTTGATAAATACATGGTGAAGAAATGTCTTCACCTTTTTATGGATTTAGCCACAAAAACCCATACAGGAGCTTTAATGATTATTGTTCTTCACACACACCTAATCCCCCTCCCTATGAATTGCCCTACCACTCACGTCCGTTATATGCTGATACTTACAACCGTGGGTGGGATAATCACTCTAATTTTGGGAGTGACACATCTTCCCTACAATACACAACTCCTTATATGTCGGAACCATGTGCCCTCTGTTTAAGTCCTATTCATACCCCAGTGGAGTGCCCTTTGGCCCATGCGTACCCTGATTTTATAAGAAAATATGTGAATGAGGCCCAAAGTCTTCATAGGTGGGAGGACCATCCTAATTCTCCTTGGGAGCAACCCAACCCTGGGCCCACTCTTCATGAGGCCCCTAGACAAGATTTCCTAAGCCAACAACTGCCTTATCAACCAGCCTATACTCCTTAGTTTGGCCAATCATCCTTAGAAGATCAGATGAGCCAAATACTAGCCACCCTAACAGAGATGAAAACAGACCAAAAATCCCATGCCCAGATTGTCCATTCTCACACACAGGCTCTTGCCAACATTGAAACACAGTTAGACCAAATGGCACAGGCCATGAATATGAACGAAGAATGCATTTTACCTGTTGAGCCCCAATATCCGAAGGGCCAATTTTCTGATGAAGGGATCTATTTTTCCCCTGACTATGATGTTACATCACTTCAGAATGCCCAAAGGTTTGACAATGAGCTTGAGTGGGTTTTACATAATGATCAAGAGGGTGTAGAAATTAAAGAAGAAGTGAGTGCATTAATAGAACCCAGCTTTAAACCTTCTTCTATATTTGAGGAGTCACATTCTACGGCACTATCAACAGAACCTTCTATTCCTGAAACACCTTTAATTATTGAAAGTAACTTAAACTGTTTCATAGATTGTTTAGTTGAGTCACTAATTGAGGAAGCTTTCCCAATTGGGTTACTAGCAGAGGCCCCTAAGGCCAAAATGGTTAATTTGGAGGAGGAACCTTTTATTCTAAAATTTTCTAATGACCCTTTTTCATGGTTAATGCAGGGACCCCTCTTTCCAAAGCTTCCCAACCCACTACTCCACCCTTTCATTCCACGATATGCTCCATACATAAGCCACACTGATAGGAGTGTGTGGTGCAATCATTTAATTGATCCAGACTGAATTCTAGATAATCTGGCCCCTACAAAAGATCATGACTCCGTCTGGCTGAAGACGTTAAACTTAGCGCTTGGTGGGAGGCAACCCACGTATTCAGGTGTATTATCTCCTTTCTCTGATTTTCTTTATTATATGCTCATTGTCATTTTATATTTTTGATTCACATTGAGGATAATGTTCATAACAGGTTTATGGGAGGGAATATTACTTGTATAAAAAAATTAAAAAAATTTAAAAAAATCATAAAAATTTGATTAGTTTTTAGGATGTCTGTTAGTATTTTTTATATAGGTTTTGATAGTTTATCTCGTAATAATGCATGTTACAATTCTTAGGAGATTAATTTACATTGGAAGTGTGAGTAAGTATACTGGAGGATAGAGAACTTAACTGAGCAGTATCTTTCTGTTACAGTCCTCTTGGAACAAGTGCTTGAACTAAGAAAACTCACTCACACACACTAGTACATAAAGTAATACTATCTAGAGATTTGTTGAATGCTAATTTACAATGGGATGTCTTTAGTCATAGTCATTGGATGATGTGTAGTTATTTGTTGAGCTTAAAAGATCATGATAGACAATTTATTTGGCTATGGCAAGGGATTGGAACCGGAAATAAGTTGAGAGTATAATACAGCCTGGACAAAAAAAAGAATGCTGAAAAAAATGTGTGAAAATGAAAAAATGCAAAAAAATAAAAACAAAATGAAAGAAAAGGGGCTGCTTGACTTTTTAGGATTAACTTAGGCTGATGCTCGGGCCCGAAGCGGTCTCTAAAATCCTAATGCCCTAAGCCAACTGGCTGGGAGTCATTGGCCTGAGTCATTGCTAAACCTAAGCATCTTGAAGTCAGGCCTTACACAGTCCTAGCGATAAAAAAAAAGTCTGTGGTGTATTATCCTCTCAAATCTAGAATGTTGGACCCGAAGGAGGCGCACAGATTTGTGCTATCATGAACCTAAAGATTACGATAACTATGTAGATTCTGATGTTCTTTGGTTAATGGGTAACACTGGATCTGTATAAACAGAAATTTAGAATGTATTGCTACAATGTTCTACACTTTCTACTATTTATGTTATCATGCTATATAATATTTGAGCAGAAATTTCCAAGATGAAAGTGTGGAATAAAACCACTTACTTGAGGGCTTCTATATTCCTGTTGATTATGAACCAAGTACATGTGGTTGATTTTAAGCATTGTAGTATAAATTTATCGGGATAATAGGTTTTCTTGTTTTGTAATGTTTTATTTTTGTTTTACTTCTTCACTTAGGTTAATTAGATTAATATTAATTAGATTAATAAATACATGTTTGTGGGTAGCATGGCTGCAAACCCTCACGAGACAACACTCGTCCTACTAGGGACACCTAGAGGTTTAACAGCTAGTTGCATACGCTCAATGCAATAGTGTTCCCTACGAAAGTGGTGTTTACTTTTATGCATTAGTTTCCTTAGTTTGTTTGATTTTATTTTATTTTGTTTTGCTAGGGACTAGCAAAATATAGGTTTGGGGGTGTGATCTATACATGAAATATGCATTTTATTATCTCCTAAACTTATGTTTATGCTAGTATTAGATTAGAATTACTACTACTTTAATATAGTTTTTGGTTTTTGTAGGAAACAAGAGTAAAATACAAAAATGGGTGAAACGCGACTCTAATGATTAAATATTTATTACTTCAATTGCATATATATGATGGGACTGATTTAAGCTTCATGTTAAAGTTCACGAAGTCAGCTTTCCAACGCCACTGACTGTTCACAATTCGGAGTTCTGAGCAAAAAGTTATGATCATTTGAAATATAGCACGCGAAAGAGACACAATTAAAGAGAAGAACCGTTAAGATGAGATTGGATGGATGAAATCGATACAACGGGTTTTTTGTTTAATAAAGAAAAAAAATAGAAAAGAAATATGAACCGGTTCAGAGTCTGGTCCAGTTCAGTTAAAAGAAAAAGAAAAAAAAAGGAAAAAACTGGCCCGAGCCAAAGCTCGGGCCTTTCGTCCAGAACAGAGGCGCTCGAGCAGAGCTCGAGCGCCGATGAAGAACAACCGGCGAGGATAGAGGCTGGGCTGAGCTCCGGCGGCGAGGCTGGTGACAGCGGCGGCGGAAACAGGACGGCGACGACCATGGACGGCGGAGAGGCGAAGCTTGACGATCAAAAAGTAGCCGGCGACGAGGAAGATGAGCGGTGGCTTGAGATGACAGTGGATGGCAATCGACAGAGAGCACGGCGGCGGAATGACGGGACGGCGGGTATTGTACAGGAGACGCCGACGGAGAAGGCGGCGATCTGGACGACGGAAGAATCGTGCTGGATCGGGAAGGAAACCAAAAAAAACAGAGTGTCGGAATAGGAAAGTCGATGCCGGATTTGGGCTCGATTCCACTTCAAATTGGAATTGGGATTGTGCTTGATTTGGGATGGGATTGGTGTCTATAAAAGAGAGGACTTCTGGCCGGAAAGAAGGGGGGCTTGAACGGAGAAAAAAACCGCCAGAAAAATAGAGCGTAGGAGGAAGAAATAGACCGGATTCCGGTGCTGTTTTCGCCGAATTCCGGTAGTATTTTGGCCGGTAGATTGAGGGAGAGAGAGAGGAGGAGCCGCCAGAGGAGAGGAAGAAAGGGCACAACTTTGGCCGGAAAAGGATCGATTTTGGACTGCTACAGTAACTCCGCCATTTGCTACAGTGCACGGCTGCGCGAGGAAGACGATGAATAGTGCCGTGAAAAGTAAATTGCTACAGTGATTCTGCAACAGTATTTTGGTGAATAGTGTAAAACGAATCCTTCAAATCAACAGCGTTCTCCTTGTCCGATGGCCGGCTAAATCCTTGTCCAAGGCGTAGATGAAACCCGAGTAAATTGGTTGTATCGTTTTCCTTCATCTTAATTTTACCTTGATTGGTGTATGAATCTTATTATAGAATCACTGTTAATTTATTGAGGTTTATTCTATGTGCTCGAGAGAGGCTAGAGTGAATTCTTGTGAGTTTCAATCCGAGGAATATTTGCGTGTCTGAGAGGAACATGAGTAGACTAAGGTATTATAAAGGAATAAGATTTCATTGGTTTATGCTCGAGAGAGATAGATCACAGTTCCATATTTTGATTGCTTATGTGTTACGTCCGAGATGAGAGCACAATATTTTGAATTGACAAGTATATGTCTAAGAGGAATATACTAGCCAATCAGGAATTTATTCAAAAGAGAGGGACGATAAGCTGGTTTATTGTGTGGTGGATTCGAAGCCTTGGCACTTCTCCATATTAGTTAAAATCCATTTTAAAGTAGCTAAATTTTATTGCTTTCTTAGATTAAATTAAACTGCAACTTTCTTTCAATTGAATTTGGTAAAATATTAGTCCGTCCCTGAGGTTCGACAACCCTTTTAATACTCGTCGTAGTACAATTGCCTTGTGCACTTGCAAGGGTTTTAATTTTAAACGATCAATAGATCCTACCGCTTCTTGTTCTAGCCATTTAAACCTACACAAGAAACGTCATTAGTAACTAAAATAAGGTTTCAGGTTCTACTTATGAATATACTCTCATATAGTAAGTTCTTCTAGGTACCATTTTACTTTCTATCAAGTCCTACTAACTCATCTCACAATTCAGCAATGTCCGTACTGTATTAGACTGATGATCGTTTAAAATTAAACCCTTGCAAGTGCACAAGGCAATTGTACTACGACGAGTATTAATAAGGGTTGTCGAACCTCAGGGACGGATTAATCTTTTGCCAAATTCAAGAAAAAGTAGCAATGTTGATTCTAGACTAAGAAAGCAATGAACTTTTAACTAAACTAAATGAGATTTAATCAATATGGAGAAGACCAAGGCTTCGAATCCACCACAATAAACTAGTGTATCATTTCTCTCTCTCTTTTGAATAAAGATTTCCAATTGGCTAGCATATTCCTCTCGAACATACACTTGTCAACTCAAAATATAGTGCTCTCCTCTCGGATGTAACACATAAAACGGTTATAGCATGGAATTGTGATCTATCTCTCTCGAGTATAAACCAATGAAATTTTATTGATATATAACACCTCGGTCTACTCACGTTCCTCTCGAATACGCAAGTATTCTTCTGATTGAAACTCACAAGAATTCACTCTTGTCTCTCTCGAGTACAAAGAACAAATCTTACGAGATCTCAGATTATATTATTGAACCTCTGTAGTTCAGCCGATGATGGCAATGCCTGCGCTTTAGACTGTACGATATTACGGAAGGTCTGCAGTCTCAGCCCATTGTGCCCGTAAGCACCGATGGGGCCAGCATCCCTAGACGCATGGCCGGGTTCCTCTGTAGAACCTCTAGGATGATCTGGTAATTGATGTCCATAGGGGAAGTGGACTGGATGATGAGTATTGTCCAGGTAAGTGAACTCCATATTTGCTCAACTTGATCTTTCTAAACGTGTCTTTATACCATGTTGTCAGCATTTCCTTTATTATTATTATTATGATGTGGGTTTTTCTTGGCTCCTACTGGGTATTTCTTTCGAAATACTCATGCATCTCTCGATGCAGGAGTCAAAGTGGAAAGGAACTAACAAGGTACGTGCGAAGGAGCTCGATGGTGGAAAGTTGATAGAAGTGGATTTATTTATCGTTTTTATTTTCTGTTCGCAGAGAACTTATTAGCCTGTGTGCTGAATTTATTTTGATGGTTTAATGAATTGTTGAGTGGATTATTGTAATAGCATAGTTTATTTTTTTTTATTTAAGATTTTTATATAACAGATATTGGTTAAGCATTCTGGAATGAGAAGATGGTGTGATCGAGTATTCGGTCGTGGCCCGGGTTTCAGCCTCATGACCTTAATTGAGTTAGTACTTCCACACATTATTCAGGGTTTTGAAATTCGGGGTGTGACACTAGGTTCTGAACTTCCTCTATATCAATCTTTAATGGGTCATCTTCAGTTCCACTTCGTATGTCCTTCTTCCATTCCTCAAGCCATTGCCTAACAGTTTCTTGTTTGTCTTTCTCATAGATCCTACCGCTTCTTGTTCTAGCCATTTAAACCTACACAAGAAATGTCATTAGTAACTAAAATAAGGTTTCAGGTTCTACCTATGAATCTACTCTCATATATTAAGTTCTTCTAGGTACCCTTTTACTTTCTATCAAGTCCTACTAACTTATCTCGCAATTCAGCAATGTCGTACTGTATTAGATTGACCTTGAGGGCTCCGATACCACGCTGTCACGCCCAGAAATCCCATACCTCGATCGGAGTGCGGAAGCCAACAAATGAGATACAGTTCGAGGTAGAGATCCCGGGCACGCGACCGAACAGTCGATTTCACCACCGATTGCAATCATCTCAAAAGAATGTGTAATCGATTATGCCCGCAATCAGTGTAATACAATAATAGACATCATTGAATAATATGAAATAAATTTACTTAATAATATTCCATTTAAGAAAATCAAAATAAAATAAACCTATAAGTCTATGGCACACAATTGCCAATAATGTCATAAGCATCAATAAAAGCAAAGCAAATAACTAAATAGTCTTTAAATCTCTTCACGGCACCTGTAATCTGCCTTTCCACTACTGCACTTCCTTATCTAAATTTTCATTTGCGCCTGTGATCTGTACATGAAATATGCATTTTATTATCTCTTAAACTTATATTTCTGCTAGTGTTTGTTTAGAATTATTGCTACTTTAATATAGTTTTTGGTTTTTGTAGGAAAAGAGAGCAAAACGCAGAAATGGGATAAAACGCGACTCTAATGATTGAATATTTACAACTTCTATTGCATATCTCTGATGGGACTGATTTAAGCTTCATGTTAAAGTACACGAAGTCAGCTTTCCAACGCCACTGACTGTTCGCAATTCGGAGTTCTGAGCAAAAAGTTATAATCATTTGAAATATCGCGCGCGAAAGAGAATGCACGTCAAATGGGTTCTGTGCCGAGATCGGAGATTGGACGCGCGAGATCAATACGACGGGTTTTAAGGAAGAAAAAGAAAAAAAAAGAAAGAAATTGAAATGGTCCGGTTCGGGTTTGTCTCGGTCCGGTTCAAGAAAGAAAATAAAAATAAAAAAACCCGGCCCGAGCCGAAGCTCGGGCGTTCGGGCGTCTGTTTCAGAACAGAGCCGAAGCTCTGTTTTGGATGAGCTCGCCGGCAAGAGCTGGGCGGACGGCGGCCTCGGCGGCAGGTCTCGACGGCGAGACGGTCACGGCGGTGGGGCGAGGATTGCTGACAGGGGTCTCGAGCACAGCAGTTCTGGCGGCCGACAAAGAGCTCACGACGGCCATGGAAGACGACGGCGGAGCTCGAGATGGGAGGTCACAGCAGCGAAGAACGTCCACGACGGAGCTCGAGACGGCGCCGGAGAAGAGGTAATTCGAGGACAAGGCAGACAGCGACATTAATGGCGGAATCGGACTCAAAATCGTGCTGGAATCGGTAATGGCAACTTGGGCCCAATCGGGAAAACAGATCCGTGTCGGAATTAAAAAGCCTCGATTTAGATTCTTTCCTTGAATAGGAATCGACGAAAAATCGGATTGAGATTCTCAGTCGAAGGCTATAAAAACAGTACGAAGAAGAGGGCCGACAGAAGAGAAAAACAGGCCGAGAGACGATAGACAGAGCGACCGCCGGGCGAAAACCAGAGGAAAAACAGCCCTTTTTCCGGCGTGATTTTGGCCGGAAGAAGAGGTGGGTCTTCGCCGGAGCAAGAGGAGTCGAACGCCAGGAGAAAGAACTGATTTTGGGCCGGATTTGGATCTGCTACAGTATCGATTTGAAAGTGCAACAGTGCGAGTTCGCCGGAGAAGACGATGAATAGTGCTACAGTGCGCGTGAACAGTGCCGGGTGAATAGTGAACAGTATTTTCGACAATCCGACGATGAATCAGACTTTTTCTTCCCTTATTTTCATGTCTAGCTAAATTTCATTGTACTAAGATTAGATGAAGCCCTGCTGATTGTTTGACTCTCAATACTTATTTGCAATTCTAAAGTTGTGATTTTTATTCCATATGCTTAATAATTTGCTATGATTATTCTGTTGCTCGAGAGAGGGTAGAGTAATTGTTAGTTAAGGGTTTGTTAATGTTCGAGAGATCTTAGCGAATTCCAAGGTGTTATTTGAATAAAAATTGCATTTTTATGATTGGTCTTTGCTCGAGAGAGGGAGATTAATTAAGATAGATTTAATTGTTTAGTTGCATGTTCGAGAGGGCTGCACACATTACGATTATTCGTGACTTCGAGAGGGGCACGGGTAGTTGATCACTTGGAATTGTACGGGTTTAACGGAGAGGATAGCTATTTGGTTTGGGTGGATTCGAAGTCTTAGTATATTTCTCATCATATTATTTTCTCATAAATTTCATTGCTTTGTTAAATTAGAACTTTTCATTCTGTTATAACTAGTTTCATAAAAAATCAAATCTTTCATTAGAATTAAGTTGAATCAGTCCAAGTCCTTTGGGTTCGACCTCGTTACCACTAGACTATACTGAGTCTCGTGCGATTGCGAGTAAATAAATAGTTAAAAATCAATCAATCAATTGGCGCCGTTGCTGGGGACTTGGTAACGGTTTGACTTAATTCTAATTAGTTCAGATTGTTCTTGTAGGATTTTGATACTTGATTTTCTTGTCTTTGTAGGAGTCAATTTGGAGAGGCAGATAGTGACACTTGGAACTCGCCGACGTTGGAAAGGACACTCCTTCCCCTCGTTTGCAACCTATCAACCTTTCTTTTTAAGTAGATTTGGATGTTTTTAATATTTTTCTTTATTTCTGTGAAAGCATGCAGTGTTAGTCGTGGATATCTAGGGTTGATTTGTGTTGTGGATGTGTGATAGTGTGGTTATGGTGTTGGTGATTGCGTGGTGAAAAAAAAAAATGACTTCACCTTCCTATGGATTTAGCCATAATAACCCATACATGTACTTTAATGATTATTATTCCTCACACACACCTACTTCCCCTCCCTTTGAAGTGTCATTCCCTCCATGTCACTCATATCTTGATACTTATAACCATGGGTGGGAAAATCAATCCAACTTTGGGAGTAACATATCTTCCCTACAACCCACGACCCCTTTTATTTTGGAACCATGTGCCATTTGCTTAAGCCCTACCCATACCCTAGTGGAGTGCCCTTCGGCCCATGAGTATCCGGAATTGGTGCGCGATCATGTACGTGCGGCCCAAGGTCTTCATAGGTGGGAGGATCAATCTAATTTTTCTTGGCACACACTCAATGAAAGGGCAATGTTTGAACCAACTACTACTCCACCGTTACAAGGTATGACATGCCCTGTTCCACCACCACCATTGCCCCAACCCCAAAATGCCCAACCCACATGGAATCCTAGCTTTGAAGATAAGGTCTTGTCCATATTGGATAATATAACGGGGATTTATAGTAGTGCATGGGGTGATAGTAATGAAGTAAACCCTTTACCTATCCAATCACAATACCCGATGGGCCAATTTGTTGAAGAGGGGATATGTTTTTCCCCTGACCATGTGCAAAATGTTATAACCCTTCGGAGTGCACAGCAATTTGAAAATGAGGATGGATATAGTGCAGGAAATGAGCAAGGAGGGGTGGAAATAAAAGAAGAAGTGAATGAGTCTTTAGAACCAATTTTTAAATCTTCTATCTCCGGGGAGTCACTGTCTATGACAATATTAACGGAACCTTCTGTTCCCGAAGCACCACTCATACAATGTCTAGACCAACCTTTCCCTTTGATTGTTGAACGTGACTTAGAGTGTTCTATCGATTGCCCAGTCAATCCATCATTTGAGAGTCCTCCCCAAAATGTGTTAAGAGAGGAGGCCACTAAGGCCAAATTGGGTGATGTGGAAGAGGAGCCATTCATTTTAAAATTCTCTAATAACCTCTTTCCATGGCCAATGAACAGGCCTCTATTCCCTAAGCTTACCCGCCCACCACCCTACCCTTTCATTTCACGATATGATCCGTACTTAAGTAACAAGGATAGGAGTGTGTGGGGCAATCATTTAATTAATCCAGGTTGACGTGTTGGGGTTACGTCTGGCTGAAGACGTAAAATTTAGCGCTCTTGGGAGGCAACCCAAATTTTATTTTCTTGTTTATTTTCTATTTTTATTTTTATTTTTATTGTAGGTTATTTCTTACCTATGTGGGGATGCTACAGTCGAGGTTTGGGGGTGTATTTAATTTTTCCATATTTATATTATCTCCTCATTCGTCGATTATTTCTTTCCTGCTTTACATCTACCATGAGGCTCTCCATTCAGGTGACTTCCTTCCTCACTCCTTTTCTTTTACTATTCATTGTAGTATTATTTTGGTCAACATTGAGGACAATGTTTAGTTTAGGTTTGGGGGTGTAGAAAAGAAGTGTTTATCATATGTTTTTGCTTTTGAAAAAAAAATTGAAAAAAAAATATAAAAATAAAAAAAAAAACGAAAGAAAAAAAAATAGTTTTTAGGTTGTTTGTTAGTATTTTTATAGGTTTTGATAGTTTATCCCGTGATGATGCATTTTACAATTCTTAAGAGATTAATTTACATTGGAAGTGTGAGTAAGTATACTGGAGGATAGAGAACTTAACTGAGCAGTATCTTTCTGTTACAGTCCTCTTGGAACCTGTGCTTGAGCTAAGAAAACTCACTCACACACACTAGTTACATAAAGTAATACCATCTAGAGATTTGTTGAATACTAATCTTCAGTGGGATGTCTTTAGTCAGAGTCATTGGATGATGTGTGGTTGTCCTTTGAGCTTAAAAGATCATGATAGACCATTTACTTGGCTATGGCAAGGGCTGGAACCGGAAATAGGTTGAGAGTATAATACAGCCTGGACAAAATAAAGATGTGCTGAAAATATGAATGCTGAAAATAAAAAAAAATGCGAAAAAATGAAAACAAAATGAAAGAAAGGGGCTGCTTGACTTTATAGGATTAACTTAGGCTGATGCTCAGGCCCGAAGCGGTCTCTTAATACCTAATGCCCTAAGCCAACTGGCTGGGAGTCATTGGCCTGAGTCATTGCTAAACCTAAGCATCTTGAAGTCAGGCCTTACACAGTCCTAGCGAAAAAAAAAAGTTTGTGGTGTATTATCCTCTCAAATCTAGAATGTTGGACCCGAATGAGGCGCGCAGATCTGTGCTATCATGAACCTAAAGATTGGGATGACTACGTAGATTCTGATGTTCTTTGGTTAATGGGTAACACTGGATATGTGTAAGACAGAAATTTAGAATGTATTGCTACAATGTTCTACACTTTTACTATTTACATTATAATGCTATATCATATTGAGCAGAAATTTCCAAGATGAAAGTGTGGAATAAAACCACTTACTTGAGGGCTTCTATATTCCTGTTGATTATAAACCAAGTACGTGTGGTTAATTCTCTTAAGCATTGTAGTTTGCATTTGAAGGGATAATAGGTTTGTTTGTTTTGCAGTGTTTTGATTTGTTTTTACATTTAGGTTAATTAGGTTAATTTCATAAATACATGTTTGTGGGTAGCATGGCTGTAAACCCTCACGAGACAACACTCGTCCTACTAGGGCCACCTAGAGGTTTAACGGCTTGTTGCATACGCTCAATGCAATCGTGTTCCCTACGAAAGTGGTGTTTACTTTTTTCCATTAGTTCCTTAGTTCGTTTGATTTTATTTTTGTTTTGTTTTGCTAGGGACTAGCAAAATCTAGGTTTGGGGGTGTGATCTGTACATGAAATATGCATTTTATTATCTCTTAAACTTATATTTCTGCTAGTGTTTGTTTAGAATTATTGCTACTTTAATATAGTTTTTGGTTTTTGTAGGAAAAGAGAGCAAAACGCAGAAATGGGATAAAACGCGACTCTAATGATTGAATATTTACAACTTCTATTGCATATCTCTGATGGGACTGATTTAAGCTTCATGTTAAAGTACACGAAGTCAGCTTTCCAACGCCACTGACTGTTCGCAATTCGGAGTTCTGAGCAAAAAGTTATAATCATTTGAAATATCGCGCGCGAAAGAGAATGCACGTCAAATGGGTTCTGTGCCGAGATCGGAGATTGGACGCGCGAGATCAATACGACGGGTTTTAAGGAAGAAAAAGAAAAAAAAAGAAAGAAATTGAAATGGTCCGGTTCGGGTTTGTCTCGGTCCGGTTCAAGAAAGAAAATAAAAATAAAAAAACCCGGCCCGAGCCGAAGCTCGGGCGTTCGGGCGTCTGTTTCAGAACAGAGCCGAAGCTCTGTTTTGGATGAGCTCGCCGGCAAGAGCTGGGCGGACGGCGGCCTCGGCGGCAGGTCTCGACGGCGAGACGGTCACGGCGGTGGGGCGAGGATTGCTGACAGGGGTCTCGAGCACAGCAGTTCTGGCGGCCGACAAAGAGCTCACGACGGCCATGGAAGACGACGGCGGAGCTCGAGATGGGAGGTCACAGCAGCGAAGAACGTCCACGACGGAGCTCGAGACGGCGCCGGAGAAGAGGTAATTCGAGGACAAGGCAGACAGCGACATTAATGGCGGAATCGGACTCAAAATCGTGCTGGAATCGGTAATGGCAACTTGGGCCCAATCGGGAAAACAGATCCGTGTCGGAATTAAAAAGCCTCGATTTAGATTCTTTCCTTGAATAGGAATCGACGAAAAATCGGATTGAGATTCTCAGTCGAAGGCTATAAAAACAGAACGAAGAAGAGGGCCGACAGAAGAGAAAAACAGGCCGAGAGACGATAGACAGAGCGACCGCCGGGCGAAAACCAGAGGAAAAACAGCCCTTTTTCCGGCGTGATTTTGGCCGAAAGAAGAGGTGGGTCTTCGCCGGAGCAAGAGGAGTCGAACGCCAGGAGAAAGAACTGATTTTGGGCCGGATTTGGATCTGCTACAGTATCGATTTGAAAGTGCAACAGTGCGAGTTCGCCGGAGAAGACGATGAATAGTGCTACAGTGCGCGTGAACAGTGCCGGGTGAATAGTGAACAGTATTTTCGACAATCCGACGATGAATCAGACTTTTTCTTCCCTTATTTTCATGTCTAGCTAAATTTCATTGTACTAAGATTAGATGAAGCCCTGCTGATTGTTTGACTCTCAATACTTATTTGCAATTCTAAAGTTGTGATTTTTATTCCATATGCTTAATAATTTGCTATGATTATTCTGTTGCTCGAGAGAGGGTAGAGTAATTGTTAGTTAAGGGTTTGTTAATGTTCGAGAGATCTTAGCGAATTCCAAGGTGTTATTTGAATAAAAATTGCATTTTTATGATTGGTCTTTGCTCGAGAGAGGGAGATTAATTAAGATAGATTTAATTGTTTAGTTGCATGTTCGAGAGGGCTGCACACATTACGATTATTCGTGACTTCGAGAGGGGCACGGGTAGTTGATCACTTGGAATTGTACGGGTTTAACGGAGAGGATAGCTATTTGGTTTGGGTGGATTCGAAGTCTTAGTATATTTCTCATCATATTATTTTCTCATAAATTTCATTGCTTTGTTAAATTAGAACTTTTCATTCTGTTATAACTAGTTTCATAAAAAATCAAATCTTTCATTAGAATTAAGTTGAATCAGTCCAAGTCCTTTGGGTTCGACCTCGTTACCACTAGACTATACTGAGTCTCGTGCGATTGCGAGTAAATAAATAGTTAAAAATCAATCAATCAATTGGCGCCGTTGCCGGGGACTTGGTAACGGTTTGACTTAATTCTAATTAGTTCAGATTGTTCTTGTAGGATTTTGATACTTGATTTTCTTGTCTTTGTAGGAGTCAATTTGGAGAGGCAGATAGTGACACTTGGAACTCGCCGACGTTGGAAAGGACACTCCTTCCCCTCGTTTGCAACCTATCAACCTTTCTTTTTAAGTAGATTTGGATGTTTTTAATATTTTTCTTTATTTCTGTGAAAGCATGCAGTGTTAGTCGTGGATATCTAGGGTTGATTTGTGTTGTGGATGTGTGATAGTGTGGTTATGGTGTTGGTGATTGCGTGGTGAAAAAAAAAAATGACTTCACCTTCCTATGGATTTAGCCATAATAACCCATACATGTACTTTAATGATTATTATTCCTCACACACACCTACTTCCCCTCCCTTTGAAGTGTCATTCCCTCCATGTCACTCATATCTTGATACTTATAACCATGGGTGGGAAAATCAATCCAACTTTGGGAGTAATATATCTTCCCTACAACCCACGACCCCTTTTATTTTGGAACCATGTGCCATTTGCTTAAGCCCTACCCATACCCTAGTGGAGTGCCCTTCGGCCCATGAGTATCCGGAATTGGTGCGCGATCATGTACGTGCGGCCCAAGGTCTTCATAGGTGGGAGGATCAATCTAATTTTTCTTGGCACACACTCAATGAAAGGGCAATGTTTGAACCAACTACTACTCCACCGTTACAAGGTATGACATGCCCTGTTCCACCACCACCACTGCCCCAACCCCAAAATGCCCAACCCACATGGAATCCTAGCTTTGAAGATAAGGTCTTGTCCATATTGGATAATATAACGGGGATTTATAGTAGTGCATGGGGTGATAGTAATGAAGTAAACCCTTTACCTATCCAATCACAATACCCGATGGGCCAATTTGTTGAAGAGGGGATATGTTTTTCCCCTGACCATGTGCAAAATGTTATAACCCTTCGGAGTGCACAGCAATTTGAAAATGAGGATGGATATAGTGCAGGAAATGAGCAAGGAGGGGTGGAAATAAAAGAAGAAGTGAATGAGTCTTTAGAACCAATTTTTAAATCTTCTATCTCCGGGGAGTCACTGTCTATGACAATATTAACGGAACCTTCTGTTCCCGAAGCACCACTCATACAATGTCTAGACCAACCTTTCCCTTTGATTGTTGAACGTGACTTAGAGTGTTCTATCGATTGCCCAGTCAATCCATCATTTGAGAGTCCTCCCCAAAATGTGTTAAGAGAGGAGGCCACTAAGGCCAAATTGGGTGATGTGGAAGAGGAGCCATTCATTTTAAAATTCTCTAATAACCTCTTTCCATGGCCAATGAACAGGCCTCTATTCCCTAAGCTTACCCGCCCACCACCCTACCCTTTCATTTCACGATATGATCCGTACTTAAGTAACAAGGATAGGAGTGTGTGGGGCAATCATTTAATTAATCCAGGTTGACGTGTTGGGGTTACGTCTGGCTGAAGACGTAAAATTTAGCGCTCTTGGGAGGCAACCCAAATTTTATTTTCTTGTTTCTTTTCTATTTTTATTTTTATTTTTATTGTAGGTTATTTCTTACCTATGTGGGGATGCTACAGTCGAGGTTTGGGGGTGTATTTAATTTTTCCATATTTATATTATCTCCTCATTCGTCGATTATTTCTTTCCTGCTTTACATCTACCATGAGGCTCTCCATTCAGGTGACTTCCTTCCTCACTCCTTTTCTTTTACTATTCATTGTAGTATTATTTTGGTCAACATTGAGGACAATGTTTAGTTTAGGTTTGGGGGTGTAGAAAAGAAGTGTTTATCATATGTTTTTGCTTTTGAAAAAAAAATTGAAAAAAAAATATAAAAATAAAAAAAAAACGAAAGAAAAAAAAATAGTTTTTAGGTTGTTTGTTAGTATTTTTATAGGTTTTGATAGTTTATCCCGTGATGATGCATTTTACAATTCTTAAGAGATTAATTTACATTGGAAGTGTGAGTAAGTATACTGGAGGATAGAGAACTTAACTGAGCAGTATCTTTCTGTTACAGTCCTCTTGGAACCTGTGCTTGAGCTAAGAAAACTCACTCACACACACTAGTTACATAAAGTAATACCATCTAGAGATTTGTTGAATACTAATCTTCAGTGGGATGTCTTTAGTCAGAGTCATTGGATGATGTGTGGTTGTCCTTTGAGCTTAAAAGATCATGATAGACCATTTACTTGGCTATGGCAAGGGCTGGAACCGGAAATAGGTTGAGAGTATAATACAGCCTGGACAAAATAAAGATGTGCTGAAAATATGAATGCTGAAAATAAAAAAAAATGCGAAAAAATGAAAACAAAATGAAAGAAAGGGGCTGCTTGACTTTATAGGATTAACTTAGGCTGATGCTCAGGCCCGAAGCGGTCTCTTAATACCTAATGCCCTAAGCCAACTGGCTGGGAGTCATTGGCCTGAGTCATTGCTAAACCTAAGCATCTTGAAGTCAGGCCTTACACAGTCCTAGCGAAAAAAAAAAAGTTTGTGGTGTATTATCCTCTCAAATCTAGAATGTTGGACCCGAATGAGGCGCGCAGATCTGTGCTATCATGAACCTAAAGATTGGGATGACTACATAGATTCTGATGTTCTTTGGTTAATGGGTAACACTGGATATGTGTAAGACAGAAATTTAGAATGTATTGCTACAATGTTCTACACTTTTACTATTTACATTATAATGCTATATCATATTGAGCAGAAATTTCCAAGATGAAAGTGTGGAATAAAACCACTTACTTGAGGGCTTCTATATTCCTGTTGATTATAAACCAAGTACGTGTGGTTAATTCTCTTAAGCATTGTAGTTTGCATTTGAAGGGATAATAGGTTTGTTTGTTTTGCAGTGTTTTGATTTGTTTTTACATTTAGGTTAATTAGGTTAATTTCATAAATACATGTTTGTGGGTAGCATGGCTGTAAACCCTCACGAGACAACACTCGTCCTACTAGGGCCACCTAGAGGTTTAACGGCTTGTTGCATACGCTCAATGCAATCGTGTTCCCTACGAAAGTGGTGTTTACTTTTTTCCATTAGTTCCTTAGTTCGTTTGATTTTATTTTTGTTTTGTTTTGCTAGGGACTAGCAAAATCTAGGTTTGGGGGTGTGATCTGTACATGAAATATGCATTTTATTATCTCTTAAACTTATATTTCTGCTAGTGTTTGTTTAGAATTATTGCTACTTTAATATAGTTTTTGGTTTTTGTAGGAAAAGAGAGCAAAACGCAGAAATGGGATAAAACGCGACTCTAATGATTGAATATTTACAACTTCTATTGCATATCTCTGATGGGACTGATTTAAGTTTCATGTTAAAGTACACGAAGTCAGCTTTCCAACGCCACTGACTGTTCGCAATTCGGAGTTCTGAGCAAAAAGTTATAATCATTTGAAATATCGCGCGCGAAAGAGAATGCACGTCAAATGGGTTCTGTGCCGAGATCGGAGATTGGACGCGCGAGATCAATACGACGGGTTTTAAGGAAGAAAAAGAAAAAAAAAGAAAGAAATTGAAATGGTCCGGTTCGGGTTTGTCTCGGTCCGGTTCAAGAAAGAAAATAAAAATAAAAAAACCCGGCCCGAGCCGAAGCTCGGGCGTTCGGGCGTCTGTTTCAGAACAGAGCCGAAGCTCTGTTTTGGATGAGCTCGCCGGCAAGAGCTGGGCGGACGGCGGCCTCGGCGGCAGGTCTCGACGGCGAGACGGTCACGGCGGTGGGGCGAGGATTGCTGACAGGGGTCTCGAGCACAGCAGTTCTGGCGGCCGACAAAGAGCTCACGACGGCCATGGAAGACGACGGCGGAGCTCGAGATGGGAGGTCACAGCAGCGAAGAACGTCCACGACGGAGCTCGAGACGGCGCCGGAGAAGAGGTAATTCGAGGACAAGGCAGACAGCGACATTAATGGCGGAATCGGACTCAAAATCGTGCTGGAATCGGTAATGGCAACTTGGGCCCAATCGGGAAAACAGATCCGTGTCGGAATTAAAAAGCCTCGATTTAGATTCTTTCCTTGAATAGGAATCGACGAAAAATCGGATTGAGATTCTCAGTCGAAGGCTATAAAAACAGAACGAAGAAGAGGGCCGACAGAAGAGAAAAACAGGCCGAGAGACGATAGACAGAGCGACCGCCGGGCGAAAACCAGAGGAAAAACAGCCCTTTTTCCGGCGTGATTTTGGCCGGAAGAAGAGGTGGGTCTTCGCCGGAGCAAGAGGAGTCGAACGCCAGGAGAAAGAACTGATTTTGGGCCGGATTTGGATCTGCTACAGTATCGATTTGAAAGTGCAACAGTGCGAGTTCGCCGGAGAAGACGATGAATAGTGCTACAGTGCGCGTGAACAGTGCCGGGTGAATAGTGAACAGTATTTTCGACAATCCGACGATGAATCAGACTTTTTCTTCCCTTATTTTCATGTCTAGCTAAATTTCATTGTACTAAGATTAGATGAAGCCCTGCTGATTGTTTGACTCTCAATACTTATTTGCAATTCTAAAGTTGTGATTTTTATTCCATATGCTTAATAATTTGCTATGATTATTCTGTTGCTCGAGAGAGGGTAGAGTAATTGTTAGTTAAGGGTTTGTTAATGTTCGAGAGATCTTAGCGAATTCCAAGGTGTTATTTGAATAAAAATTGCATTTTTATGATTGGTCTTTGCTCGAGAGAGGGAGATTAATTAAGATAGATTTAATTGTTTAGTTGCATGTTCGAGAGGGCTGCATTCGTGACTTCGAGAGGGGCACGGGTAGTTGATCACTTGGAATTGTACGGGTTTAACGGAGAGGATAGCTATTTGGTTTGGGTGGATTCGAAGTCTTAGTGTATTTCTCATCATATTATTTTCTCATAAATTTCATTGCTTTGTTAAATTAGAACTTTTCATTCTGTTATAACTAGTTTCATAAAAAATCAAATCTTTCATTAGAATTAAGTTGAATCAGTCCAAGTCCTTTGGGTTCGACCTCGTTACCACTAGACTATACTGAGTCTCGTGCGATTGCGAGTAAATAAATAGTTAAAAATCAATCAATCAATTGGGCATCAGAGGATGCATGAGTATTTCATAGAAACACTCAGTAGGATGTAAAAAACCCACTAAATTAAAACAAGCAGTATGAAGAGAATAAGAATAATAAAGAATTGTGAACATTCCACAACATCTGGACTGAACCAAGGTCTATACATCTGAAAGGTTAGTCAATATTAACAAGCCCAACTCGCAAGTATAGGAAAAACATCAATAAGACTCCGAACAAACATATGTGTAAGGTGAGAATAACAATCATGTCAAAGGCTCCAGACATCTATAATGAAAGGAGTTACAATTTATGCTCGCTGAACTGGTCGCTCGCAAGTGACTAAATTAAATAATATACCAGAACTACCCTAGGGGTCCTCTTTTGGAACCCTTCCATGCTTCTAGGATGCTGGCCCCACCAGTGCTTACAGACACGATGGGCGGAGACTGAGGACCTTCCGTAATGTCCACAATCTAACGTACGTATAGTGCCTCCCTTCGGGCAGTATGGAATCGCAACCCCATAAATATAAGTGACCTCGCAAGATCTAGCAATGGCTTAATTGAGCATACTATGAATCCACCATGGGGAGAGTCTCGCAAGATCTCCAGTGGAAGAAATAATCATGTAAACGATATGAGCAATATATCAAAGGAATAGAGGTCGCAACACTCTAAGATCATAAAGTATCTCTTACCAGAATAGACTCTCTCACGGAGTATGGATAAAAGTGTCAAAGTCTTTGGTCAACACATAACTCACTCATTGGAGTAGCATAGAATAACAAGCTTCTCAAAGGCATGCAAATCACTCTAGGAATAACGAGACAACCCAAACATTTCGAATAATAACAACTCACCCAAGAAGTACCATATGATCAATACATACCTTTCATGCTCAGCCCTAGATAAGAATTCCTCATACGCATTGGAATTTTATAATACAAATATTAGAAGTAAGAATACCAAAGAATCTTAGATGATTTGAATTCTGAGTGGAATCACAAACCGACATCAACGCTTTTAAGATAGATAGTTATGAATCTCTTGATCAAAGGATTATCCCTCCTAATTAGATTACTTCTAACCCAATTCTTACTGTGATATTCCATAAGTATATAGTCCACTTACTGGTATTGACACGTTAAATATTATCATATCATATTACATGATGTTATTTGTATACTTAGTATTTTCTCTTGGATTTAGCTCACTGCCTCCTGCACAACAGTCCCATTCCAACGACTATTATGATATTCACAGTACTACTTAACCTCTGAAATTTTTACTGATAATACCGTCGTGAGTCTACTTTCTAACCCCACTGATTTTATATTTTTTCGATTTTATTTGAATTAGTTATGAATTATTTATTACAGACTGTCAGCACAGAAATAGTTCTGGTCGATATTAAGACTCTTAATTAAACTTGATTATCTCACTTAATAACACATTATATATGATAATATATCATTAACAGACCATATACTCCCCTCTTAAATCAATTACAGACCCTAGGATTATCTGGAATTACCAAAGTACACTCCTTTCTCATGTTCCTTTACATATAACACAGTTTTAACATTAATACATCCCAAATAAGACCATTAATGCAAGACAATCATTAAGACATATGACTCAACGTGGATCATGGTCAACCAAGCAATATCAGAACTTCTAGTCTCTGGAAAACTAATAAAGCATCAGACTTTAGATGTGAATTCCCATCTAGACACGTAGCATGAATGCACATATGATTATGATGCACTAAACATGGAAATAATGACACAATTCATTCATCTCACAAGAATAAAAGAAATACTCTAAGTTACTGAATGATGACACATATAAACATCATTAGAAAGAAGAAAAGAGAGGGAAAAACCATCCTACTCTTAATTCACCAAAGATTCCGCTATTTTACGCAATGCTCGTCTCCTCCGCTTCCTCCAAAGCTCCCGCTCCAAGCTCTTGCAAACTCCTACAAGAAGAAGCTTTATAGGAGGTGGGTGAACGTGGGAAGGAGAAGGGAAAGGTCTCTGGATGTTCTAGGGCTAGGTTTTGCAATAGCACAAGCCAACTCTCTAGGGTTTATATAGAGTTTGGGAAGAATCCCTTCTTAAACTAATTTTCCATATCATGAACACTTTCCACCAATGAGAAGGCCTCAAGATCCCTCTAGAGACGTGCAATTTAAGTCTAGTTGGGATTTGGCATCTTTCCCAAATAAATCCGCCCTAAAATTAAGCTAGAAATCGCAAAACTGCAACCGGCGATCGATCGGCGATATGGCGATCGATCGTCGCATGCGTTTTTCTACACTACCATGTTACAGCCGATCGATCGCATTATTGCCGATCGATCGCTTTACCCGAAACAAAATAATCAATAATCACAGTAACTACAATCGATCATTTTGATAAACGGTCGATCGGTTCAATTTGCCGATCGATCGTTTGTTCTGGCGATCGATCGCAGTCACAGCAAAAAAAATTCAATTTCTCATATCTTTTCACTCCGAACTCCAAATCGCGCATAGTTGGTGGCGTTGGAAAGCTCTTCTCACCAAATTTAATCCCCAATAGCAAAATATAATCAAATAAAACATTAAGAGGGTCAAATTTTAATTTTAGTATACTTACTAATTTTTCGGGTGTTACAATTTGTGTCTGCAAGACCGCGATATTGCGATCATTTTTGCTAAGAGTGCGAGTGGTTGCCATGGGAGGGTATTCTTCTTGAATCTCATCTAGTTGATCCTCCATGTGAGCTCCGATACCAAATTGGTAGAGACATTATTCTTGAATTGACCTATCTTGTTGAATTGGAGGAAAACATGAAGAATTTAGGGACATAGATTGGAAAAGATAATTTAGAGAAGTAGGTTGACTGCAATATCATTCATCATTTCTTATTTTATTGTCGGCTCTATTGATACAAGCCAATGGAGTTACAACTCAACCGTATATAACTACTTTATTTAGCACACCACATCACAACACCTATTTACATATACATTACATACATAATATCCAAGTGGGTCCTAAGGACCGAGTTAGTAGGTACTTGATGTAGTACGAAAAAGAGAAGGAAATTCCAAACTAAAGCAGAAAATTTTATAGGGGTGCATTTGGGAACGCGGATTTGGATTTTGCCAAAGGATATAAGAATGCTTAGATTTCTAAATTACTGAAGATAAGGATTTGTATTTATGTATTCACTGTTTGGCAACTGATGAGAATTAACTGTGGATTTACAAATCTGCATGGATTGTTAAATTTCCTGTTTGGGAACTTATATTGGTAAATTCAGATTTAGATTTGGATTTGAACTTTAGGTACACCCATGTAAAGCTCTCAGTAGTCCCTCTTATGATTCCTAATTGGAGATACAACAGTCCCATGGAAAGTTCCTTGTTGGGTATCAGTGAGATACAACAGCCACATCAGTGACAATATTTAAGTCGTAATGACCTTAACCATAATAGTGTGACTAGGTTGGGCATCTCAAAGGAAGGTGGCATTGAGAAGGCTCCTTATTTCAACTTTTCTCTTTTCCAATTCTCCAGCCGCATAAAGGAACGAACTAGTTGATTCATTATTTGTATGCATACCACTATCATGTTAGTATCCAGCAGGCTTTACTTTCTTGGTAAAACCCACATCACGTTGATGAGGGTTTGATATCTATATGGTATCCTGCAAAGTCTATAGCTCGAAAGAAGAAAAAGTTATTATGTTAAAAAATTCAAACGAGTGACACTCTATGAAGGATGCCCCACAATCCTCACTCTGTCTTTACTATCGTCACTATATTAACTTCTCAGTACTGCGGGTAACCACCAGCAGGATTTGCTTAAGATCTATAACTGACAAACTCAAAGCTTGGTGCATTTCATTGATAGAAGAATAAAGTCATACCCTAGAACGAATAAATACACAAAGTAACCACAAATAAGTGCATAGCTAGTCAAGCTTCTGGTCATAAACTATCAGATCTGAAAATATTCCAATCCGAATTGAAAAAAATATTAATTAAAATTAAAACTAATCCAGGGATCATATCACAGACTGCAAAACACATCCATTTGCTTGGATCTAACCCAGGCAGAATGAAGCTATAACCTGCAAATTGCTTTATTTGTTTTGTTCAATTAGATAAATTTCAGTTTTCCTTTTCTTTCAAAGCAAATTTTATGTTCTTCAATATCCTCCTAAACATATGCTCACTTATCAAAATTGCATTTATCACTGTGTCATTAAAAATTACCAGAAGAAATGAAAACTAAACACCTGCAGAAAAAGTAGCAACAACAGGCTGGCTCCAATTACATCAGCATTGAAATTACCAACTCATTCGCGTAAGCTAATCGTATTTCACAAATTGGAAAATGAATATATCAAACAAAGAACAAAAATCCTACTCACACGTACAACCAAGAACAAGAAACCAAGGAAGGTAGAAACTACCAAACCTCGAACCAAAGATCAACAAAAACAGCCTCATTATCAAATCACTAGAAACACCTAATCATCATCTAACAAAACATACGGAACCAATCTTGAATCCTTAGTAATCAGAAATGAAAACCTCCAGGAATCCTTGGTAATCAGAAATGAGAATCCATACATAAACGTTTTCCGTACATCAAAACAAATGTAAAGAAAAATATTAATGTCTACCTTTCATACGGTATATATAACCTGGAACCCAAGCCACGTATAAACAAAGCAATTATAAAAAATCTAATTTAAAATCTAGACCATTATGATGTTAATAATGAAAATCTAGACCATTATGATATGAAAATCTAATTTGGCATAGTGACTAGAGCAGTAACACCTCCACATACAAAAAGAGACCATTTTACACAAGTTATTAACGATGTACATTAGAACATAAGAAAAAAAATTGCATCAAGAAAAAAGAAGTAACAAAAAGGCACCAGCTACAAGCACGAAAACCACTGACACACATCGGAGTATAGCTCATGTAGAAAAAACAAAGCTACATAATCTATAGATCTGTCACTTTCACATTTTTAAACAACCTAGTAACGGCTTTTATACCAACAAACTTCAGTTTATAATCTTCTCTACGGAAAATAAACAACCTAAACTAAAGAGTTAAGTATACATTCATTTGAAAATAAATTAATAAAATAAAGAGAGGATGAACATTGAATAAGACCCGTGTAGCAAAGCCTAGCATAGAAGTACAACAGCAGAGAATCCATGCCATACCGATAACTATTAGTAAAACCTCACTATATTATATTACAGAGATATCAAACCACCGGAGCCGGCCAGCACAAGTCATGTCCCGGTTCTGTTCACTCTAAATTTCCACAAACTTTCCTATCAACATGCTACCAGCAAGAACTACAATCACAAAAAGAAGTACCATAAATACATTATAAGATTGCACATAGAGACAGTTCATAGGTTTCATTTCAAACAACATAAAACCACAATGCAGATATCCAAAAAAAAAACAATTTGCAAAGCCTCTTTTCCAACAAACTATGAAAGTAAGGGAATATAAAAAAACAAACGAAAAAGATGAAAAGAAATTCACGACAGACTACCTAGCAAAAAAAAGTCATCACAGACTGAAAAGCTTCTATATTGAGGGAACTGTATAAAATTTCTTCCAACAAACCCAACTTCATTGTTAAGAATGCAAACAACATCAGTCATCAGTATAATAACCAAAATGATCCGTTTAGAACAACCACATAGCAAAATAACCCAAGTGGGTTAAGTCATTCGATACGCAGAACAACATATTCTTTGCAAGGTAGTTTATCTTGGTTGGGATATAAGTAGTTTCAAGTTGTTCCCATGTCTAAAGATGAGGTTGGTCAAGGAGATCCTTTATCCAAAAGACCTTCTCTTCAGCACTAAAACTTAAAAGCATCTCAATTACAGATGGATCACCTTCGAGGCGAAGCCTTCGGTGTGCATCTACCACTTGTTGCCTAGTGAGACCTGGGACAGTAGAAAGCAACTCATATATTGCCGAAGATGATGGTTTGGAGTCTTGTTTCACCGCTGTCAAGTACTCTTTGAACGAGCTTGCTATTTCACCTATTGCACTTGCTAAATGATCCTTTTTACCCCGTTTTTTAGGAATTGT
This sequence comes from Houttuynia cordata, assembly GCA_039654745.1. Taxonomy (NCBI): domain Eukaryota; kingdom Viridiplantae; phylum Streptophyta; class Magnoliopsida; order Piperales; family Saururaceae; genus Houttuynia; species Houttuynia cordata. Next base: position 17,471,248 of record CM077504.1, read on the forward strand.
TTGTGTTGAGGAAGATGGTGCTGCATCACAAATCTTCTTCTTGTTGGCTCTGAAATAAATCCAACGCTTGCTTCTCCCTCAGGATCACTTAGTTGCTCCCCTCCTTCATCTTCTAGCATATCATCAAAGTGTTCTGCACCCTCGCCATTGGCTCTATCTTTACCGAACAGTGTCACAATATCTTCCCAATTCTCTAGCACCTTGTCCCTATAACCCTTGGCTTTGGGATTTTTCTGCATAAATAATATAAAAATTAAAGTGAGCACAATAATATGCAATAAAGATTCCTGAAGCAGACAATGAGTAAGATTGCAACCTTTAGAAAACTAATAAGAGATTTGAACAAAGTGGCACAAAATAATTAGTATAAAAAAACTAATACATAAAATCATACCCTCTATCCATTATTTACTAATTCAAGCTATACAAAAGCAAAATATTAAAAAAATAGAACAAAAGAAAAATATAACACTAGAATTAGAAAAGCCACCTTTATCCATTATTTACTGGTTCAAGATATACCTCGCAATAAACCTTCCACACATCTTCATCTTCCACGAATACCATTTTCTTCGTATCATCCCAAGTGAATCCACTTTGATGAATAATGTCGGTTACAGTAGCATAATCTTGCTTCAATAACTTCAGTTTGTGCTTGATATGCTTTGATGTAAGAGACATGCCAAATTCCTTATTCAAATTATCCACACAAGCCTGGTAAGCTTGTGGCTTCCATCCATTGTCTCCTCTCATCCCCTGATTAGTCTGATCATGTACTTGTGATATCAAATAGTTAACCATCCGTTTTGACCATCTCGTATAGTCACATGTTGTAATTCCTGCAGATTGAGACTGAATTTGCTTTTCCTTCTCCATCCTTACTTCATACAAAAGCACTGTAATGCTAAGACCTGTTGAAGCTTATAAGTTTAAAAAGACAACCATATCAAACTAAATGAAATAACATATTAGTGGAAATATAGAAGCCAACAGATTTGTTCTTAAAGCTAATCCAACAACTATTTTTTGCTTAAACAGTAACACAACACAGATGAAGTGCGAAAAAAGTTAAGAAAAAAAATATAAAAGCAAAAACAGAGGCTCAAACTAGAAATTAAAAAGATTACAATTATAAAGGATTTGACACATACAATAGAGGATTAACATCATCAGCCACGTGGGACCTTAATTTTAAATGTCAAGTACATTGTCTATCATATGATTAATATAATAAAATATTAACAATCAAGCAAGATGACCACGTCGACGACGATACTCATCAAACATTGTCATGGCCAAATTTTCTCTGAATGTTGTCCATTCTTCTAACATTCTAACAGTCGTGATCCTTTCTCCATCCTCATCACCATCATTAGGAATTGGCTGATTTTCTAGCTCCTTATCCACTTCTTCTAGCAAGGACTCATTCGGCATGACATCCCGTATAAAGTTGTGTATGACACAACAAGCATTGATAACACTAACTTGAGTTCTTACGCTATAAAAACTTGCCGTTCTAAGGATTGCCCATCTTTTCTTTAAACACCCAAACGCTCTTTCAATGGCATTTCTTGCAGTAGAGTGTCGGAGGTTAAAGAGTTCTCTATGATTCGTTGGCATGATCCCCCTCCACTCATTTAGATGGTATCGAGTCTTTCGATAAGGAGCCAAAAATCCTTCGCCATTTGTATAACCAGCATCCACTAGATAATATTTACCTGCAATGAGTTAATATGTATTATTTAACTTTACTTTTAACTAAGCTTGTAAAAAAAACATACAAGGATCGAAAACACATACCAGATGACACATTTAGTGGACTACGTCTATGCAATGCATCCCTCAAAACCCTCGAGTCTGAGGCGGATCCCTCCCAGCCAGGCAATACATAAGTAAATTTTAAATTTCCGTCACATGCAGCTAGTACATTTGTACGGATCAGGCCCTTCCGATTCCGATATCTAGGTGCGTCTTCTAATGGAACAGTTAGTCATACATGAGTTCCATCAAGTGCTCCAAGAGCATTCTAGTGGCATTCATAAACATATAGTTATGTCATGCAAGATACAAAAATTCTAACTAAAGGAGACTTTTTCCTAACTTAAGATATTAACAAAATTACCTCAAACCATCTCCACTTCTGAAATTCTTTCTCATTAAGTGTTGTCTCTTGTACCCTGATCAACTCTTTTCCCAACTTCAAAACCGCTTTCAACACAGTATGGAATTGTCTACTAATCGTCTCACCTGAGCATCTAAACCATGTTTTGATTGTGCTATTCTTAAGATTGTGAGCAAGAATGTACAAAAATAATGCCACAATTTCTTCAATCGTGACATGTCTCGTGGCTACCAACCCACCCTTTTCTCGTAGGAGAGAACACAATTGGGCAAATGGTCGTCTGTATACACGCAACTGATGATAGCATATCGTGTCACTATCATTGTACAATCTATTTAGAAACTCTCTCCTACGTTCATCTTCATTTTTCCGTGGTTCCTTAATTCTATACTTAAGGTGTTGGTATGCACCCACGAGAGCTATTAGAAAAGATGTGACTAAAACAATGAAGTCGACTTCCTCTCTTGGGCGCTTGCGTCTTGAAGATTTATGCACCTCGATATTGGCCATTCTATCTAAACAGCATATATGGCATAATTAACAAGAGACCAAGAAAATCCATTCATACATCATTGGCAAAGAAAGAGAAGCAATTAATTAACCATCATTGACGAAGCGTAATTGAGTCAATTATGATACAGAAAACACAATCCAAATCCAACCCAATGATCCGTAACAATTTAAACAACCAGTAGAAAAAGCAAAACAGTCGGATGAAAGTTTCCAGAAATTCAATATTGGCACTTGATCGTTCAAAGTTTCTAACAATCAAACAAGACAACTGTCTGCCAAACCTGAAATTGAAAGACCTCAAATTTGTTAGCTTTTTAAGAGCTTCAAAGGCCAAAATTCTGGTCTAATTATCTGACCAGACAAAAAAAGCTAAAAAATCAATCAATTGCGAAAAAGACAGAGAAATATACATGCGTAGAATATATGAGAAACATATTCGCAGAAACAACAACAAAGATTCAAGAAACACCCAGAAGAACGAATTCATAAAAGAATACTCCTATAAGAAAAAGATTGTTAAACTCCATATTAGAAACAAACCCATAAAAGCCAAAAACCAAAAAAGAAACATACATATTCATGTAAGGCGCTTTTCTTGCAAACGACCCAGCTGAAACCATGAAACATCAGAAAGCGAAAAGGTGGTCACAAAACAACCCCAGAAAGCTAAAAAACTAGCAATAATAAACGGAGAAAAAGAGAGGGACCCCACGAAACCATCAATGACCAAATTTTCAGAAATAAGTAAAAATAATAAATTGAATAAAATCAGTAGAGGCAGAACGACGTGGACCATACGCCATTGTGTAGTATCAAAAGACGCACTCATCAGTCAAACAGATTCTTCTCAGAAGACCCAAATTGGAATGAGGAGGAAATCAAATGGCCAACAAAGTTGGTTGATAACTATTAGCAGCATAAACACCGACTGTTAAAAACTTCAACTCTGCTAACATTTCCTCGGAATCAAACACAAGAAAACCCCAAAAAACCAGCAGAAACCTCAACAACACCAACTATGGAAGCATCAGTGCCACCGGAACCTAAGCCTAAATTACCAACATAGACTACGGCAAAAAAAATCCAAAAAAAAAGAGTAGAAATGACGGAAAATGGTGATCCATGAAAATGGTGATTTTGCAAGAATGGAAATGGTAAAAGAGATGAAGCATTACCTCCGATTGATTAACGGGGACAGCGATCTGGCGATCAAGCGGGGAAGATGAATTGCGTAGAAATCATCAAACACACCAAAAATTTTAGGTTTTTCACAAAATGCAATGCCTTAATCCATTTAAACCAGCTATCAGATGCAAGAATGTTAAAATCCTTTGAAGTGACCGGATTGATCGCCACTGAACTGACCGGATTGATGATGGTTCTCCTCTGAGCGTAGCCGTAAGCGGTTGTGTTCTTCGAGCGTAGTTGGTCCTCCGTGCCCTCTTCAAGGAGGAGGAATGATCGAAGGAGGAGAAGGAGGAGGGAGGAAGGAGGAGGGAGGCGGAGGAACCCTTGAAGGAGGAGGAGGAGGGAGGAAGGAGGTGGGGTTAGGGTTAAGGATCTGTCTCGCTCGACTCTCCCCGACCCCAAAACCCGATCGAGAATTTGTAAATGACGTTTCTGAGACGTCATTTACAAATCTGCACCTCATAGAGAAAAGGGTTAATTTGGAAATTTTGGGAGATTTCGAAAAAATTCAAATTCTTGAAAACAAAATAGAATCCAATCAGGGAATTTGGATTTTGGGCCCCCAAATCCAAATCCTCAAATCCAAATCTGCGTTTCCAAACGCAGCCTAGGAGAATTGGTTTACAGAATGAAAGAAAGGGTTATACAAGTTCCAAATCCATGAATCCACAGGCCTATAATGAAATCCACAACATAAGAGCTCCCTGAATCCACAGAGAAGGTAGGAGAGAAATCCATCCCCAAATCCGATTTCCACGGAGGAAGACGAATTGTCTAACAAGCTGTATATGGGCTTCAGATGAGATGGGCTTCCTGGGCTTTGTAGAGCATGTGAGCCCAACTTGTCCGGCTTCGGTACTCAAATCTCAATTTGAGATACGTTCAGGGGCACAACCGTCATTTACTCTTGTAGCACAGTGGAGAAACGTGGCGTGTCCGCTTCCAAAACGTGGCGTGCTCTGGGTCTGGCCTCTCGGAAGAGTTCGCAGAGCGCGAGAGGAGTGAGGGAGCAATGGCGGAACCGCAAGAAAGCTCGAGCTTGGAACACCTCCCCGCGGCTCTCATCGCTTCAATCCTCACAAAGCTCGACGTCTCCTCGCTCTGTTCGGTCGCCTCCACCTCCACTTCCCTCCGTGACACCGTCTCCCAGATCTTCGCTTTCCTCCCCCAATTTCATCTCCATGTACGTTCTTTACTCCTAAACCTACTAATTTTGATGATTTGATTGGTAGATCTCGTCTATTTGTGCTTTGATTATGAATAAAGTTCCAATTTTTATTGGTTTTGGTGGGAAGATGGTTGTGGATAGGATCAAGTTTTTTTTATAGTTATATATCCTAGCAAGCTCATGGGGAAAAATGTAGAATCTTTGTGATCAGACCTGTAGGACTATTAATTGGCGTAGTTGTTGAAATTACTTGAACGTGATTACTTTGTTTTAGGACATCTCACCCCCAAGTGATATGTTGCACCGTCTGCTACCACCAAATCCTCATCTCCGGAGTCTAAAAATAGATTGCAGCCAGCTTAATGATTCTTCTATCACCCTTTTGGTGAATCCTTCTTTGCATGAGATCCATCTCCAAAACTGTGAGAATTTCAGTGGGAAACTGCTTTCAGAAATGGGAAGGCTGTGCAGGGAACTGAGGTGTGCTCTTTTGTTTAATTCCAGAATCTAACGTTTAGCATATATTATATTGAACCGTAGTTGTTGGAACAAAGCATTGACTTCTGTTTGCTTATTGGCATTTCTTTAGCTTTTGTGAATAATTCTACTCAGAATTTACAGCTAGTTTAAGCTAATTGTTAACCATTAAAAAAATACTCCTCTTACGAACATTCAGTTTGCTTAAAATAGGAATAGCCTAAATATGTTGGTATGAAACTATGAAGACATCTGTTCTTCTGTTTGTAAACTGTTGCTGGAGTTCTCATATTTGTAAGATGGCATTTTATTATAAACCATACACGGTGTTTTTTAACATTTTTAAGTTGTTGAAGGATCATTTTTTCTACAAAATGAAAGTACCTTAAATGTGTATTAATCCAAATTTCCTCCCCATGTTATTTAGCTGAAGATGTGAAATGCTGATTGAAGATGTTATATATACGATTTAGTATTAATGTGCATGTACTGAAAATTATTTTTAAAATGAAATTCTGTAATCTATGTACTTCTTTTTATTTCTCTGTTGTCATTAGTTGGGCACGTATTTGAAATCTGTTTCTATTGTAATTACTACCGCTGCATTGAGAGATTTTTGTTCTGTATGACTTGATGTTGCTTGGATCTTTCTTTGCCAGATTTCTCTCCTTGGGGAGTGAACATGGAACTCATGATATTGATATTCAGGATCTAACAGACCTTCTCTATGGTTGCTCTAAGTTGGAAGTAAGATTACCTATATATACTAGCTTTTTTAACACTACAATGAACATTATCCTTGTGTTTGTTTCTTAAGAAGACATTAGTTCTTCTATTTTTGTTCCTAGGTAAGTTTAGATGTGCTAGGTTTTTTATGCCCTAGCTGACTGTTAAGAGAAAGAGTTTTGTTTAACTGTTTGGGAACTTATTTCATCACATGAACTTGTATTTCTTGGAAGCGTCACTTGGAGTGTGTATAAATGTGGTGTCATTGCTTTATTTGTACTTTTTACAAATCTGAAAATTTTTATTTTTAGTTAGAAAAGTTTTTTTATTCAAAATAATTGATTTTTCAAATTTATGCATATTAAGGTTTGCCTATGCGGTGGGATCTTGATTCACCAGGGTATTAAGACTAAATCTCAGGGAGATGTATATTTCCAAATCGGCATGCTAACTTTTTCTCACCATTTATCATGAGTATACAAAACATGTTTTGTAATTTTCTTCATTTTTGTAATTTTGTCTCTAAGACTACTCTTTTTCATTATTGTGGGTACTTCATTTTTCACCACCATGTAGTGTCTTAGTTTTGTCTACTATCCTCCCAAGCATAAGATCAAATTGTCTCTGATTGCATCCACCTTCTTCTCCTCTTTTTTAGGCTTAGTTATCCATGGTTCACAATATCTTGTTATGGAGATATATCGGTGACCAGATATCTCAGGTACATTGAAGATTTTTTGGGGGAAAATATCGGTTGCCTAAGAATGTATTCGCATGTATTTTGCTAATCTAAGCATAGATAACAACTAAAGTGCTGATATTTAACTCAACAATCATAACACCATGTGAATACGCTTAAGTTACGTTTGGCAAGTGGAAAAAATGATCAATAATGATAAAGAAAAATAAGTTTTAAGGTAAGATTGGATATGTGGAGAAAATTGGGGTGTACATCTAAATAAAGGGTAAAGACAAAACAAGAATTTGCAATGGAGAAATAGAGTGTGTTGGTTGCCGCGCTAGAGAGGATACCAGAAATGGCTCTGCAATATTCAAATGTTGTCACTGGGTGCTTGAAAGGATGTTAAAAGGTGGGGGGTGGGTCTAAGATCTTAGATATTTTGCCAATATAATATATCTATGATATTAGGGAAGATACATTTTTGGAAGATACATTTTCCCTTTATATCTTATATCAAATGACAAGTTCTATACGACAGCCATTAGGCCTGCAATACTCTATGGAGCTGAGTGCTGGGCACCAAAGAGTAGTCATATAGATAAGCTGAATGTAGCCGAAATGAGAATATTAAGGTGGATGAGTGGGATAACTAGGAGAGATAGGATTAAAAATGAATATATTCGTGAGAGTTTAGGGGTAGCTCCTTTAGGGGAGAAGCTGAGGGAATGTCGGTTGCATTGGTATGGGTATATGCAAAGAAGACCAATAGATGCCCCTGTGATGCATGTAGACGATACTAAAAGAGGGAGAGGGAGACCAAAGAGAACTTGGGTGGAGTTAATAAACAAAGATTTGACTTTACTATCTCTTACAAAAGAGGTAGCCCAAAATAGGCCTGAATGGAGGAGTAAGATCCATGTCGCCGACCCCAAATAGTTGGGAAAAGGCGCTACTTGATTATGATTATGATTATGATTATGATCTTATATCAAATGACAACCACAGATGCTCAGATATTGCATTCCATGAATGGTCCTAAAAAAGTCCCAACTTTATACTCCTAGTTATCCGGCATAGCAGGGTTGGGCACAACAAATCCTGCAATATTAGCCGTGGCAGTGCATAAACTGCAGGACAGCAACAATAGTGATGAGTACTGAACTTAGAGGTGTCTTAGACTCGGCTAGAGTCCTCCAATGCTCACTAAATATTGTGAGCTTAAACTAGGTATTCAGCACCACCCTAATGGGTGTACACCTCAGGGTCATTCAACCTACAATGTCAGTCATAATAAAGTTCACGATCTAGCCAAATTCATACGGCAACATGCAAAATTAATCATAGTATAAATAATTAGCCAAATTCATACAACAACATGCAAAATTAACCATAGTAGAGACTAGCCTAATTTGCAATACCTCTTATTTCGAAATCTGAAAACTTAAAACTTAATACTAGAGATTCTAGCCTTCATGATTATCACGCCATGCATAAATTCCAAAGCGATACCACTTACATGGAAGAGGGAAGGTTTTACATACCTGTTCGACAAATTGGAGGCATGTTTACCAGCTTTCAGCGCGTCTTCTCGATGGAGAAGATGACGAACATCAACGAACTTCAGAAAGCCAGCAAGCTGTCTTCCTTCAAAGGAAGAGAAACAAGGGCGGGAAGACGGCAGGAAGGGAATGAGGTGGAGGTCACGATCATGAATATAATCTTCTGCTACCATTCCTTAATATTGCTTTTTTAGAACTCAATCACTATTTAGTGGCTTTCTTTCTTTAATTGTCAATGATACGTTAACCTGATTTGTTTAGTAGTCATGAATATGTGGGGTAAGCTAGCTGATTTTTCCTTGGTTTTGTTTTTCTAGACATTGAACTTATTGGTCGATGTCTCCACATTTAACCGGCATAGCTTTGCTCATGTTTGGGCTCATGCTTCTGGAAACCTCCAGGCTCTTGAGATTGGTTATATGCCTTCAGTGATGATGACTGAAGTTATCCGATCAAAGGTAGTGGCCCATCCACAAGCATATCACAAGCAGCTACCGCTCCTGCCAAACCTTCAGAAATTGTCTCTCTCTGTAGATTATATTTCAGACTCATTAGTCACCACGATTTCTAAGGGTCTTGTGTCATTGACACATCTGGACTTGCGGGATGCTCCCATCATGGAACCAGGAGTTACAATTGATCTCACTAATTTTGGCCTTCAACAGATCAATCCACATGGAAGGCTCAATCACCTCTCACTGGTTAGGAGCCAAGAGTTCATGTTTGCTTACTTTAAACGGGTCAATGACCTGGGTGTTCTTTTAATGGCAGATAGATGTGCCAACTTGGAAAGCATTTGCCTTGGGGGCTTTTCTCACGTTACTGATGCTGGTATTAGAGCAGTCTTGCATTCTTGCTTGAACCTGCAAAAGCTGAGGGTGTGTCACGGGACACAGCTGACAAATTTGGTTTTTCATGACATTTCTGCTACATCTCTTTCTTTGACACATGTTGGTCTAGGTTGGTGTAATCTCTTGACCAATCTGGCCATAATGGGCTTGGCGTCCAACAAAGGTCTCATGGTTCTGGATTTGAGAAATTGTCGAAATTTGGGGGATGAAGCCATGAGAGCTATTGCTGGACTTCCTAACTTAAAGGTTTTATTATTGGACGGATCGGATATTACTGACATGGGTTTTTCATACTGGAACCAAGGTTTGACTTCTTTGACCTCATTATCTGTTAGAGGTTGTTCTAGACTAACAGATAACTGTCTTTCTGCTATATTTGAAAGCTCTCTCAAACAGACTCTTAAAGTTCTTGATCTCTCAAACCTTTTGAACCTCACTGATAATGGAATTCTTATGCTCGCAAAAAGTGGTACTCCCCTTGCTGAACTTCGAATGCGAGAGTGTCCCAACATTGGTGACACTTCAATAATGGCTTTAGCATCAATGCAGATAGAAGGTGGATTTTGTGGTAGCAGTTTAAAGCTCCTAGATATTTATGAGAGTGGTAAAATTACTAAGCTTACTTACCGATGGCTGAAAAGGCCATACTTTCCAAGATTGAGATGGCTGGGATTAACGGGTTGTGTGCACAGGGATGTAGTTGATGCTCTGGCTAGAAACAGGCCTTTCCTGCACGTAGCTTGCCGTGGGGAAGAGATGAAAACTGGGTACTGGGACACATCAGATGGGTTTTGCAGGAGGGAACATGAGGAAATGGATGAACTTGAACAGTTTTTGCTTGAATGGGAAGATGATAGCGATGATGAAGATATGATGATGGAATAAGTTACTGGTTGGAGGCTCATTCGTGTGTATTTGGAAGTATAGATTGATTTGAGATAGCAGGCTGCATATGATGAAGTTAACTTGTGGTGGCATAAGAAGTGAATGGCTTCAACTGTTCTTGTTTGACGGGGATTAGGTACTTGTGGGAAATATATGTTGTCCTGGTAAATAGTCCTTTCTCTGTGTAGGTTGTTGTACATATAATTATGGTAGAATTGTGGTCTTGTTAAGAAGCATTACCAGCGTGGTGCCCCGAATATTCTGTTTGTCGCTTTTTTACTATCATTGTTCATTGTGAGTATGTTGACTATAAAGGGTGTATCCTATTGCGCAAGTCAATTTTTCCTGGCTTTTACTCCTATTTTCCACGTAGCAATATTATTTCCTTGGTCAACACCCAGGAGGGAGGTCGTCCACCAAGTCGCCAATTTGGGTAAACAACCCGACTCCCCATAGGAAAGCCCACAAGCATCATTGTTGAACTGCATAACAAAAAAAAGACAACAAAATCATGGTGGTAACTTGTCGACGATCTGAGTAGGGGCGGAAGGGTTCGAAGGTTTGGAGGGAAAGAGGGTGAGTGGAGGCCGGAGGGGCAGCAAATAGATTCGAAGGGGCACAGAGACGGGTGAAGTATTGAAAAGAAGCAGGTTGAGGAGACAACATTTCTACTTGTGTGGTTCACTGTGACTTGAAAATTCAATTAAAATGTTACAGAGGGAGTACTCTCTCAAAAATGTCCTGTTGGTATCCGCCCCATCTCACGCTGCACTGGGTCATTGTAGACATTTCTAATTGACAACATGCTTTGTGAAAGGATAAGGCTAGTCTAAATCATGGTTTTAAAAACCGGTTTGATCGGAGTCGGTCGGTTTTTCGTGTGGGGTTGGCCGGGTCGATTGACCAAGTCGACCCCGTTTAACTTGCCCAGTTGAACTGGTCGGGTTGGGCTTGGTCTTAAAACTATGACCCAAACTTATGTTGGGTCGGGTTTAAATTTTTCTCAACACAATTTTTTCATTTTTTTTTCATTTTGACATCTTTTCATTTCTTTGGACATCGATTTTGCTAGAATCTTCGACCGTATATTCTTTTTTCTTTTTATGTCTCAAAAAATATTTATTTTTTATTTTAGAGTTTTATTTTTTTGTAATATGGTTGTTTTATTAATTAAATTATTATACATAGAATATTAAACGATGAAGGTTTAAGACATACTCCGCAAGAATTCCGGGCCGATGAACGGTCCGGTTTTTAAAACCTTGGTTTAAATCACCCACCCCTCATCGGCCCGGTTTTTTAAACCTTGGTTTAAATCACCCACCCGCCCCTTCTATAGATGCATGTCATTGGAATTTGATATGATAGTCTGCGATGCCCAACTGCACACCCTTGAATGTGAGCCCGGTATCCTGATACACTCAACCCGGTGTGTTACATTGATACACTGTGTCCTAGAGGCCAGTACACACTTGTTCCGTGCATTGCCTGTTTGGTGGAAAGCACGGAACAAGCATATGTGCCATTGATCCAGATGATCGACGGCTCCCATTGATGGAGGATATCCTAGTGGACATCCTCCCAGGCGGACCATAATGTCTTCCTTGATATTCATGTTGGGTGAACCATGTCGACTTGGTGCTCAGGTTCAACACCACGTCCTCAGCACGACATGTCCCAAAACACTGATCCAGTTTCCACGCATCAAAATTGCTTTCAATAGATATGTTTTGCCCATTGGCCAGCCCGAATAGCCGTTTCCTCCTTTTTTAACACGTTTCATCCATGAGCCATGTCAGCGAAGCCACGTTTGGGAATGTAAGTTAGAAGCTAATATTTTGTAAGCTGATTGTTTTAACATGTACGCAATGCTACATTGATTCATGAACAAGATCTAGCTCAAAAGTCAAATAATTATAAAGGCCGGAAAAGGTTATAGTGAGACTCAGCTCACGCACGACCATGTGAGTTAAGGCAACGTGAACAGTCAGATTTGGATCAAACAGTGCGCATCGGATCGGGGTGACAAACCTACGACCGCCTGATTTGATGCCCCATCTTAGAATAGAAATCCGATGGCTTGTAGTGCCTTGGCTCATGCAGACGCATATGAGCGTTGTCTCATACTAACGGGACTATAATGATTAATGTTAAACATAAATAATAACCATACGATTAAAAGAGTGTAATGGAGTTATCAATTAGCAAATAGTTTAGAGAAAGAGAAGTTAGACCAAACTAGTGGAACTTCAAAGAAGCTACCCACCCATTTCAAAGATATTGATCATAATCAGCAGTCAATTTTGATGTTGTCAATTTCAGTCATTTGACAACCATAAAAATGCTGATTAGAGTCAAATTTCAAAGTTTTAGCACCGATAAGATTGGTGAATGTACATGAATGAACATATATAAAAGTATTAATAGCACTGTGGGTAAAATCCTTCATATACACATGCTAGCTTCTTTGTGTTTAATTTATCCCTACATAGATATCATAAATGATATGTATGATGGGGTTACGACTAGTGTACGAACTATTTAGGGGGTAACAAAGGAGTTTTCAGTTGCAGTAGGTCTTCATCAAGGGTGAGCCTTAAGTCTTTATCTTCACTTTAATTATGGATAAACTTACTAGACATTTACAAGATAATTTACTTTAGTGTATATTTTTTTACAGATGATGTAATTTTAATTGATGAGAGTAAAGTAAGTTTAAATGTGAAATTAGATTTGTGGAGGGATGCTCTAGAATCAAAAGGTTTTAAAATAAATAGGACTAAGATAGAGTGCATGGATTTGAATTTTCAAGAAGGTAGAACTATAGGTAAAAAGCCTTAGTTGAAATAAATGGGCAAGAAGTGCCAAAGTGTGATAAGTTCCGTTACTTAGGGTCCATTATCCATAAAGAAGGGGATATTGATAGTGATGTGGTGCATAGGATAAATGCGGGATGGGTTGTTACGTCTCCTTAAATAGGGTATTAGTCACTTAATAAGATAGGTTAATCTTAGCCATTGATTGTGTTAGGTTGTTAAGCACTATGGGCCTAGCCCTGAATGGGAAATTATGTCGTCATAGGAAATTATGTCGTCATTATGTGTCATAGGAAATTATGCCGTCATTATATCGTAATTGTAACGGAGTCTCCTCTTTATAAGGGAGTCTTCCTCTCCTTGTTGGTTGTGCAATAAGAAACTATATTATCTTCTTCTTCATTCTCCTTCTATTTTCCTTGCTTGAAGCGTGGCACCGCTTGTGTTCCCATCGGGACATAACACTAGTATCAGAGCAATCCGATCCTCTTTTTCGTTGTCATGGTTAAGAGGAAGGGCCCTCGACCCATTCTGATGAGGAAGCACTGGCGGCCCAGCCCACCCCTACTTCCGCCATTGATTCGGCCCTCCTACAAGCCATCACGGGGTTCACCGCGGAGGTGCATTCCCTGCGCCTCAGCCTGCAAACCATCCTGGAGCGTTTGCCAGAGCCGGCGCCCCCGTCCCTCGACATTGACACCCAGCGTCCTTCGGCACTACATGGCTCTCCTTAGCCATAGCCTTGCGTCTCCCCTGCATCCACCATTTTGGGACCTTCGATCCTATGAACATACTGCCCCTGGCGCCGCCGACACTCAATTGCATGCCTCCGATAGCCCAGCTGCTATGCCTCGTCACAATAGGGTTGAATTGCCTTCCTTTGTTACTACTTCCAGCCCTATGATTCAGACTGGCTTCCACGACTTTGCCACCGGTATTTACCATTCCTCCATTAATGATGCATCTTGAAGACATTTGATCGAGCTCAGTCCAATGGCGACGACGGCGTTGATTGGCATTTCCCGGCCATCCTTGTAGCTAGCGATCTCGAACTCGGGGCGGAAGGCTTGGGTGGCCACGCCCTTCCTCTGCCCCTACAACACAATATTTCCACCTTTCTTCCATTTTTTCCGGCAAGAAAATCTCGCCTGCGGCGGTGTGCATTTGCAGGAATTCAAAGGTTAACAGGAGGAGTTCGGTCTTGGTTACACCCAAGGTGGTGTTGGACTCCCAGAACTTGCAGACTTGTCTCGATCCCGATGCCAGCCGGAGTGTTTTGGGAATCATTCTAGGAGGTGGAGCTGGGACACATTTGTACCCACTTACAAAAAAGAGAGCTAAGCCGGCTATTCCACTGGGTGCCAACTATAGGCTGATCGGTATTCCAGTTAGCAATTGTTTGAATAGTAACATATCAAAGATCTATGTTCTCACACAATTCAATTATGCATCCACACACTGGCACCTTTCAAGAGCATATGGAAGTAATATTTGTGGATAAATGAAGGGTTTGTGGAAGTCCTTGCTGCCCAGCAGAGTCTGGAGAATTCTAACTGGTTCCAGGGAACCGCTGATGCTATGGTGGTGGAGGTAGGGAATCGCCATCCACGACCGTCCCATGGCCGGAGATGACTCCTACGGTAACTTTAGTTGTGTTTGGCGGCTCATCGACGGCCAATCCGATGATTATTTGATCGTCGGTGTGCATAGGAGGTTGTGGCGGCACAACTGGGAGAAGAAAAGCAGCACCTTGGTCGAGGTGGCACTGCCGATTGAGGGAGGCGGGGTGGGGAGGAGGTACCATCGTCGCCGTCAAAGGGGAAAGCTGTTCCACGACAGCAGGCGTCTGGCCAGGCACTATCACCGTCGGTCACCGGAAAGGATGCATCGGTCAAGGCGCCAACGAACTGAGGGATAGGCGCGGTGTGGATTGGCGGCGCCAATGAGCCGAAAGTGGGCGATTGGAAGAACACCAGTGTTGAGTCCGCTGAGAAGGAGCTCGACGACACTATGCCCCGCCACGGTGACATGCCCGAAGGCTGCAATTGCGCACCGACAAGGAAATTCGGTGGCGAAAATCGGGTCGGGAAGGCGCCAAAGCTCGGAGGAGAAGCCAACACAGAAAGGTGACGCAAGTAGAGTAGGATCTCCTCAAAGCGACGATTAGTCATCTGGTGGCTCTCCGCGATCTACGCGATTGAAGTCTTCAAATCGGTAAGTTTGCTATCGACTTTTGCTTCCTATTCCGCTTCCAATTAGGTAATCCAGGAAGTGTCTTGTGTGAGAGCGCCGGTCATAGCAGCAGCAAGGGTGGGTTGGGTGGGAGCCGAGGGTCGATTGCTCCGATACCAATGATGTAGACGGTGGTCTACATGAGAATCCATAGAGGAATACATGTATAACTAAGAAAGTAAAAAACATAAAATAAACTAATTCTTCATTGATTTCTTTGTAATCCCGTTTTAGCCATAGACATCACATATTTAAATAGTGAAGATAACTTAATCCTAGAGCAAATAGTAATTATTAACTAGGAAACATAATTAGATAAGGAATCTTATTTTTAATAAAACTAATAAATTCTAATTAAGTTCATAACATTCCACCAACGCTTCCGCATCACCTCGTCCTCGAGGTGCTCTTGTCGTTTTTCATCGAAAGCGAGAATGCGAAAGGTTCAACTTCATAAAAATATGGTAGGACCACCAATGTTCCTATAGATGAGTCGTTGGCTGGACCTGGATTCATAAATTAGTGGGCCTGGTTTGGCAGAAAATATGCCTTCGAGAAAACTTTGAACCAATAATGGGTCACACAAGACCCTCTTTAAAGGTTGTTGAACCAATCCCGAGGTATAGAAATGGGCTTGAACCGGCTAGTTTGAACCAGCCCAAGAGATAGGCTATTGAACTGACTTTTGAACTAAACCAACCTGGTTCACTTTGGACCAAACCAATATGAGAGCCTGGAGTCCTAGCCACTTTGAACGGCGCCTGGAGAGGAGTCTCAGAAGGCGGCTTCGGTGGAATACGATGGCGACAGCAGCGGCGAAAGGCGGAGGAGACAATGCGATGGTGGCGTGACTCACTGCGACAGATGAGTGGGGCAGAAACCACCCGGCGGTGGCAATGGTACCCAAGGCCACACGATGGGCGGCGGCAATGCAAGTTGAAGCGCGCCGTTGGAGACAAGCTGGGTATCCAAAAGGTTGGGGCTTCAGTGGCGGCTAAGGCTGGATAGAGACCCCCGTCAACGGATCGGAAGTCACCTGACGTCCTCCGGGGTCAATTGGAAAGCAGTCAGAAAAGAACGACGGCTTTGGCCAAGGGAGGCATGAGGTCGTCGGAAGATTGCTACCGGGGTCGACTGGAAACCTGTTGTGTTCTGATTAGAACACAAGAGGAACCTAACGTCAATCGGATGAAGGAAGAAGAAGTAAACTTTTCTTTTGCATAATCCCAAACAAGAGAAAAAGACCCCCTTATAAAGAAGGGGGGCATCTCCCAAGAGACGTGCCAACTAATGGGCCAGTCGTGCGAGCTGATGGGCCACGTGCCTTGGCTGACCATCAGCCAGTCCGTTACAATGTTATCAATTCAAATCCCAATCACGCCTTATTGCAACTTATTGATTTGCACTGAAAAGTAAAGTAGTCATAATATGAAAAGTCCTAGTTATGGAAACCAATATAGCTTAAAATAGGTCATGCTCCTCAGTTGTGCTGGGATCGTTTAAAATTAAACCCTTGCAAGTGCACAAGGCAATTGTGTACTACAGCGAGTATTGAAAGGTTGTTGAACCTCAGGGACGGTTAAATAATTTACCAAATTCAAGAGAAAAGTGCAGTTTTTAGATAATCTAAGAAAAACAGTGAACTTTAACTAAACTAAGCTGAGATTTAATCAATATGGAGAAGACCAAGGCTTCAAATCCACCACAATAAACTAGTGTATCGTCTCTCTCTCTCTCTCTTTTGAATAAAGATTTGCAATTGGCTAGCATATTCCTTTCGGACATACACTTGTCAACTCAAAATATAGTGCTCTCCTCTCAGACGTAACACATAAAACGATGAAAACATAGAATTGTGATCTATCTCTCTCAAGTATAAACCAATGAAACTTTATTAATATATAACACTTCAGATTACTCACGTTCCTCTCGGATACGCAAGTGCTCTTTCATATTGAAATTAATTATTTCACTCTTGTCTTTCTCAAGTACAAAGAACAAACTTCAATGAATTAACTTTAATTGCATAACAAAGGTTCATATACCAACTAGAGTAAAACATAATATGAGAGAAAAAAAACTATACAACCAGTCTATTGGGCTTCATCTATGCCTTGGAGAGGAGTTTAACCTTGCATTGAAATTAATTAATTCACTCTTGTCTTTCTCAAGTACAAAGGACAAACTTCAATGAATTAACTTTAATTGCATAACAAAGGTTCATATACCAACTAGAGTAAAACATAATATGAGAGAAAAAAAACTATACAACCAGTCTATTGGGCTTCATCTATGCCTTGGAGAGGAGTTTAACCTTACATTGGAAGAGAAATCACCATTGTGTTCTTCATCATCTTTTTCTTCTTCTCTCATTTGCTCTAGCCTCCAAGGTCTCTAAAATGACTCAAAACTCTACTATCTAATGCCCAATACGTTCTCCCTTAAGGCCTATTTATAAGGTTGAATAGAAAGCACGAAGTCCCCTTCCAAATCCGAGTCGAAATGAGCTTGATTTAAGTTTTGCCGCACAAACCGATCGATCGCTCTGTATAGTCGATCGATCGCTTACCGATCGATCACTTTCTTTCACAATTTCCTTCGTTGTCGCGCTGGTCATCCGTTTTGGCTCATCAGTCGATCGATCATTTTTATTCCCATTTGATCGTGTTTATTGTAATGTGCGGATCCAAAAACTCCAGTAGATACGATCGATCATTTTGACTGCCGATCGATCGTTTTCTTCATTAACACTATTTTCGGCTCTGGCAATCGATCATGTATAAAATGCAGATCGATCGTAGTTACTGTTCATAATTTTCAACTGGTTATAACTTTCTGCTCCGAACTCCGAATTGTGCACGGTCAGTGGCGTTGGAAAGCTGACTTCTTGAACTTTAAAATGAAGCTGAATCAGTCTAATCAGAGGTATGCATACGGAGTTATGATGATTTAACCATTGAAGTCTTTTTCACTTTATTTCTACGTCTTACTCTTGTTTCCTACAAAAATCAAAAATTACATTAATGTAGCATAAAAATAAGTTTAGGAGATAATAAAATGCATATTTTAACTGTATATCACGTACACAATACTCCACTGTACTCCGCTTTCGCCCTGTCCTCAAGGCGACCAAGGAGAGAAACGCTCATTATACTCAGCCTCCAACATCCAGGTGGCATCCTCGAGAGACCAACCCATCCAAGCCACGAGTATCTCCCTAACAATACGGCCAGAGCGACGCACCCATCGCTTATCAATAACAAATGCAAGTGTGAACTCCTCGGACTCCAATGGCCCATCAGTGGCAGAGGTGCCGCGCTAGAAGCCAAATTCGGATCCTCAATGAAGCGACAAAGACGAGATACATGAAAGACAGGATGTACCAATGAACCCGATGGCAAAGCCAAGAGATAAGCCACCGGTTCAATACGGTTGACAACAGTATATAGACCGTGATAGCGGGGAGCCAACTTAGTCTATTCCGCCTGAAAGACAATGGTCTAACGCTGAGGAATCACTGAAACATATACAAGGTCGCCCACCTGAAAGTCCCAATCAGAATGCTTTTTGTCATACACTTGTTTCATGCGGTTTTGCACAGAGGCCAGGTTAAGTTTGAGTTGCCTAAGAACCTCATCCCGGGTCTGTAACGTATAATCAACTTCAGCGACGGAAGAGCAGTGAGGCACATATGATAACACGGTAGGAGGAGGGCGGCCATATACCATCTCAAATGGGGTGAATCCAACGCGAGTATGATAGGCCTTGTTATATGACCATTCTGCCCAAGGAAGAAGCTGAAGCCATCGATGAGGCTGAACCCCTACAAAGCAGCGCAGGTACTGTTCCAAGCAACGGTTCACCACCTCATTTTGACCATCAGATTGTGGGTGATAAGCGGTGGTCATATGAAGCTTAGTGCCCTGGAGTGCGAAGAACTCGGGCCAAAACTGAGATAAGAAACCCCTACAAAGCAGCGCAAGTACTGTTCCAAGCAACGGTTCACCACCTCATTTTGACCGTCAGATTGTGGGTGATAAGCGGTGGTCATATGAAGCTTAGTGCCCTGGAGTGCGAAGAACTCGCGCCAAAACTGAGATAAGAAGACCTGATCCCTGTCAGAGACAATGGTGCAAGGCATGCCCTGCAACTTGGCTATCTCCCTAACATAAAGCTCGGCCACTGTCTTGGTGGTGAATGGATGACTCAAAGCACATAAATGCGCGTACTTGGACATACGATCCACCATCACTAATATCACTGATTTGCCCAGCACCACCGGCAAGGCCTCCACAAAGTCCATCGATACATCTTCCCAAACCTTATCGGGAATAAGAAGGGGCTGAAGTAATCCTGCAGGTGAAGTGGTTGTAGCCTTTGCACGCTGACAGACGTCACAAGCAGTGACAATCCTGGACTGCCCGCCTCAGTCCCTGCTATAAAAAACTTTGACTGACCCACTTATATTTCTTGAACGAACCCTCATGACCAGCAAATGGGGTATCATGGAAGTGAGACAGAATGTGCCATCGGAGGTCAGAGGTATCCGGCACCCACAGTCGGCCTTTCCAGAAGAGAAGTTCATCTTGCCACACAAAGGAGGAAGCGGTCGTGGGATCCACGCGTAGGCTAGCAACCAACTCATGGGTAGATGGATCCTCTAAATAGGCCTGTAGCAGATCTAGAATGAATGGATAATAGGGTATAGGGAGCGCTCAGCATGACCCTTCCTCAGGGCGGCGAGAGAGTGCATCTACCACCGTGTTTTCTGCCCCCTTTTTGTATACCACCTCATAATCATACCCCAAGAGTTTGCTGACCCATCGCTGCTGAGACGGGGTGGAAATGCACTGCTCAAGGAAATATTTCAAGGGCTTATAGTCTGTGCGGATGAGGAAGCGGCGGCTGAGCAAATAAGGGCGCCATTTAGCAACTTCATGCACGATAGCTAGCATCTCCTTCTCATAGGCGGACAAAGTCAATGAATGTCCTAAAATTGTCTTGCTGAAGAATGCAATAGGTCGTTCCTTCTGCTGTAGAACAACCCCAAGACCGGCATCTAACGTATCCGTCTCGACGACAAAGGAAAGACCGAAATCAGGTAGTACCAACACTGGTGCAATAGCCATGGCCCTCTTCAACCGTTCAAATGCTTCCTGAGCCGCATCCGTCCATTGATGGCCTCCTTTTTAAGAAGTGTCGTGAGGGGGCTAACAATTGAACCATACTGGCTAATGAAGCATTAATAATACCTTGTGAGACCCAAAAATCCACGAAGGGCCTGCACACAAGTAGGGGTCGGCCATGATAGCATAGTCGTCACCTTCGAAGGATTAGTAGCAACCCCATCGCGAGATATAATATAGGCAAGGTACTCCACCTGTTCACTGCCAAAGGAGCACTTCGAGCGCTTAAGGAATAATGAATTGGCTCGCAAAATAGAAAAAACAGACCTGAGATGCTCCAAGTGTTCTGCCCATGAAGTGCTGTAGATCAAAATATCATCAAAGAAGACCAAGATGAATCTTCCAAACAAATAATACCGAAGAAGAGAAAGAACTAGTGCTCGGCTGTATAATACATGTCTGGAGCATGTCTGCCACCAACTGCTCAATCACAACTGCTGTATGTGAGGATAGCGGTAAGGATGGACATTAGAGGGTGAGGCACTGATCATTTAAATATAAAACCCTTGCAAGTGTACAAGGCAATTGTACTACAGTGAGTATTGATAAGGGTTGTCGAACCTCAGGGATGGATGAATGATTTACCAAATTCAAAAGAAAATAGCAATGTTGATTCTAGACTAAGAAAGCAATGAACTTTTAAACTAAATTAAGTGAGAATTAATCAATGCGGAGAAGACCAAGGCTTCGAATCCACCACAATAAACTAGTGTATCGTTTCTCTCTCTCTTTTGAATAAAGATTTCCAATTGGCTAGCATATTCCTCTCGGATATACACTTGTCAACTCAAAATATAGTGCTCTCCTCTCGGATGTAACACATAAAACGGTTAAAACATGGAATTGTGATCTATCTCTCTAGAGTATAAACCAATGAAATTTTATTGATATATAACACCTCAGTCTACTCATGTTCCTCTCGGATACGCAAGTATTCTTCGGATTGAAACTCACAAGAATTCACTCTTGTCTCTCTCGATACAAAGAACAAACCTTTATCGAATTAACGGTGATTACACAATAAAATCCATACACCAACTAGAGTAAAAACATAAGAAGAGAGAAAAGAAACTACACAACCAGATTATTAGGCTTCATCTACGCCTTGGAAAAGTGTTTAGCCTCGCATTGGAAGAGAAATCACCATCGTGTTCTTCATCTTCTTCTCTCCTCTGCTCTAGCCTCCAATTTAGCTCTAAAGTCTCCAAGGGTTTCTCCAAGATTACCCAAAACATTCTCTCATAAGGCCTATTTATAAGAGTGAAGAGAAACCACGAAGTCCCCTTGCAAATCTGAGTCGAAATAGGTCTTATTTCCGGTTTTCCGCATACGGCGATCGATCGCTCCGTATTGCCGATCGTTCGCCTACCTATCGATCGCAATTCCTTCGTTATTTCCCCCGATCGATCGCTTTGCCAATCGACGCCGTATAATATCGATCAATCGTTGTTACTATCTTGCACGATTGAAAAATTCCAGTAGATACTGATTGATTGATTTTTCTACTATTTTACTCGCAATCGCACGAGACTACGTATAGACTAGTGGTAACGAGGTCGAACCCAAAGGACTTGGTTGATTAATCTAATTCTAATTTAAGATTGAATTTTTATGATTTTAATTAACTAAAGAAAATAAATTTTACTGAGAAATCAAATGATGAGAATATCAAAGCGTCGAATCCACCACTAAACATGCAATTACTACTCTCAATTATTATTTCCATAAGATGATATGATATGGTAATTCATGTTCTTTGGTCGGACACACAAATTACCAGTGAATTCACTACACGTTCTTTGGTCAGACACGAAAAGTTCATTCACTATGAATAATATATTAATTCTATCCTTTGGTCGGGCATAGAATCAATACAAACCTGTTATTATCTAGACACAGGAAATATCAATATCAAATTTCAGTCATAATCATACCAGTCTATGGTCAAGCACTAGATCGAATTATGAAACATGAAATCGCATTAAGAACAATCATATCAACTCCAAATCATTAAACAATTAAGAGTAATAATACATATTTAGGGCTTCATCTAGCCTTGATAAGAAAATTAGCCAGACATGGAATAAGAGAAAGAAATAGCCTGATTTGTCAGATTCATTGAAACACTGCTCACAAAATCACTATTCACAGTACTGTTCACAAAATACTGTTCACAGCACTATTCATCGTCTCTCCCAAAAATCTGTGTTACTGTAGCAGTTCGAAATAGTAATGTAGCAATTGCAAATTAGTGCGAAATCCGGCCCTTTTCTTCTCCTATCTTCTTCTCCTCTTCCTCCGGCGAAAACCTTGTCGAAATCCGGCGGAGAACACGACCAACAGACTCTGTTTTTTTCTCTCTTTTCCGCTCTGTTTTTCCTTCTGTCGGCGGCTCTCTCCTGTCTTCAGTTCCTCCAAAGCTCCGTTTTTTATAGACTTTCGTCCTTTCCTAATCAAAGAAGCAATCCTAATTTGATCCCAAATCGAAAAGCTTCCAAATCGAGCACGCCGGGTTTTTTTTTAATTTTTCTTCAGTTTCCAATTGGGACACCCACCGCCGCCGTCTTCGTCCATCGCCGTTTCCAGCCTCGCCGGCAAGCTCGCAGCTTTGATCGTCGCTGTTTTCTGCGTCTGCCCGATCGTCGTCTCAGCCCAGCCATGGCCGTCGTCCGCTCGTTGTCTGTCATCCATCATCACCAGCTCCGGTCGTCTTCTCTCTCGACCCTTGCCGGAAAATCCATCGCCCCCAGAACTTCTCCGTCGATCGTGACTTGTCGGCCTCGCCCAGGCCGCCGTCCGCCGCCCCAGCTCGAGCTTTTGCCGGCGAGCTCAAGTAAACAGAGCATCGCTCTGTCGTTCTGAAACGAAGGCCCGAGCTTTGGCTCGGGCCGGGTTTTCTTCTCTTTTTTTTCTTTTACTGAACCGGACCGGATTCTGAACCGGTCATATTTCTTTTCTTTTTTTTCTTTATTAAACAAAAACCCGTTGTATCGATCTCATCCATCCAATCTCATCTTGACAGTTCTTCTCTTCAATCGTGCCTCTTTCGCGTGCGATATTTGAAATGATCATAACTTTTTGCTCAGAACTCCGAATTGCGAACAGTCAGTGGCGTTGGAAAGCTGACTTCGTGTACTTTAACATGAAGCTTAAATCAGTCCCATCAGAGATATGCAATCGAAGTTGTAAATATTCAATCATAAGAGTCGCGTTTCACCCCATTTCTGCATTTTACTCTTATTTCCTACAAAAACCAAAAACTATATTAAAATAGCATTTATTCTAAACAAACACTAGCAGAAACATAAGTTTAAGAGATAATAAAATTTATATTTCATGTATAGATCACACCCCCAAACCTAGATTTTGCTAGTCCCTAGCAAAACAAAACAAAATAAAATCAAACAAACTAAGGAAACTAATGCATAAAAGTAAACACCACTTTCGTAGGGAACACGATTGCATTGAGCGTATGCAACAAGCCGTTAAACCTCTAGGTGTCCCTAGTAGGACGAGTGTTGTCTCGTGAGGGTTTGCAGCCATGCTACCCACAAACATGTATTTATGAAACTAATTAACTTAATTAACCTAAATGTAAAAACAAATCAAAACACCGCAAAACAAACAAAACTATTATCCCGACAAATGCCAAATACAATGCTTAAGAGAATTAACCACACGTACTTGGTTCATAATCAACAGGAATATAGAAGCCCTCAAGTAAAT
Source organism: Houttuynia cordata (assembly GCA_039654745.1). Lineage (NCBI taxonomy): Eukaryota > Viridiplantae > Streptophyta > Magnoliopsida > Piperales > Saururaceae > Houttuynia > Houttuynia cordata. The sequence continues at coordinate 17,495,379 of CM077504.1, forward strand.
GGTTTTATTCCACACTTTCATCTTGGAAATTTCTGCTAAAATATAATATAGCGTGATAATGTAAATAGTAAAAGTGTAGAACATTATAACAATACATTCTAAATTTCTGTTTTACACATATCCAGTGTTACCCATTAACCAAAGAATATCAAAATCTACATAGTCATCCCAATCTTTTGGTTTATGATAGCACAAATGCCTGCGCACCTCATTCGGGTCCAACATTCTAGATTTGAGAGGATAATACACCACAGACTTTTTTTTTCTCTCTTTTTTTTTTCGCTAGGACTGTGTAAGGCCTCACTTCAAGATGCTTAGGTTTAGCAATGACTCAGGCCAATGACTCCCAGCCAGTTGACTTAGGGCATTAGGTTTTAAAAGACCGCTTCGGGCCTGAGCATCAGCCTAAGTTAATCCTATAAAGTCAAGCAGCCCCTTTCTTTTATTTTTGTTTTTTTTTTCACTTTTTTTTTTCATTTTTCATTTTCAGCATTCATATTTTTCAGCACATCTTTATTCCGTCCAGGTTGTATTATACTCTCAACCTATTTCCGGTTCCAGCCCTTGCCATAGCCAAGTAAATGGTCTATCATGATCTTTTAAGCTCAAAGGACAACCACACATCATCCAATGACTCTGACTAAAGACATCCCACTGAAGATTAGTATTCAACAAATCTCTAGAGGGTATTACTTTATGTACTAGTGTGTGTGAGTGAGTTTTATTAGTTCAAGCACCTGATCCAAGAGGACTGTAACAGAAAGATACTGCTCAGTTAAGTTCTCTATCCTCCAGTATACTTACTCACACTTCCAATGTAAATTAATCTCTTAAGAATTGTAAAATGCATCATCACGGCATAAACTATCAAAACCTAAGAAAAATACTAACAAACAACCTAAAAACTATTTTTTTTTCGTTTTTTTTAAGCATGAACGAAAACAGATAATAATGAAACAAAATAACACTTCTTCTTTTCGACACCCCCAAACCTAAACTAAACATTGCCCTCAATGTTTACCAAAATAGTACTACAATGAATAGTAAAAGAAAAGAAGTGAGGAAAGAAGTCACCTGAATGGAGAGCCTCATGGTAGATGTAAAGCATGAAACACATAATCGACGAATGAGGAGATAATATAAATATAGAAAAATTAAATACACCCCCAAACCTCAACTGTAGCATCCCCACATAGGTAAGAAATAACCTACAATAAAAATAAAAATAAAATAGAAAACAAACAAGAAAATAAAATTTGGGTTGCCTCCCAAGAGCGCTAAGTTTTACGTCTTCAGCCAGACGTAACCCTAATAAGTCAACCTGGATCAATTAAATGATTACTCCACACACTCCTATCCTTATTACTTAAGTACGGATCATATCGTGAAATGAAAGGGTAGGGTGGTGGGCGGGTAAGCTTAGGGAATAGAGGCCTGTTCATTGGCCATTGAAAGAGGTCATTAGAGAATTTCAAAATGAATGGCTCCTCTTCCACATCACCCAATTTGGCCTTAGTGGCCTCCTCTCGTAACACATTTTGGAGAGGACTCTCAAATAATGGATTGAATGGGCAATCGATAGAACACTCTAAGTCACGTTCAACAATCAAAGGGGAAGGTTGGTCTAGACATTGTATGAGTGGTGCTTCAGGAACAGAAGGTTCCGTTAATATTGCCGTAAACGGTGACTCCCGAGAGATTGAAGATTTAAAAACTGGTTCTAACGACTCATTCACTTCTTCTTTAATTTCCACCCCTCCTTGCTCATTTTCTACACTACATCCAACCTTATTGTCAAATTTCTGTGCACTCCGAAGGGTTGTAACATTTTGAACATTGTCAGGGGAAAAACTTATCCCCTCCTCAACAAATTGCCCCATCGGATATTGTGATTGGATAGGAAAAGTGTTTACTTCATTACTATCGCCCCATGCACTACTATAGATCCCCGTTATATTATCTAACATTGACAAGACATTATCTTCAAAGCTAGGATTCCATGTGGGTTGGGCATTTTGGGGTTGGGGCTGTGGTGGTGGAACAGGGCATGACATTCCTTGTAAGGGTGGATTAGTGGTTGATTCAAACATTGCCCTTGTGTTGAGAGTGTGCCAAGAAAAATTAGATTGATCCTCCCATCTATGAAGACCTTGGGCCGCATTTACATGATCGCGCACCAATTCCGGATACTCATAGGCCGAAGGGCACTCCACTAGGGTATGGGTGGGGCTTAAGCAAATGGCACATGGTTCCAAAATAAAAGGGGTCGTGGGTTGTAGGGAAGATATGCTACTCCCAAAGTTGGATTGATTTTCCCACCCATGGTTATAAGTATCAAGATATGAGTGACATGGAGGGAATGACACTTCAAAGGGAGTGGTAGTAGGTGTGTGTGAGGAATAATAATCATTAAAGTACATGTATAGGTTATTATGGCTAAATCCATAGGAAGGTGAAGTCATTTTTTTTTTCTTTCACCACATAATCACCAACACCATAACCACACCATCACACATCCACAACACAAAACAACCCTAGATATCCACGACTAGCAATCAAGAGTCCTAAATATCGACAATAAGCAAACCTAGCTATTGACAACTAGCACTACATGCATTCACAGAAATAAAAAAAAAATATTAAAAACACCTAAATCTACTTAAAAAGAAAGGTTGATAGATTGCAAACGAGGGGAAGGAGTGTCCTTTCCAACGTCGGCGAGTTCCAAGTGTCACTATCTGCCTCTCCAAATTGACTCCTACAAAGACAAGAAAATCAAGTATCAAAATCCTACAAGAAAAATCTGAACTAATTAGAATTAGGTCAAACCGTTACCAAGTCCCCGGCAACGGCGCCAATTGATTGATTGATTTTTCTGCTATTTTACTCGCAATCGCACGAGACTACGTATAGACTAGTGGTAACGAGGTCGAACCCAAAGGACTTGGTTGATTAATCTAATTCTAATTTAAGATTAAATTTTTATGATTTTAATTAACTAAAGAAAATAAATTTTACTGAGAAATCAAATGATGAGAATATCAAAGCGTCGAATCCACCACTAAACATGCAATTACTACTCTCAATTATTATTTCCATAAGATGATATGATATGGTAATTCATGTTCTTTGGTCAGACACACAAATTACCAGTGAATTCACTACACGTTCTTTGGTCAGACACGAAAAGTTCATTCACTATGAATAATATATTAATTCTATCCTTTGGTCGGGCATAGAATCAATACAAACCTGTTATTATCTAGACACAGGAAATATCAATATCAAATTTTAGTCATAATCATACCAGTCTATGGTCAAGCACTAGATCGAATTATGAAAGATGAAATCGCATTAAGAACAATCATATCAACTCCAAATCATTAAACAATTAAGAGTAATAATACATATTTAGGGCTTCATCTAGCCTTGATAAGAAAATTAGCCAGACATGGAATAAGAGAAAGAAATAGCCTGATTTGTCGGATTCATTGAAACACTGCTCACAGCACTATTCATCGTCTCTCCCAGAAATCCGTGTTACTGTAGCAGTTCGAAATAGTAATGTAGCAGTTGCAAATTAGTGCGAAATCCGGCCCTTTTCTTCTCCTATCTTCTTCTCCTCTTCCTCCGGCGAAAACCTTGTCGAAATCCGGCGGAGAACACGACCAACAGACTCTGTTTTTTTCTCTCTTTTCCGCTCTGTTTTTCCTTCTGTCGGCGGGTCTCTCCTGTCTTCAGTTCCTCCAAAGCTCCGTTTTTTATAGACTTTCGTCCTTTCCTAATCAAAGAAGCAATCCTAATTTGATCCCAAATCGAAAAGCTTCCAAATCGAGCACGCCGGTTTTTTTTTTAATTTTTCTTCCGTTTCCAATTGGGACACCCACCGCCGCCGTCTTCGTCCATCGCCATTTCCAGCCTCGCCGGCAAGCTCGCCGCTTTGATCGTCGCTGTTTTTTGCGTCTGCCCGATCGTCGTCTTAGCCCAGCCATGGCCGTCGTCCGCTCGTTGTCTGTCATCCATCATCACCAGCTCCGGTCGTCTTCTCTCTCGACCCTTGCAGGAAAATCCATCGCCCCCAGAACTACTCCGTCGATCGTGACTTGTCGGCCTCGCCCAGGCCGCCGTCCGCCGCCCCAGCTCGAGCTTTTGCCGGCGAGCTCAAGTAAACAGAGCATCGCTCTGTCGTTCTGAAACGAAGGCCCGAGCTTTGGCTCGGGCCGGGTTTTCTTCTCTTTTTTTTCTTTTACTGAACCGGACCGGATTCTGAACCGGTCATATTTCTTTTCTTTTTTTTCTTTATTAAACAAAAACCCGTTGTATCGATCTCATTCATCCAATCTCATCTTGACAGTTCTTCTCTTCAATCGTGCCTCTTTCGCGTGCGATATTTGAAATGATCATAACTTTTTGCTCAGAACTCCGAATTGCGAACAGTCAGTGGCGTTGGAAAGCTGACTTCGTGTACTTTAACATGAAGCTTAAATCAGTCCCATCAGAGATATGCAATCGAAGTTGTAAATATTCAATCATAAGAATCGCGTTTCACCCCATTTCTGCATTTTACTCTTATTTCCTACAAAAACCAAAAACTATATTAAAATAGCATTTATTCTAAACAAACACTAGCAGAAACATAAGTTTAAGAGATAATAAAATGTATATTTCATGTATAGATCAGATACGATCGATCGTTTTGAGGTCGATCGATCGTTTCCTTCAATACACTACTTTTGCGGCTTTTGCAATCGATCGCATTTATAGCCGATCGATCGTGGTTACTGTTCATGAAATTCAATTGGCTATAACTTTCTATCCTAAACTCCGAATTGCGAGTGGTTGGTGGCGTTGGAAAGTTGACTTCTTGATGAAGCTTGAATCAGTCTAATCCGACATTTGTACACGAAGTTATGATGATTTCACAATTTAAGTTACTTTCGTAGGGAACACGATTGCATTGAGCGTATGCAACAAGCCGTTAAACCTCTAGGTGTCCCTAGTAGGACGAGTTGTGTCTCGTGAGGGTTTGCAGCCATGCTACCCACAAACATGTATTTATAAACCTAATTAACCTAAGTGCAAAAACAAAGCAAAAATTAAAACATTGCAAAACACACAAACCTATTATCCTGACAAATGCAAACTACAATGCTTACGAAAATCAACCACATGTACTTGGTTCATAATCAACAGGAATATAGAAGCCCTCAATTAAGTGGTTTTATTCCACACTTTCATCTTGGAAATTTCTGCTCAAATATAATATAGCATGATAATGTAAATAGTAAAAGTGTAGAACATTGTAACAATACATTCTAAATTTCTGTTTTATACAGATCCAGTGTTACCCATTAACCAAAGAACATCAGAATCTACATAGTCATCGTAATCTTTAGGTTCATGATAGCACAAATCTGCGTGCCTCCTTCGGGTCCAACATTCTAGATTTGAGAGGATAATACACCACAGACTTTTTTTTCGCTAGGATTGTGTAAGGCCTGACTTCAAGATGCTTAGGTTTAGCAATGACTTAGGCTAATGACTCCCAACCAATTTGGCTTAGGGCATTAGGTTTTAAGAGACCGCTGCGGGCCCGAGCATCAGCCTAAGTTAATCCTATAAAGTCAAGCATCCCCTTTCTTTCATTTTATTTTCATTTTTTTTGTATTTTCATTTTCAGCATTCATATATTTTTTTTCAACACATCTTTATTATGTCCAGGCTATATTATACTCTCAACCTATTTCCGGTTCCAATCCCTTGCCATAGCCAAGTAAATGGTTTATCATGATCTTTTAAGCTCAACAGATAACTACACATCATCTAATGACTATGACTAAAGACATCCCACTATAAATTAGTATTCAACAAATCTCTAGATGACATTACTTTATGTAACTAGTGTGTGTGAGTGAGTTTTCTTAGTTCAAGCACTTATTCCAAGAGGACTGTAACAGAAAGATATGCTCAGTTAAGTGTATCTATCCTCCAGTATACTTACACTTCCAATGCAAATTAATCTCCTAAGAATTGTAACATGCATCATCACGGGATAAACTATCAAAACCTATGAAAAAGTACTAACAAACAACTTAAAACTACTCAAACAAATTTAACTCTTTTTTTTAAAATTTTCTTATTTTTTATTTTTATGAAAGTAATATTCCCTCCCCCAAACCTATTATGAACATTGTCCTCAATGTGAATAAAATATAGCATGACAATGAGCATATATGAAAGAAAATCAGATAAAGGAGAGAATACACCTAAATACGTGGGTTGCCTCCCACCAAGCGCTAAGTTTAACGTCTTCAGCCAGACAAAACTCCATTAGTCCAACTTATCTAGGGTCTTTCAAGCCAACATTCAGTCCCTCTATGGTCCTACTGCACACATCAAAGTTAATGAAAGAAGTAGCAAGTGGATCAGTAGGACAAAACCATGGGGGTGCACCATCCACCAAAGTATCGATCATATGAACTGCATAATAATCATCTGACGGAGGATGTTGTTTTTGGGCATTAAAAACATTCAGTTTAACATTTAAATTTCCAAAAGATAATTTCAGCACCCCATCCCGACAGTTTATAATAGCATTGGATGTCGCCAAGAATGGACATCCCAAAATTACTGGAATCTGACTACCAATGTTCGGTACAGGTTGTGTATCTAAGATAATGAAGTCCACAGGGAAGAAAAATTTATCAACCTGCACCAAAACATCTTCAATAACACCACGGGGAACTTTAATGGATCGGTCTGCAAGTTGTAGTGTTATGGTAGTCGGTTTTAACTCTCCCAACCCAAGTTGCTCATATACAAATTAAGGCAACAAATTTACGCTCGCCCCCAAATCTAATAATGCCTTGTCAACAGTATGGTTCCCTATCACACATGAAATTGTTTGACATCCTGGGTCCTTATACTTCGGTGGAAGATTGTGTGTTAATAGGGAACTCACCTGCTCGGTAAGGAAGACCTTTTTAGTCATATTGGATTTAGCTTTGCGCTTTTGAGTCCAAAGGTCTTTCAGGAATTTGGCATAGGCAGGAACCTGTTTTATTGCATCTAGCAAAGGGAGATTGACCTTAACCTGTTTAAACACCTCGAACATTTCCTCCGTCTTTTGATGAGATTTACTAAACGGGTAGGGTTTGTCCAGGCATTGTGGGAATGGTACCTAGGGAATATAAGATCTCTCTTTCTGGGCCTGGGAATATATGCTCGCCCCCAATTCTTGTAGCCACTGGACCCCTAACACCACGTCTGCCCCCTTTGTGGGCAACAAGAATAAGTCAGTGGTGAAGGTATGGCCCTGAATAGATAGGGAAGTCTGCATGCACATTCCCACTCTCCGAAGGTACTTGCCATCGCTAATCAACACATTGAATGGCTTGGAGTCCGACACATAGCATCCCAACCATTGCGCCCCCTTGCCATTGATGAAATTGTGAGTGGACCCACTGTCAATTAGATGGCTACCTGTTGCAATTTGGGGAAACCCTTGATGCACATGGTACCAGGAGTGAAGGCTCTGGAGAAGGCATGCACATAAATCTCCGGCTGCACGCTGTCATAAGGAGACGACGCTTCCCCCGAAAAGACAAAATCCTCTTTGTCAGCCTCCTCGACAAGCAGGCTGCCCCGGATTGAGCAACGATGGCATGGTGAAAACTTCTCATCACATTTAAAGCGCAAGCCTTTAGCACGCCTCTCATCCATTTGGGCCAGAGTAAGGCGACGGATTGGAGGGCCAGCAGGTGCAGAGGGATTGGTTCGGTTGGGGGTGAGGCCACAGGGCAGGGCCAATTCGGCCTCCACGGCGCTGTCGGTCAAGCTTCTCCTCTTCAATTCTTGCATGACGTACTACCTCCCGCATTGAAGTGCAAGGGAAGTGGCGCATCTAATATGCAATTTCCGATTTGAGCTTTCTCTTGAAGGTCCCCACTAAGGCCGCCATCGGCCAATCTGGGACACAGTTAGCAATCTTCATAAATTCAGAATAATAGGCTCGCACTGTGGTAGTTTGGTGCAAGGTAAAGAGCATTTCTTTAAAAATTGGACGCATAGTTCGCTGGCGAAAGTGGTCCAAGTCGGGAAGCAGACCTCCTTCTCAAAGCTTTGGAACCAAATCGAAGCATCGCCGTCTAGGTGAAAGGCTGCTATGCGCAGTCATTCAGCCTCAGAGTGGGTTTCCTGGTAGGTGAAGAACTTCTCCGCCTTATAGACCCATTCCACCGGATCCTCCTCGCCATTGTAGCGTGGGAACAGCAGGCGAGCCAATCGTGACTCGGCCCCACTCCGAGGTCCTCCCCTCCGGGGTACTCCTCCTAGTCGTCCTCGAACTCCTACAACAGGTTTAAGGGATGCGTTGTCATTGAGGCATTTAACCGAACACCTGGTGTGCTTCGTGTGTCCAAGCCTGGTCGGCCCTCTTCTCTTGCCTGATTGAAGGTGCCAAAACGATGCTTGGCCGCCAGAAATGTGATAGCCCAGGGGTTGGGACAGCTCGCCTATTGCCGTCTGAGCTAGCGGCGGTGTGGGTAATATGGGCGCTAAAGGTGCTGCCTAAAGTTGGGCAACCGCGAGAGTGAGTTGTTGAATATGGTTGGTCATCACTTCAAACATGGATATCATAGCGGCATTAGCCAAGTCGGCCGCTGGCTTTGGGCCGTTATCCACATTCTCCGTCTCTTTCTCGGGCTGAGTCTCTGGAGCCATGGTTGGCTGCCTGCAAGGTGCCATGGCAGATCATAGATGCTCTGATACCAATGTTGTGTTCCGATTGGAACACAAGAGGTACCTAACGTCAATCGGAGGAAAAGGAAGATGAAGGAAGAAGAAGAAGAAGTAAACTTTTCTATTGTAAAATCCCAAACGAGAGAAAAAGACCCCCTTATAAAAAAGGGGGGCGTCTCCCAAGAGACGTGCCAACTAATGGGCCAGTCGTGCCAGCTGATGGGCCACGTGCCTTGTCTGGCCATCAGCTGGTCGGTTACAATGTTATCAATTCAAATCCCAATCACGCCTTATTACAATGTATTGATTTGCACTGAAAAGTAAAGTAGTCATAATATGAAAAGTCCTAGTTATGGAAACCAATACGGCCTAAAATAGATCATGCTCCTGAGTTGTGCTAGCGTACACAATAAAACCTGTTGGGCAGAGCAATCGGTGTAAGGTGGAGCAACGACGGCTAGAAGGGCGGCGTTGGGTGGTTGAAGAGCGATGGCTGATCTACACATGAAATATGCATTTTATTATCTCCTAAACTCATGTTTCTGCTAGTGTTTGATTAGAATTTCTACTACTTTAATATAGTTTTTGGTTTTTGTAGGAAACAAGAGTAATACACAGAAATGAGGTGAAAATAGATTTCAATGGTTAAATCATCATAACTTCGTGTGCACATCTCTGATGGAACTGATTCAAGTTTCATGTTATTCAAGAAGTTAGCTTTCCAACACCACCAACCGTGCGTAATTCGGAGTTCGGAGCGAAAAGTTATAGCTATTTGAAATTCATGAACAGTAACCATGATCGATCGGCCAGTCGACGCGATCGATCACATGAACCGCAAAATAGTATTATTGAAGGAAATGATCGATCGGAACCAAAATGATCGATCATATCTACTGGAATTTTTGATCAGTGCAAGACAGTAACTACAATCGATCGATATCATATGGCGTCGATCGCCAAAGCGATCGATCGGAGGAAAATAACGAAGGAATTACGATCGATCGATAGGCGAACGATCGGCAATACGGAACGATCGATCACCGTGTGGAAAACTGAAATAAGACCTATTTCGACTCGGATTTTGAAGGGAACTTCGTTGTTTTTCTTCACTCCTATAAATAGGCCTTATGGGAGAACGTCTTGGAGAACCAGAGAATAGACTTTTGAGCTTTATTGGAGGCTAGAGAGGAGCAAGAGAAGGAGTCTTTTGGAGCAAAGAAGAAGAAGGATTCATGACGATGGATCTACATAAACAAGCTTCTCTTTTCTTTCTTTCTATGTGTAACTAAACTTTTATTCAAGGCCTAATGAAGCCCTAGATATGTATTGCTACTATTGGTAGTTTAATTTTATAAAGTTGATTATGATTCATGCTTAATGCAATTTCATGAGTATTCATTGAGTGCATGATCATAGACTTGATTCATTATGAATGGAATTAGATATTGTAATTAATTTTATACCCGATCAAGGATAGGATTGATTACACAATAATGGATGAATTTTCGTGTCCGATCAAGATCGTTAGTGAATTCATTAGTGATTTGTGTGTCTGATCAAGAACACGAATTACCATATCATGTTAACTTATGCTTAATAATAATTGAGAGTAGTAATTCCATGTCTAGTGGTGGATTCTCTGCCTTGATATTCTCCATATTGATTGAATCCCAGTAATTTAGTTAAAAGTTCATTGCTTTCTTAGTCTAAAATCAATACTGCTGCTATCTTTTGAATTTGGTAAAATATTAATCCGTCCCTGAGGTTCGATAACCCTTTCTATACTCACTGTAGTACAATTGCTTTGTGCACTTGCAAGGGTTTTATATTTAAACGATCAATGGCGACAGAAAAGCGACAATTTTGGTGGTGGTGGATGGAGGCAGGGAATCGCCATCCACGACTGTCCTGTGGCCAGAGATGACTCCTAAGTTAACTTTAGTTGTGTCTTGTGGCTCTTCGATGACCATTCCAGTGATGATTTGATCGTCGGTGTGCATAGGACGTTGTGGCGGCACAACTGAGAGAAGAAAAGTAGCGCCTTGGTCGAGGTGGTGATGCTGATCGAGGGAGGCGGTGGGGTGAGGAGGAGGTACAGTCATCGCAGTCAAAGGGGAAAGCCATTCCACGACAGCAGGGGTTTGGCCGGGCACCGTCACTGTCGCCGACAGGCCTAGTGGAGAAGTCGCTGGAGAGGATGCAATGGCCACGACGCTAGCAAACTGAGGGATAGGCGCAGTGTGGATTGGCGGCACCTGCGAGCCGAAAGTGGGCGACTGGAAGGAGCCCAACGACACTATAGCCATTGATGCTAAGCCCACTGTGAAGGAGCCCAACGACACTATGCCCCGCCAAGGTGACATGCCTGAAGGCTGCAATTGTGGGCAGACAAGGAAATTCGGTGGCAAAAATAGGGTCGGGAAAGCGCCAAAGCTCGGAGGAGAAGCCAACACAGAAAGGTGACAGAAGTAGAGCAGGATCTCCTCAATGCGACGATTGGTCGTCTACTGACTCTTCGCGATCTACACGATTGAAGTCTTCAAATCGGTAAGTTTGCTATCGACTTTTGCTTCAAATTCCGCTTCCAATTGGGTAATCCAGAAAGTGCCTTGTGTGAGAGCACCGGTCATAGAGGCAGCAAGGGTGGGTTGGGTGGGAGCCGAGGGTCGACTGCTCCGATACCAATGATGTAGAATAAGGCAATTCTATTATTGCATTATACCATGTTTATTCAATCTTTATAGTTATATGACTCAATAATCTACAGGGTTCACAATCATTACTTAAGTTTCACTCATCAAAAAGCACATCCACATGAACAACAAAGACTGCATAACGAACAATTTGTTGGTTGGTTTAAGGAACATGTAAGATGGGTAACTCAAGTATCAATAGATTTCCATATTTATATTCATATTTATTGTTACTAACTATTTTATTTATGTTAAGAAAATAGATGCAAATGTTGTGAGCAAACAATACATCACTACCAACATCTCTTTATTTGCTCGCCGAAGGTCCACATTCTCTTGCTAGCAGATTTGGTAGTTACACCATCAATGGCTATAGATTTCAAACAATAGAGAATGAGAAGATGACAAAAACCCAAAATAGTGGTGTTGTCATGGAAACAGCGACTACAAGCTACGCAAGTACGAGGGATGAAAGACCGAGAATAGGAGAAATAACCTTTTATGGACGTCTAACGGATATTATTGAATTGACATACTCAGTGGACCTCAAATTTGTTTTATTCAAGTGTGACTGGGTTGATGCGAAGACACATGGAAGAGGAATTAAGACTGATGAGTTAGGGTCTACACTTGTGAATTTTACGTGTTTGTTGTTCTCTGGGCAGGATGTGAGTGATGAACCTTAGGTGTTGGCATCTCAAGCGAAGCAAGTTTTCTACGTCACAGATCCAAATGAACCAAATTGTCATGTGGTCATGAAGACTAATCCGAGGGACTTGTATGATATGGGCAGCGAATCAGAGGAATTATTAGAGAGTGAGGCATACGAGAACCAAAGACTTCAAGACATTGTCGAAGATGATAATGATGGTGTGAATTGGGTGAGGGATGATGTGGTGGGAGCAACACTTGAGGCACCTCCTAAGATGTTTCACATTCGTCAAAGTCATTTAGAGGATTTAATGGATGATGAAGATGAATTAATTTCTGATATCCAATCTGATGGAGGAGAATCTGAGGAACTATAATACTATTTATGCATTGTGGGTGATGGATGCACGTGTAATTTTTATGATTCGTCTTCTATTAGGAAAATGGGCTCTATTTGCTTATATCTTTATTAGTTGTTTTTACTTAAGTTGGCTGGTCTGGCCCATAAACCCTATTTTAGTGTTTTTTATTTCTGCTTATGCCTTTTCTTTGGAGTAATAAATAAACAATGCTTTTATTTATCACTTGGTTGAATTCTTTTCAAGTGAAATGAAGATTCCTTTTTGTTTGCATTAAATTGATGGCTTCTTTTCATTTTTATCTCCTATTGTGATGGTCCAATGACTCATTTTCCATGATGCAAGATGTACATATATGAAAAATTTTGGGCAACCTATTTATTCTTCTAATGTTAGTTCAGATGGATAGTTTGCTTCCAACGAATGATTCTACTACAAATGAGACAAAGAAGGTTCGAGGTATGACCAAGTGCAAAGACGTCAATGATTTGTCACCTGGTTCAAAAATGAAAGTGGACGTCCATGACATGCAACCAGTTGGAGATAAAGCCACTAAATTGGCAAATTATTATGGGACTTTTGTAAGGGATAATGTTATAGTGCCAATTGATAAACCATCTTGGCATAAAGTCGACCCTTCTGTGAAACATCGTCTTTGGATTGCAGTAAACGTAAGAATTTTCTTGCATTACATATTTTTAAACGTTTTAACTATTGACCATCATTTTCTTAATATGTAGAGCAAGTTTGAGTTGGATGATAGCATGACAGATTTCGTCTTCAAGTCTCTAGGAAAAAAGTGGAGAAATTATAAGAGAACACTAAAGAGAGATTATAATGAAGTCAAGCTAGATAAGGATCCTTTAAACAATAAGCCAAAACATGTAATCGAGCTACAATGGCAGGTGCTTGTTTCTTATTGGAACACACCAATCGCAAAGGTAAAAAGTTAGGTAATTATCGCTTGGATTAAATATCATTATGTAGTAAGTACTGGAAAAGATAAAATTATTTGTCAATAGGTAAAAAGCCAGAGAAATAAAGAAAGTCGGGGTTTCCCCACACAAGTGGCACAAAAAGCATTGCTCGACTACGCCATGAACAGGTATGAATTGACTATACTATTGTTTACGACATTGTCTTTTCTTATAACTTACTAAAGAGAAGAATTGTCTTTACAACGTATAAAAAATAAGTGTGAGCCTAGTCGAAGAACAATATTTAAGATCACACACATCTCCAAAAATGGGTTGCCTGTGAATACTGCAGCAAAAGAAGTAATTGCAAGTATGTTTGTTTATTGTTATTTCATTCACAAATGAGAAATGAACATGATTTAATTAGAATTCTCAAGTCAGTTATTTAATTTGAAGTAATCAAATGACTTATGGACTGATGAAAATACTCCAACATTTATATCATATCTTTGTAGGATAAAATGGATGAGACTTTCAAGACCCAACTGGAAGGGACGGAGGATGTCTTGTCTCTAAATGACGTTTATGCTCAGGTCATGGGACGGGAGAGAAATGGTCGTGTACGATGCATGGGATTAGGTCTGACTCCATTACAAGTTTTTGGGTCATCATCCAAGAATAATAGGTCATTAATGCAACTTGATGCAACAAGGGAGGAGCTGGAGAAAGTGGTGGCATAAAAGGTTGTTGCTATGGAGGTAGAGCTGGCAGCCAAAGCTGCCACTATGGAGGCAGAAATGGTTGCCAAAACTGCTGCATTGGAGAAACAATTTGAAGCGCAACTAGCAGAAAAAATAGCTGTTATGGAGGCACAAATGGCTGCCAAGAATGCTGAGGTCGATGTAAAATTACAAGCATTTATGCATAAGATGATGACCCTTACAAAAGTAAATTTCAACCATTATTTTGGCTACATACTATACCATTTAATAGTAGTTTTTAGGATATATTTTACTAGACTCTAAAGTCGGTTGTCTTGCAAGGAAAGAAGTAGAGACTGAGAGTATTCCGACAACTATGTTCGTGCAGGTTTAATGGGTATATATGTCTCAAGTTACATGTCTTTTAGACATGGAAAGTACATATTCATACTAATTACTAAGGAATTTTGTTCTACAGGGATTAAACTCTTATCGTTCTAATGATTTGGAAGGCACACAATTCTTGAATGTTGGAGCAACTTACATGAATTTACATCTTTCTAGTTTATTTTATTATGTTGTACATCCTTGAATGTAAAGAAGTCGACTTCCTTCAAGTTTCATGAATTTGATACTCAACATTTTATTTCTCTTTATGTATGGGTTCTTAGTTTATTTAGTCTAAAATGTATCACTCTACCACACATTTAGGTGTTTATCAATGCTTCTATAGAGATACTGACAATGTATAAGTTGCTTTGAAATTATGTACATGTAGATAGAAAATTGTCTATTGCAGGTCTAATGATTGGAAAGTTATATGATTTTCTGGGTATGTTTCTATTAAGTTGTGCATCTTCAAGGATGGGTATGTTTCCATTAACTTATATGTTGTTTCTTTATGTATATCTATCATTCCAAAAATGTCAAAATATTGGCAACTTTTTTTTTAATATGCATTAACAAATAAAAACTGTGCCACACCGGAAATCCTATCTAGTTTGTTCCTTGGGGATTTGTCAGTAACTTGTAATCTTATTTGGATATGCAGAGTTGCAGTGATTGTTGGTTTTGTTGATTGTATTATTGATTGGTGAACATGCAGGAGTGCACCTTTGTCAACAAATACTCCTAGAATCCCAAGCATCTTTGATCCTCAAGGGCGTGCTTGAATATGTGGTGACTGGTCGCTGGGATAAAGCTTGGAAGCTACAGCCTTAAGTGGCATTGCAATGGCCAACAATGTATATTAGGTTTCTTTGATCTTCCTTTTTGAATTCATGGATAACAGTTTATTGGGATAAAAAATAATAATGTATGAAATACCACAATGCTTCTGCACAAACTACAAATAATGTCCTAGAGCTCATGTTTTCTTATCTGATTGACCATTTTAACTGCAGATTGCTGATTACCTTCAAAGTGGTGGAGCTCACCAAGATGACTTTGCAGTTGGTTTACATAATGAGCTCCAACCAATTGATGGATCTGACATTGTCCATGAGATGGCACTTGAATTCCTTTCGAATTGGATGCTTTTCAGGAGGTACTTCTTCATGTTTTTATTTCCCTGAGATGGCACTACTCTTGCCATTCAGAAGATAATGGTGATGTTTGTTGTTGGGGGAAAACATTCTTGTTTTAAATTTTGCAGTGGATCATTAAATTTTTACTGTTAGCAAAGAGATCGTGTTGTTTGGGACATATATGGTAACGTTAAAGTGTTTATGCCAAGTATTTTAGTAATACTCCTTCCTCCTGTTTTAATAGCTCCATTGGGAAACCCCAGCTAAGGGACGGTGGTAGAAAGGTTTAGAATCCAATTAAATTGAGCCAGATGGAGCATCTAATATGGGTGGGACTGTCTTTTTTTTTTGATGGAGCTATATAACCGGACAAAGGGAGTATTTGTTAATTTGAGAGATATAAATTTATGGCCATAGGAAACTTTTGTTTGATTGAAAATAGTTTCCTCCGTTAGTAGCTTCATATGAAGCTTTATTTGCTATAATGTTTTCATGATTGGTTATCTGATAGTTTCTGACGAATGTAGGCAATTTATATCTTGAAAAGGGTGACTCTGTCTTTGTGGCTGCCCATACATCAGCAGGAAAAACTGTAGTTGCAGATTATACATTTGCATTAGCTACAAAAGTAAGGTCTTAGATCCACTTTTGATAAATACCATTTGTGGCTTTACAGCATTGTACTCGAGCTGTCTATACTGCACCAATAAAAACCATTAGCAATCAGAAATACGGAGAATTTTCCACAATGTTTGATGTGGGTCTTCTAACTGGACATATCAACTTGAGACATGAGAAAAACAGATATAGATTTAAATAAATTGAAATTAAATAGCTGTGTTATGCACTGTTTGTTCAATTAGTTCATTTTATAAGTTGGTGAACAAATAAGAAAAACAGATATAGTAATGACCCATATTTAAATGATAATCATTAGCCTCTTTTTTTAATGCGAAATATGGTTATTCTTTATTTTTGTGCAAGCAGCGGTGGAATGAGACGTATGTTCATATTTATATAGTTAGTTGTATCTTCATTTTTTTTAGCATACTCATTATTGTTTGATCATCAATATCATGCAAAATCATACTGATATTTATTTTGTTTTGTGTAGATTCATGGAATACTAAATGTGGTGAGTTGGGGAATCATGAGCAAGGTTAATTTGAAGGGAATTTCCAAAGTAGATATATATATTTATAAAGATGTGCAATATAACGTCTTGTAATATGTTGAAATATATTATTTGATGTACATTCGCTTTCATGTGAAAAGCAATAATACACTTTTCATAATGTGAAACAGATGGTTTCAAGTAAATTACTTTTTTTTATTAGTAAAAAAACGAAAGTGAATTATTTTCAACGACGCTCTTACAAACGCCGCTAAAACTCATTGCAGTAGTAGGGGGAATTCAGCTACGGTAGAACAAACGACACTAGTTCTAATATTTGTATTGGAATATTTTTACCAACGCTTTTCTAAACGTCGCTATTAACTTTTAGCATCGTTCCTCAAAGAGTTGCTAAAAGAAATAATGACGTTTAACAAACGTCGCTATAAGCGTCGTTAATACTTTCTACAACCAAAGTTCAGTGTCATTTGCTGGTAGCGTCGCTAATACTTTTAGTGACGTTTTAACTTTTAGCGATGTTTTTTGTGCGTCGCTATTTCCTTTTTTCCCTTCTCTTTTAAATTAACTTTGGTGTTTGGTGTTCTTATTTTCTTTATGTGATAGTATGTTGTACTGGTTGTGGATATCTATGGTTGATTTTCTGATTTGTGGATGTGTGATATTGTGGTTTGGGTGTTGATGACTGCATGGTGAAGAAATATCTTCACCTTTATATGGATTTAGCCGTAAGAACCCCTATAGGTGCTTTAATAATTATTATTCCGCACCCACAGCTATTGTCACGCCCCGAAATCCCACGCCTCGATCGGAGTGCGGAAGCCAATCAAAGATATACATTTGGAGGTAGAGATCCCGGGCGCGAGACCGAACAGTCGATTTCACCACCAATTACGATCATCTCAAAAGGATGTGTAATCGGTCATGCCCATAATCAGTGCAATACAAATACAGACATCAATGAATACTATGAAATAAAATTTACTTAATAATACTGATAATAATCCATTTAAGAAAGTCAAATCAAATAAACCTATAAATCTATGGCACACAATTGCCATTAAATGTCATAAGCATCAAATAAGCAAAGCAAATAATATAAACTCTAAGTCTTCACGGCTCCTGCGACCGCTTCACTACTGCAACTTCCTGATCTCAAATTCCATTTGTGCCTGCATCAGAGGATGCATGAGTATTTCATAGAAACACTCAGTAGGATGTAAAAACCCACTAAATTAGGACAAACAATATGAATAGGATAAGAATAACAAAGGTTTATGAAGATGCCGCAACATCTGGACTAAACCAAGGATTTATACACCTGAAAGGTTAGTCAATAATAATTCCAACCCGCAAGTAGGGAAAACAACAATAAGGCTCCTACTACACATATGAGTAAGGAGGGAATGATAATCATACTAAAAAGCTCCAGACATTAAAAGTGAAAGGAGTACAATTTCTGCTCGCTGAACCGATCACCCGCAAGTGACTATACCAGAACCACCCTAGGGGTCCTCTTTTTGGAACCCTGCCATGCGTCTAGGATGCTGGCCCCACCAGTGCTTACGGACACGATGGGCGGAGACTGAAGACCTTCCGTAATGTCAACAATCTAACGTACGTATGTTGCCTCTTTTTGGGCAGTGTGGAACCGCAGTACCACAAATATTAGTGACCCCGCAAGATCAAGCAATGGCATAATTTGAGCATGCTATGAATCCACTTCCGGAGAGAGTCCCGCAAGACCTCTAGTGGAGGAATCAATCAAATAATCATGATGAATAATAATTCAAAGGTATAGGGGCCGCAACACTCTAACCACATAAGGTATCAATCACCGGAATAGACTCTCATACGGAGTATAAGTAGAAACGTCACACAAAGAGAATAACACAATCCATACATACGTTCATGCTCAGCCCTAGATGGAAATTCATATAGGTCTTATTGAAATATATATAAATCAGAGACAAGGTGTTAGTGAGTCCTAGATGATTTGGATTCCAAATGGAACCTCAAACCGACACAAACGCTTTATCTTCAAATACACGATTACGGTTTTCTTAACATAGGTATTACCCATCTATCATATTAACCATAACCCAACCTTACTGTAATAATCATAAGGATATAGTCTAGTATTAGTTACTAGCACGTCATACCATCTTCACATCTTATTAAGTAGTTTTACTTAAGTACTTAGTATTTTCACTTAGATTCTGCTCACTGTCTTTTGCACAACAGTCCCCTTCCGGTGGCTCCCAGACACTGTACAGTTGAGGTTATCTTCTGAAATTTTTACTGAGAATACCCTTGTGGGTCTAGTTTCTAACCCCACCGGTTTTATATTTTTCTGATATCATATGAATTCGTTATGAATTATTTACTGTCGACTGTCCATGCAGAAACAGTTCTGGCCGAAAGTGAAACACATGATTAAACTTTAATATTCTTATTCCGAACCACTTATAGATGATAATATACTCATGATAGATGATAGTACTCCCCTCCTAGATCAATTACAGATCCTGGAATTAACTAGAATTACCAAAAGATTCCCTTTTTATCATGTTTCTCCCCATATAACACAATCTTAGACCATAATATCTTTCAATTAAGTCAATTTAAGCAAAACGATCATTAAGGCATAAGACTCAATCATTAGACATCATAATCAAAGCAATATCAGAACTTTTATCTTCTGTAAAATTAATAAAGCATCCAACTTTGATCTGATTTACCATCTAGCCATGAAGCATGAAGGCATATATGCATGTATCGCGATACACATAGAAAACAAGACATAAATCATTAATCTCGCAAGATTCAAAGCAATACTCCAAGGTAATCAGTAAGAACACTCATCATATAATGTGAGAAAAGAAGAAGACAATAGGGAAAAACTATCCTACTCTTTATCACCAAAAGACGTCGCCTTTCTACGCGATGTTCGTCTCCTCCGCTTCCTTCAAAGCTTCCCGATCCAAGCTCTTGAGCAATTCCCACTAGAAGAGGTCTTCTAAGAGAGGGATGAACGTGGGAAGGAGAGGGGAAAGCCTCTGGACGTTCTAGGGTTTAGTTTTCAAAAGCACAAGCCTAGACTCTATGGGTTTATATAGAGTTTTTAGAAGATCTTTGCCCAATCAATTCTACCATATCTTGGGCACTTTCCACCAATGGGAGAGTCCCTAAATCACCCTAGGAACGTGCAATACAAGTCTAGTTAGGATATGACATCTTTCCCAATCAAATCCGCCTCAAAATTAGGTTAGAATTCGCCAAACCGCAACTGGCGATCGATCGTGCAATACGGCGATCGATCGTCCTGCGCTGTTTACAAACTGCGCGATGGCGCCGATCGAAGCCGATCGATCGTGTTCCATAAGCCGATCGATCGTTTTCAGCGCGATCGATCGTGTTTATTCAATTTCCCATATTTTTTTACTCCGAACTCCAAATCACACAAAATTGGTGTCGTTGGAAAGCTCTTCTCACCAACTTTAATTTAAACAAAGCACCACATGGTCAAATCAATCATTAAGAGGGTCAAATTTCAGTTTTAAGATACTTACTAATTTTTCGGATGTTACATCCTCCCCTCCTAAAAAGAACATTTCGTCCTCGAAATGCTGACTCTCAATCTTCAAAAAGGTATGGATAGGATTTCCTCATTTCTCGTTCCGTTTCCCAAGTCATTTCCTCAGCCAACTGGTTTTGCCACAAAACTTTCACCAAAGGAATGGTCTTTCTTCTAAGTACTTGATCCTTTCGGTCCAATATCTTCACAGGTTTTACTGGAAATGTCAAATCTGCTTCTAACTCCATCGTTGTGAAATCCAAAACATGTGATGGCTCTGGCACATATTTCCTCAGCATAGAAATATGGAAAGTATTATGTACTTCATCCAACTGCGGCGGTAACGCCAACCGATATGCAACTGGCCCAACTCGTTCCAAAATTTCAAATGGTCCAACAAACCTCGGACTCAACTTTCCTTTCTTACCAAATCTCATAATTCCTTTTGAAGGTGATACTTTCAGAAATACATGGTCTCCTACTTGAAATTCTAACTCTCTTCGCCTGTTGTCAGCGTAATTCTTTTGGCGACTCTGAGCCGTTTGTAATCTCTGTCTGATCTGTCTTACCTTTTCCGCGCAGTATTGCACTAATTCTGATCTCAGCACTTGATTCTCTCCAACGTCTGCCCAACATGTAGTGGATCTACATGGTCTTCCATATAGTGCTTCAAATGGTGCCATTCCGATACTTGAATGATAACTGTTATTATAAGCAAACTCTATCAATGGTAAATGATCATCCCAATTACCTTTCCAGTCAATCGCACAGGCTCTTAGCATGTCCTCCAAGGTTTGAATCGTACGTTCTGATTGTCCATCACTCTGTGGATGAAATGCTGTACTAAAATTTAACTTGGTTCCCAACGCCTCTTGTATACTCTTCCATGTTCTCGATGTAAAACGAGGGTCTCGGTCAAACACAATAGATAACGGCGTACCGTGTAGTCTAACAATTTCCCTTATGTATAATTCTGCCAAACTTTCCGGGTTTTGTTTCCATCTAATCGGAAGAAAGTGTGCTGACTTTGTGAGTCGATCCACTATAACCCAAATCGCATCTCGCTGTCTTTGAGTCTTTGGCAATGCCACAACAAAATCCATCGTCACATGCTCCCATTTCCACTGTGGAATCTCCAATGGTTGCAACATTCCAGCCGGTCTTTGATGTTCAGCCTTTACTTGTTGACAAGTTAAACATCTCGATACAAACTTGCCAATATCTCTTTTCATCCCATTCCACCAAACTGTCCTCTTTAAATCTTGATACATCTTCGTACCTCCAGGATGAATGTTAAACTGAGAGTGATGTGCTTCACGCAGAATTTCCTGTCTTAATTCCATGTCTTTAGGTACTACCAATCTTCCTCGGAATCGAATACTTCCGTCTGCTCCTTTTTCAAAATCCGACCTGTCCAATAATTTCTGGATCTGCGGGTTCTCCTTTTGCGCTTTAAGGATTTTATCAACCACCACTGATCTTATAGAAAGATTCCCAATGAATGATATCCTCCTTAAAGTCGGCCATTCCAAATGACATTCTCCCATTTTCTGCATCAGTTTCCACTCTTGTACTAACAAGTGAGCAATTATCCCAGTCTTTCTACTTAATGCATCTGCTACCACATTCGCCTTGCCTGGATGGTAATGAATGGAAAAATCATAATCCTTCAAGTACTCTAACCACCTTCTCTGTCTCATATTCAGGTCCTTCTGGGAAAAGATATACTTCAAACTTTTATGATCTGTATATACTTTAAAAGTTTCTCCATACAAGTAATGTCTCCAAATTTTTAAAGCAAAAACCACTGCTGCTAATTCCAAGTCGTGTGTTGGATAATTCTGTTCATGAATTTTTAGTTGTCTCGATGCATATGCCACAACATGTCCGTGCTGCATTAGTACACACCCGAGTCCACTCTTCGAAGCATCACTGTATATAACGAATCCTCCAGTTCCATACGGTAAAGTCAAGATCGGTGCCGATGTTAATCTTTTCTTCAATTCCTTGAAACTTTTATCACATTCATCATTCCATATAAACTTCACTCCCTTTCTGGTCAATTTCGTCATTGGCAAAGCTAGACTTGAAAATCCTTCAATGAATCTTCTATAGTAACCTGCCAATCCCAAGAAACTTCGAATCTCCGTCACATTCTTTGGTTGTTCCCATTCTAACACTGCCTCTACCTTCATTGGATCAACTGATACTCCATCTTCTGATATAACATGTCCAAGAAAATTCACCTTGTTCAACCAAAATTCACACTTATTCAGCTTAGCATATAATTGATTATCCTTCAATATCTGTAACACAAGAGTCAAGTGAGTTCTGTGTTCTTCCCAACTTGTTGAATATACCAAAATATCGTCCACGAAGACTATCACAATCCAGTCTAATAAGTCCACAAAAATTCTGTTCATCATGTCCATAAAAGCTGCTGGCGCATTAGTCAAACCAAAAGGCATTACCAGGAATTCGTAGTGTCCATACCTGGTCCTGAATGCTGTCTTGGATATATCCTCCTCCTTGATTCTTAACTGATGGTATCCCGATCTCAAATCAATTCTCGAAAATACTTTTGCTGATTGTAACTGATCAAACAAATCATCTATTCTAGGCAAAGGATATTTATTCTTCACCGTGACTTGGTTCAACATACGATAGTCAATACACAATCTCATCGATCCATCTTTCTTCTTTACAAATAATACTGGTGCACCCCATGGGGAAACACTAGGCCGTATGAACCTCTTATCCAACAACTCTTGCAACTGCACCTTCAATTCTTTCAACTCAGCCGGCGCCATTCTATATGGTGCTTTGGAAATAGGTGCTGTTCCCGGTACCAATTCAATCGTAAAATCAATTTCTCTCTTTGGTGGCAAACCAGGTAACTCATCAGGTAAGACTTCGGAAAAATCCCTCACTACCTCAATGTCCTCTACTCTCGGGGTAGGCATCTCAACAGGTGTCACATTAGCTAAATAGGCTCTACAACCTTTAGCCAACAATTTTTGAGCTTTAACAGCTGATATCAAACAATCTCCTTTTCTATCCCGGGTTCCCTGAAACAATAGTTCTTTCTCTCCAGGAATTTTAAAATAAACTCTCTTTTTAGTACAATCCACTAGTGCATTATATTTTGATAACCAATCCATTCCCAAGATTACATCAAAATCACACATATCAATCAGCACAAGATTAGCAAGCAAAATTCTATCTTCTATCAGTACAGGAGAGTTTTCAATATATTCGGTTGCTATAACCGAATCTCCCATAGGAGTAGAAATCATCAAATCATCTCAGTCTAGATAATGACTTATCTAGACTTAAAGCGAACACCGAAGAAATAAAAGATCGCGAAGCTCCCGGGTCTATTAACACTCTAGCAAAACGATTGAGGATAAGAAGAGTACCTTCAATAACCTCATCCGACCCACGCGCATCTTCTGATGATAGAGCAAAAATCCTCGCCTGAGTCTTCTTATTCATATCAGCCCCGGTCTTCTTTTCACGATTAGGGCAATTAGGAGAGATATGCCCAACCTCATTGCACACATAGCATCTTCGAGGATCCATAGGGCACGGCTTCCCTCTATGCGAATCCTGTCCACAAATCCTGCAACGACCTCCATTCATGTTACCATTGTCATTGCCTCGAAATTGTTGACGTGGTGCACCGTTCATCCGGTTCTGTTGCTGCTGCCTTTGCTGCTTAAATGGTCGCTGATTCCCACGATTAACATTATTGTTAAAACGCTTCTCCCCAGAACGTTTCAGCTTACTCTCTTGAGCTTTGACCTGATTGGTTCTCCTCTCCAAGGTTCTTTTAAAATCATCCTCCAAAATAGAAGCTAGCTCGACCGCCTTTGCTACAGTCGTTGGTTGAGAAACTAACACCCTCGACCTTATGCCGTCCTTCAGCCCATCCACAAAACGTTGCGCTTTAATCAATTCATTAGGGCAAGCATTAGTAGCAAATCGTTGAAGTTGTTCAAACTTCGTCTCATACTGAAGCACAGTCATCGATCCTTGCACTAGCTCCAAGAATTCTTTCTCCTTGCGCCGCTGAATATGGGAAGGAAAGTACTTGATGTTGAACACCTCCTTAAATTCTTCCCAAGAAATCTCCTGATTCGCAGTAAAATTATTGCGCTCAGCGGATTCCCACCAAAATACCGCCTCACCAACAAACAGGAAGGTAGCATAAATCACCCGATCAGCCTCAGGTACCTTCATACCCTTGAACAGCCGCTCCACTTTGACTAACCAACGCTCAGCCTTTTCTGGGTCATCCTCACCAGAAAACTGAGGTCCAGCCCTCTTAAATCGTTCGAGTGTTGGCGCCTTTGCATTATTATTACTACCCCCACCGTTTCGTAATTCAGCCGCCAATTGCCTAACCATATCAGACATATTCTGACTGGCTCCCTCATCCTGTGAAGGATTAGGATTCGCATTGGTTCGACGTCCACGATTTCCCGAATTCACCATTCTCGCGTATCTACAGTCAAAGAAAGGAGATGAATTAGAAATCTTACATATAGCTCAATTTGTAATTCACCTCTCATTCCTTTGACTCCTACCACCGCTCACGCAAGACACAAAACATGCATAAATAAAACAATCACAATGCAAGCATTAAAGCAAATAATTCTTTTATTCATTAATAAGAAGATTCCTACACTGAGATCCCTTATAAATCAGGGTTTTTATTACAAAAGATTTTTGAAACTAAAAACTATCCTAACTCTTTCTCCTAGCCATCCTTCCTACTCTCTTGCCTTCAGAGGTAATCATCCAGTATGTCTAAAGCTACCCAGGTTGGTGCAAGCCTCAAGTGCGTATGCCACAGAATTTCCCACATCGTCATGTATGGCCATCTGTAACCCAAAGATTTAAACATATGGTACAGAGCGTCAGACAATGCAGTATCATTCTTGGCCCGAACATAGACAGGGTGCCTTCTCACAATCTTGGCCTCTACCATCACAAATATAGAAGGAGATCCATCGTAAAATGCTATTTCAATCTCTTCTTGCTCATATCCTTCGATCTCCATTCCTGGCATGTAGTCTAAGTAAGGATCCCACTCTGGGTCGTCTATAGGCAAGGGTTCTACATCAGCCACTGGGTTCTGGACTTCCTCTATGTCAATCTGTAATGGGTCATCTTCGGTTCCACTCCCTATGTCTTTCTTTTTCCAGTCCTCAAGCCACTGCCTAACGGCTTCCTGCTTGTCTTTCTCATAGATCCTACCACTTCTTGTTCTAGCCATTTAAACCTACACAAGAAACGTCATCATTAGTCTTCTAATAATAAGGTTTCAGGTTCTATCTATGAATCTACTCTCACATAGTAAGTTCTTCTAGATACCCATATTCTTTCTATCAAGTTCGACTATTCCATTTCATAATTCAGCAATGTCCGTACTGTATTAGACTGAGTTTGAGGGCTCCGATACCACGCTGTCACGCCCCGAAATCCCACGCCTCGATCGGAGTGCGGAAGCCAATCAAAGATATACATTTGGAGGTAGAGATCCCGGGCGCGAGACCGAACAGTCGATTTCACCACCAATTACGATCATCTCAAAAGGATGTGTAATCGGTCATGCCCATAATCAGTGCAATACAAATCTAGTTAGGATATGACATCTTTCCCAATCAAATCCGCCTCAAAATTAGGTTAGAATTCGCCAAACCGCAACTGGCGATCGATCGTGCAATACGGCGATCGATCGTCCTGCGCTGTTTACAAACTGCGCGATGGCGCCGATCGTAGCCGATCGAAGCCGATCGATCGTGTTCCATAAGCCGATCGATCGTTTTCAGCGCGATCGATCGTGTTTATTCAATTTCCCATATTTTTTTACTCCGAACTCCAAATCACACAAAATTGGTGTCATTGGAAAGCTCTTCTCACCAACTTTAATTTAAACAAAGCACCACACGGTTAAATCAATCATTAAGAGGGTCAAATTTCAGTTTTAAGATACTTACTAATTTTTCGGATGTTACAGCTATTCCTCCTCCATATCCCTTATAGGCTGATACTTACAACCATGGTTGGGATAATCACTCCAACTTTGGGAATGGCACATCTTCCCTAAAATTCACAACTCCTTTTATGTTGGAACCATGTGCCCTCTGTTTAAGTCTTATTCATACCCAAGTGGAGTGCCCTTTGGCCCAAGAGTACCCTGATTTTATACGCAAGTATGTGAATGAGGCCCAAGTTCTTCATATGAGGGAGGACCACCCTAGTTCCCCTTGGCCACAACTTAATCAGGCTCCTAGACAGGATTTCCTAAGCCAATAACAGCATTGCCAACCAGCCTCAGTTCCATTTGGCCAAACCAACAAGAAACCAACCCTAGAAGACCAGATGAGCCAAATGTTAGCCGCCTTAACTGAGATGAAAACCGAGCTGAAAGGCGAGCTAAGGACTCATGCCCAGATTGTCCATTCCCACACACCGGCCCTTGCTAATATAGAAATGCAGTTAGAACAACTGGCATAGGCCATGGAACAACTGGCACAGGCCCTTATCAACAGTGCCTCAAAGATATCGCATGATCCATTTCACTATTTCCGAGTGGGGTTTTCTTGTGTTGGTCATAAACTTGATAACAACTCCCACTGCATGGCCAATGTCTGGTCTTATATAGACCATGGCGTACATAATACTTCAAATGGCTGAAGAGTAAGGAACTTTAGCCATGAAGTTTCTCTCCTCTTCTGTTTGGGGAGAGTGATCCTTGGATAATCGAAAGTGACTAGCCAAAGGTCTGTTGACCATGGAATGCTGGCTCGGTGATATATCAGTATCGGGCCCCACCCGATACAAAGATATGCCCCAATATCGTTTTTCAAAATTTTTCCAAATATCGCTAATATATCAGTTTCGGACCGATATGTCACCATTTTTAAAAACAAAAATATTTTAAAAAAAGTTGGAATTTTTTTAAAAAAGGAAAAAAACAACTTCCCGTTTGTTTCCCATCCTAATATGCATTTTTATGCATATTTTGAAATCTATGCTTTCTCTAAATTAGTATAGCTCATTTTAGAAGTTAGATTATGAAAATATATGGAAAAAACTAGTTTTCGAACGCGTCTAAATTAGTATACCACCGATATTTTTTTACCCAATATCTCCGATATTGTCTCTTTGGTCGACTGATATTTTACTGATGTCCGATACAACATTCCTTGGTGTTGATTGCCTTGGCATCGCTCATGTTGAACCTCTTTAGAATGCATCTAATGCACTGAGCCTGAAATAACTGCAAAGTCTTACTCTGCTTATCTCGGGTGATTCGCATGCCAATGATCTATTTTGTTGTACCTAAATTTTTCATGTCAAACTCATTTGGTAGTTGCTTCTTGAGCCTTCTAATCTTGTCCATGTCATCAACATAAAATAACAAAATTATATATCTAGATTTTTACATTTTGAAATAGCCATAGTGGTCAGCATTGCACTTGTGGTATCCTTGCTTCTTCATGAAGCCATCAAATTTTTTATACCATTGCCTAGAAGCTTGTTTCAGGCCATATAAGCTCCTCTTCAATCTGCACATTAGATTTTGTTTTCCTTTCTCACAAAATCCTTGAGGTTGTTGCATATAAATTTTTTCTTCCACGTCACCGTGAAGGAAGGCAGTTTTCACATTTAATTGCTGAAGATGTAGTCCTTCAGCTACAACAATATTAAATACTGAACGAATAGTGTTCAACTTCACTATCGGTGAAAAAATGTCGTCTAATCAATACCTTTTTTATGTTGAAAGCCTTTAACTACTAAATGAACCTGATATCTCTTGGAGACATCATGTTCCTCTTTCACACGATACACCCATTTGTTGTGAAGGGCCTTCTTTCCCATGGCCAATTTAACAAGTTCCCATGCCTTGTTGGAGATGAAAGACTTCATATCGTCCTTCATTGCAAACTCCCATTTGCTAGCATCTTTTGCCTCACATGCTTCCTCACAGCATTCGGGCTTTCCATCTATGAGCAACAATTAGTTCATTTACCTCCTATTTGGTACATGAGGCCGAGAAGATCTTCTGAGTTCAGGGGTAGAATTAGGGGCTTGCAGTACTGCTCTAGGGAATTGGTTCCTCTAGTTGAGAGCTATCAATTATTTCTTGTGTTGTACTGCTATTGGGTACTTCATCCAACTCTGATTCAACGAGGTTTGTTGTATGCTCTGTGGATGTAGGCATATTTGCGCCGAACCACATGAATTTTTGTTTCTATTGTGTTTGTTTGATTACTTGTGTGTGTGAGAATACCCTGTGAATGACTATTGGTCTTATTCAATGACTTATGGATCTCCTGGATTTCTAAATGTGTTACTACGCCGTCCTTTAATGTGATTATCAATGGTAGTAATTATGGGTTTTTTGAAGGAAATTATGGTCTTAGACAAGGATATCTTCTTTCACCCCTGATTTTTATCCTTTGCGTGGAAGCTTTATCGGTTTCTCTGAATTTTAGGGCTTCGATTGGTCTTATTAAGCCCCCGACTATTAAGAATTCTCCAAGGGTTATCTCCTTTTTGCTGATGATATTCTTCTTTTCTTAGAGGAGTCCATATCCTCTGCGACATGCATCAAGAATATTCTCTAGGAGTTTTCTAATTGCTCTAGTCGAGAACTAATATTTCTAAGAGTTTGGTATTCTTCTCTTCTTCCTATATTAACAAAAATGAGATTATTTCAACTCTTGATTTCCAAGTTGGTAAATTACCTAATAAATATTTGGGGCTTCCTCTTACTTTGAAAAAGCTCTTTTACTCTCTTTGCCTCCCTCTTATAAATAGTGTGGAGAGCAGGATCGAAGGATGAAAGACTTGCTTTTTGTGTTATACTGGATGCCTTAAATTAATTAAGTCAGTGTTTAATGGTCTTCAACTTTATTGGACTTCAACCTTTAAGCTCCCAAAGAAGGTCGTCATTTGAAAAAACCGTTTGCTTCCTTTTTATAGAAAGGGAGTTCTAGCTCTTCATCTTTTAGTAATGTGGCTTGACATAAAGTCACTAATCCTATTTGTGAAGGGGGCTTGGGATTGAGAAGACTTGATAATTCTAATAAGTAGGGTTAAGCAAATTACTTTGGCGCATTATCATAAGACAAGAGTCTCTGGGTTCGTTGGGTGCATGGAGTCTACTTGACTGATTACTCTATTTGGACAACCTTTAATCCACAAGCCTCTCATGCTTGGCCATGCATACTTTCCATCAGAGACAACATGCTTTTGAATTGCTTCTATAATATTGGCAACGATCAAAGTATATTTACTTGGCAAGATCTATGGATTGGTCATTTTATTCTCTCTGTCAAGTTTGGAAATAGACTAATTATTCAATTGGATTCTTTGAATGATTGTATATCTGACTCCATCTACAATGGCGATTAGTCCTCAAGCTCGCACAATTCGTACCCAGGAATTGCTTCATCTGTTAGAAATTCATACTCCTATTCTTGCCTTCGCAGATAGTATTGGGTGGATGTCTGCTATGGGTAAATTCTCCTATAAGTCTGCATGGAATTGTCTCCAACATTCCTAGTCAGTGGTTGACTGGTGGAATCTGATCTGGTACAAAAGATATATAATGCGTCAAGCTTTTATCTCTTGGCTTGCCCTGTCTGGAGGCTTGATGACTCAAGATTACCTCCAAGTTAGAGGTTTTTCCTTGGCAAATGTTTGCCTCCTTTGTGCCACAGCTTCTGAATCAAGAGATCATATCTTCTTCGAATGCAAATTCAGTAAATTGATATGGCATAATCTACTATGCAAATGTCATATTCAGCACTTTTTTGGAAGCTTTCACCATGAGAAAGGCAAACTTATTTCCTTCTACAGATCTAACAAATATTTTGGGCTCTCACTCAAACAAATTTTTAATACCTATATTTCTTCCATTTGGTATGAAAGAAACAAAATAATTTTTGAAGGGCTCTCTACTTCATCCGACTTTTTAGTGAAGTCGATAGTTGATCTAAGTTAAATCCTCAGCTGAAGCAATCATACTCAAAAGTTCTATATCCAACCACTGCTCCTTTTTAGTCGACTTCTGGAATTGACTAACTTATTTTAGTATTAGCTTTTCTTATTTTCTTTCTAATTTTCAACATGTTTGCTGAATCTCCTTTTATATTTACATGATTTTCTCTAGCTTTCCTCCTGCGAGAGAATTTTGGGACGTAATCTTCTTGTATATTCTTGTTCCATTTTTTTATTAATAAAATTTTTAATTACCAAAAAAAGAGAATACCCAGTGAATCCCTAACAAGTGGTATCGGAGCAAGCTTAAGGTATTCTTACTCTGTAATCAACTTGGCTAGAGCAAGACGCTCGCCGCTGTTGCCACCTCACCCAGTGACCATCTATAGTTGACGCCAAATTTGTACAACCCCGACACCCCACACTCTGGTCGGCACCGCTACCTGTTGATGTCGCCGCTGCAAAGTTTGTCTGAGCCCGTGCTTCTGGAATTTAGCAACTGTTGTGAGTTGCAAAAAAAGGAGAGAAATAAAGGAGTTAAAAAGAATCGGTGGGGAGAAGCAAGAATTATTGAAAGAGATATAATTGGGGGAGTTGGTGTAGTGGTGGGGTGAGAAGTAAAGGGGGAAGAAAAAAAAGAAAAAGAAAAAAGAAAGAGGGTAGGGAGAGGGAGTATAATTACAGTCATTATTTATGCAAGATTGACACCCTTTTGAATTCACTTAATGATTTTGTGGGGTGGTCTTAAAGTCTTAGTAATGCACAAATTCCCTTGACCTTTTCATTCATTTAAAAAGAAAAAAGAAAGAGGGAAGCTACATATATAGGGAGAGGGAGTATAATTACAGTAGTTATTTATGCAAGATTGACACCCTTTTGAATTCATCACTGTACTTAATCATTTTGTAGGTTGATCTTAAAGTCTTAGTAATGCACAAATTCCCTTGATCTTTTCATTCATTTTCATTACATCTTGTCGAGTTCATCTCTGTCCAGTTTATTTATTTGAATTTAGCTCCCTATTACTTAATCATATACAATATTGGCCGCCTCAATGATGTTTGGTCCCTTAAAATGATTGTGACACATTGATGGAACGAAATACTTTTAGTTTGAGAAACTGTCGGTATTCTTTTGAAATGCTCGCAGAGATTCGTATCTTTATTTGATTATTTTTGAAGTTGCATGAATTTTTTTTTGGGGTTTGTAAGTCATCTTTGTTGAAGTGTTCTGCAGAAGCAGATATGGTCAAAGCCTCAGTCAGTTCCATCTTTCACAAAAAATGGGAAATTCTGCCTGAATACTGTTTCTGAGCATGTTGATATACCCTCTGATGGAACTGACGTTTGGGAAATAGATGTCAAAAACTGAAATTCGAAAATAAAGTGGCATCTGGATCATATGGAGATTTGTAAGTTTTTTCCTCAATTATTAGGCACTTCAAATTGACTGTATACAAATAGAAAGCTTGACTTTTTGTTCCTTAATTGTTCAGGTATCGTGGAACCTATTGTAGCCAAGATGTTGCGATTAAAGTTCTCAAGCCTGAGCGAATAAATGTAGACATGCAACGGGAATTTGTACAGGAAGTTTATATTATGAGGTTAGATTGTGTGCTTTCGACCAGTCAGCATACAAATCGCAGAGACAACACTCCAGTCGGGACCTCGTCCTTGTCCTCCTCTTTCTTCGATTCTTCTGAATCTTTTTTTTTATTCTTCTGGAACCTGATAGTAGGTACCAATCATCTGCATGCCTATTGTTTATTTCTAAAAAACTTGTGACAAAATATATCTCATCATCTTTAACATTTTGGAAACACATACTGTGGGCTAAACACATGCTTGCTATTAAGGGAACTATATCCCAATCTAAGATTCTCTGTAATATTCTCCCATGATCTACTCCCAATCTGGGATCCTCTGTAATATTCTCCCATGATCTACAGGGATTCACCCCGGATTTGTCTCCATGGGTCTTCCCTATAAATACTGTACACAACACAGGTCTTTACATCATTGAAAATTCTCTTTCTCTTCATGGTATCAGGAGCCAGACCAGGCTAACGCCTAACACAACGTGCGCCATTCGTCTTTCTTTTTCCCCTTTCTCCCCTCACTCTCTGTCCCATCACCCTCGGTCCTCGAGCCCATCCCCTTGCCTCGAGCCTCGAGCCCATCACCTTCCTCGAGACCAACCGCCCCTTCCCATTCCTCTCCCTCATCTCCCTCACTACTGTGTTTCCACTATTCCTCACCGCCGGCTACCCTCCTCCGGCTATTGCTAGCCTCGTCGCCGGCTACTTCCCCAGTCCGCTCGCCGTCGCCCACAGCCCCTTCTCCCCTCGCCCTGCTTCGTCTCTTCCCCCCCTGCTCCGTCACCCTGTCGCCCAGTCGCCTCCTCCCTCTCCGCCTCACTTCTTTCCGATCACCCTCCCCGACCCGTCACTTCCTCCGGCCACATTCACACACAACAAAAAAACAAAAAAAAACCCACCTTTCTTCCTCCAGTCGCCTCGCCGGCTCGTTCTCCTCCTCTCCATGGATCACCCTCCCACCGCGGCCGATTTTCTCCAATCAGTCCCCACCTCGATAAAATTCATCGTCTCCAACCTGTCCAGTCTGATCACCGTCCGCCTTGACGGCTCCAACTTCCTAGTCTGGCGCACGACCACCGCCTCCGTCTTGGCCGCCTACCATCTCCTCCCCTATGTCGACGGCTCTCTGCCATGCCCCTCGTCGGCCGACTCATCTGCTCGCCCCTCTTACTCAGAATGGCTCGCCACAGATCATCACCTTCTGGTCTTTCTCCGCGCCACCATCGAGCCGCAGCTCGTTCGTCACTTCCTCACTCACAAAACCGCCGCTGAACTGTGGAACGCCATCGCTACTCGGTACCTGTCAGCTTCTCCGGCAGCGGTCATCCATCTCATGGGTGAGCTCCGCCAGTGTCGCTTTGGCTCCACCGGGATGGCGGCCTATCTTGACCAGCTCCGGCAGTTGGTCGACCAACTGGCTGCCGTTGGAGTTTCGCTCAACGATGCTGACTTGCTCCACCAGACGCTCGCCGGCCTTCCTCCAGACTACGCCGCCTTTGCCGCCGGAATTCGTGCCCGTGGCACCCTCGTCCCCGTTGCCGAACTATGGAACCTCCTCCTCGCCGAGGAAGCCGCTCTCAAACTCCAACAAACTGCCCCTGCCGGACCGTCGCTCGCACATCCTACGGCACTTCACGTCGCCACTGTCAACTCCACTTCCGTCCCCAGCCCACATGCCCTCCTGGGTCCTCTCACAGCGGCCCTAAGTCAACTCCTCCTTGGCCCTCACTCGGGTGCCCCTCTGGCCACCACGGCCCCCTCACCGGCTACTGCCTATGCAGCTCAGGGACTCCTCCCCACTCCCCCTGTACCACCCTCTCGCCCTCCCTGCCCCACTCTTCGCCGCGGGGGTGGGGGTTACCTGCGACACGGTCGTGGACGTGGTGGATTCCGTCCCCCTCGCCACTCCTGCCAAATATGTGGGTCCTTTGACCATAGTGCCCCAAAATGTGGTTCCCGCTACAACGCTTCCTACATGGGTTCAAACGGGAACCGTGCCGTTGCCATGACCGCGCAAACAAATGGTGGGGCTCAATGCCCCTCAAACTGGCTACTCGATTCCGGTGCAAGCGAACACATTACCCCGGATGCGACCCAACTCACTTCCCCCTCTCCCTACCCTGGCCCTCCTTATGTCAACATAGGTAACGGTAAATCCCTCCCTGTCTCCTCTACCGGAAGCTCCTCCCTAACTCTCCCCCACTCTAAACTCCACCTTTCTACCGTCCTCCACACTCCCTCCATTGCCCACAACCTTCTCTCTGTCCACAAACTTGCACGTGACAATGATTGCTCTCTAACCTTCTCTGCCTCTGATGTGTCTATCCAGGATAACAAGACTGGTCACCTCCTCTATCGCGGTCCAAGTCAGAATGGCGTCTACCCCCTCTCTATTACAATCCCAAGTGCCTTCACTGCTACTACCTCCTCCTCCACCATCTGGCATCAACGACTCGGACACCCAGCCTCCACCACTTTTCAGACCATTGTTTCCTCATTCCCCTTCCATGTTTCTAAAATAAAACACTTAGAGTGTAATAGTTGTCATGTTAGCAAATCACATAAATTGCCCTTTTCAAAGTCTCATCGCTCCACCACTCGCCCTCTCCAACTCATCCACTCCGATCTCTGGGGACCATCTCCCGTCACCTCTTTTCTTGGCTATCGATACTACATCATCTTTATAGATGACTTCACACGCTATACCTGGCTTTACCCCCTCAAACTCAAGTCTGACGCCTTCACCACCTTCCTTACCTTCCAATCCATGGCTGAAAATGCATTCCACCATCGTATCACCACCTTCCGTTCTGACAACGGCCGTGAATTTGTCAATTCCCATTTCACCTCTCACTTCCACACCCACGGGATTACTCATCAATTCTCTTGCCCTCATACACCTGAACAAAATGGGGTCGCTGAACGCTAACATCGCCACATTATTGAAACCACCCTTACCCTACTCACTTCCGCCCACTTGCCTCCCACCTATTGGGTCGATGCCGTCTGTACCGCCACCTACCTCATTAATATGCTTCCCTCCCCCATCCTCCATCATGCCTCCCCCTACCAACTACTTCATAATACCCCTCCCGACTACTCTCACCTCCGTGTCTTTGGCTGTCGATGCTACCCATGGACTCGCCCCTACTCCAAACACAAATTAGAAGTCCGGTCCGTCCCTTGTGTCTTCATCGGTTACTGTCCCACTACCAAAGGCTATAGGTGCCTCGACCCGTCTACTCACCACGTTTACATCTCTCGTCATGTCCGCTTCATTGAACATGACTTCCCCTTCCGCTCTCACTCCCCACTACCACCACCCCCCTCCTCCCCCCTTCTTTCCCCTCATCCTCTACCACCGGTACCTCCCTCTCACCCCTCATCACCTTCCTCATCCTCCCATCACATCCCATCCCCTCCCCCTCACCCTCCCCTTGACTCCTCACCTCTACCCCCTGTCTCTCCTACCCCCATCAATCCTTCCCCTGTCCCTACTCACCAAATGATTACTCGCAGCAAAGCCGGCATCTTCTGTCCTCGCATCCCTCTTTCTCTCACCACCCAAACCCCCCCTGCAACAGAACCTACCTCCTACCGCCTTGCCACTCAGTTCCCAGAATGGCGTGTTGCCATGCGCTCTGAGTATAATGCCCTCATCAATCAAGGCACCTGGAGCCTTGTCCCACCCCCACCCAACTCCAACATCATTGGATGTCGATGGACCTATAAGATCAAGCGTGGCCCTGATGGTACCATTTCCAGATACAAGGCTCGCCTGGTTGCCAAAGGCTTTACTCAGGAAGAAGGCCATGACTATCATGAGACTTTTAGCCCAGTGGTCAAACCTTATACCATCCGCATTGTCCTCAGCCTTGCTCTTTCCCATGCTTGGGCCATCAAACAACTCGATGTCTCTAATGCTTTTCTTCATGGCACAATTTCTGAGGAACTCTACATGGCCCAACCCCCCGGCTTCATTGACCCCTCCCACCCTCACCACGTCTGTCACCTTCACAAAGCCCTCTATGGTCTCAAACAAGCCCCTCGCCAATGGTACGCCAAACTTTCCTCCTACTTAACCCATCTTGGCTTTCGGTCATGCCACGCCGACACATCCCTCTTCCTTCACCAACAAGGCTCCCAAGTCACTATCCTTGTCCTTTATGTCGATGATATTCTAATAACTGGCTCTCATGCTCCCTTCCTGGACCACATTATCTCCCTTCTTGGTCGTGCCTTTGCCGTCAAAGACCTGGGTCCCCTTCACCACTTTCTCGGTATTGAATTCACCACCACCCCAAATGGCCTCTTCCTCTCTCAAGCACACTATGCTCGCGATATTCTCCACCGTGCCCAAATGGATCACTGCAAACCAACACCCACCCCTACTGGCCACAAACGACCCCCCACCTCCCCCACTGACCCCCTATTTCCTGACCCATCCCACTACAAAAGCATCGTCGGTGCCCTCCAATACCTTACAAACACCAGCCCCGACATTGCCTATGCCGTGAACTATGTCTGCCAACATATGCATAACCCCACCATTACACACTACATGGCTGTTAAGCGGATCCTCAGGTATCTTCAAGGCACTCTGTCCCGTGGTCTTCTCTTCCAACCCGGAGCCTCTACTCTTACTGCCTACTCCGACTCTGACTGGGCCGGCGACCCCCTTGATCGAAGGTCCGTCACCGGATACTGCGTCTTCATGGGCCCCAACCATATAAAGCAAGCCACAGTCTCCCGCTCCTCCACTGAAGCAGAATATCGTGCGCTCTCCTCCACAGCCACCGAAATTGTCTGGGCCTCTATGGTTCTCAACTTTCTAGGTATCTCGCCTCCTCGCACGCCAACACTATTGTGTGACAATCAGTCCGCCATTGCCCTCACCGCCAACCCAGTCTTCCACGCTCGCACCAAACACATTGAGATTGATCATCACTATATTCGGGAACAAGTTCTCGCTGGCCACATGGAGGTTCGCCATGTCTCATCTAAAGATCAACTTGCAGACATACTGTTGTGGTCACTGCGATCACAAGGAATTGCCTGGCGGCAAGGGGGAAGAGGAAGAAGGAGAATAGGAGAAGAAAGATAAGTTCTTTATTGCATACCCTCTCATGAGGAAGACGATCTACATATAAAGGAGACAGATGGCGCATCTGGCTAGGGCGCCAGCTGTCTATTCTGATGGGCCATTAACTGGCGCTACTCTGATGGGCCACTAATTGGCACTAATTATTCTATATCAGCCCGTTACCTAACAATTAGCCTAAACGGGTCTGATTACAGTAAATCAAATATCCTAATAATGCGTGATGGACTGCTGGCCCTTGGCCTGATGACAGCTGGCCTGCTGACGGTGGATGCTGCCCTTGCATTCACAACACTCCACCACGCTTCCGCTAACGCCTTGTCCTCAAGGCGACCATGACGGAAAACGCGCCAAAAATTCATCCTCGAGGATCCATTCTGCGTCTTCCAATGACTTGCCTTTCCACGCAACAAGTACTTCCGTCACAATGCGTCCCGCACGTCGCATCCGACGTTTATCAACAATAGAAGCCGGAACCGGAGGATCCACTGCAGGAGTGCCCATGAGAGGCGGAGGTGCACTAGGAGCCACCAATCGAGGGTCCCCCACAAAACGACGGAGACGTGACACATGGAACACAGGATGCACCAGTGACCCAGAAGGAAGAGCCAAACGATACGCCACCGGGCCCACCTTTTCCACCACTGTATAGGGCCCATGAAATCGAGCGGCTAGTTTATGATCAGCCCGAAATAAGGTAGACTGACGTTGCGGAAGAACAGAGACATAAACCAAATCATCCACCTGAAATATGCGATCAGAACGGTGCTTATCATAGAGTTGTTTCATCCGATTCTGAGCGGAGGCCAAATTGGTCTTCAGTTGGCGAAGAACCTCATCTCTAGTCTGCAGCATATAATCTACCTCAGCAATGGAAGAACGGTGAGGCACATAAGACAGAACAGAGGGCGGAGGGCGTCCATAGACAATCTCGAAGGGTGTGAATCCAGCACGGGTGTGATATGCCGTGTTGTAGGACCATTCAGCCCAAGGAAGCATTTGGAGCCAACGGCGGGGCTGGTCCCCGACAAAGCAGCGTAAATACTGCTCCAAACACCTGTTAACCACTTCCGTCTGCCCATCAGTCTGTGGATGATAAGCCGTACTCATATGGAGCGATGTACCTTGCAGCTTAAAGAACTCGCGCCAGAACTGTGAAACAAATACCCGATCGCGGTCAGAAATAATAGTTCGAGGCATACCATGTAATTTGGCGACGTCCTTCACATAGAGTTCAGCCACCGTGCGAGCAGAGAACGGATGACTCAAAGCACAAAAATGAGCGTACTTCGAGAGACGGTCAACCACCACCATAATAACCGTCTTACCCTGGGCCGCAGGTAAGGCCTCCACAAAATCCATGGACACGTCCTCCCAAACTTTATCCGGAATGGGAAGGGGCTGAAGAAGACCCGCAGGAGATGTGGACGATGCCTTGGCACGTTGGCATATATCACATGTAGCCACATAAGTATGCACTGCTTTACGAATACCGGCCCATAGGAAACTTTGACTTACCCGTTTAAAAGTTCGGAATGTGCCCTCATGGCCAGCCCCCGGGGAGTCATGAAAGTGGGCTATCACCTGTCGACGTAAATCCGGAATAGCTGGCACCCACAACCGGTCTTTCCAGAACAACAACTGATCACGCCAAGCAAAATGCGGCTCCGCCTGCGGATCAGCCTGGATTCGAGCAATCAGCTCCTTGGTAGACGGGTCCGTCACATATACCTTCTGCAACTCAGGAGTAAAAGGGCAACAAGGAATAGAGAGGGCGAAGCAGGCCCCTTCGGCGGGGCGGCGAGATAAGGCATCAGCCACCGTGTTATCCACCCCCTTTTTGTACACCACCTCATAGTCATAGCCCAGTAACTTACTAACCCAGCGCTGCTGTGAAGGTGTAGAAACCCGCTGGTCTAGAAAGTATTTGAGAGGCTGATGATCCGTCCGTATGAGAAATTTTCGTCCAAGCAAGTAGGGTCGCCATTTCTGGATGGCGTGCACAATAGCTAGCATCTCCTTTTCGTATGCGGATAGAGTCAAGGAGCGGCCCGATAGAGCCTTGCTGTAGAAGGCAATAGGGCGTTCTTGCTGAAGGAGGACAGCCCCTAGGCCCGCATCCGAGGCATCCGTCTCAATAACAAAAGGTAAATTAAAATCAGGAAGAACCAAGACCGGGGCGTGGACCATGGCCTGTTTTAATTTGTCAAACGCAGTCTGGGCCTCGGCCGACCACACAAAAGCCCCCTTCTTGAGTAACGCTGTGAGTGGACCAGCAATGAGCCCATAGCGCCCAATAAACCGACGATAATAGCCCGTGAGGCCCAAGAAGCCCCGAAGAGACTTCACACAGGTGGGTCGTGGCCACGATAACATAGTCTCCACTTTGGATGGATCAGTAGCCACCCCATCCTGCGATATGATATGGCCCAAGTATTCGACCTGCGTACTGCCAAAAGAACACTTCGAGCGCTTCAAGAACAATGAGTTAGCCCGCAAGATAGTAAATACGGACCTGAGGTGGACAAGATGGTCTGCCCAAGACGAGCTATATATCAATATATCATCAAAGAAGACGAGTACGAACCGACGGAGATACGGGCGAAACAAGTCATTCATCAGGCTCTGAAAAGTAGCTGGAGCATTAGTCAGGCCAAAGGGCATGACGAGGAACTCATAGTGGCCGTCATGAGTCCGGAAGGCCGTCTTGTGTATGTCCTGTGGTTGCATACGGATTTGATGATAACCCGAACGCAAATCCAGTTTGCTGAACACGGCCGCCCCTGCCAGTTCGTCCAGTAGTTCTTCGATCACCGGTATGGGATATTTATCTTTGAGCGTAATGGCATTGAGCGCACGATAATCCACACAGAAACGCCAGGATCCATCTTTTTTCCGAACCAAGAGAACTGGAGATGAGAATGAACTAGTACTGGAGCGAATGATACCTGTTTGTAACATCTCCCGGACCAACTTCTCAATTTCAGTTTTTTGCACATGTGGATACCGGTAGGGACGAACATTGGCGGGCGGAGCTCCAGGTGTAATCGGAATGGAGTGATCATGGCCTCGGGCTGGCGGTAGTCCAGATGGTTCAGCAAAGATGTCGGCATGTTCAGAAAGTAGGTCGAGCATGTCGTCTGGCAACTCTGGTTGGCGCACATCGACGAGAGCGCGCTGCTGTAGGAAAATACCCTGCGGCGCAAACCTGAAAAGAGAGCTTACCGCCTGTGCCGTGTGCAAGGTTCCCGGTTGCGCCCCATGGAGGCGTACACGCTGGCCAGCGACCTCAAAGTCCATGATCAGGTCCCGAAAATTCCAAACCACATCACCCAAGTCCTGTAGCCACTGGACGCCTAGGACCACATCGGCCCCCTTCGTAGGTAGGAGAAACAAGTCGGTGACGAAAGAATGTCCCTGGATTAAAAGCTCAACCTGAGAACATACGCCCATGCTGCGAAGGTGCTTGCCGTCCCCAATCAGCACATCAAAAGGTTTAGAGTCGGAGACATAACACCCCAACCGCTGGGCCACCTTATCGTTGATGAAGTTATGGGTCGACCCACTGTCGATAAGTATCGCGACCTGTTGACGTTTAAGCTGACCCTGCACACGCATGGTCCTGGGTGTGAAGGTGCCGGAGAAGGCATGTACGGAGATCTCCGGTTGCACCTGGTCATAGAGGCCGGTCGCCTCTTCTGGCTCAGCCATGTCTTCTTCCTCAGCTTCGACGATGAGGAGGCTACCCTTGACGGAGCAGCGATGTCCGGGAACAAACTTCTCATCACACTTATAACAGAGTCCTTTGGCACGCCGTTCCTCCATTTGGGCCGGTGTCAGACGGCGGACAGGAGGAGGAGTAGGACCTGGCAAGGCAGGCCGACTAAAGCCTGGGCCAGGCGCCGTCGTCACGACAGGTAGGGGGTTGCTGTACGGTCGCAGGTTAGGCCCCCCACGACCCCCACGTCGCTGACGAGTCAGTTTTTCCTCTTCGATGCGAGCATGACGCACCACCTCGCGCATAGTATGGCATGGAAAGTGGCGCATCTCATCAGCAATTTCAGATTTCAGCCCGCGCTTGAAGGTGCCGACGAGGGCTGCCATCGGCCAATCTGGCAAGCGATTAGCGATTTTCATAAATTCAGAATAGTAAGCCCTCACCGTAGTAGTTTGCCTCAGAGTAGACAGCATCTCGTTGAAATCTTGAAACTCGTTCGGACCGAACTGGATGCACAACTCGTCGGAGAAGGACACCCAAGTGGGATAGCGCATTTCCTTCTCGTAGGATCGAAACCAGATTGAGGCATCTCCGTCCAGGTGAAAAGCGGCCACACGGAGGCGCTCGTCATCCGAATATGTTCCCTGGTATGCGAAGAATTTGTCCGCCTTGTATAACCATTCGACAGGATCTTCCTCGCCATTGTATCTTGGGAATTGCAGCCGAGCCAGTCTAGGCTCAGCGCTGGCCCTTAGTCCGCCGCGAGGCCCAGAGAATTCCTCCAAATCATCATCCATCTCGCGATGGCTATTTCGTGGTCGTGGAGCCAGTGGGGCATTACCACGAACACCTTCCATGCCTTGCGCCTCTAGGCCATGGCGGCCACCCTGCGCCTCCATGAAAACAGATCCGAATTGCATGCTACGTGGAACAGATTGGCCGGTAGGATGGCCAAGTAGGGAGCCGCCCAGTGCTTGAGAACCCCCCTGTCGGCCATGGCCTCCA
Source organism: Houttuynia cordata (assembly GCA_039654745.1). Taxonomy (NCBI): domain Eukaryota; kingdom Viridiplantae; phylum Streptophyta; class Magnoliopsida; order Piperales; family Saururaceae; genus Houttuynia; species Houttuynia cordata. The sequence goes on from CM077504.1 coordinate 17,537,118, forward strand.
GCCCCCCATGTTGCTGGCGGCGGTGTGGTCATAGTCGCAGCCTCCGTATCTCTATCAGCCATCAATTGCATCTGTACGAGCTCGACGTTCCGCAATCGCATGTCGATCGAACTGAGTAGGGAGAGAACAGGATCTTGAGTAGAATCAGCGTGTGCTCGTGGGCTGGTCATCTCCTGCGTCGACTCTGGCTCTGAGGAGGCTCCAGCGGCCATGGCTGGCTGCTTGCGAGGAGGCATGATTACTCTTGGATCAGAACTGCTCTGATACCAATGTTGTGGTCACTGCGATCACAAGGAATTGCCTGGCGGCAAGGGGGAAGAGGAAGAAGGAGAATAGGAGAAGAAAGATAAGTTCTTTATTGCATACCCTCTCATGAGGAAGACGATCTACATATAAAGGAGACAGATGGCGCATCTGGCTAGGGCGCCAGCTGTCTATTCTGATGGGCCATTAACTGGCGCTACTCTGATGGGCCACTAATTGGCACTAATTATTCTATATCAGCCCGTTACCTAACAATTAGCCTAAACGGGTCTGATTACAGTAAATCAAATATCCTAATAATGCGTGATGGACTGCTGGCCCTTGGCCTGATGACAGCTGGCCTGCTGACGGTGGATGCTGCCCTTGCATTCACAACACATACTTACCAAGCCGCTGCCCATCGCTCAATTTCAGTCTCTCACTACCAAACTCATGGCTACTCACCCGCCCTGAGTTTGCAGGGGTGTATTAAGGGAACTATATCCCAATCTAAGATTCTCTGTAATATTCTCCCATGATCTACTCCCAATCTGGGATCCTCTGTAATATTCTCCCATGATCTACTCCCAATCTGGGATCCTCTGTAATATTCTCCCATGATCTACAGGGATTCACCCCGGATTTGTCTCCATGGGTCTTCCCTATAAATACTGTACACAACACAGGTCTTTACATCATTGAAAATTCTCTTTCTCTTCACTTGCTTTACTAATTTCGATGAGAATGGTTGCATTAAACTCTGTATCACTGAATTGAAAAGTCTGAATTACATAAGAGGAGAATCAATCCTTACATGGAGATCGGATCACCTAATATAAGCAAGGCCTAAAACAGGAAATTACTTGAAAAGCAAATAAACCAAGCTTGATTAAACTACCCTCTATAGCATAAAAGACAACCAAATTACGAGCAAATATACTCTTAATACTTTTAACAGTGTAGAGGTCCAGGAAATTTGTACGGCAACAGTTATTGTTATTTTTATCATTTTTTGCGGGAGGGGATCAGGGGAATGATCATAGCTTCCTCCTTTCAAGTCTTATCCGATCCTTTAAACTGTAGATAATATCTTGTAAATTCCCTGGAGTAGGAAAGTCAGACATAAGAATGTTGTGCAATTCATTGGTGCCTGTACAAAGCCTCCAATCTTATGCGTTGTAAGAGGTAGAATATTGTGTTGGAGAAAACATATATTTTTTTGAATCATAAGATTGATCCATTTTTTTTTCTGCATTCTTGTGTAGAATATATGTCTGGTGGAAGTTTGTATGACGTCCTGCACAAGCAGAAATAATATAGTCCACCACTGCTAAAAGTAGCACTTGATGTCTCAAAAGGAATGAACTATTTGCATCAAAATAATATAGTCCACCGTGACTTGAAGACAGCCAACCTTCTAATGGATGAAAATGAGGTAATTATTGTCTTGGCTTAGTACATTGATCCTCAATTCTTTTGCGAGGGGTTTACTTTCTTTTTTATTTTTTACTGGGTAGGGGTTTTACATTGTTGTTGGTATTTTATCAAGTAGAAAAAGGATTAAAGCATAATTTTGGGGTTTCAGTGCCTCTTTTCAACCATGTACCACGTCTATAATGTCTGCGATCATAGCTTATGTTGCTGACTTCACCCCCTCTAAATAGGACAGATAAGTTATGTTTTGTCCAAATTGTTCATTATCATGAGGTGCAAATGGGAGATCGTTTTTGTGGTTTTAAGATGCATTTAGTTTGGAAAATGCAAACATTGGGAAAAGGGAGAAAAGCTGTTTGATATATTTTTTTAATGAGGGGGGTCTCCGTATCCTTTGGACCCACCTAGAAGGAACAAGGATGTAGGGAAACCGGCCTCTTCGAATACCGCCTCTCAGGCATTCGCAATGCCTGCCATCAGCACCGGGGAAGTAGGGATGTAATCCACATATGTGGCCGTCAGAGTCAAGCTTCAAAATCAGAACCTCCACTCCAGCCATCCCACAAATGCTCCGTTTTTTCAATAAGTCGAAGCTTTTTTTCTTTAAGATTTTGCCCTTTGTCTTGTACAACCGAGACCCATGACCCCCCACCCCCCACAACAACAAAACCAAGGTTTCACTGGCCCAAATCAAACCTGGGACCTCTCCTTTGACAGGGAGAGGTCCTCTTTGGCATGCTCTGGCCGGCTTGGCTAAGGTTTTGTCTTTTTATTAAAAAAATTATATCCACGTTGCCCTGCAAAACGTAGTTTAATGGTTTTTTTAATGATTATTTAATATAAAATTGATTCCTTTTTTGACTTTTTCTAGTTTCTTCTTTAAAAGGAACTTTTTTAAATCAAAGATGGCTGTTGCGGGCAGGTTTATCTCAGTGTTTTTAGCAGTACTTGATTTTGCAAGCCAAATTGTTTGAAATTTACTCCGCATCCTCCTGGTATATGGTTCAACTCTGAAAATTATAGTGGTATCTATGGAAACCATCAACTATAGCTCTTCTTATTGAGAGAAATGCTGATGTGCTTGTAAATGAAATCTCCACCCGTTTACTCTACGTGGGCAGGGGGGCTGTTCATGTCATGGTTAGCATGGCATTTTAGAAGGGCCCATGCCATGTGACAGTTGACTCGGCAGTGAGCCCAAGAATAGACCATCGAGCTAATATGTTATCCCAAGATCCGAGATGGTGAACTTTGCTTCCAATAGTATCTCGAGAATAGACCATCTTTCTCTTTATGCAGTAGAATAGACTCTCTTTATTTGCCGTTTAATTTACGTTCTTTTTTTTTGAGTAAAATGTTGTGAGATCTAATTTTGAAAATGTAAGTCTAATTAAATTCGGAAATAAATATGTAATTTCTTACTTGCTGCTACACTTGGGAACCCTTTGAGTCTATCCTGTCACTTTATTCCTTTATTTTCCTTTTATTCAAGGGGTGTCCAAGTCCTAGGATTCAACTAGAAGAGGCAGGGCAACTGGACTCTTATAGCACTGTATAGTGCCACCAATCGGGCATATACAGGGCCACCCATTATCCGCATGGGGTAAATCGGGATATAATCCCTGGTAGGTGGCCAAAAGAGTGAGGGTTTGAACTCCTTCAGGAAGTGAGTCTTGGCCATCTCACCAACACTCCTTTGGTTCTGTCACTTTATTCCGTTGCGATAATATTTTTTGTCTAGTTATATATCAGAAAATTTCAATAAACACACACATGTATGTATGAGAACGATCTCATGTAAACCCTTCTATTTCAAAATATCTTTACGAACCTTTTGAGTTAGATTTTCTGAGATGGTCTGGAAGGTTAGCTGTCCCTGTTTGTGGCATTAATGGGTTTTTTTTGTAATTCTTCAAATGCAGGTTAGTTATGTGGCCTTGCCCTTAAAATAAACCTGTTTCTTCTTTTTGAATTCCTTGTTAGATCTGAGGCACGATTTTGTCTTTCCAGCATTGATTTGAAGATAGAGTCACTTTGTTTACTTTTTGTGTTTTCCCTATCCTGTCATTGGATTTTGTTAATTATTGTCATTGGCCCTCATGATGCAGGTTGTCAAGGTTGCTGATTTTGGAGTTGCCAGGGTGAAAGCTCAATCTGGAGTTAGGACTGCAGAAACTGGGACATACCGCTGGATGGCTCCTGAGGTGTGATTTTATTAATTGTTTTGTCTTTTGCCAATATTTTTTTATTATTATATTACAATTTGCAAGCTGGTATTGTGTTTTTATGTTGTTTACTTCTGTAAGTAACAAAGGAATGAAGGATAAATAAATTAGTTTGCCAAAATGAACTAATCAAATCTGCATCTCTTAGTTCCGTTGTCAGGGATTTTTTTCCTGCCTTTGCTAGGTGATGAATGTCACAATGGGAGTTTTATTGAAGCAGGGATATTTGATAGGTGATGATACAATATAAACCGTTGAAAAGCTTGCCTATAGTGGCCCACGATTTCGAAATTAAGCTGTTGGCTTTGTGAACTCTAGGAATATATATTCCAGAATTAGGTTGCTTGTTCCTGATAATTTTATGCCATTGGTTGAAAACTATGGCTGCATTTGGCAGTGCTTTTGCAAAGGGGGCTTGCGGGGCTTTCGGCTGGCGGAAGCCCTTTTTGCCAAAATGTCTTGGTTAAGTTTTTCGTGGAAAGGGCTTTGCTGCATGGAAACTACACAAATAGCCCTAAACTAAAGCCCTTTCGAGTTCCTTCCGGTTTCAAATTTTGTGGAAAGGTTGTTATTATGCAATCTACAGAAACCTTGATAAGGTTTGCTTCAACTTTGTATAAACTATCTTTTTCTTTTGGTACAATAAATATGACATCACTCATAAAGAAATAATAGCATACATATTCTTATTTAAATATATCTGAATACTCTTATTCTTACTTCTAGATGAACTGAATTCACATGTAGTTGAATACAGAAAGTCAAAGTTATCTCCTCATTCTCTTCCCGAACTTCCAAGTTTTTGAAAAACACAAGTGTTGCAACTATGCATCCCTCCAGTTGTTCCTGATCTCAGGATGATGTTGGGCGTGTTTTACATTAATATTACTTATGTTAAGAAGATATGGGATTGTACAAGCACTTAATGTAGCGCAGTTTAGAGTCATTGCAAGAAAGCAAATTTGGGAGCTTGCATTGTAGCAAATGATTGAAAGAGGGGTAAAGTAGTTTGAATCTTTATAGGGAGCTTGTGTTGTACTTTAAGTGGTATAGAAACAGTTACTCAGTGCTTTTGCAAGTACACTTTTGTTAGTCACTTGCCATTTTCAATATGTTGTTTTTTGGGACTCTTGAAAATGTGCATGAGATGCCAGCATCCATCAAATTAGATGTCTTGCTCATTCTAGCTTATGTGATGTGTAGCTTCAACAAATTATTAAGTCTGAGGTTGGGTTTTTTAGTTTAACAATCATAACCAAGTAGCACATTTTCCCAACATTGAATCAAGTTGGTAATTCTCGATTGGGTGGTGTCTTCAGTCTTAAGACCGGGAAATGCAGTTTCCTTATTGAGGAGATTATATGAGAATTGAGATTATCATATGTCTGTTTCACTTGCATGTTCTGATGCCGGTGAATATAAAAAAGAAAGCTATTTATGCTGATCCAGCCTTAGGCTGCTTGGATCTTTTCTGGTTGTGGAAAAACTCTCAGCGTCAAACCCCAATGGCTTATAGTGTCTGAGGGTGTATGAGTCTTTGTAATAAAGAAAATGGAAAAACAATGAAGCTTTTAAGATCGCTAAGTTAGTAGTTTTTTTTTTCTTACCTGAATTAATGAAGGACGGTAAGGGATAGGAGGAAATAATCAGAAAACTAGTTGCTGCTCATTTATGTGCCTACGTAGTTTTATCTGTTTCATGGTCACAGATGCTTATAGCTGCATTGAAAAACAAGAAGAGACAGATTGCTAGAGAGAGCATGAGAATGACTTTTTTTAGTGAGGAGGTTTGTGATCGCCATTTGAGGTGTTGGGGCAAGTGCAATGGAGTTTTGGAGGCAATGGTGAAGTGATACGCTGAGAATTGAGGTGGGAGGTATTAAGGATTTGGGTAGCAGGGCCATGAAGAACATTATGCGTAGTTCATTATATATTACTTGAACATAATTGGTGTAAACATTAATGATTGGGGAGGGGGGAAGTGAGCCTATGTCCCTGCCCCTTTCATTCCTCCTCTTTCCAGAGTGGCTGATATAAGACATGGGATGGCTGTGTGGAAAAACAATAAGAGACTCTCTCAAATATAGCATTAAAGAGAGATTTGGATGTGACTCTTCTGAGCGAGGAGGATTGTGACCATTGTTTGATGTGCTTTTGGGCAAGTGCAGAGGAGTTAGAAACAGAGGTGAAGTGGTATACCCAAAATTTAGGAATGCTATTACAGATATTAAATAGGAGAGTTAAGAAAAACATGTGGTACATGACAAATGACAACATTTGCACGGAGGTAGAATATGATCCTCATCACTAGCATTTGATAACTTGGATTTGATGATGATTATGCTATTCAAATGATGATTTCATGTAATTCATATTTGAATTAATCATTGTTTGTTGTATCATTTTATTTGGGATGAATTTCCAATTTTCTCCAATTGTATTCCATAGACTCCTTAGTGGTTTCATTTTCTTTTTTGAAGGTCATTGAGCACAAGCCCTATGATCTCAATGCCGACGATTTCAGTTTCGGCGTTGTTTTATGGGAGCTACTGACTGGAAAGGTGAATCTGTAACACTAGTGCTTGTGCGTGCACATGCTTTGCCTGTCTCTGAAAAGTGTTCTTAAAATGCTGTTCGATCTTACATTACTGAAATTAGGATAAAAAAATGATACCAAGAAAAAAAAATGTAAAGCATGCCTACTTAGGGCTTTGATAGTAGATAGATTTTCATCCAAATTACAGATCAAACTTTAATATTGCCACAATTTGTTTATGCTATTTATGTGACTGACCAGCTTTTATGTCATTATGTCTTTGTTTTCCCAGATTCCTTACGAATACTTAACACCAGTACAAGCAGCTGTAGGTGTTGTTCAGAAGGTCTGTATTGAACTGCTTATCTATGCCCCTTATAAACATAAATATAGCATGACTAAAAGGCATGAATTTATTTGTTATAGAACCTTTGCTTAACTATATAAAGTTATAGAAGAAGTTCAGAATCATTGAATTGATACTTAAAAACTGTGTTCCATGTGTTGTAGTATTTAATTTTGCATGTAAAATTGTTGTAAACTTCCTGTAATTTTGTCCTTAATGTCTACAACCTATTCCGTTGTGTACTGGAGTAAGTTCTTATACTCTGATGTGTTGGATATTGTTCTTCTGTTATCCCATTTGTAATGCTCTGTTGCTACAGAAATTATTAGATTTTGCTTTAGGATATTGAAAAGGAATATTTGTCATTGAGAATATCCCATTGTCAATTTCATAGAGCGTACTCCTGCTCTGTGGTTTTTTTATTAATGAGATGAATGGTAGTCTTGTCCTCATATGATGCTATGATTAGACATTCTCAGCAACCAATTGTGTTACTACAGGTTTTTATTAGTTCTTTAGATTCCTTTTCTTAAAACATTCATTAAATTCCTAGGTTTTTTCATTCATTATTTTCAGGGTCTTCGGCCTACAATTCCTAAACATACTCATCCAAAGCTGGCTGAACTCCTTGAAAGATGCTGGCAACAGAACCCAACTCTCAGACCTGATTTTGCCAAAATCACGGAGATCCTGCAGCATATTAAAGTACCTTCAAATTTTTGAGCCCTGCTTCATTGAAAGGGTTAAAGCCAAGTCTAATAGTTGTGTCCTTACAGGTTGCTGGTGAGGTAGAAGAACGACACAAGGAGCGGCCATCCGGCGGAATTTTTTCTGCTCTCAGACGAAACCACTGACATACAGTAAGAGCTGTTTTCTTTGACAATGTGTTTGCTTTCCTTCGCATGATTTATTCTTGATAGATTTTTTTTCTCTTCAACGACGTGTACAGTATTTGACTCTACCTAACTTTCCTTCAAGGATTGATTTTTTTTATTATTTTTCCTTGACTTGTACAGTACCCTGGACCTCTGGTCCTTTCTCCTAATGAATAGTTGAAATTATTTTTCTCATTTCACTTACTAGTCCATCTACACCATTTCGGTGGACATGTTTTAACTTACCCGTAACTCTAGCATTCGTAAGAATTTTCTCAATAATGTTTTACAGATATTGTTAAGGGAAAAGTTTAAATGAGATCGCTCTCATATTGCTTATATGAGGCCACTTTGAATCGTAGCCATTGGATCTTGATCTGACGGCTACAAATATTCATAATCATCTCACCCACTCCTTGATGTGACACACTCACCTACCCATTGATTTGATATCCACCCTCCGATCGGAATCTAACGGCAATAAAGATTGGCCTCATGCTCCTTATATGAGAATGATCTCATGCAAATGTTTATGCATGGGAATAAATGTTTTTCCTTTTTCCCCACAAGTTTGACATCATGTTAGATTCGACCAATGTTAAAACGGTAATTTAAACTTTAGGTCTATCTTAATCTCTCTGAAGCTATAATAAATAGAGGGGTGATAGCCTCCGGTCGACTGGAGAGATCTCTCCAGTCGACCGGAGGCTACCGCCCCTCAAATAAGCCCTAACTGCCTCATCCCTCCCCTTCCCCGACAATCAGCCGCCCTCCTCACCCTCTCCGCCGTCGCCTCTCCTCCGCTCGCCTCACCCGTCGCCCCTCCTCACCTCCGCCTCCTTCTCACCGTTGCCTCGCCTCACCCGTCGCCCCTTCTCACCTCCGCCTCCTTCTCACCGTCGCCTCGCCTCACCGCCATCCTCTCCTCACCTCCGCCTCCTTCTCACCGTCGCCTCGCCTCACTCGTCGCCCCTCCTCACCCTCTCCGCCATCCTCACCCTCTCCGCACCCGTCGCCCCTCCTCTCCTCACCGCCATCCTTACCTCTCCTCCACCCTCCTCGCCATCCTCCCCCGTCGCCGGAAAACTGCAAAGAAAGGTACGGGTAAATGCTCTATTTTTCAGTTTTCATTTCAAAAGTTTTCACATCCATATGTTTTTTACTCATGCTTTTGTTGTGATCATAAACTGCAAAGAAAGAGCATGCTTTTGTTCACATTTCCAAAATTATAATTCTCCTTGCTGGAATCAAAATTTTACTTCATATTTGAGTTTGCATAGAACGCATAGTGTTATCACTGGACAAAGGGCTCATGGCCTTTACTATCCAGTTTATATATAGAACAAGAAAGTAAGCCATTAGAAGGTGCTGAGTAATTAAAATAGCTGCAAGTGAATTTGGTAGTACTTGACCACACTGTTAGAATCGTGAGATATTTACATTTTGGGAATCATGAGAATTGATATTTACCTAGACGTCGACTCATGAATTTCAATCTTATTAGAGGATATAGCAGAATAAGTATAGTGAGCCAAGATCCGCTTTGTTAATGTGTTGTGATCTGTATATTCTAATTTAAGTGAGAACACGCTAGTGTTCACTTTTTTGTTTACACTTAGTGTGCCACTTATTCATCGTAAGAAGAATGTTGAATCTTATTCATCAGCATTTCTTCGGACTGGTCTGACTCAGGACCAAAATGTCTGTCATTGATTGTAGGATCAAGTTGATGACTCATTATAATGATCTGGTCGTGGTAAATAGTCATGACTGGTCCTTACAATCACATATTGATCTGGATTCCGGAGTCTTTAATGTCTTAGATCCGTGAATTTTTGTTGCAAATACAAGAATGATTTTTTTTAAGAACTGCCCTCACTTGTGGTTAGAGCATTTTTGGGTGGCTTACTTAATTACCTTCTTTGAGTTTCTTCCTTTTGGGAGTGGAGTTGCTATATTCTGGTTGTCTACAGATACCTACTCCTTCATTAGGTATCACTGATTGACTGGTTACAAGCTTAAGTTTGTTTAAATGGGCCAAATAGTAGTAGTTATCTTTTCATTGTTGATTCTTCAATCAGGATGACCCATGCACGAATGCTGGAAGAGGTTCTAGTTTGACAGAGGACGGCGTAGCTGTGCAGTAGTACTGCCCTCCATCACAACCTGGTTCATCTCAAAATTGAACTGACAATTCCAGTTAGCATTTTCTCCCTCCCTTGTTATCTCTTACTAGTAATGCCTGTTATCTCTTTTCTAATTTTTCTGTTAAAATAGAGAAAATGTATTCTGCCTCGCTTTATTTGTTGTTTAGTAAACTGCACAATAACAATTAATATCTTTCGTAAATATCTGTGGATTATAATGGGAATTGGGTGCTTCTTGCTGTTAGGCCTGCTGAATGATATGGTTGTTACATTCATATTGCTAATGTTTTATGCATTCTGCATAGGGTGTTGGTAATTAAAACAGACCCTGAAAACAATTCTTATATTTTGTTTCTGACTGAATGATCCTCTGACTCTATAATTTCTAGAGTGTATTGTCGAGTGATTTGCATTTCTGTCCCACAATAGTGTAATGTATCTTTCATGACTTGAGATTATGGCAATTATGCTCATTAAAATTTGTCCTTATGGTGAAGGTTTGATTGCTCGGGTGTTTAATGGAAGGTGCAAATAGATGTGAAGAATCTATAATGGGTTTAGATGGCAATGAAGAAAATGCATTTGATGAGAGTAATGAAATTAGTATGGGTGAGGAACACAATGATATGAGGATGGTACCATGTGAGGGGATGGAGTTTTCATCTATGGAGGAGGCATATGGGTTTTACAATGCATATGCAAAAGTAAGGGGTTTTGGCATTAGAAAAAACAGTTCAGTTAAATCTAGTGGAGTGATCTGCAAAAAGGTATTTGTGTGTGAAAAAGAAGGATCTAAGAGAACAAATGATCGTCGGCAAGCAGGAAAAGAGGTTAAACGTCGTGCTGATAGTCGAGAGCAATGTAAGGCTCATATGGTTATTAAAACAAATGAGAAGGGAAAATGGGTAGTAGTGCATTTTTATGACATACATTCACATGCACTTGCAACTCCATCCAAAGTAGGAATGATCCGATCGCATAAGAAACTTACGTCAACTTCAAGAGAGTTGATTAGTGCATTTCATGAATGTGGTGTTGGCCCTTCAAGAATTGCAAGGGTATTAAAAATGACAGGTGGTAGTGTGGATAACTTGTGCATCTCCTCTTAAGATTGTAGAAACCATTTAGGGAAAGCATGCAAGAATAATGTTGGCCAACAGTGTATGAGGGTTGTGGAATATTTCCAACGTAAGCATGCTGTTGAAGATGGTTTCTTTTCTGCAATGGAGGTTGATGAGAATAATCAATTGAGAACTCTTTTTTGGGCAGATTATAGATCAAGGTGGGCCTATATGCAGTTTGGGGATGTTATTGTATTTGATGTGACATATAGGACAAACTCTTTCAATATGCTATTTGCACCAATAGTTGGGGTTAATCATCATCGGCAATCTACTTTGTTTGGGTGTGCCTTACTTGCAGATGAAACAGAGGAGACATTCACGTGGGTGTTTAAAACATTCTTAAAATGTATGTGGGATAAGATGCCACAAGGGATCATCACAGACCAAGACGTGGCAATGAGAAAGGCAATTGCAACAGTCTTCCCTGGTTGTGTGCATCGATTTTGTTCATGGCACATTGGAAGGAATGCACTTATACATTTAAATCAATTGAAATTCAAATACATGGACTTCAATGATGATTATGACAAATTGGTATACAATGATAACACTAACGAATGTGAAGTTCAATGGGCAACCTTGAAAGAAAAATATGAAATTCCAAATGACAGTTGGTTGCAAACCATGTATAATGATCGTCATCATTAGATTCAAGCCTACCTTAAGGACTATTTCTTTGCTGGGATGACTTCAAGTCAAAGAAGTGAAAGTATTAACTCATTTTTTAATAGATTTGTGAGTGCACAAACTCCATTAAGTGAGTTTGTCCAACAATATGATAATGCTGTTGCATCTCGACGAGAAGAGGAGGCTTCTGAAGACCATAAGTCAATGCATACCAACCCAACACTATTTTTAGGCCACGGATTGGAGAAACAAGCAAGCAAATTTTACACAAGGAATTTATTTAGCCTTTTTCAAGAACAGTTCAAACAAGGATTAACTTACATGTGTAGTACACTACAATGCGAAGGAGAAACTTTTATATATAAGGTGAACAAGGATGTAGATGGAAGATCTCACATTGTGACATTCCAAAATCAGCCTGAAATTTGTGGAAAATGCAGCTGTAAAATGTTTGAGTCGAAAGGCATTTTGTGCAGGCACATACTTCGGGTTTTTTTCCAAAACAATGTACAAGAACTTCCCGATAAATATATATTGTTCCGTTGGAGAGTTGCTGCTAAGTATTCAACCTCTACAACCATGAATGACAATGACTCATCATCTAGCAGATCTACAGTCACGCCATATATGGTATATGGCATGCGTAATATCTTATATAAGATTGGAGATTTGGGATTAACTTCTTTAGATTTGTGGAATCTTGCCATGCCTACACTTAAGATGCTCTTCCATAAACTAGCAAATGAGGGAGCATCATCTGCCTCTGAAAAGGAAGACACAGTTCCAAGTCAATCACAAGCAAGTGCCAACCAAAAACCATACATGCCAACAATCACAGTAAGAGATCCATCTAAGATTAAAACCAAAGGCCGCCCCAAAAAAATCGGGAGGATAAAAGCTGGCATAGAACAAAACATCCAATCTCAATCAAAGAAGAGGAAGTGCGGAAATTGTCAACAAATAGGCCATTACACGAGTACTTGTCCACAAAATAAGGTACCCACCGTAATCTCTCTATTGGACATTTTTACGTCATTGCTTTAACTGTTTTGTGAACTTGCAGTGTAGGGAGGTACACAAATGGATCATGGAGAGCAATCACAAATGGATTCTGTGGACCAAAGTGTTGAGGAAATGTTATTGCAGGTGATTATGAAATGAAATACTCAACCATTTGATATTATACTGGATTTTATACTCCCTCCATCTCATAATATTGCTCAATCTTTCATTCCTATTTACAATTACAGGGGGAGAACCTGTCGCAGTTCTAGCTAATGTCTGATTACTGGTTTGCATTCAGTTCTTCTTGGGTATAGCTGGATATTTGCATCTGTACTATTGCAAACTTGTTCTCTAATGCTTAGTGTACTTTTTGAAATTGTTCTCTAATGCTTAGTCTACTTTTTGCAGTTGCTGGAAGCATCATGTCCCCTCTTTCTTCCTGTGAAATGCCAGTTGACCAGGGACTGCAGAACCTTGAAATGCCAGTAGCATCTTCATTCCAGTAGCATCTTTATTCCAGAGGGACTGCAGAACCTTGAAAATGCCAGGAGCATCTTTACTCCAGTAGCATCTTTATTCCAGAGGGACTGAAAGAAATATAACTATGTCGGTATTTTGCTGTTTGATAAGAAACAGAGGGACTACATGACCTTGAAATGCCAGTAGCCTCTTTATTCTAGTAGCTTTTTTTTTAAGAAAAATAAATATGTCGTACTGGTGAAGCCTTCTCTTTACTCTTTTTGTTGTGCGACTTGTAGTAGTAAATGGTGAAGTCTTCTCTGTCCGACTTTGCTGTGCGACTTTTTGCTGTGCGACTTGTATGAGATAGTTGAATACTTAAAAGGCCTCATTGTCATGTCTACTGGTATGAGGAATTAAGGTCTTAAGTTTTATCTGGCAATTGGGGCTTTTGTTTTCTGATGTTTTAATTTTTGTTTTCTGTCATGAACAAGAACAAAGCACCGAGATTCTAAATAGTAATCTGTGCCTGTTGATTTTTTTTGTCTTTGCACCTTATTTCATCTGATGTTGGAGAGTTGGTGCATATCTTAGTTACTGAGCATCTTTTAGGTGTAACAATCCCTCATGCAGATTGTGCCCATACAAAATGCTTTACATGAAATTTGGATGTATCGTAAGCGTTAAGACTGGTTTTGCTGTTGCAATAGACTGAGGGCTGTAGTTCTTGCATCGATAATGAGTTTGTTTAGTGCGCAGATTCATCTTTCCATTACCTTTTTAACAAAATATCTCAGCATTTTTCTGCTAAATACTCCCACATAACTGTTTTACGAGGTGAAGCGTAAATTAGTGAACCACAACAGAAGATTGTTTAATTTCTTTCCTTCAAACTTGCTTGTTTCTATTGTTATCTAACTGCCCTCATAATATCTGTTTCATTTGGCATGCAGTTTTCTTCAATAAATATGTTAGGCGAAACAATGCATATATTGGTGAATGGTAACAATAGTTGTATCTCAATTGATTTCATCCTTCGAACGTGCTACTTCCTACTGTTCATCTAGTGGTCCAATCCACACTCCAGAATATTATTTGCTTTGCTTGGAAAGGAGGCAAAGATATCAAGAATCTATATCTGCTCTACATAAAAAACAATAAAAAGTTCTATAAGGATGATCATTGGGAAAGAAATTGATTTAACTAGCTTCTGTAATTCTCCATAAACTTCATCTCTCTTTTAACCGCTCAGTCTTGGAAGTTTGGAACTCTTGGAGGAAATACGCACTTTGGTGAGATACGCTTCATGTGCATGAAATGACTGCCCACCCCTAGTACTGGTCTGTTCATGTAGTGGCCATATTTTGTAAGCCACATCAAACTGATATGTACTTCATTCATAGTGATGGAAAATTTATAAGTACTTCAAATTTTACATTTTTCCCATCCATTACCCTCTAAATATAACTAACATCAAGCATATTATCAAAATAAAAAATATAAATAACATTGTGGTCCTAGTGTTATCCCTGATGTACTCTTCCACCACGGATGTTCGATTTCTTTGTTCACTAGGTATGTTGGAAGGCACTCGTGGAAGGACTCTTATAGCGGTTGGATGTTTTGGCTGCTTGTTCAACCACTTGAAGTACCCGCAGCCTGCCTCCCCCTGCCAATACGAAATAAAGTATAAATATATACAACTACATATAACATAGAATTAAATTAGGCACAGTATAACTTACATAGCGATTCTGGCATTTAAAAAAAGGCCTTCCAGGGTTTTCATCAGTACGAGAAACATAAAATGTCATGTGGTGGCTGAGACAACGAGGGCATAGTTCCCCCATTCTCATGCTATTACTACTAGATGCATCCATTTCTACACACAAAAGGTATGGACATTTTACGATGAATAAGAGGCACAGTAAGTAGTAAGAGTTAAGTTCAGATAATAATAAGAATATAAGTAGATTCCAAAAGCCTAAGGCTGTGATAAGCCAAATTATAGAGAGATTTACATAGATACCAATAACCTAACTGGAAAAGTGCAATAGCAAGAGTTAAATGGTCCAATAACAGACTACAATTCATTGTATATTAGAATCACATGTTCGTCTAACACAAATAATAGAAAAGTTACACAAATTCAAAATAATGAATGAAAAACTCCAAAAGATTCAATCACAATCAGAATCTGGCCTATGAATCTAACATTTACAATAAGAACTAAGTGACTTTAGTTCACCAATACAGAGAAAAAGCACTAAGTGAATTTAGAGCAGGCCATCCAGATGGCAAAGCACAACCTCAATGAAAGAAAGTTATCTTTATTAATCAACATCCTGCGAAGAATTATGTGCTCATAATAAATTATTTTCACATTAACATCAAATATAGCTGCACTTTACCCATGCTTACTTCTAATCTTCTCCCAATATGAATAACTAATTTCAGAAATCATTACAAAGTATCCTTTAGTGCCAACATATTCCAAGTTTAAGAAAACCAAGGATCACAATTCTAGCACAGTCTCTCAACTAAGCCTGTGAGTCAGACCAGTCCGAAGAAATGCTGATGAATAAGATTCAACATTCTTCTTACGATGAATAAGTGGCACACTAAGTGTAAACAAAAAAGTGAACACTAGCGTGTTCTCACTTAAATTAGAATATACAGATCACAACACATTAACAAAGCGGATCTTGGCTCACTATACTTATTCTGCTATATCCTCTAATAAGATTGAAATTCATGAGTCGACGTCTAGGTAAATATCAATTCTCATGATTCCCAAAATGTCAATATCTCACGATTCTAACAGTGTGGTCAAGTACTACCAAATTCACTTGCAGCTATTTTAATTACTCAGCACCTTCTAACGGCTTACTTTCTTGTTCTATATATAAACTGGATAGTAAAGACCATGAGCCCTTTGTCCAGTGATAACACTATGCGTTCTATGCAAACTCAAATATGAAGTAAAATTTTGATTCCAGCAAGGAGAATTATAATTTTGGAAATGTGAACAAAAGCATGCCCTTTCTTTGCAGTTTATGATCACAACAAAAGCATGAGTAAAAAACATATGGATGTGAAAACTTTTGAAATGAAAACTGAAAAATAGAGCATTTACCCGTACCTTTCTTTGCAGTTTTCCGGCGACGGGGGAGGATGGCGAGGAGGGTGGAGGAGAGGTAAGGATGGCGGTGAGGAGAGGAGGGGCGACGGGTGCGGAGAGGGTGAGGATGGCGGAGAGCGTGAGGAGGGGCGACGGGTGAGGCGAGGCGACGGTGAGAAGGAGGCGGAGGTGAGGAGAGGATGGCGGTGAGGCGAGGCGACGGTGAGAAGGAGGCAGAGGTGAGGAGGGGCGACGGGTGAGGCGAGGCAACGGTGAGAAGGAGGCGGAGGTGAGAAGGGGCGACGGGTGAGGCGAGGCGACGGTGAGAAGGAGGCGGAGGTGAGGAGGGGCGACGGGTGAGGCGAGCGGAGGAGAGGCGACAGCGGAGAGGGTGAGGAGGGCGGCTGATTGTCGGGGAAGGGGAGGGATGAGGCAGTTAGGGCTTATTTTCCAACCTAACTGCCTCGACCGTCCGATTGAATCGGACGGTCAGGAATCCGGTCGACTGGAGAGAGCTTCTCTCCGGTCGACCGGAGGCTACCGTCTCCCTAATAAATATCAAAAGATAGGATGATGCAAAATAATGTACACTAAGATCCCAAGGCTTCAAATTCGTGATAAGTCTCAGAGGGGGTTGGTTTTTAATTTATGTGTTTGGGAAGTGGTACAATCGTAATCAAGTTTGACCTGGGGAACACATGCTTACAGATAGGTTTTAGAAATAATGCATTGTTGATTTATACACGTGCCGTGTTTTTGCAATGTAACATATGGTATACAGATTCAATTGTCACTTGTCGTGGGGGGACAAATGTACGGGCCTAAGAGTGCAGTAAATTTAAGCCAATTTCAAATGCATAGGCTTTATTGGACAAAGGGGGTATTAATTTTTAGAACTCACTACTCAAAACCCCTCCAATCAGAAGACAAGTCTCTCCTCCTTTCTCTCTTTCTTTCTTTCAACTGTGCATCCCAAATCAAATGAATATTAAAAAAATAAGTACAAATAGTTTATAATTTTAATGGACTGTTGTTACTAACTAGTAACTAATACATATAAGTCCCTTGTGGATATCATGACTATCTTCATACTCCCTCAGTCCCATAGTATATTTCTCCATTTAGTTTTTCAAAATATAAACTAGAATTAGCCTATTTATTTGGTAAAACCAAATAGGATACTTACTATGGGACAGAGAGCATGTGCAGCCTTTTTTGTCTTATTATGCTCTAAAATGTAGGGGTGTCAATTTTAAGGGCTGGCCCTCAAGCCCGACCCTACTCGGCCCGCAAAAATGAGGGCTAGGGCCTAAAATCTTAGCCCATCTTTAGGGCTTGGCCTGAAAAGTTCAAGCTCGATGCAAAATAAGGTTGGGTTAGGGCCCAGTGCAAAAATTCTGTTGGCCTGCTTGCCCGATCAAATTGTAAAAAACACTTTCACTTTTTATATAGAGAGAATAGTCCCACATCGCTAAGAGGAGAAGAATTAATAGAGAAATTCATGTATGTAAGAGGTGCAAAGCGTCCATCCTTATTCTTTGTTAGTAAGGACCAAACAAAATTTAAAAGCTCATTAGTGGTATCCTTTCAAGGCAAAAGTTTAAATAAAATTATATATTTTTAGAAAAAAAAAATATTTTATTTAAAAGATTAAAGCTTGAAGGCCCGTTGCCCCGACCTTAGTTCGCTTAATTTTAGGGTTGGGCTTGATTTTTGGAAGCTAGCTTAGGACTAAGGTCGAGGGTTTTGGTAATAGGGTCGACCCACCTTTGGCCCGCAAGAGCCTGATCCATTGACATCCCTACTCAAATGTGTCACAAGAAGACTTCATTAGTTTAGTATTTTTAATAAATCTCCGAGGTTTTACTGTTCTAACCGTCTCAATGCTAACTAACTATCATTGGCATAGTCATACATTGTTCCATGATCTAGAGCCTATCTAATGTGAAATTTAGGTCGTCAAAAAAAAAAGTTACATCATCTGGTTAATTTTAACAGATACAATTGATTTTCAAATGAAGTAATTTTTAGTTCACCTGAAAATTAACTGTGTATCTATTAAAAGTGACTAGAGGGAATATGTTTGTATGTAGGATATCAAGGTCATTAGGATATCATGATGATCAGACAAGAGCAACAAAAATAAGGAAGAACAAAAAAATGGTAAAAAATGGACTAAAAATGAAGAAGATGTGAAATGTTGAAGTTTGTCCCATTTTAATGGGGATTATACGATACAGTGTACTATCGTGTAATCGATTACACGATAGTTCACTGTCGATTACACGATAGCACATCGATTCCACAATAGCCGAGTTATCGTGTAATCCAATGCACGATAGCCTAGTTATCGTGTAATCAATTACACCATAGCTTACACCATAGCACTGGTTATCGTGTAATCGATTACATGATAGCACTAGTTATCATGTAATCGATTACACGATAACTTTTTTAATGGGACAAACTTCAACGATGCGTTTCTTAGTCATTTTTTATCCGTTTTGGCCTTTTTTTTATTATTCCTCATTTTTAGTGCTCATTGCTTATCATGATGAAAAAAATGTCCGAAAATGGACTAAAAATGAGGGAGATATGATGGGGGGGGGCTCCATCAGCTCAATGGTGCGACAGCGGAGGCATCGGGGTGTAGGTAAACACCGGAGTGAGGGGGGGCTTTGGACGACCCGAGCAGTTGTCCGAGAGGGGGGGGCACGGGCTCTCTCGGCTCAACGGGGCAGTGTCGGGGTGGGGGGCTCCTCAGCTATGGCAGGTGAACACCGGGGGGTACAAACCTCGTCTCGTCCTATTTTTTTATCGCATGCTTTTCTTTCCAGTTTCCAAGTAATCTCCTAGTTGGATATGTGCCACCTTCGCAAGTCCTGGGTGATCTAAGTCATGAACTTGAACCTTTGAGCAAGGGCTTTAACATACCTAACACTCATATAGGTGGCAATCTTTAAGGGTACACTGTCTAAACAATACCTAGCCATATAGGTTTTGATCTCATTAAGAGTTTAGTCAATCTGACCTAGACAGTTGAGTACTCTTCATCAATACAGGAAGAAGTGAATTAATTGAGTACCCCTCTAGCTAATCATTACCTTATTTTCCTCATTGAATCTTAATTGTATGATCACTACACAGAGAATTGGGTTGCCGCAAACTATAACTCCATATGGGCTTTTAACCCCATTCCCTTCAATAAGATTAGAATTTATCCTCTTGACAATTCCTTACTAAGGTGATCTACCAAGTTATCTACTTATCTCACATATCTAAAGGTAATAACTCCTGAAGAGTTCAACTTGTGCAAGATTTTATACCTGAGTTCTATATGCCTTAAGGATTTTCCCATTATGATTTTATACATGAATTGTCTTATCTATCATGAGAAATTATGCCAATAAATCCATAAGTCATTCAGCCTCTCCTTCAACCATCTCTAGAGCCATTAACTATAACTCAATGGTAGATCTAGTAATTAAGATCTAGTTAGTTGATTTCTAAACTACCGCTCTACCACCCAAAGCTAATATAAATCCACTAGTGGCCTTTGTATCCTCTGGATCTATAATCTAGCTTGCATCACTATATCTTTCTAATATAGTGGAAAAACCTGGATAACATATTACACAGAATATAGTCCCTTTAGGATATCTCAGCACCCTCTCAATGGTTCTCTGATGAAATTCATCCGGATTTTTAGTGTATCTACCTAGTCTCCCCACAACATAGGAAATATCTCATCTACTACAATTGATCAGATACATCAAACTTCCTATAATCTTGGAGTACTTAAGTTATGACACACATGCCCACAATTTTTCCTTAACCTACACGTATGATCATATGGAATACTGACATGTTTACACTCGAAGTAATTATACTTCCTAAGTATTTTCTCCACATAATGTTACTGACTCAATACTATCCTCGTGGAGTCCTATAAATCTTTAAGCCCAGAATAACATTTGCACGTCCAAGGTCCTTATGTCAAAATGCTTATTTATTAAACTTATGGTTTCTAGGATCTCATTTACATCATCACCAAAAATAAGTATGTCATCAACGTAAATACATAAAATAACATAGATATTATTTGTTTGTTTAATATAAAGACATTTATTTGTCACACAAACATTAAAATCATTAGACATTATTACATTGTCAAACCTCTCATTTCATTGTTTAGGAGCCTGTTTTAAACCATAGATAGATTTAATCAACTTACATAATTTCTTCTCTTGACCAAGAATTATAAATCCCTCTGGCTGATCCGTATATATCTCCTCATCTAATTCACCATTTAAGAATGCTGACTTAACATCCATTTGATGATTTTTGGTACTATAATGTGTAATCAATGTTATAAGCACATAAATTGTGGTAATTTTAGTCACAAGAGAATACATGCCAAAGTAATCAATACTCTCTTTTTTACTATAAACTTTTGCAATTAGTCTTGCTTTATACTTTTCAATGAATCCATCAGGATTAAGTTTCTTCTTAAATATCCACTTGAAGATCTTTTGCTTCTTCTAATCTCATCATTAGAACAAAGCACACTGGTTTCAACAATTGGACTTAATGATGTACGCGGTTGTTGTTGCACTCTAGCCTTTGCCTTTTCTTCATAAACTTTTGCAATTAGTCTTTTCAATGGATCCATCAGGATTAAGTTTCTTTTTAAATATCCACTTGAAGGTCTTTTGTTCCTTCTAATCTCATAATTAGAACAACGCACAATGGCTTCAACAATTGGACTTAATGATGTACAAGGTTGGTCTTGCACTATAACCTTTGTCTTTTCCTTCATAAGAAAATATTCTCATAGAATTTGGCATCATTAGACTCTTTAATAGTGATAGGTACATAATCCGCTCAGTCATACCTTAACACCAAGAATCTATATGCCCTAATGTTTTGTGCATATCCAATGAATACACCATCAAAAGTCTTGGAACCCAGTCTATCCACCTTTACATTGGGATTTTTTACCTTCATAATGCCACACTTTGACAAACTAGGTGGTCTTTCATTCATTAACTCAAAAGGAGATTCATCACTACTTTCATAAGGCATTCTATTCAAGATCATACAAGCAGAAAGTAAAGCTTCTCCCCATAGGTTCTTAGGTAAACCAGAACTTGAGAGCATGTAATTAATCATATCAAGGAAAATTTTATTCTTTCTTTTTTCCACTCCATTAGATTGAGGTGTATAAGTCGTTGTGGTTTCATGAATAATTCTATGATGTTCGCAAAATTTGATAAAATTATGAGAATAATATTTTCCACCACGATTAGATCTTATTCTCTTGGTCCGCCTATCGCTTTGATTATCCACCTCATTCTTATAGATCTTGAACTTCTCAAATTCTTCATCCTTAGTAGCAAGTAAATAAACATAACAATATTTCGAAAAACCATCTATGAAGGTTACAAAATATCTTTCTCCACCTCTTGTCATATAACCATTTAGTTTGCATATATCACTATAAACAAGTTTTAAAAGAGATGAAGCATGATGACTATATTTATATGGCTTCATAGGTTGTTTATCTTGAACATAAATTCCACATTTACCAAGAGCATCCACATCTGATTTTAGAATAAAATGAAGATACATCATCCTCTTAACAGTTTGTAAATCCGCATGCCCAAATCTATAATGCCATAAATCAATAGATTCAACATTCAACAACACATAGTTCATATGATCATAGTAAGAGTTATTACAACATATAACATTTAATTTAAACAAGGCATGACTTACATAACATTTTTCAATAAATAAACCATGTATGGAAATTACAACTTTATTACAGTCGAACACTAATTTAAAACCCTCTTGACTCAAAAGCACACAATTAAGAAGGTTCTTCCTAACATCTGACACATATTGCACATTATGAAGAGACAACATATTCCCCGATGTGAAGTGAACATCCACTCTTCCTTCTCCATAAACTTGTGTCACAAAGGAATTGCCCATAGTTATAGTTCTTCATTTCACTTCCTAATAGAAAGAAAATGATGAAACATCATTACAAATGTGGATTGTAGCCCATATGTCTACCCACCAATCGGTAGGTTGACATGCCAAATTTACCTCAGAAAATGATACTACTAACCTGTCAATCCTAGCAAAGCCAGTCTCTGATGTCACCATGTTACCTATTATTCTCCTTGTCCTTGTGTTCTTGACATTGCTTAGCATAATGTCTAACTATACTGCACACATATAAGCCTTTTTTCTTTTAGTCCTTTTAGATCTTCACATTAGGCTTGAGGTGATTGTTGTTGGTGTTATTGTTGTTCCACTTCTTATTCTTATTCTTACCAAACCACTTGGGCCTTTGCCCATCAACAACATTAGAACTTCCACTCGCTTCATTACAAGAGATCATAACACCTTTCTTTCTGTCTCTATGTTTCTCCTCAATCTGAATTGCAACAATCAAGTCATCCATATTCATAACCTCTGGCTTATGCTTGACGATAACCTAAAAGTTACTCCATGAGGGAGAAGTTTGTCTATCATGGCTAGAACCTATAGTCTCTCATCTATGAGAATGTCTTTCCCCACAATTTTAGACACAAGGTTCTGTACTTCAACAACTGGTCTCTGACAGATTTGTCTTCATCTATTTTAAAGTCGAAATATTCCCCAACCACGTACTTCTCTTCTCCCATATATTCTTTCTCGAATTTTTTCTCAAGTGCATCTCATAGTTGTTTGGCAAAAGTAGTATTATAATGTAGATAATACAATTCATTACTCAAAGCACTTAAAACATATCCATGACACAAATCATTATCTTGTTGGAATTCAGAACTAAAAGATCCACTGGGTTCAAAGTCATCAGGATTCACAATATCATCAGGAACAGCTGATTCAGTCACAACATAGAAAATTTTAAGAGTAGTAAGCCAGAACTACATCTTGTTTTGCCATCTCTTAAAATTTTTTCCATTAAATTTATCAGGTTTAAGAGACTTATCAACACCCATGATAACAATACAATCAATATCTATTTCGAACTATTGGGAAAAAAGGGCGGATTGTAGTACTTTGCCCAACTGTGTTGACAAAGTAATTACAAATCAAGAACCTGACAAGAACCAATCAAGTGAAATAGCCAAGGCATAATGAAAACTAATGACTTTGAAACAAATATTGTCGCTATCGTGCACGTGCTTCTACTGGCAATTTGCTCCTAAAATACAACGGACTACTGGTCAACGAGTGGTGCACTTCACAAGTCAGATTCAAACTCAGAGACAGAGTATTTTGTTGCCTTAGAAAGAAGTGAATCAAATAGACAGAGTTTCAGAATGAATTATGTGTTCTCTATCTAGCTTTTGGCTGCAGGCAACCTTTTATATATCTAAACCCAATGGTCTTCCACACCCTTTCATAGGGAAGACGAACTGACGTAATTGTCCCTTGTCCATGCACTATGAGTGGCCCGGACATCTGCCCAAACTACTGGATGTTCGTTAACCAAGGAACTATCAGACCGTTCAACTAATGTATAGTCCAAAACTAAAGGCTCCCACGCTCCTAGCGATAATGCGTATGCGCAAAGTGCAAAGTGTGCCACTAAAACGCCACAATGCGCCTATTCGCCCATGCCACATGTGTGCGGGTACGTGTGCATCCATGAATGTGCTCACAAAGTTTAGAGAGAGTCTCCACACCTAAAAAACATATGGTAAGTAATATGGCTTCCTTACATATCCTCTTAGACCATAGTTTCTTACTTTTGTGGGACTAATGAAATCTCCGAACTTAGAAACTTCAATATTTCATTTTTCCTCCAACATAGAATAGGTGAAAAAAGAGTGAAATATTTCCCTCAAAATCCAAAATCAATCACCACATGGGTTTTATAGCCATATGCGGGTCTTGTCTTAAAACCACAAGTAGTGGGCTTGTGAGGCCTATTACCCAAAACCCAACATTCTTTTTGTATCGGAAGTTGGGATGTAAGTCGAACGGTGCTGGGAAGGGAGGTGAGGCGGTAGTGGCAGTGGCAGTGGCAGTGGAGGAAGAGTCGATCTACGCTTCTTGCACATTGGACCAAGGCAGGGGACGAGGGGAGGCTTATTCAGCGGCGATGGCGTTAGCACTTTGCGCCAGAGGGAGTTGAGCAACTCGGAGCAGACCTCAATGAGCGCATGGAGTTTGCTTCTTCCTCAGTGGGACCCATTATTCAGAGAGAGAGTGTGTGTGTGTAACATCCAAATATGGTAGAAAATACAAAAAAATATTGCTCCCTCCATTCAAAAATTGAGGCCTCATTACATAATAAAGTATTTTTATTAGTATGTGGGGGCCACAAAAATTCAAGCCTCCCCTTACCTAGCACATGCACATGAGATAATCCCACCTACTAACTATTTTCCCATTTTTACCATTACGGCGACTCACTTTTTACTAGACTCCAAGCAAGAATGAGGGTATAATAGTACATGATTGTTAGAGTATCACATGAGGTTATTTATAGGGATCTCAAAATTTTTAAATACGGCGTGAACATTTTGGATGGAGGCAGTAGTATTTGGGTAGTATAGTATCGACTCTAGAGTACCACAGTAATATCATAAAATTTAAAATTGCCGATGGGATAGAATCCTTCATGCGCCTGATCCCCAAATCCATCTTTTGTTACTAGTGATGATTAAGCTCGCGCCAAAAAAATTCATGCGGAGTAAGTGCTCAAGGTTGGAGCCGTCACGATCACCATGGACATGGAGCCCTAACGGCTCTAGTAAGCCTTAGCACGCACTCCACATATAAACGCAGTCTTGAAGATCTTATTGTTTCTTGTTGCCAAATCTCGTAATCGTCCTTCCGCATAGGTGTGGGACCCACAGCCTGTACGCGGCTCAATGAGAATGCTAGATTTTACTCAACTTTTTTAAATGAAGCTGCAGAAGCTGACAAAAGAGAATCCTAACGCGTTATGTCATTTTAAAACTCCAAGTTTGCCCCTTGTACACACTAATTTACAAAATATGCCACTCCATATAGTAGGGTACTAGGGTCACCACGCACCACGCTAGGGAGACAACCTCGGAAACGAGGGGCCACCATTCTAATTGATTAGGAGGCCTACGGTTTCCTTTGGCAAGAACGGTTTAGGGTTTAGCAAATACAAAAACAAAAGAGGGTCAAGAGGACTACTTTGTTGCTGATATATCATCATGTGATATTTATATCGGGCCGTTTGGGGCGTGATTAGGGAAGGGTTTACATGAGATCGTTCTCATATAAGGAGCATGAGGCCAATCTTTATAGCCATTGGATTCCGATCGGAGGATAGATATTAAATCACTGGGTAGGTGAGTGTGTCACATCAGGGAGTGGGTGAGATCATTATGACTATTTGTAGCCGTTAGATCAAGATCCAAGGGCTATGATTTAAAGTGGCCTCATATAAGCTATATGAGAGCGATCTGATTTAAACTTTTTTCGCGTGATTAATAGCAATTTGCTACACTGTAGCATCTATGTTTTTTTCCTATCCAGCTGAAACACCTTAGGTCGTGTTTCAGCTGGATAGGGAAAAAAATATGAATGCTACAGTGGATATGGAAAATCTACTGTGGAGTTGTAATCTGTAAAGGAAAGTTGTCCCTCCTATTGTCACACGAATAATATTACCATACTTCTCTATTCATTGCGGTTGGTTATTTGTCAGTACCGGTTTAGGTTACGATGTGTTTAGAAGTCCTCAAGTATTTCACATGGAGCCAACAAGGGATTCCATTCATAACCGGCCGTTTTGATCCTTTGGAACAACTCGATGAATTTAGTAGATCCTTTCAGGAGGCCTCAATGACTATAGATTGAGCCCACCTAATTTTTCAGTGCGATGGTGGGCTGTTCTCGACTTTTCTTCTAACCAATCAAAATCCAGTGTAGCACGACTAGTATGCATTACCAAAATGAACTACTCCCTCCCTCCCATATTAGTAGGTACATTTGTTGAAGATGCATGTCCTGTATTAGTTGCTATGTTGGGCTCAATTTAAGTAACTTTGGGTGCATAAACCCGGAACCCTAAAACTACTAGATGAGTTGTAAAAGCTAGTGAGATGCTTTTTTAGAACCCAGCTACACTTTACTATTCCCTTAGATGCGGATCCCACGATTTAAAAGATAATAATTTATCAGCATGTAGCTATTAATAGAAGATAGAGGGAGTATTAAAGTGGGATAAAAGGAGTATATATGTTAAAAATTCACTTGAAATTAAACAGAAAATGAGGTGATTGATCGCCTTGATGACGCGATCAATCGCTAAACGATCGATTGGCTTCAGGACGATCGATCGTGATCATATCTACTATCTTTTTCTGGAAAAGAGGCGCGATCGATCGCCTCTGAAAGCAATAGATCGATGTGGCGGTTATTGAGCGAAAACTGCCGTTTTGGCTTCTAAAGTTGCGTCTTTTTCGTCCTAAAACACCCCAATAGAGTCCTAATATATATTGAGAACGGGAAAACTTAGAATAGATATACAAAATACTGTAAAATTCTTCTTCCTTCTCTCTTGAACTTTTGGTCCATCATTGAGCAATAGCAACTCCTCTGATCAAGTTCCAGTCAGTTTAATTTGAAGTGCACTTTTAAATTGACGATGTAGTTTGTTGTATCTCGGGAACGGAACGCCATTAATTGCCTGTGCACGGAGGGCGGCATATCTATTTTAAGGACAATGTGTAGCGTACCTCGAACCGGATTTCTCTATTCTTCTTGCGGGTTTCAATTGGTGGAGTAATTCGTTAAATTGGTTGGTAGTATTTGCTCTCTTATTTTATAAACAATCCCAACAATATATACTATCATTTTTACCATGCTTGCCGGGACGAAAGGGCGGTTTAGAACAGTGTTATATAATGTGCCCAGAACGTGTGCAGGGGTTGAAATCGGCAGATACTATAGGGCCCACATGATCTGACGGTTGCAAACGTGCATATGTTCTGGGCATGTTTTCAAAAGCACGTTATTTCTATTTTTTTATGGTTTATTTCATTTTATTTAGGGTTGGGACTCGGGTCGGGTAAAATAGGGTCAGGTCACCCTTTTACCCATGAGGTAATTACCTGACCCTATTCATGAGTAGGGTCGAGAATGAGCGACCCTAACCCTACTTCGGTCCGGTCGGGTCGGGTAATGACCTGACCCTACTTTTTTAAAAATAAAATAAAATAAAATAAGTACTTTTATTTGCTAATCTAATATTTAAAAAGTCAAAGTTGACCTTTATTTGACTAAATTTTAATATAGATAAGGTTAATATAAGGTTTTTGGTAATTTAAAAATAAAATTATCTTTGAAAATTAGATTATTCAATCTTAAATATATATTATAATATTTTATAATACGTACATCTGGTTGGAGTCAGGTTGTGCGGGTAATTCGGGTAATTACCCTACTCGACCCTATTTTAAATAGGGTAAACTTTTAAAATCCGCACCCGACCCTATTTTGCAATAGGGTCAGGTCGGGTCGGGTAATAGGGTCGGGTAGGTTTTTCCCGGCCCTAGTTTTATTGCCCTGCAACCATAAACTTGGAGCTTCGTAATGCAAAAGTAACAAAAGCCTCATGATGGTTGACACTTTGAAGTGTATCTAGTCCCTTTTCTTCTTATTCTTTTTATTTTTTTATATTTTCCCCTATTACCTAACTAATTAGCCAGGAATTCAAAATTACCTAGACATTTGCAGGGATCCCATATAACCTGGAAATGACACTTAGATTACACAAAATGCCCTCACACCCGTTCTTCAATTATAGGGAACCCGCACTGTTAATCTGACGAGAAGCTTCCGAGCTGCATACCTCCCGCAAGGGGAGGCTTGGTGACAGAGCGACACCAATATTGCAGCCAAGGTCACGATAGTGTCCTAAGGTCATACAAGTGCTTCCACGTGACGAAGACAACCTTCAACCCAAAGGAGAAGCATGGATGCGGAATGATTTTGCACGCTTAGATCCACTATGTCATGTTGCATAAGTGGTACGACAAATTAAAATTCTTACTTTTTTTATTAATAAGTATTTGGCCCGAAGAAAGGTGTGTTTTTGCTAAGTATTGAAGAAAAGTGAAGATCATGTTATTGTGCACATGTTGATCACTACAGTCGTGTATCTATAAACACGACCTAAAACATTCATATAGTTACATAATTGAGTACACTATATTAAATATAATTTGATAAAAGATTTATTTCTTATCTTAGGGGATTGCACTGATTGGCAGTGATAGAAAAAGTTGTTGTTCGTTCACACTAGGATAAATTATGCTAAAAAAATGTTTGAAAGCAATTTTTTTCCTACATAAAATCTCATTTTGTTTGTGTTTGTTTATCAACTTCTTCAAGAAAATATTTTAAGGTAAAAATTGTCTTTCTGCCCCTTTAATTGGTCATTTTCCTTTCTATTAGAACCCTTATGGTTTATAATAGAAAAAACTTTATTAGTAGAAAAGGCCATTTAAATTTTTTTAAAGGAAATTTATATAAAAAAACATAAAAAAAATTACCAAATTGGTGCACTGTAGCAAATATTTCCCAAACTGGTGTTCTGACAAGCCACGCAGGCGCCAGCGCGGCCGCTGGCGCCTGCGTGGCCTTTTTTTTTTTAACCGGCCCGAAAGGCGTCGGTTCTTTCTCTTATTACATATAAAAGAAAGGCGTCGGTTGAACCGACGCCTTCCTTTATAATGGAAAGGCGTCGGTTGAACCGACGCCTTCCTTTATAATGGAAAGGCGTCGGTTGAACCGACGCCTTTCATTTCGTATATAGCCCGCGCGGGCTCGGTCTCCTCCCCACCCATCCCTAACGCCGCCGCCGCCGCCGCCGCCGCCGCCGCCGCCGCTGCCGTTGGTTGCCTCCCCTTGCTCTCCGCCGCCGCCACCGCCGTTGGTCGCCGTCGCCGTCGTTCTCCTCCCCTCGCTAGCCTTGGCCTCCGTCGTTCTCCTCCCCTCTCTCGCCGTCGCCGCCGTTCTCGCCACCGCCGTTCTCGCCCCACCGACGCCGCCGCCGCCGTTCTCTCCACCGACGCCTCGGCCAGTCGTCACCCTACCTCGCCACTGTCTCGTCGCTCCGTCTCACCGGTAATATACGTTTAATATCCGTTTAAAATACATATTGATGTATTGATTTAGCTTTTGTATGGTTTGAAAATAATTAGCTAGTGTTTGTTAATTGTTTTGTGAGAAAAGATGGCGGGAGAAATGGTTCCGTTTGTGTTAATGTATGGTGGTAGAATTGATAGCGGTGAAAGCGTAGGATTATTGATTAATAAGCCAAGTACTTACGATGAACTAGAGATGCAAGTGGTCAATAAATTGGGATGGGATCAAAGATTGTGGAAAATTCGTATGAAGTACAAGATACCTGTTTTGGGAACAAGGACTACCGTAATACCAATTGATGATGATAATTCTATGCATGTCATGCTCTATTTTGCGCCTCGTATGTTTAGCTTCGAGCTATTTATAGAAAAAGAGGCGTGCATGCCTAGGTTTGCAAATGACGATGAAGGCAGATGTATTGATGAGGTTGATAGGGGAAGCTGCATATGTGCTTACTGTAGACGAGTTTGATGAAAAGATGAAACTTATCGGTGCAGAAAGTCAAGAGGCAAAATGGCTACTTAGTGAGGAAGGTGGATTATCACCTCAATTGTGGTCGCTTGCTCATGATGGTTTTAGAAGATTTGGAATGACCACAACAAATATGGCTGAAAGTCTAAATAGCGTGTTGAAGGGGGCTCGATCATTACCTGTGCAAGCCTTAGTGTCGGCCTCATTCTACAGGATTGTCAAATTCTTTGTGAAGCGACATTCGGCCGGGTTGGCTATGACAACCCCATACACCCCTACTATTGAATGGAAGATTAAAGAACAAACGCGCCTGATTAGCAGCATGTGGGCTGACCAAATCAATTCTCACTTGTATGAAGTGAAAACAATGCGTGGTAGAAAATATGCGGTGGATGTAAGCGATCATACATGTTCTTGCAATTACCCTCAAGTGTACAAACACCCATGTCGTCATCTAATTGTTGTCCAATCGAGACGAAGAAGACCCATCGGCGATTTAGTTGGATATTGGTATACATCTGATGCATATAGAAAGGTATATGCAGCCGAATTCTATCCGCCTCCAGATCGACGATCTTGGGAGGAAAAGTCACCTGAGTATGTGGTGAAGCCCCCAAGGGTAACACGAAAACCCGGTCGTCCACGCAGTAGGAGAATACATAATGCGATGGATAGTGCGGTATGTGTTATTTATTAAAGGTATTTGATGATGTTATATTTTAGATAATTTATTCCTCATCCTCGTTATGTTAGGTGGAATGCGAAGAAGACAAAAACTGTGAATCCTCACAGTGTCTTGGTGTTGTATAGATCGGAATTGGACTATCAACGATCCGGCCAGGTATTACTCCTTTATATTGCATGCATTATGAATATGACAAATGTACATTTCACCAAAAAGTAAAGTATCATATTCATATGTTGTGTAGGAAATATTGCAACCATATCATGATGATGTGTTAGCACAATTACCTGGAATTTGTACGGATGGAGCGCATGTGTGGCTATCTAGGACGCCGCTTATATGTGTGGACATCGTCGAGATGCATGTTCCGGATCGGGTCATGTTACAATTTGGATTAGAACAAGTTTTCCCCCCTCTTTTGGTTGAGTTCATTGAACGAGTATCGCGCTGAGGCCGAGGTAGTTTTGATTGGAGGTCGCATCATGCGGCCTATATTACTAGATGGGACGACCGGACGATCACTCTCGTTCAAGGGGAGCCTGCTATGACTGAGCGAGATGCATACATGAGATGGTATTTGAGCATCACTAGGAGACTTATAATGCCACCCATGCATGAGCCGGAGATGTTATATCAACCAAGAGGCGACACTGAGCGGGCGTTGGTGAGTATCATTAACTTCATATTTGATTTTATTCACTAGTGTTTTGTAGTGAGTAGATAACATACCTGTGTTTTTCTTTCTAGCTTACTCTTGCACGACAGACATTTGATCAGACGGAGGGAGCTTTGGTGGACCGATCATATGAAAGCTTGCTCGCGGCCTGTCAGACGCTACACGATCGCTCTGGACATGTTCTTGCGAGTTTGCCATTGCTTCGGCCAGTTGTTACTGAGATTCCAGGATTGGAAGTTGTTCATGAACCCGACATTCTGACATCATCAGCTGACACGAGAAGTTTTACCCCATCACCTGTTGTTCCAGATGCCCCGCTGGAGCAAGTTGAGAGGCCTCTTTCTTCGAAAGTATATACTCGGCGACAGCATGCACTTCGTGCTCAACGTCAGGCAGCTTCGTCTTCAGATGCTTTACTTGACGTTGAGCCTGAGGATATTCCAGTTCGAGAACGAGGACGGGGTAGGAATAGGTTGAGGAGAATTGAATAAACTCTTCTTGTAATTTTATAAATACATTTGTAATAGTTTGATGTGGTGTAATATATTTTGTATATATTTTGTGTCATGTCTGTTGTATTATCAGAAAAAATTTATCTTGTTATCATGTTATGATGTTGTATTGTCAGGTTGTGATGTGTGTGTATTATTAGGTTGTGAAAAATTGTAGATTTCGTCCAAAGGATAAAGTGATTTGAATTAAGTGTCGAAAAGGCGTCGGTTCAACCGACGCCTTTCCGTGACGCCTTTCAAAAAAAAACTTACGGAGACCTTTCTTTTATCTGTAATAAGAGAAAGGCGTCAGTTGAACCGACGCCTTTCAGACCTGTAACATCCGAAAAAAATTAGTAAGTATCTTAAAACTAAAATTTGACCCTCTTAATGATTGATTTGACCGTGTGGTGCTTTATTTAAATTAAAGTTGGTGAGAAGAGCTTTCCAACGACACCAATTTTGTGTGATTTGGAGTTCGGAGTAAAAAGATATGGGAAATTGAATAAACACGATCGATCGCGCTGAAAACGATCGATCGGCTTATGGAACACGATCGATCGGCTTCGATCGGCTACGATCGGCGCCATCGCGCAGTTTGTAAACAGCGCAGGACGATCGATCGCCGTATTGCACGATCGATCGCCAGTTGCGGTTTGGCGAATTCTAACCTAATTTTGAGGCGGATTTGATTGGGAAAGATGTCATATCCTAACTAGACTTGTATTGCACGTTCCTAGGGTGATTTAGGGACTCTCCCATTGGTGGAAAGTGCCCAAGATATGGTAGAATTGATTGGGCAAAGATCTTCTAAAAACTCTATATAAACCCATAGAGTCTAGGCTTGTGCTTTTGAAAACTAAACCCTAGAACGTCCAGAGGCTTTCCCCTCTCCTTCCCACGTTCATCCCTCTCTTAGAAGACCTCTTCTAGTGGGAATTGCTCAAGAGCTTGGATCGGGAAGCTTTGAAGGAAGCGGAGGAGACGAACATCGCGTAGAAAGGCGACGTCTTTTGGTGATAAAGAGTAGGATGGTTTTTCCCTCTCTTCTTATTCTTTTCTCACATTATATGATGAGTGTTCTTACTGATCTCCTTGGAGTATTGCTTTGAATCTTGCGGGATTAATGATGTATGTCTTGTTTTCCATGTGTATTGCGATACATGCATATATGCCTTCATGCTTCATGTCTAGATGGTAAATCAGATCAAAGTTGGATGCTTTATTAATTTTACAGAAGATAAAAGTTCTGATATTGCTTTGATTATGATGTCTAATGATTGAGTCTTATGCCTTAATGATCGTTTTGCTTAAATTGACTTAATTGAAAGATATTATGGTCTAAGATTGTGTTATATGGGGAGAAACATGATAAAAAGGGAAACTTTTGGTAATTCTAGTTAATTCCAGGATCTGTAATTGATCTAGGAGGAGAGTACTATCATCTATCATGAGTATATTATCATCTATAAGTGGTTCGGAATAAGAATATTAAAGTTTAATCATGTGTTTCACTTCCGGCCAGAACTGTTTCTGCACGGACAGTCGACAGTAAATAATTCATAACTAATTCATATGATATCAGAAAAATATAAAACCGGTGGGGTTAGAAACTAGACCCACAAGGGTATTCTCAGTAAAAATTTCAGAAGATAACCTTAACTGTACAGTGTCTGGGAGCCGCCGGAAGGGGACTGTTGTGCATAAGACAGTGAGCAGAATCTAAGTTAAAATACTATGTACTTAAGTAAAACCACTTAATAAGATGTGAAGATGATATGACGTGCTAGTAACTAATACTAGACTATATCCTTATGATTATCACAGTAAGGTTGGGTTATGGTTAATATGATAGATGGGTAATACCTATGTTAAGAAAACCGTAATCGTGTATTTGAAGATAAAGCGCTTGTGTCGGTTTGAGGTTCCATTTGGAATCCAAATCATCTAGGACTCATTAATACCTTGTCTCTGATTTATATACATTTCAATAAGACCTATATGAATTTCCATCTAGGGCTGAGCATGAACGTATGTATGGATTGTGTTATTCTCTTTGTGTGACGTTTCTACTTATACTCCGTATGAGAGTCTATTCCGGTGATTGATACCTTACGTGGTTAGAGCGTTGCGGCCTCTATTTCTTTGAATTATTATTCATCATGATTATTTGATTGATTCCTCCACTAGAGGTCTTGCGGGACTCTCTCCGGAAGTGGACTCATAGTATGCTCACATTATGCCATTGCTTGATCTTGCGGGGTCACTAATATTTGTGGTACTGCGGTTCCATACTGCCCAAAAAGAGGCAACATACGTACGTTAGATTGTTGACATTACGGAAGGTCTTCAGTCTCCGCCCATCGTGTCCGTAAGCACTGGTGGGGCCAGCATCCTAGACGCATGGCAGGGTTCCAAAAAGAGGACCCCTAGGGTGGTTCTGGTATAGTCACTTGCGGGTGATCGGTTCAGCGAGCAGAAATTGTACTCCTTTCACTTTTAATGTCTGGAGCTTTTTAGTATGATTATCATTCCCTCCTTACTCATATGTGTAGTAGGAGCCTTATTGTTGTTTTCCCTACTTGCGGGTTGGAATTATTATTGACTAACCTTTCAGGTGTATAAATCCTTGGTTTAGTCCAGATGTTGCGGCATCTTCATAAACCTTTGTTATTCTTATCCTATTCATATTGTTTGTCCTAATTCAGTGGGTTTTTACATCCTACTGAGTGTTTCTATGAAATACTCATGCATCCTCTGATGCAGGCGCAATTGGAAATTGAGATCAGGAAGTTGCAGTAGTGAAGCGGTCGCAGGAGCCGTGAAGACTTAGAGTTTATATTATTTGCTTTGCTTATTTGATGCTTATGACATTTAATGGCAATTGTGTGCCATAGATTTATAGGTTTATTTGATTTGACTTTCTTAAATGGATTATTATCAGTATTATTAAGTAAATTTCCATTCCATAGTATTCATTAATGTTTGTATTTGTATTGCACTGATTATGGCCATGACCGATTACACATCCTTTTGAGATGATCGTAATTGGTGGTGAAATCGACTGTTCGGTCTCGCGCCCGAGATTCTCTACCTCCAAATGTATATCATTGATTGGCTTCCGCACTCCGATCGAGGTATGGGATTTCGGGGCGTGACAGGACCGGTAAAAGAAAAAGGCTACGCCGCCTGCGTGGCTTGTCAGAACACCAGTTTGGGAAATATTTGCTACAGTGCACCAATTTGGTAATTTTTTTTTTATATTTTTTTATATAAATTTCCCTTTTTTAAATCATTTTCAGCTATATATTGTAAGTCATTTATGCCATTTCACGTAGTAAAAATAGTAACAACAATTTGTCTTTAAAAGTATAAAAAAATGCAGCCCAATATTAAAGTTTTTTTGTTTCTTTTAGTAAAAAATAAAAGGACAAAAATATATGTTTTAAATTTTT
This sequence comes from Houttuynia cordata, assembly GCA_039654745.1. Lineage (NCBI taxonomy): Eukaryota > Viridiplantae > Streptophyta > Magnoliopsida > Piperales > Saururaceae > Houttuynia > Houttuynia cordata. Next base: position 17,572,195 of record CM077504.1, read on the forward strand.
TAAAGGTACACCCAAACATGAAATAGGACATTTCTTTTTCAAAATCCAGACGATTAATACAGCGCAACTGTACGAGAAGAAAACCAAATCCACTCAGTAGATTGGGTCGCCCATAGACACATGTACTTTAGTCCAGAAGAGAACGGGTGCCAGGGGTAATGCTGTAATAATGTAATATATAAAGGCCATTTTTTCTGGAGCATCCGAAGCTGGCCATGCGGTGCCATCTGTGTCTTCCTCCCACTTTTTTTCTGCTGCTGCTTGCATGTCTCTCTCTCTCCTCTCTCTCTATAAATTAATGGCGGCGCAGAGACAGGTGTTGTCAACCCCGCATTCCTACCACGACCGCGACCACCTCCCCTGAATCCCCGTCTCCTCAGTCAGCTTCTCGACTCTCACTCTCTCTCACCATAGATCTCCCCGTCATATAGCTGTTCTCCTGCACCATAATGTGGAGAACGTCTTCCACTTTTTTTTGTTGAAAATTGGAACTTTGTGGCCAGAATTGAATTCCCATTTGCATTTTCACGCAGGTTTGCTCCTGCCCATCTCGCATCTTTTTGAAGATTTAGATTTTTTCTTTTCAGGAAGTTTTGTTGCGAAGTTTGTCGGCTTTTAACTGGATCAGAAGGTTTGCTTGTACCCATTTGCATTTTAATGCAGGGCCTTTTCTTTTTGAACAACTTTAATGCTGGTTTGCTCGTACCCACCTCACATCTTTTGTGGATTTATAGTTTTAGAACCGTTTTTCTTTTCTGTTTTTTGTCCAGAGAAAGTATTATTCAAGGAAGTTTTATTGAGAAGCTTGTCCTTTTCAGCTGGATCAGAAGCTTTAGTTGTACCCATTTTTGCATTTTCACGCAGGTTTAATTTGCTCGTTCAAATCTCTGTTTTTTTTTAATTCATGGTTTTAGAATTGTTTTTTTGTTCAGAAAGTTGTATTCTGGGAAGTTTTGTTGAAAAGTTTCTTCATTTTTGTACTGGATCAAAAGGCTTTCTTGCGGGAAAAGAGTATTCACTTGTGAACTTGCGTGCCAATTCTCGATTGTTGTTTGATTCTCTCGTTCACGTCTTTCCCTTTTTCCAAACTTTCTCTTTTTTGAGATCTTCTTGAAGAAGGGGACTCTATAGCAAACATCTGAATACTGGCCATACTTGATCTTCATGCAGGTTTATTATGTGTGCCCATCTCTGATTTTATGTGGGTTGCAAGTACAAAACAAGCGAAAAATAAAGATTCAGTTTTTCAGCGGTTCATTCTGGGCAATTTCCATAGTTCGGCTGTGAATGCCAGCTTTTGTTTGAGGTAATTTTGGGAAAGCTTCTGATTTTATTATATTACGTTTAGAGAGGAAGGGAGGACCTTGAAAAGCTGCCAATTCTCTCTGATAAGGAAGAAGAAGTGATGAGAGCTGGTGGTGATCACATGGGTGAGATGGTGATTAATGTTGATGGTGGCGAAAGCCGCGATGTGGAGATGTCCACTGAGTCGAAGAGGAAGATATGGAGAGGGTCGAGCTATGATTTCTGGGGGGATACTCACCCTCAGGTGCCCAATGCTGATTCTGATTTCAACTTCCAGAGCCAGCATTCCCATGACAATCCACCATCGAAGCTGATTCGGCAGTTCTTGGATAAGCAGAAGGCCTCTGGGGAGGTTTCGCTGGACATGGATTTGGATATGGAGGAGCTTAGAACTCCCGAGGGTCTTCCAACTATAACGGAGACTTCGAAAGATCAGCGGGTTTCTTTCCACTCACAACTGCCAAACCGAAGTGACAACTTGCCTGAGACCATTAGGCGTCGTCGGAGCAAGGATTCAAGTAGCAACTCTTCTTCTGACGGGGAAGGGAATAAAAATGGTGGTTGTGACTTGGGGCGGTCCGGAGAAGCAATCAAATGTTCATCGAACAGTTCTTTCCGCCATAATTCTACTCTCTTGAGAATGAAGACAAAATCGAGGCTAATGGATCCCCCTACTAAGCCTAATGATGAGAGGAGGTTTTCCAAGTTGCGATCGGAGCAGGTGAAATCAGGGATAGTAAACAAAGCTGAAGAAGAGGAGGATGATCCTTTCTTGGATGAAGATCTGCCAGACGAGTACAAGAAGGCAAATTTTGGTACATTCACGATTCTTCAGTGGCTGAGCCTCATTCTTATCATATCGGCTCTTGTTTGTAGTCTTTCAATTCCAATATTGGTGCGACAAACAGTGTGGGATCTGCATTTGTGGAAATGGTTAATGTTAGTCTTGGTTCTTATTTGTGGTAGATTAGTATCAGGTTGGGGAATTCGTCTTGTTGTCTTCATTTTCGAGCGCAATTTCCTTCTCAGGAAACGGGTTTTGTATTTTGTTTATGGGGTTCGTACAGCAGTGCAGAATTGCCTTTGGTTGGGCCTCGTTCTAGTTGCTTGGAGCTATATATTTGATAAGAAGGTTGAAAGAGAGACCAAAAGTAGAGTATTACCTCATGTCACGAAGCTTATAGTATGTTTCTTGGTGGGCACATTGATTTGGCTAGTGAAGACTCTTCTGGTAAAGGTTTTAGCATCATCTTACCATGTTAAGGCATTTTTTGATCGAATTCAGGAGGCACTTTTCAGCCAATATGTGATAGAAACTCTCTCTGCCCCTCCACTCATTGAAATTCAGAACATTAAAGAAGAGGAAGAGAGGGTTATAGCTGAGGTGCAGAACCTTCAAAAGGCAGGTGCAAAGATGCCAGGTGACCTTAGAGCTTCTGCTTTGCTGAATAAGAGTGGGAAGGTTATTGAGAGTGCTAGGTCTCCGCGAAGCCCAGCAATCGGGCAAAGTTTTGTGTTTTCGGGGACAGTTGCTAAGAAGCAAGAGGGTATAAGTATTGACCATTTGCATAAGCTAAACCAGAAAAATATTTCAGCATGGAACATGAAACGGCTTATGAGAATAGTGAGACACGGAGTGTTGTCTACTTTGGAGGAACAATTACCTGGTACGGATCATAGAGACGAAGACGAATCAGCTTTAGAAATTCGAAGCGAATGTGAAGCAAAGATTGCAGCAAAAAAGATTTTCAAAAATGTAGCCAAACCTGGCTCCAAGTAAGTTTTTTAAATATGATATGATATGCCTTCAAATTAGGTATGCATCATCCCCAACTACGTAGCTCAGAAACCAAAATTTAGAAACCATATGCCCCATGTTTCAGTGTATAGTTATATTTTATTGTCTCAAAGCTTAATAAAATGGTTTTAATGGTGATGATGATGTGTTTTTAATTGGTTATAGTTCCAAGAGCGCACCATTTGTATACAACTGAGTGGCTTGACCATGATGTTTAAAAAATAAAATACTGCCTGTTGGATGGATGTTGGAGTTTTTTCTTCTTTTCAATAGTTTGGTTGGTTGATAGATACTTTTACATTTATAAACAAAATGAATTGTTTTCTGACAAGGCTTGCTTGTGCTTTGTACTAGTTTTCTATCTGTTTAAACGTATGTGAACTACTTAAACTTCCTTTAATGGTGATGTGGTAAAAATCATTTAATAAAACTTTTGATGAAAAGATTTTCAAGCCATGTCTTCAAAAGTACCTCTGTGATGTTGGTCAGAAATCACATAATGGCATTCCATTGCTAGCATATGTAAAAAACTTACTGAATTCTATAGATCATACATCCAAGTATATGGTACTAACTCTGCACTTTTTATTGTTATTTGTATTTTTTCAATGATAATTGAGGTTACTCACGACAATTTGACTGAATTTGCAGGCACATCCGTTTGATTGATCTAATGCGATTTATGAGAGAAGATGAAGCTCTTAAAACTATGAGTCTTTTTGAAGGAGTGGATGACAGCCAGAGAATCAGCAGATCTGCTCTAAAAAATTGGGTGGTAATGCCAAATAACGACTAGAGCTCTTTAATATTCAAAAACCTTATGGATGAATGTTCAAAATTACTTGCTATTCACTCCAATTAAGACACAAGGGACCAATCATTAAGTTATTATCTCTGAATTGGATCTGGATAAGATGTTGTTGTGTTTGTTTTCATGCATGTATAACTAGAAAATTGAAGAAAATCAAAACACATTATTACTACATTATCAGTAATAATGTGTTTGCAACACTTTGTAAGGCTATACTCATCATAACAGACTAAAAAAAAACGCTTTTTAGATCGGCTTTAGCAATCCATTTTACTGTCACCACTTAGCTAGGATGTGATGATGACGGTAGTTGCTGAAATGAAATTCATATGGATAGTTAGTTTTTGAACTGCGTTTAATTAAATACCACAAGTACATCAACAATTGATCCAAATACAAATTTTTGCTTTTAGAACGGAGGATTTGTTCACAATCCAGGAAGAAAGTGTAACAGTGAATCTTTTATATGCAGATTGAAGCCTTTAGAGAAAGGAGGGCTCTCGCCTTAACACTAAATGACACAAAAACGGCAGTTAATACACTCCATCACATGGTGAACTTTGTTGTGGGCATTATAATAGTTGTAATTGGGCTCCTTATTGTTGGACTTGCAACTACGCATCTTCTTGTCTTTATCAGCTCCCAGCTTCTGCTGGTGGTTTTCATTTTTGGGAACAGCTGTAAAACAATTTTCGAAGCAATTATCTTCTTGTTTGTGATGCACCCATTTGATGTTGGTGATCGGTGTGAAGTGGATGGAGTTCAGGTAAATTAAATTATATTTGGAGTGTCGTCATTTTGAATATGTTCTTTTTTGACAGTTTTAACGTATGACTCTGGCAGTTGATAGTCGAGGAGATGAATATCTTAACTACTGTCTTTCTGCGGTACGATAACCAAAAGATCATATACCCAAACAGTGTTCTTTCCACAAAGCCAATCAGCAACTATTTCAGGAGTCCAGATATGGGAGATTCAATTGATTTTGTTATTCATGTTGCAACCCCTGTGGAAAAGGTTGCAATGATGAAGGAAAGAATTACAAAGTAAGTTGAAAATTACTTGTTTAGTTCCATTCTGGATATGCTAAGGAGTTAAGTTAAATGTATGAATTGTACACGGATATCTTTTGCCATATATTTAAGTAAAGACTGGTAAATATGGAAGACTGTAAATGTTGTAAAAGCAGGCAGATTACATATTGAGAAACCTTTTGGTTAACAGTTTGAGAAACATTATTTATGTGTGGTTAAAATTTGGTGCATTTGCTGTAATGGACTTGTCTCCTGGAATGGCTGCTAGGCATTGCTCCAGAACAAAACTATAATTACGGATAAAGTTGAGAGAGATAGTAATATCTGAATTAAAATGGAAAATATTATTAGCCCCTTCTTTGAGACTGTTAATGAATGTACAACTATTAAATTTGTCTTCTAACCAAGTTATTGAGCTTACTGTATATTTCGTGTTTTCACTGTCTTTATGTGTCAATGTGAGGAGGTCTATCACCATGTTGCTGTTCATTTACTCTAGTCCTTTTTTTTACTTCGTCCTAAAATGCTTCTTTATATGTTTGTTTTCTGTATGACTAGTCCCTCTTAAATATGTTGTTCATCCGTGTACATTTCTCATGCTTGTCATTTGGTACTTTATACGGTAAACTGGTAAATTTGTAGGATTAGAATTCTTTGGACTTAGTCTATAGTATTGAGTATTGTGAGTGGTTTATCGTTTCTATATATGAGAAACTCAAGACTCTGTGGCCATGTCTTTATAACACATTAAAAGTCTGCAATCTGGCCCTTCCCAGTACTGTAAGGTATTCCTTGACATTTTGTTACCAGTCTTCTATGTTTGAAATTATTTACTTCTTTAGGAGAGATGTTGAGGCATCCCAATTAGGAGTTCTCATACATTGTGGCTTTATATCCTCGATCAGTTTTTTTAACACCAGCCTGCAAAGTAAAGGCATAATTTGCCAAGTGTGAATCAAGACCAATGCGAAACGCACTTCCTAGGATTTGTTTTACTGACATTGAATTTGTTAGATAGATCGGAAACATTCATAGTAAAGTAGGTTTGAATGTGAAACTGGTATTATGGAGGGAGGCTCTAGAATAAAAAGGTTTTAAAATAAGTAGGACTAAGATAAAGTGCATGAAGTTTAATTTTAAGGAAGTTAGAACTATAGGTAGAGCCTTAGTTGAATTAGTTGAAATAGATGGCCAAGAAGTGCTAAAGTGTGATCAATTCCGTTATTTAGGATCCATTATCTATAAAGACGGGGATATTGATAGTGATGTGATGTATAAGATAAATGCGGGGTGGGTAAAGTGGAGAACAGCCTCGGGAGTGTTGTGTGATAGGCGTGTTTCAAAAAGGCTTAAAAGCAAGTTCTATGGGACAGCTATTAGGCCTGCAATATTCTACGGAGCGGAGTGCTGGGCACCAAAGAGAAGTCATATAGATAAGTTAAATGCAGCCAAAATGAGAATGCTAAAGTGGATGAGTGAGATAACTAGGAGAGATAGGATTAAAAATTTAATAAATTCGTGAGAGTTTAGGGTACCTCCTTTAGGGGAGAAGGTGAGAGAATGTAGGTTGTGTTGGTATGGGCATATGCAAAGAAGACCAATAGATGCCCTTATGCATGTAAATGATGCTAAAAGAGGGAGAAGGAGACCTAAGAGAACTTGGATTGAGTTAATAAAAAAAAATTGACTTTACTATCTTTTACAAAAGAGGTAGCCCAAAACAGGCCTTAATGGAGGAGTAAGATCCATATCGCTGACCCCAAATAGTTGAGAAAATGTGCTACTTGATTATGATTATAATTATGATTGGAAACATTCAAAGTTGAAACTGGTTTTGGCCTTTTTTTTTATAAATAGATATATGGAAATTTTCAATAAAAAATTACGAAATTTTTTTTTGCTAAAATATTATGAAACTTAATACTTGTGTTAATTGAAGTTTGTTTGTTAAAAGTTGAAGGGGGCAAGTCAGTTTTTTAATTATATACTCCCTCCGACCTGTTTTAGATGATCCATGTGGAAAAGTGGGCTGTCCCGTTTTAGATGCTCCATATGGCCAATCTAAGTTGATTTTGAATATCTTCTTCCCCCCATTAGTTGGGTTTCCACCATGTGGATGAAAAACAATATTTTTTCATATGGAACATCTAAAACAGGACTGAGGGAGTATATTGTTTGTAGAAGTTAAAAAACAAGTAACTGTTCTTCTGTGTTATTAGGTTCATTCAGAGCAAGACAGAGCATTGGCACCCAGATCCAACAGTCATGATCAGGGATATTGAAGACATGAACAAATTGAGAATATCGGTCTGGTTCTGCCACCGAATGAACCATCAGAATATGGGAGAGAGGTGGAACAGGAGAGAGGTTGTTGTTGAAGAGATGATCAAAGTCTTTAGAGATCTAGACATTGAATACAGGATGGTGCCTCTTGATGTTAACGTTCGTAACATGCCTGCATTGTCTTCTTCCCGCCTTCCCTCCACATGGAGCTCCTAATTGCTTGTAGACACCCACTGAAAAGTTTATTTCAAATATAACTGTAGGATTGTATAAAAAAAGTCCAACTGTAGTGGGAAGATATAAAGAAAGCAAAAACTTGGAAGGTGATCTGCAGGGCTTATAATATTTTTAGACTCTGCATTAGTAGGTTAGTTCCTAATGCCTGTATTATTCAGTAGCTACTGTACCCTTTTTTCAATTAGTTCAATATGTTCTGGTTCTGGTTTTTGGTGGGTCACTTGGTAGTAGTCCTTTTGATGATTTATAATTTGAATAGCGCTATGGTCTTGTATTTGTTAGGCATGTTTGATTGGCTTTTCCTAGACTGGAAGAGACATAAAAGTCGTTATAATGTGAAGATGTAAAGGAGTTGGGAATTTGGCCTGTAATTTGTGCTTCTAAAAAAATAATAGGAGCTCTGGATCCTTGAGGGAATCCTTTTTGTAGCTGGTAGGCTTGCCAATTGTGCATTTTGTTTGGAAATTGAGTGCAAATTTATTGATTGTGCAATTTTCTCAAACATCAAACAACAATTTTTTTGTGATACAAAATGTATATTTTAAAGAGCACGTCTGATTCTTTTCTGGAGCGCACATCGTGTAAATTAGATAGCCCAAGTGCCTCTCAGGTGAACTTAAGTCCATCACAGTTCAAGTAATATTGAAATTTGATAGAGGACCCAGAAAGATGATTAACATTGTGAAAAAAACTAGGCGTGAAAACAAGAAAGGAGGAGCACGTAAGGTGAAAAAAAAAAGCCCATATTTTTTTTTGGATAATTAAAAGAAAAAAACATATTTGATCGCCTACAAAAAATGTGTCATTCAAATGAGTTCATAATTTACTAACTTCTAAACTTGTTTTGTATCTGTTATTCTGTAGCCAAAAAAACACTGAATCTTGTTATCTCCTATCCTTTCATGTTGTACCAAAAATAAAAAATATATGTTTGTAAAAAAAGATCTATCCCTTGTTTGTTTCTTTTTCTGATGAAGATCTCTATCCCTTGTGTTATTGGTCAAGTTTCTGTGGCTAAATGGGAAGTGTGCGCGACTTCTTACCCATACAAAAAAGATGTGTCATGTTTCAGAAACATCATCACATGTTAATTGCCCACATTTGACAAATGTGATTTTTAAGTAGGTTAATTTATCGACCTTTTTACTCCATCCACTAATCCCAGTTGTTATAACATCTAATCGGTCTATTAATTATTTTATTTTGAAAAATCAAATCAGACTTCTAATATGGGACGGAGGGATTAGATTGGCCAGAATGCAACATATATTATCAGCAAACAAAATAAAGGGTAAAAGTCTACAAGAACCATGCTTGTGTTCAACTCCCTCCCTATACATTTTTTTTTATAAAACTCCTGCAAAAACAGGGTAAGGGGATACATCAAGATGCAGGGGGACCTCCAGGAACTCTGGGATGCTACCCACCCACTCTTTACAATCAACCTAGGCAATGAGCCACAACATTAGCTTCTCTATTAACATGAATACACGTTGATGCCGAAACGGACATACCAATCTCAGAGGCATCTGCAACAGCATCCTTGAATCTCTTAATTCCTCGTCAGATATTACATTCGAAACACCACAAGATGCCGCAAGTGAATTGATTTGCAAAGAGCAAGGCATTCAACAACTTCAAGCACCCAAGAGCCCTCCAACAGCATGGGAAAACACCTGAGCACATTCCCACACCCATCACGAAAACAGATACCAAGGCCAGATTTGCTGGACTGCAAAAAGGTTGCCCCATCAAAATTGATCTTCACGACCCCCGCAGGAGGGGGGCATCACTTGATCTGAAGAGGCTGCTGGACATGGCTGTAGCAGTTAGCAAAAATATCCACAAGTCTCTGGCCTGCTTTTCCAGTTGAGAAACATTGCACCAGTGGCCCTCCTCATGGATGAATCATTACGATTGCACCACATACCCACAGCCTGGCCACTCTCAGCAACCTAAGATCATCATCCTCCAGCCTGAGCAGGTAATCAACAGCATTTTTGGGGTCAAGAGTCGCCTGCAAAAGAATGCCAGTGGGCCAAGGGAAATAATTTCAAATGGAGGTAATGGAGGGACATTTCCACAAAGCATGGAAAATAGTCATATGACCCAGGGAGCACAGAGGACATGAATCACCCCCACAGCGATACATACCCCTACGGCTCAAATTGCAGGCAACAGGCATAATTCCCTGCGCCAACCGCACCGGAAACCCTTAAATTTGGAAGGGATAATCAGAAGGAACCGAGATTCCCAGTAGCTTACCAGCCTCCTCCAAATCCTTTGCAAGCCAGTACGCTGATTTCACATTAAAGGTACCTTTTCTTTTATGGCCCCTAAATCAACTTGTCAGGGATATCTCCTCCCTTAATAGGAATGGCCAAAACGGTATCCTGCTCATGGGGATGGAAGACCTGCCTAACCAAATCAACATTCCAGCCAGCCCTAGTGGAAGAGAGAAGATCCTCCACCAACCGACCTCGGAAATTTTCATGCATAGGGGACTGAACCATGTAGGACTTGAGTTTGGAATCCATTTGTCTTCCCAAAATGCTAAATTTTCATAAAATACATTCTTATAAAAAATATTTATTTTGCTTGTATAAGATTAATGTCGCTCTCTTAAAGAGTCACATCGTTAATATATACGGTAAAAATTTATTTTAGACCACCAATATTTGTTTACACGATATCTATGATATTTTGTCTCTCTCGCCCACCGATATTTTACCGATATTCCATTACAATTCCACCACTTTAATCCAGCCGAGAGAGTTTTCTTTCCCATCAACAGACTTATCTAAATGTAAGAGGTGTTGTGCTTCACGCTAGCCTCAAGGAAGGAGCTTTGAGGAAAGTAATTAGCCTGCATAACTTGAGCCATCAAAGAGTTAGAGTTCCGAAGAATGCGCCAACACTGCTTTGCCAACAAGGCAGACTTAAAACTTTGAATATTCCTAAACCATAGCCCCCCTTCCTCTTTCGGCTTACACAAATTAGACCATTTAATAAAATGAATCTTCCCTTTCTCTTTGAACTGCCCCGACCAAACTCTTGCCACCATTGTAGTAATATCTTTCCACAGACTAGTAGGCAAGAGAAAACAATTCATAATATAAGCCGGCAGTGCCGGAATCACTGATTTGATTAAAATCTCTTTACCTGCATGGAATAGGTTGTTTTCTTTCCAACACTGCACCTTTTTCCAAACCCTAACCTTGATTGATTTAAAGCATTGTAATTTACTCTTTCGGATCCAAGTAGGCAGGCCCATGTATTTTTCATGGTGAGCCACCTCCTTAACCCGGCGTCAATTGAGCAGCGCACATCATGACATAGATTCCCCAGTCCTTATCATTTTCTTAGAAGGGTGCTTTCTTGATATGTGACATTTTCCATTCTGTAACTTCCTTAATTTTTAAAAATGTTCGGAGAAGATAATTAATAAACTCCACTACAACTATCGCAACCTCTTTGTGGTTGGGGTACATTTGTGGATTCTCCCATAAAGGATTGTAGAAATGCCAATGTTGAGTAAGGAAGTGGTGAACCAACAAACAAAAATGAGTGGAGGTATGAATTGAGAAGAAACCATAGTACATGTTTTTTGTGATTCCCTTAAACATGTTCCTCGCTAACTTATCTGTGAGCTTTGAATTATCTCCGTCGGGGATATACTTTTAAAAAAATAATATAATATGTCCGAGTTAGTATATGACGTTCCATATCATACCACTTAAGTTAAGGGACTTTAGCAAGCAAACCTGCAAATTCGATATATTTGTTAATGGTGTGGCTTCAAAAAAATGAGAGCGGATACATGCCTACATTGTTATCATTCCTATGTTTAAACAGTCATGCCTACATTGTTATCATTCCTATGTTTAAGCAGTCATACTCTATGTATGAGCAATTAAGGCTTGGTGATATAAAACCCACTTTAGTGACACTACAACTTCCTAATCAATCAATGAAGATTCCCCTTGGAGTTGTAGAGGATGTATTGTTTCAGGTAGATAAATTCTATTTTCCTGTTTATTTCATTGCATTAGATACTCAACATGTTCAAAACCCTAGGAAACAGATTCTTGTAATTCTTGGGTGACTACTTTTAGTTACCTCGAATGCATTGATCAATTGTAGATATAGGAAAATGAAAATATCTTTTGGGAACATGATAGTGGAGATAAATGTTTTTAACATTAGCAAACAACCACATTACTCTCATGATTTGAATGATATTAACCTAATTGTGAGTCTTGTTCATGATTCCTTCCTACAATCTGATTTTGATTACCCTTTAGCAGCATGGTTAGCTTATTTTAGTGCTGATTTTGATGATGATAGTGTCATTAGTGAGGTTAATGTTTTGCTGAATTCTGCGCCTCTTATTGACACTACTAAATGGCAAGCCAAAGTGGAAGCCCTTCAACTTAATGAGTCTAAACCAGTGCCTTCTTTAAAAAAATCACCCAAGCTAGATTTAAAATCTTTATCAACTGAGCTCAAATATGCATATTTAGGTCCAGAAGAAACTCTTCTTATAATAGTTGCTTCGAATTTAGAGAAGGATAAGGAGGAGCGGTTAATCCGTGTTCTTCATACACATAAATCAGCTCTTGGATGGACCATAGCTGACATTAAGGGTATAAGTCCATCCATTTGCAAAGGAGGCTCAACCCTAATATGAAAGAAGTTGTTATAGTTGAGGTATTAAAATTACTAGGTATTATATACCCCATTTCAAACAGTTCTTGGGTCAGCCCAGTACAAGTTGTTCCCAAGAAATCAGGAATATGTGTAGTCAAGAATGACAAAAATGACAGTACTAATGATGTAAATTTTAATATAATACTCGCAAGCGCACGAATCTAATGCAGAATAGTGGCTACGAGGTCGATCCCTCAGAGACTTAGTAAGATATTCAACCTAATTCTAGAGTATGTAGCAAGTAATAATGAAATGTAAAGTTCTAATTTTTATTTTCTTTTTAAGCAATCAATTGTTCAACTAAACTTAAAACACAGAAATTAACTAAACAAAAGATAAAATAATAAAAAGCCTGTTTGCTGTTTTCAATCCGTCTGTAATCCCGTCCTGCTTTCCTCTTTCCTCCACCTTCAGCAACAGTCTCTCAACTGCACGCCTCAACCGTTCTACTCTTTCTCTCGAACAGAGTAGACAGTCCCCAATTCCAGCCAAAGTAAAGCAGCCCTTTTTCCTCTCTGGCAGCACTGCTCTTCTTTCTCAAGCAAGAACAGTTCAGTTCTTCTCTCCACGAGCAACAATTGTACTTTTCTCTCTCTCTCTCTCGTCTGGACTGCTGGCTATAGCAGGTCTGCTTTGCTCTCTCTCTCGTCTGGACTGCTGGCTACAGCAGGTCTGCTTTGCTCTCTCGAGCCAAAGCAGCCTTTTTATTTCTTCTCTGCCCAATCCACCTCCAGAACTCCTCAGCGCAACCGACACTCCAACACAGAACTGCCTTCCACTCTCCCGTCTCTGCCTCTCGACAGCCCTTCTACCTCTCCTCCGCTCTTCCGGCCGTCACAGACCCAAAAACCACCCTTGTTTTCTCCTCTGTCGCCCCGCCTTCTCCACAGCCGTGTCTCTCCCTTCTTCCACAGCACTAAGCCACCTCCAGAACTGACCGAACACCCAAAACAGAGCAGCCCAGCCATCCCCCCGACACAGCCACCACCGAACAGACCCTTTCTCCTTTCCCTTCAGCACGAACAATCCCCCTTCACCGCCTCTGCTTCTCGACAGAGACTCCGCCACCACCTTCTCTCCTCCCAAAGCACAGCCGCAAAAAATGAATCAGAGCCGCTCACTTTTGAACCCATTAGTTGCCGCCGGTCATCATCCAGCTCGCCAGCCACCGTGACCCTCTACAGGACCTTGCCGTCACCGTCTTATCGTCGGAAGCATGACCCACCGCCTATGCCGGCGGATTTCCACCTCTTCTTCCACCCTCCGGTCGAACAGAGCGTGCTCTGTTCCTCTGTTCCGTTCCAGGCGCCCGAGCCATCGGGCTCGGGTTGCTTTCGATTTTTTTTTCTTTTTTTTTTATTTTCTGAACCGAACCGGAACCGGTCGGTTCAGTTCAATTCCTTTTTTTTTCTGTTTTAAAACCCGCCGTATTAATCTCAGCCGCCGGATCTTCGATCTCTTCACATGAGCTGATTGACGCGTATTTGTTAATCTGAAACCTGGAGCTCTAAAACCTGTATGAATAAAATTAAAATCGTAATTAGACGCTTAATAAAATATAAATCTTATTAAATTCAAATTATGCATCTAAATAACTCAATTAAGCGCATTTATTCATTAAACTCCAAATTATTCGCTTAACACATATAAACATTAATTATCCTTATTCTAACTAAAAATACGACTAACAAATAGGTAGAAAGGCATACAAAAATGTGTATATTTTGCATATATCAAATACCCCCAAACCTACATTTGCTAGTCCTCGAGCAAAACAAAACAAGACAAAACAAAGAAACCTAACTAATCCACTTTCGCAGGAAATCGCGATTGCATTTAGCGTATGCAACAAGCCTTTTAAACCCCCAGGTGTCCCTGGCTGGACGAGTGAAGTCTCGTGAGGGTTTGCAGCCATGCTACCCACAAACATGTATTTATGAAATCAACCTATTTAATCTAAGTGTAAAAAGAAATAGAAAATCACTACAAAACAAATAATCCTAATATCCCTTCGAATGCAAACTGCAATGTTTAAGAAAATCAACCACATGTACTTGGATTTATAATCAACTGGAATATAGAAGCCCTCAAGTAAGTAGTTTTATTCTACACCTTCATCTTGGAAATTTCTGCTCAATAGGATATAGCATGATACTTTATATAGTAAAAGTGTAGAACATTGTAGCAATACATTCTAAATCTCTGTTTTATACAGATCCAGTGTGACCCATTAACCAAAGAACATCAGAATCAATACAGTCGTCGTAATCTTTAGGTTCATGATAGCACAGATCTGCGCGCCTCCTTCGGGTCCAACATTCTAGATTTGAGAGGATAATACGCCATAGACTTTTTTTTTTCTTTCTGTTTTTTTCGCTAGGACTGTGTAAGGCCTGACTTCAAGAGGCTCAGGTTTAACAATGACTCAGGCCAATGACTCCCAGCCAGTTGGCTTAGGGCATTAGGTTTTAAGAGACCGCTTCGGGCCCGAGCATCAGCCTAAGTTAATCCTATAAAGTCAAGCAGCCCCCTTTTCTTTCATTTTGTTTTCATTTTTCGCATTTTTTTTCAGCAATCATATTTTCAGCACATCTTTATTTTGTCCAGGTTGTATTATACTCTCAACCTATTTCCGGTTCCAATCCCTTGCCATAGCCAAGTAAATGGTCTATCATGATCTTTTAAGCTCAACAGACAACCACATATCATCCAATGACTCTGACTAAAGATATCCCACTGTAAATTAGCATTCAACAAATCTCTAGACTGTATTACTTTATGTAACTAGTGTGTGTGAGTGAGTTTTATTAGCTCAAGCACATGTTCCAAGAGGACTGTAACAGAAAGATATTGCTCAGTTAAGTTCTATATCCTCCAGTATACTTACTCACACTTCCAATGCAAATTAATCTCTTAAAAATTGAAGTATGCATTATAAAGGGATAAACTATCAAAACCTAAGAAAAATACTAACAAACGACCTAAAACTACGTAAATTTTTATGGGTTTTTTTTTAATTAATTTTTTTTTAAATGTAGAAACCAAAGGAATACTATTTTTCTTTTCTACACCCCCAAACCTAAATGAAACATTGCCCTCAATGTTTACCAAAATAAATATCATAATGACGAGTAAAAGAAAAGGAGTGTAAGGAAAGAAATCACCTGAATGGAGATGCCTCAGGGTAGATGTAGAGCATTGAAACACACAAACTAAGAATGAGGAGTAAGTACAAAATATGGAAAAAGAAAATACACCCCCAAACCTAGATTGTAGCATCCCCACACATGTATCAACAACCTAAATATTAAACAAATAAAAAGCTATCTAAAACCAAAAATTTGGGTTGCCTCCCAAGAGCGCTAAGTTTTACGTCTTCAGCCAGACGTAACCAAAAATCATGTAGGAGCATTAGGTTCATCCAAATCTAGAACAATCTCCTCCTTTTCAGTAATACCCTCTAAATATGGTTTCAATCTTTGCCCATTAACTTTGAAAATAGTTCCATCTTTAGGGTTTTGAATGTCAACCGCTCCATGGGAAAATACTTTGTGCACAATGAAAGGTCCAGACCATCGGGAACGGAGCTTTCCTGGGAAGAGATGTAACCTGGAGTTATAGAGCAAAACTTTTTGACTGGGCTCAAATGACTTTCTCAGGATTGACTGATCATGAAAAACTTTGGTCCTCGCTTTGTAAATCTTCGCATTCTCATAAGCCTCATTACGAATTTCGTCTAATTCATTGAGTTGTAATTTGCGAAGTGTTCCAGCCTTGTCCATATCAAAGTTAAAAGTTTTGATGGCCCAATAAGCACGATGTTCTAATTCCACAGGTAAATGACAAGGTTTTCCAAATACAAGCCTATAGGGAGACATTCCAATCGGTGTCTTAAATGCAGTACGGTAAGCCCACAATGCATCATTTAATCTTTCAGACCAATCCTTTCGGTCGGGACGAACCGTTTTCTCAAGAATGCGTTTAATTTCCCTATTTAAAACTTCTACTTGGCCACAAGTCTGCGGATGATATGGAGTTGCAATTTTATGAGTAATGGAGTACTTTTTCAGAAGTGAATCAAAAGCTTTATTGCAAAAATGTGTACCACCATCACTTATAATTGCACGAGGGGTTCCAAAACGAGAAAATATGTTTTCTTTCAAGAACCGAACCACTACTTTGTGATCATTTATTTTGCAGGGAATGGCCTCTACCCATTTGGAAACATAATCTACAGCAACGAGGATATAGAGATAACCAAACGATGGAGGAAATGGGCCCATGAAGTCAATACCCCAAACATCAAAAAGTTCAACAATCAGGATGTTAGTAAGGGGCATCATGGACCTACGTGATAGTGTACCCATACGTTGGCATCTGTCACATTTTGTGCAAAGTTCATGAGTATCTTTGAATAAAGTCGGCCAATAGAAACCACTCTGCAAAATTTTTGCAGCAGTCTTTTTCGCACCGAAATGGCCACCACATGCATGAGCATGGCAAAAAGAAATGATACTATCAACTTCATGCTCCGGCACACATCTCCTAATGATTTGATCTGGGCAATACTTGAACAGGTATGGATCATCCCAGAAAAAATGCTTAACCTCGGCGAAGAATTTGGATTTATCTTGTTTTGTCCAATGTTCAGGAAGTTGAGTTGTGACAAGATAATTAACAATATCAGCATACCAAGGCAATTGAGAGACAACAAAAAGTTGTTCATCAGGGAATGACTCATTCAAAGGTAAGTGTTCTTCAGCAGACTCGTCAATAAGTCTAGACAAGTGATCCGCAACAACATTTTCAGAATCTTTCTTGTCTCTTATCTCAATATCAAATTCTTGAAGTAATAGGACCCAACGAATTAACCGAGGTTTAGTGTCTTTCTTTGAAAGAAGATATTTCAAAGCTGCATGATCTGAAAACACTACAACCTTGGATCCTAAGAGATATGATCGGAACTTGTCTAAAGCAAAAACGACAGCCAACAACTCTTTTTCTGTAGTAGAATAATTGAGCTGAGCATCATTGAGAGTTCTACTTGCATAATAGATGACATGGGGTATCTTATTCACCCGCTGCCCCAAGACAGCTCCAACCGCATAATCGGATGCATCACACATGAGCTCAAAAGGTAAATTCCAGTCAAGAGGTTGGATGATGGGTGCAGATGCGAGAAATTGTTTGAGTTGATCAAACGCTTTAGAGCAATCATCATCAAAGACAAAAGGAGTTTCTTTAGCAAGCAGATTGCACAAAGGTCTTGAAATTTTGCTAAAGTCTTTG